>CM053793.1:379580574-380780574 GCA_028749045.1 Cupressus sempervirens
ATGTATCAAGAAGGAGAGCCCTTGAAAGCATCAGCAAGCATTTTTAAGGTGATGCCCTAGGCAAGCCAAATGCAACTTGGCTAGGAATCATAGTTGGAAAATGAGTTATGGAGAGGATTGAGTGTACAAATACCTCAATCCGGCTACACAGAAAGTAATAAGAAGGTCTAACCTTGCTCCAAGCCAAAGGAGAGGTCTTGGAAAGGTGTCTAAGGTGGTTTTCCATCACAACAGCGATAAAGCACTTGAAATCCTCATTTTTGGCCTAAAATTGTACTTTCATTGTACGAAAAGTTTTGGGGCTGGAAAATTACAGAATATTGAATTACTCTAAAAAGGGTATCCAAAAATATAATTTTTTTGCAGGGTTGTTAAGAAGTTTTTCAAGAAATCTTGTTTCTTGCTATTTAGGAGGGCTAATTCCTAGTAGCCTTTTTGGAGCAATTTGGTGTATCTTCCCTAGTAGATTGAATGCACCTATGAAATCAGAATTGTTTAGGGTCATGGATGTTAGAAGGAGTCTAAAAAAACCCTAGATGAAGAACTGGTATCCTTGGAGCTATAGATGGACTTGAGGGTTAATAGTGGACTGGAGCCGGCTAGTAAGAAATTTGATGTTACTTTGTTGGTGTACCCCCAATTGAAGGATTAGGATCTCTTGAGCAAGGTCCTAGTAATTATAAGGTGTGAAGAAGCCCTAGTGGGTCTAGTGAATAACCTAAGGTAGCCCTGAGAGAGAGCTTGGGGTTTGGAAGCAAGGTTGGGGTATTACATCAGAGTGGTATCAGAGCAAGTTAAAGATTTGGGAAAGGTAGTTAATGTTGGAAGCCACTGAAGAATCAGTAGGAGAATCCATGATGGTGACAAATGTGGAGTTATCTAAAGAAGTTGATGAGCAAAGGCAAAGAAATCAGCTTCTTGAAGAAGCACTAGAAGAGGTGAAGCAAAAACTAGATGTAGTTGTAGAGGCAGCCAAGAAAAGAGATGAAGAAGAAGATGGGAATGGTAAAAAGGTAGCAGAGGAAGATATTGTACCTGAACCTAATCCTATCTAGCAAGAAGAGCCCTTCTTGAAGGCAATCAAAGTCTTAGGAGGTAAAGCTTTGGAAGGAGTGCCACTTTTCAGTGGTAAGATGGATATTGATGCAGTTATGGATTGGTTAGAGGGTATGGAGAACCACTTTGAGTGTGAGGGTATCTCAGAGGCACAGAAGGTTAAGGTTGCTAAGTCAAGGCTTAGAGGCTCAGCCTTAACATGGTGGAAGTATGTACAAGATGAAAGAGTCAGCATGGGCAAGAATCCAATTGCAAATTGGAGTGCTATGGCAAACAAAATCAAGGAGAACTTCCTACCTGAAGACTTTGAGATCCAACTCCATAAAAAGAGGCAAGGACTAAAGCAAAAAGATCTTCATGTGACCTCCTACACTGAATAATTTTAGAGGTTGTGTTTGAGATCCAAGAAGCAAGAAGAGGAGTCACTCAAGGTGGCAAGGTATCTTGGTGGCTTGAAGTGGAACATTCAAGAGGAGCTTAGCTTATGGGCCCCTACCACTATCCAAAGATGTCATCAGCTAGCTTTGAAGGTAGAAGAAAAGAACAAGAGGAAAGGAGATTCTAACTTCAAAGATAGAGGCAAAGGCAGAAATCAAAAAAATCAAAGAGGAGGCTACCAAGGCAAAGGTAGTGATCAAAAGAGCCAAAGTGAAAGCAAACCCATGGAGCAAACTATTGACCACTCTTCAAGAGGTGGTTATAATAGAAGGAGAGGCAATCAAGGAGGATCAAGTAGGGGTAGAGGAGGTAGGAGCAGCTCTTACTTTGCAACAATGAAGTGTTACAATTGTGGTCAACTAGGCCATCCTGCCTATAGGTGCCCGGACAAACCCTCTTCCTCAAGCCAAGATAAAAGGCTAGCATATGCATAAGAAGATAATAAAAGTTGCAAGGATGTTGACATAGACCATATTGAGTCTGAAAAAGGTGAGAACCTCATGTTTAGGAGGGTGCTGATCAAGAAACCAGCTTCTAATGAGCCTAGACATAGAAGGGCATTGTTTAGGATCAAGTGCAAGATCCTAGGATAAGTATGCAAGGTGGTGGTTGATTCTGGATCAACTGATAATGTAATATCAAAGGAGGCTATTACAAAGCTCAAACTGAAGAAGATACCTCATGACAACCCTTACAAAGTCACATGGCTTAACAAAGGGCAAAGCATCCTAGTGAATGAACAAGCATGGGTGGACTTCTCAATTGCAGGATATAAAGACCGCTTATTATGTGATATTTTTCCAATGGATGCTTGTCATCTTTTGCTAGGGAGAGGTTGGCAATTTGATAGGGAAGTGGTCTATGATGGCAAGGAAAATACCATAACATTTAAGAAAGGAAGCAAGACCTTCAAAATTCAGTCATTGTTAGAAGGGGATGAACCATAGTCCAAGGTGCCTAATGTGCTGCTATGTGGAGAGAAAGGGTTTATTAGAGACCTCAAGCATGAGGAGAGCCAAGGATTTGTAGTCATACTAAAGGCTGCAAGTGAAGAAAAGCCAGTCCAAGAACCTTTACCAGCAGAGGTACAAGAGTTGCTTGTAAAGTATAAGGAGATTGTTAGTGATGGTACACCAGCTACCCTACCACCAAGAAGAGTTATCAGCCATCAAATTGACTTTGTTCCAGGTGCCTCACTACCTAATAAGGTAGCCTACAAGTTAACCCCAGATCAGAACCTTGAAGTGGCAAGACAAGTCCAAGAGTTGATAGACCAAGGTTTGATCCAAAAGAGCATAAGCCCTTGTGTAGTCCTGGTGGTTTTGGCATCCAAGAAGGGAGGAAAATGGAGGTTGTGTACTGACTCAAGGGCCATTAACCACATTACAATCAGGTATAGGTTTCCTATTCCAAGAATTGAAGACCTTATGGATTGTCTAGGAGGTGCTATGTATTTCACTAAGATGAACTTGAAAAGTGGGTATCACCAAATTAGAATAAAGGAGGGAGATGAATGGAAGACAGCATTTAAGACTACTGATGGTCTTTATGAATGGCTTGTGATGCCATTTGGTCTTTCCAATGCCCCTAGCACCTTCATGAGGCTCATGAATGAAGTGCTCAAAGACTTCACAGGCAGATTTGTGGTGGTGTATTTGGATGATATCCTCATCTACAGCAAGACCAGAGAGGAACATGTCAAGCATGTAGAAGCGGTTTTGAAGAGGCTTCATGAGGAGAAGCTATCTATCAACCTTGAGAAGTGTGACTTCTTCAAGCAAGAGTTGGTGTATCTAGGCTTTGTGGTGTCTAAAGGAACTTTGAAGATGGACAAGGAGAAAGTTGCTGCTATCCTAAGTTGGCCTACACCTACCACATCTAGTGAGGTAAGAAGTTTCCATGGTTTGTCTCAATTTTATAGGAAGTTCATTAGGAACTTTAGTGGTATTTGTGCACCATTTCTTGATACCATAAAGGGGGGAGTCAAGTCCAAGTTTAGGTGGACTTTAGAGGCTGAAAAGTCATTTGATATGTTAAAAAAACAAGTAGCTACTCAACCCATCCTAAAATTGCCTAGCTTTGAAAAGTTGTTCACCTTAGAATGTGATGCAAGTGGCCTAGCAGTGGGTGGGGTGTTGAGTCAAGAAGGTAGACCAGTAGCCTTCTATAGTGAAAAGCTAAATGAGGCCAAGAAGAAATACTCATCCTATGATCTAGAATTGTATGCCTTAGTCCAGTGTCTTAGGAAGTGGAGACACTATTTGTTGCTAAAAGAATTTGTTGTGTTTACAGATAATCAAGCTCTTAGCTACATCAACACACAGGAGAAGTTGAGCAACAGGCACTTGAAGTGGATGGAATATTTGCAGGCCTTCACCTTTACAATCAAGCATAAGAAAGGACAAATGAACAAGGTTGCTGATGCATTAAGTAGAAGGGTTTTAACAGTCCAAGAGATTCAGCTCCATAGCATTGGAGTGGAGAGTTTTCAGAATCTTTACAAGAATGATGAGGACTTTGCTGAAGCCTATGAGGTATGCATGGATTTTGGAAACCACTTTCATAGCAGATTTTTAGAATACAATTTGCAAAATGGGTTGCTATTTAAGGGTAACCAGTTGTTTGTACCAAGAGGTTCCATGAGAGAGAACTTAATACAAGAGAAGCATAATGGCAGCTTGAGTGGGCATTTTGGTATCAGCAAGACAATAGAACTAGTGCAAAGGTTCTATTATTGGCCTAAAACTAAGCAAGGGTATGATAGCATTTATGTTGTTGTTGATAGATTCAGTAGAATGGGACATTTCATTCCATGTAAGACAACTAATGATGCAAGTCATATAGCTCATTTGTTTTTCAAAGAGGTTGTAAGGATTCATGGACTTCCATTAAGCATTGTGTCGGATCGAGATGTGAAATTCATGAGTCACTTTTGGAAGACTTTATGGAAGAAGCTTGGCACTAACATGTCTTTTGGTTCAGCTTACCATCCTCAAACTAATGGTCAAACTGAGGTGGTTAATAGAACTTTAGGTAACCTTCTTAGGTGCCTAACTAAGGAGTATGGTCAGACTTGGAATGTTATCATCTCACAAGCAGAATATGCCTACAATGATAGCAAGAATAGGACTACCAGAAAGAGTCCTTTTGAAATTGTTTATGGCATGCACCCAAGAGGTGTGTGTGAACTAAGTTGTCTTGGAAACATGGATCAGATTAGTGGTCAAGCTGAAGACTTTGTACAAACCATGAAGGAGATTCAGGAGCAAGTCAAGAAGACTATTCAAGACAACACTCTAAAACTCAAAGCCAAGGTGGATGAAAAGAAGAAGGATGTTCAGTTTGCTATTGGGGACTATGTGATGGTCCATTTGAACAAAGAAAGGCTTCAAAAAAGAATTCCTACTAAGTTACAGATGAAGAGGGTAGGGCCTTGCAAAATATTGGCTAAATATGGAGCAAATGCCTATAAGGTAGATTTACCTTCCGATTTGGGCATATCCCCTATTTTTAATGTGCAAGACTTGGTGGCATACAAAGGTGACCCATCTCAACTCAGTTCTGATGTTCATGAAGATCTTGAACCTGCTTCAACACCTACAAACAACAAGTTGGAGGTAGAAAAGGTGTTAGATTCAAGGGTAAAGAAGACTACAAGGCACAAGGTTTACATGGAACACCTCATCAAATGGAAGGAGAAACCAGTTTCAGAGGCTACATGGGTTGCTGAGATAGAGTTCAAGAAGGTTGGCATACCTCTAGATTTGTTGCAAACTGATCCACCTTGAGTTCTTTGTTGGAGGGGGGAGTATGGTGCAGGAGCACCTAGGTAGGCTAAGTGTGAAACCTAGGTATTTATTTATTTTTGGCTTGTAGTGATGCTAGCCACATCACTATTCTAATAATAGGTCCTATGTGGTCCTTAGGTGTGTTTAGGAGACTTGGCAAGACCCAAAGTGACCAAGTTGCTAGAAGTTGCCGACTATTGTCAACTAGGTGACTTAGGTCCGGTAAAGGTTAAAATGGTCTAGAAAGGTTCCAATGGCTTTGAATAGTTTATTCGAAGTCATTTTATGCATATTATATGTCTACTTTTTTTTTGTGCCAAATTTGGAGGTCTAACTCCATGTAGAACAAAAGTTGCTGAAATGTTGTCATGTTGTCATGACAACATTTTCTTGCAAAAAGAAACTTTTTGGCATTTGTGTGTTTAGAACATCCTAACTATTTAGAAGAGTTATGGAACTAATGGAGGAGCCTTTAAAAACATGAGGACAGCCATTTTCAGGGGGTTGGACAAGTTGGTTTTGCATTTTGTACGAATTGAGCAAGTATTTTGTTGCTAGTTTTATGCATTTGAAGGCATTTTTAATAGAGGAGGATTGAATGGCCTGATTTTTGTGTTGGAAAAGTTCTGAAATATTTTTTTTAATCTTTTTGTATTGTTGGTTTGATCATTTTAATTCGTTTGCATTAGTGTAGAAAAATCTTTTTGTTCTTGGCAAGTTGCTGATCTGAACAGGGCTGCACTTAGAAAATGGGATCTTAGGGCCACTTCCCACCATTGGAAACCTCTGGTATTTTGGGATTTGGAACTAGGATCCATGTACATTATGTATCAAGGAGGGCCCTTGAAAGCATCAGCAAGCATTTTTAAGGTGATGCCCTAGGCAAGCCAAATGCAACTTGGCTAGGAATCATAGTTGGAAAATGAGTTATGGAGAGGATTGAGTGTACAAATACCTCAATCTGGCTGCACAGGGAGTAATGAGAAGGTCTAACCTTGCTCCAATCCAAAGGAGAGGTCTTGGAAAGGTTTCTAAGGTGGTTTTCCATCACAACAGTGATAAAGCACTTGAAATCCTCATTTTTGGCCTAAAATTGTACTTTCATTGAACGAAAAGTTTGGGGGCTGGAAAATTACAGAATCTTGAAGTACTCTAAAAATGGTATCCAAAAATATAATTTTTTTGTAGGGTTGTTAAGAAGTTTTTCAAGAAATCTTGTTTCCAGCTATTTAGGAGGGCTAATTCCTAGTAGCCTTTTTGGAGCAATTTGGTGTATCTTCCCTAGTAGATTGAATGCGCCTATGAAATCAGCATTGTTTAGGGTCATAGATGTTAGAAGGAGTCTAAAAAAACCCTAAATGAAGAACTGGTACCCTTGGAGCTATAGATGGACTTGAGGGTTAATAGCGGACTGGAGCCGGCTAGTAAGAAATTTGATGTTACTTTGTTGGTGTACCTCCAACTGAAGGATTAGGATCTCTTGAGCAAGGTCCTAGTAATTATAAGGTGTGAAGAAGCCCTAGTGGGTCTAGTGAATGACCTAAGGTAGCCCTGAGAGAGAGCTTGGGGTTTGGAAGCAAGGTTGGGGTATTACATCATATATATATATATGTATATATATATATATGTATGTATATATATATATATATATATATATATATATATATATATATATATGTATGTATATATATATATATATGTATGTATATATATATATATATATATATATGTATGTATATATATATATATATGTATGTATATATATATATATATATATATATATATATATATATATATATATATATATATATGTATGTATATATATGTATATATATGTAAATGTAATTATGGTATATTTATGCGCTTGTATTTATATTAATACAGGTTATAATTATATGTATACATGTATGTATACTTATTGATTAGCAATGATATTCATGTTAATTAGGATTAATATTAATATTAATATCAATTTTAATATTAATATAAATGTTAATATTAATGTTAGTACCTAAAACTAAGTTAGAAACAGTTAATACCTAGACTTTCTATCGATTGAATTAAACTAAGTCTTAATCTAAACTTATGTCTAGCCTAAATTTTCAATGCTTAAACTATAATTGGCATAATTCTAGACTTGGCAAGGAGTTTTGGGTTTTGGAGAAAGGCGGCATTACAGATGCAATTAATTCTTGCAGGTCGTATTTTGAACTTCAGCTGCCATGTCTTAGAAGAGGCTAGGAAAGTGAGTTTAAGGGATAAGTTTGTTATTATGAGCATTGAATTGTTTTTTTTTATCTATCATTGTGGTTTGGTGATTTCGAGTTCTATCCGCCACTGTTGGGGATCATGGAAGTTCAGTGGAACAGGTTCCTCTGCATTTTCTATTGGAAATTAATGACCATGCTAGAAATTTGTGATTCTCCCCAACCTTATAGAGGTTCATGTTTTCATTTTTCTTTGGGGTTCTGTCATTTTGTGGTTTTATTTTGCTCATTATCATCTCTTAAAGGGTTTCATTGGTTCTCTATGGCTAGATTTTGAGAGATTGAAGGTTGGGCTGTGAATTTGGAAATAGAGGGTTTCTCCAGGCATCTTTGTTGTATTTCCTCCCACACTTTCATAGGCAGGGGGCTTTTCCTTAACTCTATCTTATGGTTAATATTACATTTCATTTAGATTTTTGAATGTTACATATCAAAATTTGTTATAAACCCAGCATCAGGTGTGTGAATAAAAATGCATTGTTCTTGTGTTTGCAATGAGTTTATAATGATATTATGGGTGTTGGTGAAATTAAATGTTGTTTAGAATGGATTAGAAATCAGTTATTTTATGTTTCTCACAAAATGTAAATGAGGGTTTCTTAGCCTTTCAAGGCAGTCGCTTTCTATGCAGTTTTTGGTTGTTTTGTGGTTGGTATTTTATAGAGCCACTAGGAACTATAGATGGCCATTTAGTTTTACAGTGCCATTAAACATTCTTTCAGTGATTATACTTTTGTTTTATGTTTTGGTTGTAGAAAGCATTTAATGAATGAGAAGGTTACATGGGAAGCAACCTGACTACTGTATAATCTCATCATTTTTATGTAATTAGGTTCTGAAGATAATGTTTCATAACTATGTCATTGGTAGCTAATGTGAGTTTCAAAGAATACTGTGTTTTTCATATCTCCGTTTTCATTATATTTGAAGTTGTATGTGGCTCGGCTATGAACACAGGTTCGCAATCTTTGAATCCGTGACAGTAATCTGAGGGCATAAAAGTGTAAATGGGGGTGAGTAATTTTATCTACGGCTCGATGAAATTGGAATTGGAATTCATTTATGTTTTTTTTTAAAGTCATGGGTTTGAGAAAATTTGTGTTATACAGCCTATTGTGTGTTTGAATCAGTATTCATTATGAACTATATTCACGAACTAAAATATAAACATTAGGCCAAATAGTTAGAATTGATTTCTAAAATATGGTTGGATCTTTACGTAGTCAACTTAGATTTATCATGTTTTATTTTAAATGCTAGAAATAACATGGAGATTTAGTCGATGCCCTGATTGTGTATGATGTTTAGTAATCATAGATAACTGCAAAAAAGTTTCTATCGATATTTGTAACTTAGAGTTATGATGATATTTGGAATGGAAAGAGGTATTTTGTCAAACAAGTTTTTAGAAATGAATAAAATTGATATTAGGGCACTGTGTGCGTCACAAATTTAAATAGTAACGTGATGTATTTGAAATAGGAATTATAGTTTTTGGTATCAGCAAATTTTAAAATTAAAAATGGAAATGATTATGATTTTATTTTAATTTTTGACTGTAAATTCATAAGGCTTAAGATATATATATATATATATATATACTGTGTATATATATGTGTATATGTATTGATTTATATGTATCAACATACACGTATTCCCTTATGAATAGATTTTTAGAATTTAAATTTATATTAATAATCAAGAGGCTACTATGATTACTAGTCTTGGAATGGAAATTGATTAGTTTTCATTTTCTGATGTTAGTTAGTAATAGCATTTGCAGATAGTTTTATTTCTGGTATTTTAAATGAAATGATTATTTTTTGAATCTTTGGAAAGTTAATTCTTTATTACCTAATTAGAATATAGTTGATTGCAGTTTGAAAAGTTTGATTGTTTGTGAAATTTTGAGGGGACAAGGTTGCTTTTGGTAATATGGGTTGTGAAGTGTATGAAAGGATACAAATATGGTTTCATTTGGTTTCATATGATATTTATGTTGCTGATTCAATTATTATATTGAAGCAAATAAAACAAGTGTATTAGTTGGAATTGGAAAATTAATCTATGTTTTCTTCCAATTAGTATAACTAGAATTATGTGTATGTTAGATTATGCAAGTGTGATCCTTTAGATTGGGTGGCTGTCATAAAGCGAGTAACTTGTGGTGATAAAAATATGTTGTCGGATGCCCTCCAACACTAGTCTAGATCCTTATGGGAAAGTTTATGATAGTTAGTTAATCAAGTGGTAATATTTAAAATTTCATGGGTTGGGAATCATATAAAAAGATAAGAACATTATGGTTTCACCTGACATATTGAGTTCTACGAGTGGCTAAACATAGATTCTTATGTTGACACCCATGGACTACTAGATCATTACCTTGTCGTATTCTATGCAAATTTATTTTTGCATATCTGCATGTAGGAAATTATGTACTTGCTTTATAATTGATTATGAAAAGAAAATTGTATTTTTAGTATATTTGTTATTTGGATTAAATGAATATGGTTTTGTCATAAAATCTAACATGCAGGTTTACTGGAGATCTTTTTGATTTATTCAGTATACTAACCCCTATTTGGTGTGTTGTGTTTGTGCTGATCTGATTACAAGTTTGGGATATGTTTGATTACGAACCTAGAAGAATTGGCTGATTAGCATTTAAAATTAGAGATTAATTTGAATGCATTTAAAATGTCGCTATTGTACTTTTGATAAGAGTATCGATATGATTAACTTTCTCATGTAATAATTTGGTAAAAAAAAAATACATTGCTGATTTCGAGTACTTTAATGTACCTATTGTATTAAGGTTATTATAATCAAATGGAGATTTGTTTTAAAAAATTTGTTCGGGTTTTAATCTATCTGTATGTTTTTTTTTTTGTTATTTTGGTTTTGTGATGGGCAGGGTATTACATTTGGTATCAAAGCGAAGTTGGGTTAAAACACTCAGGACTCGATGAGTTTAATTAGGGGTTTCATTATGCTTCCTATGAGATTTTAATTAAATATCTTTTTCTTAGGAATTTTAGTATGCCTCCTATTACATGAGGAGCACGAGGATGAGGTATCCCTAATGCTGACGCCGAAGTAGGTAGAGGTAGAGGTGGTCGTAGGGACCACAGTCATGGGCAAGGTAGAGATCGTGGCCTAGAAAAGGGTCAAGTTCATCAAGCAATGCTTGATGATGAAATTCCTCATGATGAAGAGAAAGGGGGATTTCAAGCTGATATTCTTCAGCAGATTCTTGGACGTTTGGATGGGATTGAAGCTAGGAATAAAATTCCTGGTGGGGGAGCAAATGCTCAGGGTTTACAAATTCCCAATGCCAATCAGGGTGTATTAGTGGATCTTGTTATTAGGGCTCAACTTAAAGACATCTCTAAGCTCAAAGGTCCATATTTTAATGGAACCGAAGCTAGTAATGAAGCTGAAGCCTGGCTTCTAAACATCAAAAGATGTTTTATATTGCATGATTATGAAACTAATGTGAAGGTTCGATGGAATACAATGTAGTTAAGGTCTTTTGCATCTATTTGGTGGGAAATGGAATTAGAACACCTTGGACTTCATATTTCTCAAGTCACTTGGGAATTGTTCTTAGAGAGGTTTCAGGAAAGGTTTATGTCTGAGTACTGGCAGAAAACCAGGTCTGAGGAATTCTTTAGCATTTCTCAAGGAAATTCAATAGTGGAAATGTTCAAAAGAAGATTCTTTCAGCTTAAGAAGTATTCTGGTTGGAATGAAGGTGATAAACCTTTAGTGCAACACTTTATCCAGGGTTTAAATCCTAGGATCGGTGAGAAAGTGAGAACTTTCAAACCTAAATCTATTAAGGAAGCTGTTGATCAGGCTAAGCTTGCTGAAATGAAATCTAGTTTTTCAACCAAGAGTGTTGTTAACCTATCTGTTCCTAGCAGCAGTAAAAATCAAAAATCCTCTAGGGATGATTCTAAGGTAGCACCTAGTGTCTATGGTAATAAATCCCAAAAGAGGAAGTTCAATAAGTTTACCAAATCAGACAAGGGATTTAAGGTACCTAAACTACCTAAATCCATTAAGCCTGTTGAAAGTGTGAAACAGAGTTTTGCACCACCACAAGCAAATTCCTCACAGGATAAGAGCACAAAAAGAGGAGCAGAATGTTAGCATTGTGGGCAGTTGGGTCATTTATAGTGAAATTTTCCTCTTAAAGGAAATAATCAAGGGAGGCCAAGAGCATCAGGTTTTAAGCCTACTATTGGAGATTCTGGAAGGAACCACCGTATTTTTGCTACTGTGTATCATAATCAAGCAGAACATTAGAACATGATGATTGAGGCTAAAGGTACTTATCAAGCTACAAAAATTTCCATTTTATTTGACTCAGGTGCCACTGATTCTTTCATTTCTACCAATTTGGTTAAACTTTATAATATTCCTATGAGAAAGTCTGAGTTGGCATGGCAAGTTGAGTTAGCTTCTGGATCTAAGGTAGAAACTGGACTGATTGCGGTAGATTGTGAAATTCACCTTAAGGCATTTACCACTTTAGTAAACCTCAGAGTCATTTCTCTAAGTACCTATGATGTAATTTTAGGAATGGACTGGTTGGATCAGCACCACGCTGTAATTGATTATAGCGAAAAGATTATTGAATGCATTGATGATTTTGGAGCAAGTAAATTTATATCAGGTATTATGAGACCTATTTCTTTTAGAATTATATCCACTAAACAACTTCAAAAGTGTTTACAGAAAGGTTGCAAACTGTTTGCTATTTCTCTCAATGATTTTTTTGAACCTTTGGTTAACCAAACTAGTTTAGACCATCCGTTACTGAAGGAATTTTCAGATATCTTTGTAACAGAGATTTCGGGTATTCCACCCAAGAGAGAAATAGACTTTAGGATTGATCTTGTGCTTGGAACTGAACCAATATCTAAAACTCCTTACCGTATGATAGCACAAGAATTGGTAGAACTCAAAGTTCAACCTGAAGAACTTCTTGAGAAAGGGCTGATTAGACCTAGTGTCTCTCCTTGGGGTGCACCTGTTATCTTCGTTAAGAAGAAAGATGGATCACTAAGACTGTGTATCGATTACAGATAGTTGAATAAAGTTACTATCAAGAATAGGTATCCATTGCCTAGGATTGATGACTTATTTGATCAAGTGAAGGGTGCTAAGGTATTTTCTAAAATTGATCTTAAATTTGGGTACCATCAACTTAGAATTCAAGAAGCCGATATCCATAAAATAGCTTTTCAAACTAGGTATGGGCATTATGAATTCATTGTTGTACCTTTTGGTTTAATGAATGTGCCATCAGTATTTATGAGTCTAATGCAGGGAGTTTTTAGAACCTTCCTTGATAAGTTTGTAGTTGTCTTTCTGGATGACATTCTAGTTTATTCTAACTCCTAGGAGGAGAATGAATAGCATTTGAGACAAGTTTTTGAATGTCTCCAAAGGAATAAGATGTATGCTAATCCTAATAAGTGTGACTTTTTCAAATCAAAAATTAGTTACCTTGGACACATTATCATAGGAGATGGAATAGCTATGGATCTAGCTAAGATTAGAGCTATTGTAGAGTGGCCAGCACCAACAAACGGGTCTGAAGTGAGAATTTTTATGGGTCTAGCAAGTTATTACCGAAGGTTTGTGGCTAATTTCTCAAAAATAGCACATCCTATCACTTCTCTTCAAAAAAAAAGGTAAGAAATTTGTCTAGTCAGATAAGTGTGAAGAGGCTTTTCAGCATCTTAAAGAATGTCTGACTAGCGCACCTGTATTGGCTATACCTAATCCTTGTAAAGAATTTGTGATTTGCATAGATGCTTCATTGGATGGATTAGGAGTAGTTTTAATGCAAGATGGCAGGTTGATTGTGTATGAATCAAGAAAACTCAAGGATCATGAGATAAATTATCCTACTCATGATTTGGAACTTGCTGCAGTAATGCATGCGTTGACCAAATGGTGACATTTTCTCCTTGGACAGCATTTCGAGTTATGTACTGATCATAGAAGTCTTCAATACATTTTCATAGCCAAATCTGAATGCAGGACAACATAGATGGATGGAATTTTTGTGTGAATATAACTTTGAAGTTAAATATGTACAAGGAAAAGAGAATAAGGTGGTTGATGCACTTAGCAGAAGACGCCGCAAACTTTCTTCATTAACTCTCTCAGCGGATTTGAAGGAGAAAATATTGTAAAATCTAATTACCGATCCTTGGTTTTTAGATTTGAAGGCTATTATAGATAGTGGCAACATGTTAGAGGGCAGATTTGAAGGTTACTCTATTAGCACTGATGGATTGCTAACCTACAGAGGTAGTATTTATGTTCTTGAGGTTGGAGAGCTTCAAATTTTGGTAATGTCTGAAGCTCATAAAGCACCTTATTTAGCACATCCTGGTGTTAAGAAAATGAATGCTGATCTTAAACCGCATTACTATTGGCTAGGTATGAAAAGGGATATTGCAGATTTTGTTGCTAGATGTCTACAATGTCAAAGGGTGAAAGCTAAACATCAGCATCCTACTGGTTTACTTCAATCTCATAGTGTGCCTGAATGGAAATGGGATATCATCTCCATTGATTTTATCATGGGGTTACCTTTATCAGCTAGGCGACATGATTCAATCATGGTTGTAGTGGATAGGTTAACCAAAGTTGCACATTTCGTTCCCATAAGATCTTCATATAATGCTGCATTTGTAGCCCGTATTTATATGGAACAGATAGTAAGACTACATGGGATTCCGAAGAAGATCATTTCAGATAGGGACCCAGTTTTCACATCTTCACTTTAGAGGTCTATGCAACGTGAACTTGGTACTCAGTTAATTTTTAGTTCTTCTTATCATCCTGAGACTGATGGACAAACTGAGCATGTAAATCATATTCTTGAAGACATGCTCAGAATGTACATCATGGATAGGCAGAACAAGTGGGAAGAATTATTGCATTTGGTTGAATTTTCATATAATAACGGTTATCACAGCTCTGTAGGTATGGCTCCATTTCAAGCTTTGTATGGATGACCATGTAGAACACCCTTGAGCTGGGATAATTTGGAAGATAGAATTCTCCTAGGTCCTGAAATGCTCCAAGATATGGAAAAGCAAGTGAAACAAATCAGGGAACACCTTGTTACAACACAAGATAGAAAAAAAAAGTATGTAGATATGCATAGGATTGAGCATCAGTTTGTGGTTGGGAACAAAGTATTTCTGTGGGTCAGACCTAGAAAAAGTCCTATTAGATATGGTAAAGGTTCCAAATTATCTCCATGTTTTGTAGGACCTTTTGAAATTTTGGAACGTGTTGGTCCAGTTGCCTATAGACTTGCTTTGCCTCCCAGTCTATCTCGAATCCATGATGTCTTTCATGTGTTTTTTTTGAGGAAATACATACTTGATATCACTCATGTTCTGAATTGGAATACATTATAGGTAGTAGATGGCCAATTGATGCTGGAAGCAGTGCAGATTGTCCAGAGAAGAGAACTAAATCTCAGAGGTCACAAGGTGGAACAGGTAAAGGTATTATGGGATCATAATGATGATACCTCCGCAACTTGGGAAGATTCAGGGCAATGAAAGCTTCATATCCTCATTTGTTTTCAAGCTTTCAAGAGTAAGCCTAAGCTAGCGAGAGAGGGTGTCATGGCCTTGATAGTCTGCATCTAACACTTTGGAATCTGTGATTAGTTTACTCTTTTGAATGTTTTGGTACTTGTTAAAAATAGTTTTATTCTAGCATTATTATGTTAACTCTTCAAAGAATTCAGATATTTCTCAAAATCTGATTCTCAGATCAGATGTTTTAGGTTTTCAATTTTGTGTTATATTCAGAATCTTATTATCTGAATCAATCCAAATTCAAGAATGAAATTTAAAAAAAAAAAAAAAAAATCAATGTTAGTATGGTTTCAATTATACCTTTGATTGATTCGTACTTTTAGAATTATATACATATATACATATAGTGGTTTTAAAAAAGTGTTAGTATCTTGGAATCTGTTGTTGCCAATTTTTAAGTATATATATATATATATGTATATTTATAATTTTGATATATATATATATATATGAGTGTATTAGTATAGAATAATTATATATAATTATATATATATATATAAAATTATTCTATACTAATACACTCATATATATATATATATATATATATATATATATCAACATTATAAATACACACACACACACACACACACACACACACACACATATATATGTATGTATATGTAATTATGGTATATTTATGCGCTTGTATTTATATTAATACAATTTATAATTATACGTATACATGTATGTATACTTATTGATTAGCAATGATATTCATGTTAATTAGGATTAATATTAATATTAATATTAATATTAATATTAACATTAATATCAATATCAATATTAATATAAATATTACTATTAATGTTAGTACCTAAAACTAAGTTAGAAAGAGTTAATACCTAGACTTTCTATCGATTGAATCAAACTAAGTCTTAATCTAAACTTATGCCTAGCCTAAGTTTTCAATGCTTAAACTATACTCGACATAATTTTGGACATGGCAAGGGGTTTTGGGTTTTGGAGAAAGGCAGCATTACAGATGCAATTAATTCTTGCAGGTCGTATTTTGTACTTCGGCCGCCATGTGTTGGAAGAGGCTAGGAAAGTGAGTTTAAGGGATAAGTTTGTTATTATGAGCATTGAATTGTTTTTCTTTTTATCTACCATTGTGGTTTGGTGATTTCAAGTTCTATCCGCCATTGTTGGGGATAATGGAAGTTCTATGGAATGGGTTCCTCTGCATTTTCTATTGGAAATTGATGACCATGCTGGAAATTTGTGATTCTCCCCAGCCTTATAAAGGTTCATGTTTTCATTTTTCTTTGGGGTTCTATCATTTCGTGGTTTTATTTTGCTCATTATCATCTCTTAAAGGGTTTCATTGGTTCTCTGTGGCAAGATTTTGAGAGATTGAAGGTTGGTTTGTGAATTTGGAAACATAGGGTTTCTCCAGGCATCTTTGTTGTGTTTCTTCCCACACTTTCATAGGCAAGGGAATTTTCCTTAACTCTATCTTATGGTTAATATTACATTTCATTTATATTTGTGAATGTTGCATATCAAAATTTGTTATAAACCCAGAATCGGGTGTGTGAATAAAAATGCACTGTTCTTGTGTTTGTAATGAGTTTATAATGATATTATGGGTGTTAGTGAAATTAAATGTTGTTTAGAATGGATTAGAAATCAGTGCTTTTATGTTTCTCGCAAAATGTAAATGAGGGTTTCTCAGCCTTTCAAGGCAGTCGCTTTCTATGCGATTTTTGGTTGTTTTGTGCTTGGTATTTTATAGAGCCACTAGGAACTGTAGATGGCCATTTAGTTTTATAGTGCCATTAAACATTCTTTCAATGATTATACTTTTTTTTTAAGTTTTGGTTTTAGAAAGCATTTAGTGAATGAGAAGGTTACATGGGAAGTAACCCGACTGCTGTATAATCTCATCATTTTTATGTAATTAGGTTCTGAGGATAATGTTTCATAACTATGTCATTGGTAGCTAATGTGGCTTTCAAAGAATACTGTGTTTTTCATATCTTTGTTTTCATTATATTTCAAGTTGTATGTGGCTCGGCTATGAACATGGGTTTGCAGTCTTTGAATTCGTGACTGTAATCTGAGGGCATAAAAGTGTAAATGGGGGTGAGTAGTTTTTTCTATGGCTCGATGAAATTGGAATTGGAATTCGTTTATGTTTTTTTTTAAAGTCATGGGTTTGGGAAAATTTGTGTTATACAACCTATTGTGTGTTTGAATCAGTATTCATTATGAACTATATTCGCGAACTGAAATATACACATTAGGCCAAACAGTTATAATTGATTTCTAAAATATGGTTGGATCTTTACGTAGTCAACTTAGATTTATCATGTTTTATTTTAAATGTTGGAAATAACATGGAGATTTAGTCGATGCCCTGACTGTGTATGATGTTTAGTAATCATAGATAACTGCAAAAAAGTTTCTATCGATATTTGTAACTTAGAGTTATGATGATATTTGAAATGGAAAGAGGTATTTTGTCAAACAAGTTTTTAGAAATGAATAAAATTTATATTAGGGAATTGTGTGTGTCACAGATTTAAATAGTAAGGTGATGTATTTGAAATAGGAATTATAGTTTTTGGTATCAGCAAATTTTAAAATTAAAAATGGAAATGATTATGATTTTATTTTAATTTCTGATTGTAAATTCATAAGGCTTAAGATATATATATATATATGTATGTATGTGTTGGTATAGGTAAGTGAGTATATATATATATATATATACTGTGTATATATATGTATATGTATTGATTTATATGTATCAACATACACTTATTTCCTTATGAATAGATTTTTAGAATTTAAATTTATATTAATAATCAAGAGGATACTGTGATTACTAATCTTGGAATGAAAATTGATTAGTTTTCATTTTTTGATGTTAGTTAGTAATAGCATTTGCAGATAGTTTTATTTCTGGTATTTTAAATGAAATGATTATTTTGTGAATCTTTGGAAAGTTAATTCTTTATTACCTAATTAGAATATAGTTGATTGCAGTTTGAAAAGTTTGATTGTTTGTGAAATTTTGAGGGGACAAGGTTGCTTTTGGCAATATGGGTTGTGAAGTGTATGAAAGGATACAAATATGGTTTCATTTGGTTTCATATGATATTTATGTTGCTGATTCAATTATTATATTGAAGCAAATAAAACAAGTGTATTAGTTGGAATTGGAAAATTAATCTATGTTTTCTTCCAATTAGTATAACTAGAATTATGTGTATGTTAGATTATGCAAGTGTGATCCTTTAGATTGGGTGGCTATCATAAAGCGAGTAACTTGTGGTGATAGAAATATATTGCCGGATGCCCTCCGACACTAGTCTAGATCCTTATGGGAAATTTTATGATAGTTAGTTAATCAAGTGGTAATATTTAAAATTTCATGGGTTGGGAATCATATAAAAAGATAAGAACATTATGGTTTCACCTAACATATTGAGTTCTACGAGTGGCTAAACGTAGATTCTTATGTTGATACCCATGAACTACTGGATCATTACCTTGTCGTATTCAATGTGAGTTTATTTCTACATATCTGCATGTAGGAAATTATGTACTTGCTTTATAATTGATTGTGAAAAGAAAATTGTATTTTCAGTATATCTGTTATTTGGATTAAATGAATATGGTTTTGTCATAAAATCTAACATGCAAGTTTACTAGAGATCTTTTTGATTTATTCAGTATACTAAGCCCTGTTTAGTGTGTTGTGTTTGTGCTGATCTGATTACAGGTTTGAGATATGTTTGATTACAGACCTAGAAGAATTGGCTGATTAGCATTTAAAATCAGAGATTAATTTGAATATATTTAAATGTCACTGTTGTACTTTTGATAAGAGTATCAATATGATTAACTTTCTGATGTAATAATTTGGTAAAAAAAAAAATACATTTTTGATTTTGAGTACTTTAATGTACCTATTGTATTAAGGTTATTATAATTAAATGGAGATTTATTTTAAAAAAATTGTTCGGGTTTTAATCTATCTGTATGTTTTTTTTTTGTTGTTATTTTTGTTTTGTGATGGGTAGGGTATTACATGGCATAGATGTTTGTTATGGACAAAACTTCTATGTAAACTATTATTGGCTGACATAAACATGAAATTTTGATATTAAGGGATAATGATCCAATCATATTAAGCATTCTTATGCAATGCATGCAACCGATCATATTAAGGGAAGCATTAGGTGATAATAAGGATCAACCATAATTGTTGATTATAACCTAGCCCATCTCCACAAATTCCTATTTAAGGAGGTAAAAACCTAAAGATTTAATGGCCACATGAGGAGACAAATGCTAAGAGTATAGAGATCATTCATGGTGGCTATGATGTCTATGGAAAAGTTGTACAATATAGAATTAGTTTTAGGAGAACATAGTGAAGTAGTGAAAGGATAGAGGAGAGATATTTGATGATCAAGATTATCAAGGTTTAAATAGTAAAGAGGAGATCTAACATTAAGTAGAAAGGTGTTAATCAAGGGATCAAGTGCCAAATCATTCTAATAGGTGATATAGACAATATCTCTTAACAAAGTAATCCTAATAGGCAGTTGTAAATCTCTTAACTAGGTGCTTACTTTATTGTAAGTTAAAATTCTCTAGTAAGGTGAGACCTAACAATCTTTGTAAGCCTTTAACAGGGTAGGCCCTTGACAAGGTAGATCATAGTTCATGATCAACACTTTGTAGCCATAATAGGACACACTTTACAATTGCAGTAGTGAAGATTTGTGAGTGTCATCCCCACCCCAATTTTATCTTCTCCTTAGTTATTTTAGTTTACATGCAAAGTTATGAGATGAATGTATGGAAAATTATTTTAAGGTTAAAAGTTTTAAGTGCTAGTTCACACTCCCCCTCAAAACTTACTTTCCCATTGGTATTTCCAATAATTGGTATCAGAGCTTTGTTCTGTAGAAATTTTGACAACTTTGGAGCTAAGATCTTGAAGATGGAAGTCTACAAGTTGGAAAAGACTATTAAGAACAAGAAGATTGAAATATAGTTTTCCCTACATCAATTCAAGGAGGCAAGAGATGAACTGCAACATTCATTGAAGAGAAGAAAGGATATAGCTATTCAACAAGATCAAACTCAATATCAAGAAGTAGACACTACTGGATTCTTTGAGGATGGTAATTCATAAGAATTTGATGTAGCAATTATAGATCTGATGAAAAAGAACAATGCCCTAAGTGAAAAAGTCTTGATTTTGAAAATAAAATAAGAAGAATAATCAATACTATTGTGCAAGACAACTAAACTAAAAAAGAAAGCTAAAGAAGACAAAGCCATGATTGAAGAAGAAAAAAGACTACTGGCTAATAGTCTTGAGGAGAAGACATCATATGTACAAAATCTTGCAAACACAAAATTAGATACAATGAGTCAATTGATGATTGAAAATCAAGAACTGAATAGGAAAGACATTGAGATTACAAGTTTGGAAACATAGAATATCCTACTAAAGAATGAATTGAAGATTGAGAAAGAAAATCTTAACAAGTAAAGCTATCAAGTACTTTGAAAAGTTGATGTAAGCACCAAGATCAAATAATGGCACTATTGGTTTAAGATATTCTACTACTAAGGAAGGAGAATCATCAAGGAGTGGTGAACAATGTAACATAAAGGAAAGAACATCAATCTCACTTGTCATCACTTTTGAAAATTGGGTCACATGGAAGATATCTACATGAGAAATACTAGAAATCAAAACCCTAAGGATAAATTCAAGGGAAATTATCATAACTACAAGAAGCAAGGACATAAAGCACATGAATGTGGGATAAAGATCACCAACACTTAGAGATTTGAAGGTTATCCTTACAACTATCAGAAATATGGACACAAGACATACAAATGTCGATCCAAATCCAAATGGAGATGAAACAAAAAAAACAATGGTACACCATAATGGAAATTCTTATGATTGGGATTATAAAACAAGGTATAGTTGTCACTATTGCCAAAAATATGGTCATATCCCTAAAAATTGCATTAGGAAACACTTTAGAGGTAACTATAATAGATGGTTGACTGAGATTGTATTCATTAGTTGTCTTAAAACTAGTCATGTTAGTAGAAACTATCCAACTTGGTTACCTACACCAAGCAATGAATTCAACAAAGGTAAAGGAAAAAAAGGTAAAGATACAAATGAATAAGACATGGAGAGAGAAGATTGTAGTACATCAAGTTTATATGAGGTCACTTTATCTAGTGGATCAGGTGATCACATCACATCCAACTAGGCAATCAAAGGTATGTGTAGAACGAATATTTGAAATATAACATTATGCATTAATTCCAAAAATATAAGATCTAAAAAGATTATATGTGCATGAATTAAGATGCAAAGAAGAAGTTAGAAGCATGAGTTATTCTATAGATATGTTGTTTCTGATCATGGAAAGAATTATAATTGTTGCTAATCTCGCTATGTTAGTCAAGCATATTGAACATCTTATGATAGTCGAGCATGTTGAAAGTTTGATGATAGATGATTTTATGGTCATATAAGCACTAAGAAATTTATGCCAAATTTGAAGGGTTATATAGTATATTGTTGATTCATTTGGGCCTACCAGAGTTTGAAGAGAACAAAGAGGATGAAGATGATTAGTGAAAGAGAATCAAGTGTTTGAAAACCAAATTAAACTTTTTCTTAATACCATTCTACGGATTCAACAAGTCTTTAGCTAGTTCTAAGTTATGTTGTTTTATTTTTACAAACCCTAGTGAGTTAAAAATAGCAACTAGCTCCTTAGCAACACCTAGGAAAGAGGAGAAGGAAACTTTTAATGTGCAATTAATTAGCAATGATGTTAGGCAACCCCTATTTTGTACAATTCTTGAGATTACTTATGAGGGAGATCCTTTTGGTGTATTATCCATGATACCACCAAAAGTGTTAATGATTTAGGATGTGTGATGGTGCTACACCTATAAGGTAGGATAAGTAGGAATTGTTGACATATCAGTTAAGTTTTTTATTAGTGACATACACTTATTCAGACTGTAAGTATCTACTGAGCTCATTGTATAGTTAACAAACTTTACCAATCATTTTAGTTACCATCAAGTTCTACAATGGCTATCGAGTCCTTTGGACAAGTTCCAGTGCATGCCGAGCAACTTTAGTATGTGTGAAGATTAGCAGAGTAAACCATGCATCTTAGTGTATGCTAGTTTACCAATGTAAACCAAGCAGTTCAATGCTTACTAAGTTCATAGCTTTTTATTAGATAAACATTTTTTACAGGGACCCTAAAACCCAAGAGTTAAAACATTAACAAGGCTGAAAATAAGCATGAAAATCCTAGCCAAAAGAGTTCAAGTTGAAAGGATGATAATAAGCACAAGGCCCAACCAAAAACCAAAGAACATAGAAAAGACTAGGAATAGAGACAATAAGAACTGAAAAAGGAAAAAGCCTTGACAAAAAGCCAAAAAAAGGCATAGATAGAAATAAAAGAATAGGCAATGGATTAGTTCTTGTTCTTTCTCTCTAGCTCTTGCATGACCTGAGCAACCTCATAGGCCATTTGGTTCTCCTTAGCCTCCTGCTGGTGCACCCTTTGATCCTCCTAGTCCTGAGCATTGTTGATTTTTTCCTTTGCAGGGTCGACCACCAGCTTGGCTTTTTCCCTATCTTTTCCTTCCTCATCTTCCTTCATAACTCTATCTTTGATCCAACCAGTTAAAGATATGATGTTGTTTTTAATGGAGCTTAGTAGCCAAATCATCTGGTTTGAGAGATTATGATTGTAGATCTTGAGGTTGTTAATCCTTCTATCCACTAGACTGAGCCTCTCACCGTGGTTATCTCTATTATTAGAATCCACTCCATTCTTGTATTTCTCCATAAGACCCACCTGCTCTTTGACCTCCTCTAGCTCATGGAAAAGCCACTTGATTGATCTGAAGTTATCAATCATACTTTTGCGGGCATTTTTTAAGAGGTTCATCCCAATTTCCCTTTCTTTATCCAAAATAGCCACAATCACTAAGTGTATGAGTTCTTCAAGCTGCGGCCCTTCTTGGTTTTCCACAAGGGCCTACGGGTTCATGGCCTCTCTAAAAATGCCCATTTTTGAGGTCCTAACATTAAATTTTTTCCAAGCTTTCCTCTCATCTTTAACCTACACCTCCCCTCCCTTGGTCTTAGAATCCATTTTTTGTTCCTCAGGTTGGGCTTGAATATGGATAGGAGAAAGAGGCAACAAAGACATATCCAATTCTTGTTGTATTCTCTCATCCTCCAAACCCTCCCTCTTACATTTCTTCCCTCCTCGATCTTCCTTATTTTCCTCCTGCATCTCCTTTTTCTCCTCTTTCATCTCCACATCCTCTTGATCATCATTGTCAACCTTCTCATCCTTCACAAGTTGCTTCTGCCCATGAACCCTCAAATTCTTGAACTGATGGGTGACTTTTTTAGCAGCAGAAGAAATCCTGCTATCCTCAAAGCTTAAGCTCTAAATATCATCTGAGTCTAAAGAGAAGTTAGAAATTCTAGAGGTCACATTCTCAGTTTGAGGGGGGCATTGCTTATTGTTTGAGCCTTAAAGTGCTCATAAATAAGTACCAAGAGCTCCTCATGTAGAGCAGGGTTATAAGCAGCAAGAGCCCCTCATACTGAGTTCATAGTTCATGTGATACAAATCCAATGTTAACCAAGTAACTTAGTATGGATCAAGCAATTTAGTTTATATGTTGAGTTGCATAATATCTACTGATTCAGTACTGCAGACCAAATTCAAGACTACTTGGTAATGATTAGTATGGACTGATCTTCTACATCTATTGAGTGCATGATGATGCCAAGCATTGATAGTGGATGTTGTGTATTATAACCTCATCAAGTCAGTCTTTAGAACTTGAGTGTCTTCATTTGGGTGGACTTTGTAATATTTGTATAGACTTGTATTATGGTCAGCTTTGTAATTGTATAATTGGATTGATATATATGTAATGTATTGTATTACATCTAATGTATGAAAGGAAGTGTAATGTAATTGAATACAATTAGTGCAGTGTAGAAAATAGTGAATTACAAAGGCTACAATAGTATAAGGAGCAAAAAAGTTATATCCATCACAGCAAGGTGATTTTTACATAAAGGAATCTCATTCAACAAACCAAGTTGTAGATCAAAGATCAACTACTGTTTCATCCTAATAGGTGGATTAGTCAAATCCTTTAACAAGGTAGACTTAACAGTCTTTTGCAAATCTCTTTATCAAGTGCATACTTCATTGTATGTTTGTAAATCCTTTAACAAGGTGGACTTAGTAGTCCTTATTGCTCCTAATAGGGTAGATCATCAGAAGTGATCAATGTAAGCCTTAATAGGCCAACTTTATAAAATAGTACTAAATTTTGTGGGTATCATCCCCACACTAGTTTTACTTTCTATTTGGAAGGTTTTTGGGTCACCAAATCTATGTGTCAAAATGTTATGAATGCTTTCATATTTCATTTTCTTATGTATGCTATTAGATCAGATTAAGTGGAAAGGATTAAATGCTAATTGGATAACTATTGTCAAAAAATTTGTAAGGTTATTGATTCACCCTTTCCCTCTCAATAACCTAGCCTTCTAAATATTTGCAACAATTGGTATCAGAGAATTTTGGTTCTCTAGAGAAAGTTTAATAGCTTGAGAAAAGATCAAGACCATGGAGATTTTCAAACTTGAAAACACTATTGACAATGAGAAGTTAGATTTAAAAATCACTATTGCTCAACTCAAGAAAGAAAAAGAGAAATTTTCCCAATCCCTGAAAAGAAGAAAGAAACTTACAATTCAAATGAATGATCATCTATAAATTGAAGAAAGAATTGAAGACATTCTTCCATAAAGCAACTTAGATGAAGCAAATGATGTAATTAAATAGCTCTTGGAGAAGAATGGTTCATTGCAAGAAGAAGTGAGAAAATTGAGAAGAGAACAAGAAATCCAGTCAGTAAGGCTATGTGAAATCTTGGAAGATAAAAACAAAACAAAAGTAGAAATGGAAGGAAAAGACAATGAAATTCAACATCTACCCCTTTAGTAGACTAACTTAATCAATCAACTCATCAATGTAAATGAATAAATCATGAACCTAAGATCTAAGAATGGAAGATTGTAGAATGATCTAAACTCTGAAAGGTAACTCAATGAAAGAATGATGAAATCCCAAGCAAACATAAATTAGTTGAATGAGAAAAATATCTATAGACAAAAAGGGAAAGTAGGAATTGGATACTAAGAAGAAGGTGAATCTTCAAAATAAGGAGCTAAAAGGAATCAAATATCTACTTGCTATCATTGTAGTAAGTTAGGCCATACATCAAAAAAATATTGGAGCAATGGGAAAGGAAAATTCAATGGAAAATACTACAATTTCAATCAGCATGGTCATAAGGCTAATGAATGTAAAGAGAAACCAAAATTTGAAGGAAAATGTCACAAATGTAAGAAACATGGACACAATTCATCAGAATGTAAAACAAAGATATTAAATCCAGTAGAACAAATCGTGACAGGTGTCATTACTATGGAGAATTTGGACACAGTGGAATGAATTGTGTAAAACATCATATGAGGAAAATAGATAGCACTGAAAAATGTTTTACTTATACTAAACTTGGTCATCTTGCCAAGAACTATATGAATACTGGTAAAATTGAAGATGAAAAGAAGGAAAAGGTTGATAACATTCGAAAGAAAATGAGATAGCAATGGGTTTATAAGTCTACTGAGGATGCCAATTTAAACAATGATGGATTATTCACTCAAGAATTGGGTGACCCTACCATTTCTAATTAAGTTCTCAAGGGAAAACTGGAACCAAGCTATCAAAGAAGACATCCAAATCAGTTATAGTTAAAGGGACACAAAGATCCATATCTATATTCAAGATACAAAGGGATCATCGAGTAAAAGGTAGTACCAGCTACTACCAAGTTATATTTCTTATTGAGTGAGGTTGGGTCATAGAATCTACCAAGAGAGTTTGGGACTAACTAAACTTTATATGGTTACTGAGTAATGGAAGACTCTATTGAGTGATCAATTCAAGTGAAGTGGATGACAATCTGTCAACATAATATCAATTAATCTACTTTTGTACTGAGCATTTATGGAAATTTTTTATTAAAAGGAATTGAATCAAAGTCATTCTTATTGTGAAATTCTCAAGAGCTATTATGAAGTGCAATCTTTAAAAGCATTCAAGTGATTTGAGTGAATTATTAGAGAAATATTTTGAATTCTCTGAAACCCTACTAAGTGAAGATGGCATCCAAAAGTAGCAAGAAAAAGTGAGGTTTGGACATGCTAGTTTTTGGTGTTGAATAGAAGGTACTAGATTTCAATCTGACCTCTGTAATCATTGAAACCCTAGATCCAAGTTAGTGTAGTCTCAAATCCCCCCAAAGTTATTGTTGATCAATGATATTTAAACTCATTTTAAATGTGTTATTCAAGAGATTGGTACTTTGAAGATGGATAATGCCCTAGATAAATTGTGTGTTAATGGAGTTTTGAAACTCGAGCACCAACACCTAGAAACCATAGGGTTGACACGCATCCCTCACATGCCCTATGAATTTCAAGTGAAATAGAATAGGTTTATCCTTAGTCAAGTGCACAATGGGTAGTTGTGGCTGGAGCAACTAGTTTTGATAACAAAGAATATGATTCATCAAATCACCAATCTCCCAATGCTGACAAAAGCCAAGATGACCAAAACCCTAGGCTAGGCCGAACTCAAGAAGAAAACCTGAGTAGAATGGGATGGTAGAGGCATGAGAATAAGTAGTGTCACTAATGTGGAATTGAATTTTGGCATCCACATTATTTCTCATAACATTTAGAGCTCGAGCAGGTTGAATAGTGTGTCATGCAAAGAAGTCGATCTTACATACAAGTTAGTAAAAAACAACATATCATTTAACCTTGCCAAGCTATTGTTGAAATAGTTCAACAAGAATATGGAGAGTATCTGGACATCAAAGAATAACTCATGTAAGTTTGGTTCATTTTTAACATTCTTATTCTTTTATGTTCAAAAATTCTTCCCTTTAAAATGCACTATAGTATGGAGGAAAGATGTGCCAATGTTGTATCAAATTAATGAGTATATTGCTGAGATGAGTGAGAATTACAACAGTATTATGGATAGCTATTTTGATGTTTTCAAGGAGAGGATGAATAATAGATACCAAATTCCTAAGAAACTTGTTGAAGATTATAAGGATGATATATGTTTTATGATGGATAGTGACAAGGTATACATTTAGGAAGTTAGGCCTAGAATAGCATGGATAAAACCTCTTGGATATGAGGTTAATATTGATGAAACAAAAGATATCATTGAGGCACTTATTAATGAGCTAGTGGATCCCAAGGCTTCATATTTTGGGACTCAAGATGAAGCTAAAGCAAGGATAGAAGTGGAGATAAAACTTCCTTAGATGGTAAAAAAAGGGAAGAAAAGAATGCAAAGCTAAAAACTACTTCTACTCTTTTGTTGACTGAGGGAAAAGTTGAGGATGAGGAAGAAGCAAAGGATGAAGTAGAAATAGAGGAAGAAGAGCCACTGAAGAAAAAGGGCAAGGTGATACTATTAAAGAAAAAGATCAAGGTGATAATCACCAAGTCAACAAAGCCATCCACTACTATATTTACTAGGAGGTTAAGGAAGAAAGGAGTAGAAATCATATTTAGCAAACCTCCTCCCACCTTCCAAGATAGGTTGAAAGAACTAGAAGTAGGAGCACGAATAACAAATGTTAAGGTATTAAAATATGAAATTAGGACTGATGAAGAGAAGAAACAAATAGAAGATCTAGTCATGGATAAAATGGGTAAGTGGAAGTACTCATCTGACCAACTTATATCTTAGATTCCTAATGTCTTAATGGAGGAAATCAAGCCAATATGGGAATTTTCCATGCAAATTGTCAAGGACATCTATGGGAAAATAATGAGGCATCTTATACCAAGCATATCAGATGTAGAGGTAAAAGAGTCACTAAAGAAGAATGAAGAAAAGTTAACTCTTAAGTTCAATACTTGCCTAATTCTAATGAAGGATATTGAACATGTTGTAAGGAATGAAAAAAAACACTTGGAAGAATGTTTGTCATCTTCATAAACCAAGTGATTTTCATGTTGATGTAAAAGATGATGATGATGATGATGATGAAGAAGAAGAAGAAGGGGATGGTGAAGAATCAACTCATTTTGTTACTATTGATTATGAAGAGTACAAGGAGCAAGAGGCTACTGAGGAAGCAACTCAAGATGATGAGGAGACCAACCTAGTCAAGATAGTTGCAGCAGTTATTGCCTCACTTCCTTGTTCTCCAAGTAAACTAGCAACAACATCAACCATAGAGATAGCCCCAACAAGATTGATTGTGACCACCAATGAAAACTCTAATATCCAATCACTATTCACTCCAATTTAGCACAACACATCATTGACTAAAGTGACCCCCACTTCATCTACCAAGTTATAGACTCTTCCCTCTTCCACCAAGTTGGCTACATCAGTTTTGAGCACTACAATTTTGGCTACATCAATTTTGGATTCTTCAAGTATTTTTGCAAGTATTTTTTCAATAAGGGTAGTATCAATTTTTATAGCTAGCCCTAGTAAGTCTACTATTATTTCTATTCTAGGCACACAAGCAATAGGTGCAATGACAATTGCGACCAAACCTCAACCAAGCACAATTTTTTTTGGAAAATAGAAGGAAATGGAGGAAGAAATAGAATTTGATGAGGAAATTGTAATCCCTAACTAGGACATTTCCAAGCCTAACCTAGACCAAATGCAAACATTTGGTGACTCAAAATTATTGAAGATGAAAACAATATTTTGCAAATGCTATAGGTGTGTACATTGATTCTTCACAACTAATTTTGTATTAGCTAATAGAGGTAGTTCATAAGTTCAATGAAGATATTGATGGGTAGGATAAGCTAGTGCAGAAGGCAAAGAAGAAATCTAAAAATAAACTATTGGAGCACATTGCTCAACAAATAGCTATCTATCAAGTAGAACTTTCTACAATTTTGGGCTCTCTAGAAACATCCTGTATAAATGTACCATCACTTTTTGGCAAGCTATGTGATGTTTCTACTTTTACCAAGGAAATAAAGGACAAATTATCAAAGATAGATGAAGACCTTAAGGCTAGTGCTCAGTAGCTATAGCTTGACCCTAGTTGAAGCTCTACTCATTATAAGAAAATAAAATTTTTGACTAACATGCAAGAAGAATTTCTTACAGAAGAAGTAAGGATAAGATCTACACTTGTAGATATATAGAGTATGATTCTTCCCAACATGGATGCACTATAGAAACACATTGCACACTCAAAAACTCACATCCATGAGAATAAATTCTCCATAGCAGAGCATATGATAGAGCTATCTACAAAAGTGCAAATTGCACTACACAAGAGTAAGGTCTTGCAAGAAGACTGGGACAAAACCTTGGCAATAATACTCAAGGTACATTCATATTTTCTATCTCATTTTGGAATTAACATGTAAATATATAGAATAAAATCTTTGGCATTAATGTCAAAAGGGGGAGAGAGAGATATGTGTATTGGAGGAGAGAGATATATGTGGAGAATGATGTATAAAGGTATGTGGGAGAAACTGTAATATGTTATAAACACAATGGGGGAGAAAGATATGTATGGTCATCATATATTGTATATAGAAAAGGAGATTTTTAGTATACTTTAAAAACCATTTTTGAAAAATTTCAAAAAAAAAAGTATATTTTATCAAGCTAGCATAACAAGGTGATGAGTAATGGTATTCAAAAAACCTTTTTGAACTCAGTTTTTTGTTGATAAGTGTTTTTTTTACTAATGCCAAAGGGGGAGATTGTTTACATATCAGTCAAGTTTGTTATTAGTGACATACACTTATTTAGACTATAAGTATCTACTAAGCTAATTGTATAGTTAACAGTGTTTACCAAGTATTTTAGTTACCACCGAGTTCTACAGTGGCTACTGATTCCTTTGGACAAATTCCAATGCATGCTAAGTAGCTTCAATTTGTGTGAAGATCATCAGAGTAAACCATGCATCTCAGTGTATGCCAAGTTTACTAGTGTAAACTGAGTAGTTCAATGCTTACTGAATTCATAGTTCATGTGATGTGAATCCAATGTTAACCAAGTAACTCAATATGAATCAAGTGATTAATTTTATATGTCGAGTTGCACAATATCTACCAAGTCACTAGTGTAGACTGAGTTCAAGACTACTCGGAAGTGATCAATATGGACTAAGCTTCTACATCTACTAAGTCCATGATGATGCTGAGTATTAACAGTGGATGTCATGTATCAAAACCTCATTGAGTTAGTCTTCAGATCCCAAGTGTCTTCATTTGGGCTGACTTTGTAATTGTATAATTGGATTGATATATGTAATGTATTGTATCACATCCAATATATGAAAGGAAGTGTAATGTAATTGAATATAATTAGAGAAGAGAAGAAAAGAGAAAATTAAAAAGGCTACAATAGTATAAGGAGAAGAAAAGTTATATCCATCACAACAAGGTGATTTGTACATAAAGGAATCTCATTTAGCAAACCAAGTTGTGGATAAGAGATCAGCTACTATTTCATCCTAATAGGTGGATTAGTTAAATCCTTTAACAAGGTAGACTTAACATTCTTTTGCAAATCTCTTTACCGAGTGCATACTTCATTATATTTTTGTAAATCCTTTAACAAGGTGGACCTAGCAGTCCTTATTGCTCCTAACAGGGCAGATCATCAAAAATGATCAATGTAAGCCTCAATAAGCCAACTTTGCATTGCAGTACTAAAGTTAGTGAATATTATCCCCACCCCAGTTTTAATTTCTATTTGGAAGGTTTCTAGATCACCAAATCTATGTGTCAAAATGTTATGAATGCTTTCATGTTTTAGTTTCTTAATCATGCTATTATATTAGATTAAGTGGAAAGGACTAAATGCTAATTGGATAACTATTGTCAAAAGTTTTGTAAGGTTACTAATTCACCCCTCCTCTCTCAATAACCTAGCCTTCTAAATATTTCCAATAGGAGAAATGAAGATTAGGGATATCTATGAAAAGTTATGTGAGAACAAAGTGCTAAAGGAGAAAAATAAGATTTCAAAGCAAAAAGGGTTTACACGTGCCCTAGATTTCCTCAGGTTTTCAAAACTAAATGGATTAAGACCATTTTGAGAAGAATACATGATAACTAGCTATGGTTAGAGAATGAAATAATTATAATTTCAAATAGAATCATACACATAGTAACATGGTATCCTACCCTTGACTGACTGAAGAGCATGAAAAATAATGCAAAGTAAGTTATTGAAAAGAATATTGGAGCTATGTGGAATAAAAGAGGAATGCCAATTGATGCAATTTTAGATCCCATGGTAATCTTTGCTGTTAGATTTATAGCACACAAATTCTTTTATTAAAGTTGACTAAATAGTGTATCCTACATGGTAGTTAAGCTAGGCTATAAATTTGTAAAAGGAGACCACTCTTATGACCTAGCTGAGTTGCAACTTCAACAACTGTCAAAGAATTTGGAAGCCATAAGGAACACAAAAAGTTCATCATGTAATTTTGGATAGTTGATTCTTTTCATATTCTTTTATATGCAAAATACTTTTCCCACTTTTTCTAAAGTTGTTTGGAAGACAAGCAAACCAGTTACACACTAACTAACAAAGTTTATTGAAAAACTTGGTGAGAATTTTGAGTTAGTTATGACTAGCTATTTTGAGGATTTTAAGAAATACATGAAGAAAAGGTTAAGAATAATTGTATCCCTAGTAGAACAACACTACAATGATATTTATTTTCTAGTGGATGTCGACTACACATTGTTTTGGTTTCATAACACACACCTCATTTCTCCTAGAAATAGGGATCCCCTAGTAAATTTTTTATTTCCCAAACCCCTAGTCTAGGGCTTGGGTTTTTTTTGGAACTCCACCTGGAGTTTTAGTCAAGACCTAGTCCTTTAACTAAGAAACCCAGATGTTAGAATAGAGATTTTTTGAGGAAAAGGGTGATTTTTAGTGCTAAAGGGTACACTAGCGCACCTAGTGCACATGTGCACCCATCCAGGGTGTGTAGGTGTGCCATTGGTGCAAATGTGCACTTTAATTGTTTGGAAATATGCACTAGCACACATGTATAGGTGTGCACCTCCAAAGGGTGCACGCCCCCACCCATTCTCTTGCTTACACATGCACACCATGCACACCTTGTCAAGATGCCCAAGTGTGCTAGTGCACGATTGTGCACCATTAAGGCATTAACTAGTCTAAATACAAGGTTAGAGTGTGCACATGTGCATGCTACAAGATGTGTAGGTGCACACCCTTAGTTTTGAAAGCTTGAGTACATGGTCAAGTGCACCTAATGCACCCTCAAAGTGTGCAAGGTGCACCAAACACTGCATATCAGAGGCTAAAATGAGGTTTTTGAGTGTTTTCATGATGTTTTAACATTTTGGATTTGATTTTTAAGTGATTATGGTTTGTTTAAGATTTAATTTTCAGCTCTCTAGGCTTCCTTTTTGTCTAGATAAAAAGGCATCCTTAACTTGTTAGGGTCATAATTTTGACCTATAACTCAGAATTCAAAATCGTTTACACCACTGGAAGGAAGAACTAAAAAACTAATTTTAGTCTCTAAAATAGTGAGTCTATAACTTCCTATTTTTAGAGATCGATAAAATTTTCAACTTGAAATTTTTAGTAGAAAACCTCGAAAAAAGCCAGTTAAAAATGCCTAGAAAAGCTTGTTAAAAAAAGATATGAAAAAGTTCCAAATATTTGATTGTTTTGGTTAATCTAGATCACCTAGTCTCTAACCAAGAAGGATTAGGGAGTTTAGATAGAAGAAGCAAGAGGATTTCAAATCTATGAAATTTTTTGGCTATGAAGAGGATATAAATCATCAAAAAGGGAAAAATAAGTACATAAGAGTGCTCCCAAACCACATCTGAGAAAAACTTAGAAACTATTTTCAGAATTGAGAACTTTGATTTTTTGGCAAATTGAGCACCTTGCCTAAATTTCACTAATATGTGCTTCTCCAAAGGTGCACATGGTGCACATCTCCAAAGGTGCACCCAAAGCTTTTGAAGAAGTCATAGATGCATCGAGAGTTAACTACCATTTTCGAATTTAGAGATTTCCATGCACTAAAATTGTATTTTAACAATAGTTCAACTCCTACAAACCTCTAGAGAAGGTGGAGCTTCTATTTTTGGAATCTCTAAAAATTCCTACATCATCTGATAGCTTCCTTCTTCTTCTCTACTTCTATCTTTTTTTAAGACATGTAAGGGCTCATGCACCCATTAAATGATATAAACAAGGGTGGAGTCCTATTTAGCACCAATTAGAGAGTTAGTTTGTACATAAATAATTTTTTTTTATTAGTTTAGAAGCATATATTTGCATTAAGAGGTCTCTCACTCTCAACAAAAATTAAGGAGAATATTTCCTATAAATTGAGGAATTAAATGTGTATTTTGGGCAGTTATATTGATGCAATAATATATGCTTTTGGTGCTCTCATTCTGAGTGTAGTTACTCCTTTTGGAGTGTGTTATTTTTGTGAATTATTTTTCATGATAATAATGGAGTCAATAGTTTTGTTGTGTTGATTTGATCATGTGATATTTTTATTTTTGGTGTTTTTCACGTGTTGACAAATTCTACTGGCCTATAGAGTTAGAGAAGAGATCACTCTATTGCTCTTACATATCTTCTCATCTCACATGAGCACTCTTTTCATGGCTTTTTGATTTGATAAGAAGTGAAACATCTTTTACTTTTATTAATTTTCCATTAATGATTGCATCAGTAGATTTGAGGAAGTGCTACTCCTACTTTCATTGGTTTCCTACCCAATCTTTTCAATGATTTAACTCGCAGATGTGTTGTTACTGTGGTTTATATCCATTAGGAATTTCCCTTTCATGCTATTTACTTTCATCTCTTGTTACCTTATCTTTTTTATTTCTTTCACTAACCCTTGGTTAAATTAGGAATTCATATAGTTGCACTGTTAGATTGCATTCATAGAAAAGAACACAAAATACCAAAATACATATCTCTTTTTGTGATTTATTTTGAAATAGAAAGCAGATTGGTCATCTTATTTGAAATTGGTTTGAACCATTAAAGGCCTCCTCATGAACACTCACATTTACCTTCTGTTGAGAAGATTTTACTAGGTCACAAGATTGCCTGGAACCTTGGAGTTGATCCTACATTAGCTTTTCAAGAGAGGAGTTTGAAAGGATTCTTGTAGTTAAGCATCATGCAAAATGATAGCTCAATAGAAGTGGAGCTAGAAGGAGGGCCTAAAAACCATTTGACTTAAAAACCCAATTTTCTTTATAAAAATTAGACAATATTAAAAAAAAGGGTTCTAAGTCTATGAAATATTAGAAGGTGCGTAGGTGTGCAAGGTGTGCTATTTCGAGAAGGTGTGCTTCTTTAGAGGTGTGCTTCTTCAGAGGTGCACTTTTCCAAAATAAACACAAGTTCCTAGAACTCAATCACTTTCACAAGCATCACAGTGATAAAGAGATACCAATAACTCCACCCATTCACATTAAATATTCCATCATCACCATCCAGTCTACATTGTACTTCACACATTCCTATCATTATGCACCATGTCTTTCTTCAATTCCCAAAATTCATCTTTATATCTAACTAATCCATTACATGACTTACCCAAAAATCCTAAAAATATTTGCTCTTGGTTCATCTATGGAGAATCATGAATAGAAGAAGATCATATTAAAAATTTCAAAGAAATTTTTAATTGAAACCAAATTCAGCATATGGATGTGGTATGTTGCCTTTTCCCTTACACTTTGGGGGAAATGACATTCAATCGATACCTCAATCTACCACCAACATCAATAAGGTATTATAACTCTTTTGAGAGAAAGTTTCTGGAACAATTCAAGATCTATATTGATCCAACTATCCTACATCATTAGTTCATCTCAATAAAGAGGGATCCCCATGAGACTATTTCACAGTTTAATCATCACTTCTATAGGATGTATCAAATAATAGAGTTTCCTTACATTATATCACAAGAAACTATCATCCAAATCTATTTTAGACCAATGGATTTATTAACTTCTATTTTTCTAAGAAGGCTCCCACCCAGAGACATTGATACCATTGAAAAAGTCTTCAAAGAAGTTGTTACATTCAAGAAGTAGTTTACTATTACTCCAATGCCAATGATTACATATTTAGAGTATACGCCCCAAAAGACTATATTCTTTGAGTGAAAGACTTCTCCACCTTCTAAAGCTGAGAACAACATGGTTAGAGAGGTTAAGGCCTTGAAGGAGATGATGTCTCTTTTATCCAATGAACTTATGAAAACAAATTTTAATTCCTCAAGAAATCTAAACAATTATCCAAGACAAATTGCTAGCCAGAACAATTATTCTCAAAATCAAAGTAGAAATTTTGGCCTTTATAGTAACATCAACAATGAGAATAATGGTGTTATAGGTATGATTCCAAGTGAAAATGGATATGGGCACAATTATGTTTTAGATCAGCCTTCCCAAATGATGAAGGAACAACCCTTGCAGTTTAGTGCAATGATGTTTGAATCATGTGATAAATCTATAGGAGGACAAAATAATGAAGATGATCAAGAGGAGTTTTTGTTCACATTCATTGAAGAAATTCTTCCAAATGTTGATGTTGCAATAAGTGTGGATGTGGCAAGAAATTTTGAGGATGCGGAAAATTTTGAAGTTCCAAAACTCCATGAAGTTGCAAAAATTCTCAAAGTTGCAAAATATGATGGGAATGTAGAAGATCTTGAGGTTACTGAGATTTTTGAATGAGGAAGTCATCAAGATGAAGGTACCAATTCTTTCTACTATGATATTGATTCCCCATTGGATAATGATAAGATACCTCCCTCAAAACAAGATATGTCATTAAAAGAGATGGATAGAGTGCTTAATTTGGTCTCAAGCTTGAATGAGGAAATATCTATTTGTGGGTATTCTACACATAAATCAGACCATGCAATAAATGAATCATGTAAAATCCATCCATTTGGGTTCCATTCAAAAGTAAGTTTCCTTGATTTCTTATTAGCTTGGGAGATTGCAATGGAGGGTACGCATGATTTTGAACATGCTTCTTTAGGACATGAGGGAGGAAATACCTTGATTAGTGACAATAATGAATCTTGTAATTCAAAAGGAAGGCTTATGATTTATTTTTCTAGTCCCAAGGAGCCTAAAGGTGAAAATTCATGGTTTAAGGCTAATGATGGTGATAAAAGGAATATAAAAACAATTTTCTATCTTTTGGGTCTTGTTCTGATAACTATAATACATCATTGATGCTAGTGTTTCCATGTGCATGTGGAGTTGTGTACCATGAGATAAGACCTCTAGAAGGAGAAATTATAATGTGTGAGTGTAACCATATAGTGGGTGACTTGCTAGATCAAGTGATATCTTCCCATTATCCCTTTTAGTTTTTATGATTTTTAATTTGAATATGACACTAAAGGTAAGAGAACTTTTTTTTGGAGTAATCATGGTCATGGAGAGTTACCACAACTTCTGATCTTGTGTGGTTTGTTCCTAGAATTTGAACCAAGATTGTCCAAATTTTATTTTTATGAGTATAAAGATAAGTCAGCATTTTTTAGTACTATATGGGATCATTCATCACTACTGCACTTAATGATAAATCTAATGACAACTACCCTACATTGTATTTGAATATTTAGTGCAATGATATTTTGAATCATGTGATAAATCTATAGGAGGGAAAAATAATGAAGATGATCAAGAGGAGATTATGTTAACATTCAATGAATAAATTCTTCCAACTGTTGATGTTGCAATAAGTGTGGATAGGGCAAGAAGTTTTGAGGATGTAGAAAATTTTGAAGTTCCAAAACTCCATGAAGTTGCAAAAAATGATGGGAATGCAGAAGATCCTGAGGTTGCTAAGATTTTTGAATGAGGAAGTCATCAAGATGAAAGTGCCAATGCTTTCTACTATGATATTGATTCACCATTGGATAATGATAAGATACCTCCCTCAAAAAAAGATATGTCATTAAAAGAGATGGATAGAGTGCTTAATTCGGTCTCAAGCTTGAATGAGGAAATATCTATTTGTGGGTATTCTACACATATATTAGACCATGCAATAAATGAATTGTGTAAAATCCATCCATTTGGGTTCCATTCAAAAGTAAGTTTCCTTGATTTATTTTTAGCTTGGGAGATTGCAATGGAGGGTAATTATGATTTTGAACATGCTTCTTTAGGACATGAGGGAGGAAATACTTTGATTAGTGACAATAATGAATCTTGTAATTCAAAAGGAAGGCTTATGATTTATTTTTCTATTCCCAAGGAGCCTAAAGGTGACAATTCATGGTTTAAGGCTAATGATGGTGATAAAAGGAATACAAAAACAATGTTATATCTTTTGGGTCTTGTTTTGATAACTATAATACATCATTGATGCTAGTGTTTCCATGTGCATGTGGAGTTGTGTACCATGAGATAAGACCTCTAGAAGGATAAATTATAATGTATGAGTGTAGCCCTATAGTGGGGGACTTGCTAGATCAAGTGATATCTTCCCATTATCCCTTTTAGTTTTTATGATTTTTAATTTGAATATGATGCTAAAGGTAAGAGAACTTTTTTTTTGAGTAATCATGGTGATGGAGAGTTGCCACAACTTTTGATTTTGTGTGATTTGTTACCAGAATTTGAACCAAGATTGTCCAAATTCTATTTTTATGAGTATAAAGATAAGTCAGCATTTTTTAGGACTATATGGGGTCATTCATCACTACTGCACTTAATGATAAATTTAGTGACAACCACCCCACATTGTATTTGAATATTTTTGTATATATGTTTTTTTTGTTTTTTTAGTTAGGTGTTATTTTTCTTTGAGTCAAGTCTGTTTGTTTGGGTTTCATATATTTTTTCTTCTTTTCCTTTTTTAGTCATGTCATTCTGGGGGTTAGGTGCAATCAAGACTCATTCTTGACACATTTCATAAATCACTCCTTGTGGTTTCATCTAGTGTTGACTTTAGGAAAGAGGTATTTCTTTGTCAAAAGTATTAATATGATTTTGTGTCTTGTACAAAATGAAGATAGATGTTACTTACAGTCTTAAAAGGACTTTTAGTCTTGAAATAATAATTACAGATCAATAGTTCTCAACACTTTACATATTTAAAAGATTGGCTATCTTGGTGTTTTCAAATCAAGGTTGATAGCAGAAAGGGATAGTCCAAAATGTGTCGGTTCAAATAGGTGGTCTTTTCAAGGATTTTTTAAGGTCCCTATTTGGCATGAGAGTTTCTAGAAAGTTCATAAAAGATGACCATAGTGGTTATCAAACTAGAGAGGAATATGAGAAATGACACCAATGCCTTGACTACACAATCTAAGTGTGGTCAAGGTACAGAAAGATAAAAGAAAGGTGATGTTAAGAATGAAAGATTCTAAAAGGTCTAAAAAGAATAATCTAATAATAGGGATGTGCACTCCAAAATAGTTATCCATTATCTATGCAAATCACTTCCTAAGAAAATAATATGGAAACATGTGAGCTCTATGAAGTCAGATTCAAAAGGTTACTCAAGACCTAAAATGAAAAAAATGATAACCCATTAAGAGCCCTCAGATTAGATTCTCTCATCTAGTCAAATAGTGGTTGATATATATGATCTACAAGGATACTCAATGAATGTACCAGAAAAGTGGAGGATAGTTTTTGATTTTTTATAGGTCATAATAGATTGCACCTTAAAGCATCAAAGGAAAAGAAAACATTATGCACACACTGAGCTCTAAGGTTCAAGATTTTGAAGCTTTGACTACTAAGAAACTTGAAAGCTATTTGAAGCATTCAAGATTTAGTTTTTATTTGAAACATGTAAGATGAATGATTGCTGATGAAGAAATGCCTTTGTCATTTCTTCCTTTTTGTTGGGCTACTTGTTGTGGTTTCACAATGCACAACCCATTTCTCCTAGAAAAAGGGATCCCCTAGTAAAAAATTTATTTCCTAGACCCCTAGTCTAGGGCCTGGGTCTTTTTTGGAACTCTTCCTGGAGTCTAGGTCAAGGCCTAGTCATTTAACTAAGAAACTTAGATGTCAAAATTAAGATTTTTTTGAGGAAAAGGGTGATTTTTAGTGCTAAGGGTGTACTAGTGCACTTAGTGCACAGGAGCACCCATCCATGGTGTGTAGGTGCACCATATATGCAAGTGAACACTTTTATCCTTTGGAGATATGCACCTACCCACATTCATAGGTCCCCACCTCCAAAGGGTGTGCACCCTTGCCCCTTCTCTCACTTGCTCATATGCACCATGCACACCTTATCAAGGTGCACAGGTGTGCTAGTGCACAATTGTGCACCATTAAAGCATTAACTAGTCTAAATTCAAGATTAGGGTGCATACGTGTAGACCCCACAATTTGCATAGATTTGCATCCTTATTTTTGAAAGCTTGAGTAAATGGTTAAGCACACCTAGTGCACCCTTAAGGTGCGCAAGGTGTGCCAAAAATTGCATATCATATGCTAAAATGGGATTTTTGAGTGTTTTCATGATATTTTAATGTTCTGGGTTTTATTTTTTAGTAATTAGGGTTTGTTTAGTGTTTTATTTTAAGCTCTCTAGACTAAAGTTTACCTCTTTATGTAGATAAAAAGACATTGTTAACTTGTCAGGGTCATAAATTTTAACCTACAACTCAAAATTCAAAACCGTTTACACCATTGGAAAGAAGGACTAAAAATCTAATTTTAGCATCTAAAATAGTAAGCCTATGAATTCCTAGTTTTAGAGACTAATGAAAGTTTCAACTTGAATTTTTGAGTAAAAGACCTCCAAAAAAGCCAGTTAAAAATACCTAGAAAAGCTTGTTAAAAAAAGATATGAAAAAGTTTCAAACATTTGACCATTTTGGATAATCTAAATCACCTAATCTCTGCCCAGGAAGGGTTAGAGAGTTTAGATAGAAGAATCAGGAGGAGTTCAATCTATGAAAATTTTTGGCTATAAAGAGGGTATAAATCATTAAAAATGGCAAAATAAGTACATAAGAGTGCTCCCAGATCTTGTTTGAGAAAAGCCCAAAAATCATTTTTAAAACTGTGGACTTTGATTTTTTGGTGAATTGAGTACCTTGCACAAATTTCACTAAGATGCACTTCTCCAAAGGTGTGAAAGGTGTGCTTCTCCAAATGTGTACTTCTCCAAAGGTGTGCAAGATGCACTTCTCCAAAGGTGTGCCAGAAGTTTTTAAAGAAGTCAGAGGTGCATTGATAGTTAACTTCTAGTTCCAAACTTAGAGCTTCCCATACACCAAAACTACATTTTGATGGCAACCTATAAACCTATAGAGAAGGTGGAGATTCTATTTTTGGCATCTCTAGAGACTCCTACATCATCTAATGGCTTCCTTCTTCTTATCTACTTATTCTTTATTTGTTTTAAGATATGTAAATGCTCATGCACCCATTAAATGATATAAACAAGGGTAGAGTCCTACTTAGCTTCAATTAGAGAGTTAGTTTGTACATAAATAGATTTTTATTATTATTTTAGAAGCATATATTTGCATGAAGAGATCTCTCACTCTCAACATAAGTTGAGGAGAATATTTCTTATAAATTGAGGAATTAAATATGTATTACGAGTCATTATTTTGATGCAATAATATATGCTTTTGGTGCTCTCATTCTGAGTGTATTTATTCTTGTTGGAGTGTGTTATGTTTGTGAATTCTTGGTCATAATAATAATGGAGCCAATAGTTTTGTTGTGTTGATTTGATTGTGCGATATTTTTAGTTCTAGTGTTTGCTGCATGTTGAGAAATTTTGTTAACACACATAGTTGGAGAAGAGATCACCTATTGCTCCTACATAGCTTCTCATCTCACATAAGTTCACTTTTTTTGGCCTTGTCATTTTATAATAAGTGAAATATCTTTCAATTTTACTAAGTTTCCATCGATGATTGTATTAGTGGATTTGAGGAGACACTGTTGCTACTTTCATTAGTTTCCTACCTGATCTTTTCAATGATTTAACTTGCAAATATGTTGTTATTGTGGTTTATGTCCATTATAAATTTCTCTTTCATGCTATTTAATTTCATCTCTCATTACCTTATCTTCATTATTTTCTTTACTAACCCTTGGTTAAATTAGGAATTCATATATTTGCATTGTTAGATTGCATTCATAAAAAAAAAATAGAAAATACCAAAAAACATATCTCTTTTCATGGTTAATTTTGAAACAACAAGAAAATTGATCATATTATCTAAAATTGGTTTGAACTAGCAAAGGCCTCCTCATGAGCACTCACATTTATCTTCTACTGAGTGGATTCGAGTAGGTCACAAGATCACCCAAAATCTTAGAGATGATCCAAAAATAGCATTTCAAGAGAGGAGTTTGAAAGAATTCCTATCATTAAGCATTGTGAAAAATTATAGCTCAACACACATATGTGCAATAAATAATTCCCAAGGTAAGATGGTTGAGACCCTTTCCATATGAAATTAATGTTGATGAAGCTTTAGCAACCATCACTACACTACTGGCAGAAGAATTGACAAGGATGTTACATCCTTTGGCAACTATGTCGAGGCAAAATATAGAATTACAATCAATTTTGAGATTTCCTCAATCATCAAGAAAAATAATAAGATGGTAAAGAAAATAACTAAGAAATTTGGTGAAGGTGAAGAAGGATGAGATGAAGAAGAAGAAGAATAAAAACAAGGTCAAGGAACTCTTGAATTAACTCAAGGTTTGGGTGAAGATTAATATGACAAGAAAGATGATGCCAAGGAAGCACCCAAGGTTATAAAGAAGAAGAGTAAATCTTAGTAGAAGTCATTGGACAAGAAAAACAATACTATGAAGAAGTCACAACAAAATCCAAAAGTACCTCTAAGAATGTTAAGTATAAGGGCAACCACTACACAAGAAAAAAAAGAATCAAAGGAAAAAGATAAGAGAAAATGTGTCTCAGTAGAGTTGAGAAAGTCTACTAAGAGATTGAGGAGGAAATAAAAGCCACAAGAAGAATTGGATGAGGAGAGTATTGGATCATATCACAATAGTCAACTTAAAGTGGTAAGTCACAACCCTTCTTCTAATATTGACAATCTATATGAAAACGTTAAAACCAATTCAAACCTATTTGGCTTTTCACATATAGATTTTGATAAGCTAGGGAGTATGGATACGAATAATGTAGAAGAGGCCATTTATGATATGATGGTAACATTCAAGACCTCTCCTCTAGATATTTCCAACTCAATACCAAAGATTTTATATGATAGAGTTGAGAAAAAGTGGTAATTAAGTTTAACCAGTGAAAGACAAATTAGAGAGGCTACACTAGCCCAAGTTATGCTTGCTTTAGATAAGAAAATGATTGCAAAGATAGTGGAGAAAAAAAAAAGGAAAATTTTCTCCTAAATATAGAGCATTTCATATCTTGAAGAAACAAGTAGAAGATGTGGTAACTAAGAGAACACTACTTTGGAAATCAATTTATGGGTTATCCATATAAGCTATTAAAGAAAAAGGAAAGCAAGATGTGGTAGAAACTACTAAAGATTTTTTTTTAAAAAGGTATAGTGGAGGAAAATAAAGAAGAAACATATAAGGTTGATAAAACTAATTAAGAGCAATAGGATGCACATGATGCTCAAGTGTCGAGCACTGGTCCTTCACATACATCAAATGAAAGTTAGTAGGACATAGTCATTATTAAGAACATACCATATAACCCCACTCAAAATGTTAATCCATTGATTGAAAAGGATGTAAGGAAATTGCAATAGGAATCTTCCAATACTAAAAATTTATGCATAAATCTAGTATTGATGAAGATTGGTGAAACTCAAAAGGTTGAGGTCACATCTCCTGAGATTGAGAAGTAAAAAGACCCATCTTCAATACCATCAAGAATTGCACTAGAAAAAGAAGTTCAACCACAAGACAAGATCAAAGATCAAGGTGTAACTCTTGAATAGAAAGAAGAGCCCACACAAGAACCATCTAAAATGCCTACCATAGTCATTCAGATGAAGTACAAAGTGGTATACACACTAACTACATCATTTATGAGTCTACTAAATTTAAGACTACTAGCTATTGTGTAAGTTGATGCTAAAGGAAATGAGAAGAGAAATGACAAGGAAGAAACACCAACAGAAGCCCCATTTCCATAGAATGAAGAAAAATAAGGGAATGAACAAAGAAAGAGGAAAAGTTGACTATTAGAATAGAAGAATAAGTAGCAATACATACACTAGTTTCCTTACTAGTCTCTACACCTATCTCTAGTAGTGAGACTCTTCAACAATAGAGTTCACATGATACACCATTGAAAATAGCAAGGCCAAGTACCAGTACCTCATTGAGTATTATGACTACATCTTATGGTGATGTTAGTCTAGATAAGGTGATTGTTTTACCACAATTTGATCTGACTGTTAGCATGAATGTTGATGATACTACATTGGGGGAGTATCCTAAGCATTGGAGAGTATTGATATGTTGTATTCATGACTATGTTTGTCATTGATGTGAACATAGCATTATTTCTGTAAAGACTGGTAGAAAATCAGATAGAGATCTTGATGGTATGGACAATGGTTTGATTGTTTGGTCATGTGTAGTTATGGACATGTACACTACAATATTTTGATGATGTGGTTAAGTACACAGAGTCTAAATTGATGGAACATGGAAGTTGTACCTAATTTACAAAGAGCAATTTAGTGACTAAATATTGGGAAAGCAGTTCTTGATGATTGTTGTCTATCTTACAACCCAGATGAAATAAAGTGATGCACAATTAAGAAGTGATAGAGGAAAATCATTTGATGATGTCAAGCCTTAGTATCACACATGTGAATTTTTATATAGACTTTGAGTCAATAGTGCTATTGTAATTGTAATGGTAATTTAATTGATTATCTTATTTTAATTAAGTGGGTAAGCCTCAAGGCCTACTCAAAGAACTATTATGAAGATATGGTATAAAGGAAAGTTGTTTTCCTTGTTTTTAATATTATGATTTGTATTGTGATCAATTTTTAGGTGCAAAGTGTGAAAAGGAGCATAGTGCTTATTGAATGCATGTAAGCAATCCAAGGGATTATTAGATATGCGATTTGAGATTTGGTTACAAGATCTAAAGAAGAGGAAGTCTGGTTGACAAGATAGAGATAGAGGAAGGAAGTAAATTTCAATTCTATTATTCTACAAGGAATAATATAGAGATAATTTGGATACTAGATTCATTTATCTTTCCCTTGAAGCTTTTTGGGTAGTGGGTCCAACTATCTTCCACAACTCCTAATAGGGTCAGAATCTCCTAATAGGGATTCAAAGTCTCCTAATAGGGACCCATATATACTAAATGTTGTAATAAACTCCTAACAATGTCTATCCTCTAACAAGGAATATTTATATTGATACATGATCTTGTGGGTACCATCCCTACTGAGGTTTTCCCTTTGATCAAGGCCATAGTTAACATATTTGGTGTTATTGTGTATGAGTATCTTGTTGTGGTTTCAATTTACATTACTCATATGGTTAAGATTGTTTAAGATTTTTAATTGTGATATTATTTATATAACTAATTCACACTCCCCCCTACCCTCTTAGTTATATCAGTGACTATATATTTTAACACTAACAAAAATCACACTTGAAGAAATGCTAGTTCTTCAAGAGGCCATTTAAAGAAAATCCAAGAAAGAAATTTTGAGGGGGCACAAATAGAAACAAGTGCTTTATGACACTAGAGATATTTTTCTTTATGTATTTGACCTTCAAGACTCTTTTGCCAATAAACTAGTTGTAAATATTGTTGATAAATTAAAAGATGAGGATTTAGAGACTAATGTAAAATTGATAGAATCATCTAAGAGAAAGTTTCACACCAAATTTATGGACAAGATATCTAGTACCATTACACTTAGTCAAGTTGAGTTAGCAACTAAGGTAGAGGGTGTGCAAAAAGTTTTGGGGAACATCTATTCTCTATAAAAGACATTATGTGATGTTGATATCATTACTCAAGAGACTCAAAAACTAATTGAGAAGTTCCAAGGAGAGTTGAAATCAACTAGAAATTCACTACAAGTGTCTCCTGCAATAAGCCAATTACACTTTCAAAGATTGATGCTAACTCAGAGTAGGCTTGTCAAGATGCAAGCCAAAGATGCCAATATAAGATCTACTTTGATCAGCATATAGTCCATGTTGGACCCATACATGGAAGGTCTATAGAGAGAACTAGCACAAGTCGAAGAACTAATCAAGCAAGATTCACATCTGTGAACGCATAAAGGCTTAGTTGATGTGGCTACCAGATTCAAATATTGGATGTAGAAAGCATAAATTAGGATTTTTATTTGGCCATTAGCATGCAACTTCATAAAACATTTTTGGATAAAAACACTATAAGTGTACCACCCAAATGACATAAGTGTCAAAAAAGGGGGATATTGAAGTTTTGTATATTTTGAAGAAGTTTTGTCAAGGAAAATATTTACTCAGGGGGAGTTATAGCAATGACATCAAGCATTTACTTAGGGGGAGTAACATGTTAAGGTAATGATTCCAATTTTGCAAATTTTGAATATTTTGAAGTTTTGTATTGGAGCCGAGAAAAGATGAATATATTGTCTAACTTATGCATATGACAAATATGTGTATATTATGACAAAAAAATTTGCCACTCATGTCAAAGGGGGAGATTGTTAATCTCATTTTTGGTTTTGACAAGGTACACTTAGTCATTATCTAGCAAAAAATAGTGTGAGTCAAGTGCATAACATGTTTTGAGCATAAGCCTCTAGAAAGTACATACCAAGTAATATTGTTAGTCAGTGCTAAACACTAGAATGTGTCAAGTAGATATTATGTACCAAGTCACTCCAATATCAAGTAGTCTATACAAGTTGAGTGATTCAGGTCTTGAGTAATAGTAAGTCTCAAATTATATAGAAGACAAGTTACAACATTTAGAGCACAATGAAGGCTAAGCATAAGAGCCTATTGATGTCAAGTGAATAGTTTTTGGCATAGATACTTTTTATGTCTCAAACTTCTATGTAAACCATTTTTTGTTGAAATAAACATGAAATTTTGATATTAAGGGATAAGGATCCAATCATATTATGTATCCATATGCAATGCATGCAACCAATTAGATTAAGGGAAGCATTAGGTGACAATAAGGATTAACCACAATCATTTATTATAACTAGCCCATCTCCACCAATACCTATTTAAGGAGGTAAAAACCTATAGATTTAATGGGTATGCAAGGAGAAAAATGCTAAGAGTATAGAGAGCATTCATGGTGGCTATGATGGCTATGATAGAGTTATACATTATAGAATCAATTTAAGGAGAATAAAGTAAAGTGATAAAAGGATCAAGAGGATCAAAGTTTAAATAGTAAAGAGGAGATCTACGATTAAGTAGCAAGGTGCTAACCAAAGGATCAAGTGTTGAATCATTCTAATAGGTGATATAGAGTAAATCTCTTAACAAAGTAGTCCTAACAAGCTATTTTAAATATCTTAATCAAGTGCTTACTTTATTATGAGTTAAAATCCTTTAGCAAGGTGGGACCTAATAGCTTTTGTAAGCCTTTACTAGGGCAAACTCCTCACAAGGTAGATCATAGTTTATGATAAAAAATTTGTAGCCATAATATGCCACACTTGACAACTATAGTAGTGAATATTTGTGGATGTCATCCCCACCCACTTTTACCTTCTCCTTGGAGGGTTTATGGGTAACCAAAATCTTATGTGTTATATGTTGATTTACTTTATGTCATAGATATGATGTATGGTTAATTATTTTAGTTCACATGAAAAGTTATGAGATGGATGTATGGTGAATTGTTTCAAGGTTAAATGTTTAAAGTGCTGATCCCCCCCCACCATAGAACTTACTTTCCCATCGGTATTTTCAATATTCACACCCAACCAAATGGGTGTTCCCCAAATATATGCCAAGTAAAGAAGTTTTTTTTTTTTTTGAGTTTAATCAAATTTTAGTGCAGAAAAGCATGGTAAATAAGGAGGAAGGATGATGTGGTACTGGGGATGGGGTATGTGAGCCCCACATGGGGTCACATTCCCTCCAACATCACACTCAAACAAGTTCTTTTTAAATAGTAATAATTGACTAGGAATTAATATGGGTTATTTTAAAAGACTTTTTATTATCCCTTGAAAGTGCTTTAGTTAATAATTGAACTTCACAAGAGGGATAATGTTTATTAATATTTAAATGACTATGTATGATATTTCTATGGGATGAATTAATTTTTTCTCCCATAAAAATTCTAGAGACCTGTAGGTCTCGAATATGAGAAATTTTTGGCAAGCTTATATTTTCTAGTGCATTTTTTATTTCACATCAATTTTCTCTAATGTCATGATATACTAACTTAATGGATAGATTATAATGTATTTTTACTATATTTTGTTTTTTTTACACTCTACTATTTAATGATCATTTTAATCTAAATTGGTTGACCCTTTTAATCAACTAGATCTAGAAGGATTATGTTTAATTAATGAGATCTAAAATGTGCTATTCATTCCTTCAAGTCTATGAAATCTATTAGATTTAGTAGCTTTATCAAATCACATTATTGACATGAAATGAATAATTTTTTATCAAGGTTTATTAGTATGATCTCCTATTAGATTCATTTTATAATAATCAAACTTTCACTATATCATTGAAAACAACATGTTAGATCATTTTAATCTTAATGAATTCTATTTGCACCCAATCAAGTACACCTAAATTAATTTCATGAACTATATATTAAAATGAAATTAAAAATTCTTGAATCTTTCATACATCATCATTAAAATTTCAAAGGAAATATTTATCCTTTCTTTCATTACCACTATAACAATCAAGATATTCACATACAAATTTCAAGCCAATGATTTCAACAAGTTCATTTTTATTTCAACTTCCACAATACATTCAATACAAAGGTATGAAAATGAAGATGAATATCCATCTCTGTAAAACTAATAAAAATAAAAATAAAAACAATGAGAAGAAGGAGAAACTCTTCAACACAACACTTGATCACAATGAAACACGAATATATCCTTTCAAAACTCTCCAATAGGAGATGCAAAAAATCCCAAGCTTTCCAACTTGATTCCACAAACTTGAAAAAAAAAATTAGCATAACCATGGAGTTCCCACTTCCCAACCTAGGTCTCTATGATACCACCCACCAAGATTGAAGAACCATGGCCAAATGGGTCACATAGACAATTCAATCATTAATGAAAGAACATCACAAGAACACCCTAACCAAGGCTTCACAATGGATTTCACCTAAGAACCAATGAATAATGGTGAACGTGGGATAACCAAAAAGGATATTCCAATTCCAATATATTCAATTGTATTCCTTCACAAGGCTCATAATAATAACATTTATTCCATACACATATCTCCCCTTATCACCCTCAACGATATCAAACATCATTAGCAAGAAAGGGCCCATACTCCATGCTTATTGTTCCTCTTCTAAATGAGAAGAGACTCTACACTACAATGGAGGCACCAACTAATCCATTCACTCAAGGAAACTTCCTCCCTCCCAAGGGTGAGTAATACATTCACACCCAAGAACAAAACCCTAAAAAAATACAAGAAACAAGATACGAATCACCATTCCCATTCCTTTATAATAACAATAACAAAAATAACAAAAAAACATATAATAAATGAATCAAGATCATCAACATGCTAAGCTATTACAAAAATTAAGAGTCTTCTTGGAAAGAGCCACCAACCTTGCTCAAAGTGATGAAAATGGACAATTAAGATAAGCCCCTTTCCTTTTTTCTTCAATCTTCAAAACTCTAATGTCTCTAAAACTAGAAAGTGGGTGAACACCCACTAAGTTGTCCAAGGTTCTCTAAAAAGACCTCCAAATGCCTATCCACTAGTAATAACTTCTTGAGTTGACTCCTAGTCCTTGGCCATCATTCTTGTCTCCTCTCATAAATTCAAGTTTGGGCAAGAATGTGGGGAAGAAGGTCAGGAGACTTCTCCATTTTTTCCACTTTTAAAAAATGGGTTGTTTGTAGGGTCACTAAATTTGCATGGATCTTCTAGTAGTGAAAATTAGGTCCCTAACTCACAGTACTACCATATGTGCACTTAATTTCCACTAAAATAAGCTCCTAGGACCACTTTTTAGCCCTCAAAAGTGCAGCTAAGTTTTGAATTCAAATTTCTATTTGGTGGACTTCACATAATGCCTTTTGAAAAATGTGATTAGTTTAGGTGCTCAATTAAACTTAGTTTTAGGCTAAGTGTCTCTTTCCAAACCCTAATTGATGTGTCATTTACACATGGAAATTACAAGTGTTAAGTGATACTATAAAAGAACATCACATATTACAAGTGACATGTCACTAATTATAGAATAAATTATTTTAATACCCATATTCAATTTATGATTACAAATTAAAATACATAACAAGGAGATTTGAATATTTTCAATAGATTCAATCTTGGATTCATTTTTTTCACATAGGTTTATCTCTTGGTTCTTTGATTTAGTATCATGGTTAATTTCCTATACACTTAGTTCGAATATCACTAGCTCAAGAGAAATCATATATATATATATCGATTTAATTTGAATAATCAAACTCAACTTTGAAAATTCCTAGTTTCACTCCTATAAACTCTTTTCCATTTCTAATAATGGTCAACTATGACAAACTTGCATAATTGAAACATTATGACATATCCATCAATTCAATCCTTAAAATTTTAACCATAATTCATCTATTCATACTAGGTATTATCTTTATTCAATTTATATTACTGAAATAAATTGTATAAATGCACACATCTATAATATCATCAAATCATCATAAGTAAAACATAATAAGGTAATCCTCACAAGATTCTGACTAATAACCATTTCTATTTTAACCCTTAAATCATAGAAATCCTAATTCATTTCCATCTTTATTAATGAATAAGTTTATTAATTTCATTTTCCAATTAAAAACATAATTCATCCATATTTAAATTCTATAAGAATCACATTATATATACGTTGAAGACTTCATATATTACCTAAGCAATAATGGTTCTCATCTATAAAAATTAACTCACATGCCAATCTCCGTTCACCATTAGTTTAGTCAACAAAATCACAAAATCACCTAGATAGATATCATCAACAAAAATAAAATAACTAATGGCATCATCAAGTTATCACATGAGTGAATAATTATTAACACATGCCTAGGGGTCCTAGCCTCATTCTAATACTCTAGTTTCATCCATTATAAATAGATAAAGAGCATACCAAGGTGTCTCAACCCTATATAATCTATTACATGTTTGCATATGGTCTATAATACTCAACACTGCATAATTTTATCACATAATTGAATAATATTATCCTATAATCACTTGTACAATAGTTTACTCTAACTTCTAATATTAGGTTATCTTATGAATACTTCACAATGTGAGGATGGTTTTATCTTTGAGTTTTTGACCATAATTATGAGAGTATACATTAAACCATAATACCATAATAACTATTAATTTCATCATCTCATCCCACTCTTCTATCCATTATATTCTTCTATAAAGAGAGCTACTAGATAAATTCATATTTAATAAGTGCATGTGAGGAGGGGTCTTACATGATGCAAAGGGTCGTACAACTTACAAACTCATTTCCTAAATTGGTTAAATAAATAAAAGATAACCTAAAGGAAACAAGTGAGACATAAAAAAATACATGTACCATTACATTTTACTACATAGACTAGTTCCAATATAGAAGTAAATACTAAAATGAAATCACTCATCAACAAAATGAATCTAATGACTATACATATAATGGAGGATAAATAAAAAGTAAGGGAATTAATATCAAATAAAAGAGTTGAAAGATGAAAAAGATCAAATAAGGATTAAATTACTTAAATAATAGTGTATCATTACACCACTCATGGGTATAATGTAGATGTACTTGAGAGTAACTGAATATCTTATCAGTATAGCAAAGTGCATAGAAGAACATGGAGAAAAACTTAATGGATACAACATTGCACTTGCTAAAATAAAAGAATCATGGAGACAAATTTTGATGAATTCAAAAATCAATTTTAAATTTATCTTTGATATGATATGAACAAGTGAGAACCTTGTTATATATATTGGTGCTTTAATCTTTGCTATTTCTACCAAAAATAGTAGGAGATGTAAAGTGAAGTAGTAAAATAGATATAGCATAAGGAGGAGTAATTGGTTGAGGAGATAGAACTTAATAAATAAATCACCAATACTAAAGGGAGAGATTGTTGAATACAAATATTACATATGGTTAGTGATGAATATTTTGGAGCATGTTTGTCATTGTTGGAAAATCCTAAATGTGTAACTCTTCATTGAAAAGATAGAGAAATAGGTAAACATGTGAAGAAAATAGGTAAATAGAGATACTTATCATTGAATATAATATAATAGGTAAACTAAACACTACAATTAAATGAAATGGGAAAAATGTTATAGGCTAACTAAGAGATAAACCCTATTAGTACAAAGGTGTAAGAACTAGTAGTACTGGTGAACTAAGATTATTGGTAAATAGAGAATGAGATAAACAAGTAAACATAAAAATAGTTTTAATTAATCAGATGAGTGATCATGAAGGAGTGAGATACATTGAAAATGGATCAAGGAATAAAAGGAAATGATTTATATATATTAGTGAAGAGATTTAAGTGATGAGTTTGAGAAAATTTTAATGAATGAAAATAAGGTTAGTTACCACCTTAGGAATGAAAATATATATTAGATGCAACCAATAGGATCAAACACATTATATATAGTTTGAGATCTAGATAGATTCAAGAGGAAGATAAGGAAACCCTAATTAGGGTGTGAAAGTTTTAAATGTAAATAAAAGATCAAAAAAGTTTTAAAGGAAAAGAAAAGATCACAATAAAATGACACCAAGTAGGCTTATTACAAGATGTTGAAGAGTTGTTGAGAGAAAATGAACTAAATTTTATATTGAGTGGTCATAAGGAAGATCATAAATAAGTTATAAAATATTATAAGGAGTAGAAGGAGAAGATAAAGGATATGACAAGCTTTTGGTGAAAGTATTCACAGGTCATACTGTTGTTGATTTATACTTAACAATTTTCAACAAGTTTTTAAGATCTCTTAACTAGTTAGTTCTTAATAGGACTGAAGGTTCACAATTTAACTATTTATAAATATTCTAAGAAGGTGAAAAATATAATAGTGAGATAAAATCCTCTATTTAAGAATTCTTTAATAGGACTAAAGATACTTTTAAATAAGGTATCAATCACTCCTAACAAGGTGTTTCACTCAAAAGGTGACAATATTGTATCTCCTAATAGTGAAACATTATTACTATAATGATGATTTGTGGGTATCATACCTACCACAATATTTCCCTCTAAGGTTTTGTGAAAGACCAAAAAAATGATGTTATGTGTTTTAATGTTATATATGTATAATTCTTACTTTATAGTTATTACACTTTAGCAATATATACACTATCATTACATTGCATTGAGTTAATGGTTTATGATTATCAATTTAAGGGTTTGAAAGGGTGAAAGGTTAAATTAATAAATAATTTTGTAGTACTAATGTAAACCCGCCCCCCCCCCCCCCCCCCCCCACATCAACACATAAATATTTCCAACAATTGCATATGATACAATTCATAGATGTTCTCTTTACTTTATTCTAGATATGATACAATTAAATGAATTCATTGATTAGTAGTGTTAAGTAGACAACTCTACTCTCTGGTGATCTTGTTGACAAAATTCAACACCCAAATTCAATTCATAACCCTAAGAAAATGACACTAAATTCCCTTTTATGTAAGTGAATTTGTAACATGTCAAGACTCATCATAAAAATTACTAGCAGAACCTTAGTACAGTTATAGTTTGTGAAATTATCAAGTTGAACATTTTTATGAATCTATGACCACCATGATCATAGATTCATAGGTCAAATTACCAAAATTACAAATGCCACATTTTCCCTATTCATAAAATAGAGTTCCAACTTAAAACCTTATTCAAGCCATTAAAAAAATATAGAGAATATCATTTTAAAATTATATTACATATATAAATTATGAGATTAATTGTGCCATTTTTTAGGTTCAATTAGAAAATTAGCAACTACTACATTTCTCTTGTTTAGAAAATATAGTTTAAACATAAGACCTTATTCAATCCATGAAAATAAATATGGAGAATGTCATTATGTAAAAACATCTTAATTAGTTTTATATATTATGATTAATGATATATTTTTGAATTTTTTTGTAACATGTTCCAAACTTTCTCTGTTGGATGTTCAATATTTTTTAGATTTTAATAAAGACCTACAACTTCATCAACAATCCATGCTTGGAAGATTACCTTGAAGTCAATGTTGGAAATATAGAATGAGTAACTAAGAGGGGGGGTGAATCACTTACCACTAAAATAAATCCCAAATCTCTTAGATGTCAACAATAAAAGTTAGATTGATAAAATTGATTACTACTGTAGCTGGGTAAACAAATAGAAATTGCTATAACTCGGTAAATGCAGAGTGTGAATTATTTTATCAAATCTAATACTATTAGTAATTAACTTGCAAGCATAAGAGAAAAGAAATGAACATATGAGATACCAAATTTAATGTGGAAACCCAATATGGGAAAAACCACCAATGTAACTAGCTACTAGTTTTCACTCTTTTGAAGTGAGCCCTATTAGGAACCAACCTAGTTCAAGGTTACAAAACACACTGTTAGATGTGACCTTGTTAGAGGATTTAATCGCCCTATTAGGAGTGGCCTTGTGAGAGGTCTTAAAAATAATTCAATAGAATTTCCACCTTGTTAGAGGATTTACAACTGGCTACTAAACCAACTCTGTTAAGAGATTTTAGATCACTGCTACAATGGTTAGAGAGTAACAATGAAATGACCTGATTATGACTCAATTGAATTGTTGAATCCAAATCTCTATTCTACTTATACTTGATCCTTCCTGATCAAATATTACTTTTTTGCTCCACAAGGATATCGGCTTATCCTTCAAGTTCGCTTCCACTCTTTTCCTTTCAATTCAATCGACACACTTGCACACACTTGAAAATCACAACTTGACCTTATATTTATATCATCTAGATTGTCAAGTTAGCTCAATACAAATTAGAATGACCAATAATCATTACCATAGTTGGCTAGAACCAATACTTGAAATAATTAATCTTCATTAGTCGACCCTGCTCGGTAAACATTGGTTTTGAGATGATTTCTTGTGTTAACCAATAGAGGCTCAGTTAACACTATGAACTTGAAAAAATAATTTGGTAACCAAGTGAACTTGGTTATCACTAACTCTGTCCAACTTTCCTTTGTTAACCAAGAGAGCTCAGTTAACACTCTTTTCTGCCTAAATTTCCTTTGATGACCGAGTGAGCTCGGTAGACACTGTCTTCGCAAAATAAACTCAGGAATGCTCAATAGACAAGAAAAACTATCTTGTTGACCAAGTGAGCTCAGTAAGCACTAACTATCAACTGATATGACATTTGTGTAATATCAAAGACAATACACAATTAAACAATTATATCCAACAATCTCCCTCTTTAGCATTGGTGGCAACACAACATGTCATAGCACAATGAAATTTTGAGAACAAGAATTTTTCTGACAGAAAATTTCTCCCTCTTAGATTTTACACAAAAAAAATTATCCATCATGCAATAATCTCCCTCTCTAAAGGAATTACATAGCTTCTCCCTCTTGGAATGACAAAAACAAATTTCAAAAAGATATGGCAATAAACTTCTCCTTTGTTGACAACACATGCCAAAGACAACACATACCAAATTAGTATCAATGTACCTTGACTAATGATTCATATGTAATATTCTCTTAACTATGATGCATCAACTAATTGATCTTCAACCTGGTTCCTATTGATGCATCACTAAAACTTCATTTAGTGAGCTTCAAATAGGGGAATGACCCGTAACTTACTTATTAGATACAAGAATGCATCCTTAGGTAATGGCTTGGTGAATATGTTTGCAATTTGTTCTTTTGTATGGACATATTCCAATATGATTTCTTTATCCTAAACCAATTCTCTATCAAAGTGATATTTAATGGCAATGTGCTTTGTTTTGGAATGCATCACTAGGTTCTTTGATATGTTAATTGCACTAGTGTTATCACAATACATGACAATTGGTTCTTTGATTTCAACCTTTATACCTTCCATAAATTATTTAAACCAAATAATGTTAGAAAAATTCACTACTACTACAACATATTCTACTTCTATCATGGATTGGGATGTGTAGTTTTGCTTCTTGTTTGTCTAAGATACCAACCTTTTACCAAGAAAGAATGCTTCACCACTAGTGCTCTTTCTATCATCAAGATTTCCTACCCAATCAACATTAGTAAACACTTTTACATCTAGAATTCCTCCAATTTTGTGCCATAACCCATAGTCTTTTTACCTTTTAGATATCTCAAGATTCTTTTGATTTCCATCATGTGGTTTTCTCTAGGTCCAAGAATATTTTGACTATTCCAACTGCTAGGGCAATATCAGGTCTTGTGTGAACTATATACTATAATTTATCAATCATTGATCTATATAAGGTTTGATCTACCTCTTTGGTAAGCTTTAGTCTAGTACATATGGGTGTTCCAACTGGTTTTAAATATTCCATTCCAAACTTCTTAAGCATCTCTTTGATATACCTAGATTGAGTAATATAGATACCATTTTTGTTCTGTTATATTTGCAATCCAACAAAGAATTTTATCTCACCAAACATGGACATTTCAAACTCTTTGTTTATTTGTTCTAAAAATTCTTTGCATGGGTCATCATTCCCTATAAATAGAGTATCGTCCACAAATATCTCTACTAACACATTCTTGTTATCTAGTCTTTCCTTGATGTATAGACTACTATTATCATTTGTTCTCTATGTAATCTTTCATGCCATGCTCTAGGAGCTTGTTTGAGACCATACAAAGCTTTTTGTAATTTGTAGACCATGTCCCTTTTTTTTTATCAACAAAACCTTTTGGTTGTTTAATGTAGACTTCTTCATTAAGAATTCCATTGAGGAATGCAGATTTGACATCTATCTAATATACTTTGAAACATTTATGTGTTTCATATGCAAGTAAGGTCCTAACACCTTCCAATCTTGCAATAGGGGAAAAATTTTCACCATAATCAATACCTTCTTCTTGAGAGTAGCCTTTACATACTAGTATTGCTTTGTTTCTTAATACTTTACCATCTTCATTCAACTTATTCCTAAATACCAATTTTGTTCTAATCACATTTTTATCCTTAGGTCTACGTACAATGGTCCAAGTTTTGATCTTTTCTATTTTTTCTATTTCTTCATTCATAGCCTCAGTCCAACTTTCATTTTCCAATGCATCGTTAACACTTCTCAGTTCAAATTCAGCAAGTAGACATGTACCTTTTAGCTTACTTCTTGTCATAGTACCTTCTGATTTATCTCCAATAATCTGATCAGGTGTGTGATGCCATCTGACTTGGTCGATATAGGTTCCTTTCCTTTTGAATGAATTACATTGTCTTCCTCTTGAATTTCAATTTGAGACTCGGGTAGTTCAGTCTATGGCTTAGGTCCTTCAAACTCGTTAGGCATTAACTCTGTAGCTTCAGAATGTAACTCAGGTCCCTATGACTTAGTTTTCACTTCTTGTAACTTAGTGACTATAGAGGGCTTAGGAGATGAAGTCTCCTTATTATCAGATATGCCTGGGAATGTATCAGATTCGAAGTAGATAAATCTTCTGTAGTCTTTTGGTTCTTTCTTTCTTTCTTCTTCAGCCATTTCTACAAACTCATCAATTCTCACATGTACACTTTCTATGATTTTGTGAGTAGACAAATTCAAACATTTATATGTTTTACTTTTGCAAGAATATCCTAAAAAAATACCTTCATCACCTTTTACATCAAACTTGCCTTTTCTAGATTCTTTCAAGATATAACATTTACTTTCAAATACTTTTAGGTAACTTACATTGGGTTTGTAGCCATACCAAAGTTCATAGGGAGTTCTATCTGAATCCTTCTTCAACTGAACTCAGTTCAAAGTATGAATTGTAGTTCAGATAGCTTACTTCTAGTATTTGATAGCAACATTCTTTTCAATCATTAGAGTTCTTGCATAGTCCATGATGGATCTATTTCTTCTTTCAACTATCCCATTCTGCTCAAGAGTACTAGGGGCTGATACTTGTCTTTTGATTCCTCTTTCAATGCAAAAATTATTGAATTCATTGGAGATGAATTCACCATCTCTATTTGATCTTAAGAATTTAAATCTTTTCCCTATTTCCTTCTCTACTCTTGCCAGATACCATTTGAATTTTTCAAATGCTTCTGACTTTTCTCTTAGATACATAACAATCATCATTCTAGAGTAGTCATCAACAAAAAGAATAAAGAATTTTTCTCCACTATAACTTTGTATACTAATTGGTCCACATAGGTTAGTATGCACAATCTCCAAGACATCTTCAGATTGATAGTTTTTTCTCTTAAAACTAGTCTTCCCCATTTTGCCAATTTGATAGTTCTTGCATAAACTAATATCTAGTTTCTTCAAACTAGGGATACCTCTTACTTTTTTGAATTTTTTTATTTTGACCATATTATCAAAGTTCACATGACATCACCTTCTATGCCATAACCAACTTCCTTCTACTTGAGAAATAAGACATGAGCAATCACCAAGATCAAGATAAAATAGGTTACCTTTTGTTTGTTTGCCTGATCCAATCAGATTCCCTTTGTCATACAATAGTCTCACCTTGCCATGCATGAATTCTACCTTGAATCCAATGTTGATTAGCTATGCCACACTCAAAAAATTATGTTTTAGTCCTTCAACCCAATAGGAATTGTCACATACAAGTTCATTGGTTAATAAGATACAACCTTTTCCTTTGATGCAACAAGGTTCATTGTTTCCATAACTTACACTACCTCCATCATAATGTTCAAAATGTTCAAAATTTGTTATGGCTCCAATCATATGGTGTAAACATCAACTATCTATGATCTATGTATCATTTTTACTAACATGAGAGATAAGTGCCATCTTATCTCTTTCATCATTGGATTCATCTTTTATAGCAATGTATACTATTTTATCCTCACTGTTATCAGAATCCTTAGCCATAAAACAAGTTTTCTTACCTTTGTCTTTGTATGATTTGTGACTTTTGAAATCCTTTTTGCCTTTGTACTTGTGGCTCTTCTTCTCATCCTTACTTTTATTTGGGCACCTGGCAACAATATGACCAATTTCTTCACATGAAAAATAGATTAGGGGAACTTTACCTTTGTATTTTCCTCTATTTCTAGAATATTTCTTTGCAAGTAAAGCTTCAAAAACTTCAAGATCACTATCTAAGCTTTCCTCAATTTCTTCTTCACTATTTGACTAGTTGTCCTTTATCTTCTTATCTTTTTATCTGAGTGAAATTTTGGCCTCAAATGCAAACTCAATATTTTTTGAACCTGAAACATAATTGTTAAAGTTGTCTAGCTCAAAAGTTGCCAATCTTCCTACTAGGGTGTCCAAAACTAACTTTTTATTTGAATCACATCTCACTTCTTGAATAGAAGATACTCTAATTGCATAGATGGGAAGAAAAGTTCTAATAATTTTACTTACAATAGTTTCTTCTTTGATCTATCCTTTGGATGCTCTAATTGCATTGACACTGGCTTTGATTCTTTCCACATATTTGGCAGTATTTTCATCTTCTCTCATCCTCATCTGGTCAAATTTTCCTTTGAGGCTTTCTACTTTGGCTCTCCTTACATTTTCATCACCACCATAGATGTCCTTGAGTTTGTTCCACATTTCAAAATAAGATTTACAATCTTTGACCTTATCAAATTCTTCATAGCTGAGAGTAGATGCAATGTCAATCATCATGATGTTATGGTTCTTTTTCTTAGCAAGATCTCTAATACATAATGTACAAGTGGGAGTTTTGTATTCTTCATCAAGGTAGTTGTCGCCTAAATCACTGATGGTAGCCAGATGAAGCCTCATGAGTCCCTGCCATGCTGAAAAGTTATCTCTATTTACTTTAGGGATTTCTTATTTGTAAGACATCCTGATCTTTTGCTTAGGTCCTTGAAACCTTCTTGTGAGCACTAATAGCTTTGATACCAATTGTTGGAAATATAGGAGTAACTGAGAGGGGTAAAAGAGGGGGGGGGGGGGGGGGGGGGGGGTTGAATTAATTACCACTAAAATAAATCCTAGACCCCTTAGATGTCAACAATAAAAGTTAGACTGATAAAATTAATTATAGTTGCACCTTGATAAACAAATAGAAATTGCTATAACTCGATAAATATAGAGTATGAATTACTTTAGCAGATCTAATACTATTAGTAATTACTTGTAACCATGAGAGAAAAGAGAAGAACACATGAGACACTAGGTTTAATGTGGAAACCCAATATGAGAAAAACCACCAATGTAACTAGTTACTATTTTTCACTCTTCTGAAGTAAGCCCTATTAGGAGCCAACCCAGTTAAAGGTTACAAAACCCACTATTAGATGTGACCTTGTTAGAGGATTTAATCACCCTATTAGGAGTGGCCTTGTGAGAGGTCTTAAAAATAATTCAATGGAATTTCCACCTTGTTAGAGGATTTACAATTGGTGATTAAACCAACTCTATTAAGTGATTTTAGATCACTACTACAATGGTTATAGAATAATAATAAAATGACATGATTGTGATGCAACTAAATTGTTGAATCCAAATCTTTGTTCTACTTAAACTTGATCCTTCTTGACTAAATATTACTTTTCATCCTTCTTGACTAAATATTACTTTTCTACTCCATAAAGATATATGTTTATCCTTCAAGTTCACTTCCACTCTTTTCCTTTCAATTCAATCAACACACTTGCACACACTTGAAAATCACAACTTGACCTTATATTTATATCATCTAGATTGTCAAGTTAGCTCAATACAAATTAGAATGACCAATAATCATTACCATAGTCATCTGGAACAAATAGTTGAAATAATTAATCTTCATATATCAAAATAATAAAATCCTTCATTAGTTGACCCTACTTGGTAAACATTGGTTCTGAGATGATTTCCTATGTTAAGCAACAAAGGCTCAGTTAACACTATAAACTTGCAAAAATCCTTTGGTAACCAAGTGAACTCAGTTATCACCAACTCTATCCAAATTTTCTTCATTAACCAAGTGAGCTCAATTAACATTCTTTTCTACCTAAATTTCCTTTGATGACTGAGTGAGCTTGGTAGACATTGTCTTCACAGAATAAACTTAAGAATTCTTGGTAGACACGAAAAACTATCTTGCTAACCAAGTGAGCTTGGAAAGCACTAACTGTCAACTGATATGACATTTGTGTAACATCAAAGACAACACACAATTAAAAAATTGTATCCAATAATCAATATTTTATACAATACAACATTCAAATTTGGCAATTTTTTAATATAATTTGCAAAACTTTGATTAGTCATGTCCTTAGGAAACTTGCATAAATCATACTTCATTATGTCCTTTGACCATTTTTGTAAACTTTTCATCCAAAAATTTCCATTGATGACTCAAAACATTAAGCAAACCAAAATTTAACAATTTTAATGTCATTTGAATCATCTTATTAATATTTTTCTTGAATTTCTTTAGAATTTTCTCTACTTCTCTTAGTCTTTGAAACTTTTGAATGAAAGATGATGCTTTAGTGTGGCACCAACACAACTATTAATTTTCTTGGATGTCAAATGTCTATCACTAGTTTTGTGGACTTCTTGCAAGATGTGGTTTGCAATATCCTCTCTAGAACATAGTGTTGGATACAATTGTTCAATTGTGTATTGTCTTTGATGTCAGAAAAATGTCATATTAGTCATCAGAAAGAGTCTACTGAGCTCAGATGGTCAGCAAGGTAAAAGACAGAGTCTACTCAGCTCAGTTGGTCAGCAAGGTAAAGGACAGAGTCTACTAGGCTCAAAAGGTTAGTAAAGAAGGTTTACAATGTCTACAAAGTAGATAGTTGTTACCGAGCTTTCAAGGTTAAACAAAGAAATTTAGTTGTTACTAAGTTCACTCAGTCATCAAGGAAAATGTGGCAGAAACAGTTCTTACCGAGCTCTCATGGACAGAAAAGGAATTTAGTCCTTACCGAGTAAACTTGGTAGCCAAAGGATTTTGTAGATGTTGCAATGTTAACCGAGTCAAGACAGTTAACCCAAAAAAAATTTGGAAGTTGTATTTACTGAGCAAGGTTAGCCAGTGAAGGATTTCATTGCTTTGTGAAATAACATTTATTTGTTTAAAGTAATATTTGTAGCCGATTAATGTATGGATTATTGGTCAATGTAACATGAGAATGAGCAGACTTGATAATCTAAATGGTAGAAATAAGTGGTCAAGTTGTGAATTCTAAGTGTGGAAGTAGAAATTATGTGATATGAGGACTGATTATTGTGGAAGTAGAATTGATGTGATATGAGGACTGATTATTATGGAAGCAAATTTGAAGGATGATTAGAGGTCATTGAAGAGAAGCAAAGCCATATTTGATCAAAGAGGATCTAATGATGCAGAATAGAGCCTTGTAATAAGAAAATTTAGTTGCATCTTATTTAGGTCAATTCATTGATGCTTTCTAACCATTGTAGTAGTGATTTCAAATCTCTTAACAGAGTTGGTTTAATAGCCATCTTTTAAATCCTCTAACAAGGTGTCAATTTAGTTGAATTGTTCTAAAGACCTCTAGCAAGGCCACTCCTAATAGGGTGATCAAAATCCTCTAATAGGGTCACACCTAACAGTGTGTATTGTAACATTTAATAGGGTTGACTCCTAATAGGGCTCACTTTAGAAGAGTGAAAAATTGGTAGCTAGTTACTTGGTGGTTTTTCCCATATTGAGTTTCCACATTAAATTTGGTGTCTCTTGTGTTCATTTTATTTTCAATTGCATGCATGAATGCTTGAAGATAACTAATAGTTTAATTTACCAAGTTACAACATTTTTTTAATGTTTACGAAGTATCAGTAGTAATTAGATCTTTAAGACATCTAAGGGATCTGAGAATTAATTTTTGTTAGTAGTTGATTCACCCTCCCTCTCATTTACTCTCTCTTTAATCCCACTTTTGGTGCTTGCAGGAAAAGATTTCAAGGATCTAAGCCAAAGGTCAGGATGTCTAATAAGAGGGAAATTCCAAGACTTAACAGGGACAACTTCTTAGCATGGAAAGGATTGATGAGACTTCATATGGCTTCTATTGGTGATTCAAGACTAAAGTATCTTGACGAAAAATATGCAAAACTTGCCAATACACTATCTGTCAATGATGTTGCTGAAAAGAAGACTCACAACAACATGATAATAGATATAGCATCTGCTCTGAGTTATGAAGAATTTGATGACATCAAGGATTGTAAAACTACCTTTGAAATGTGGGACAAACTAAAAGAGATCTATGGAAGAGATGATAATGTGAGAAGAGCCAAAGTAGAAAGTTTGAGAGGACAATTTGATCAAATGAAGATGAGAGAAGATGAAAACATTGCAAAGTATGTTGAAAGAGTCAAAGCATGTGTTAGTGAAATCAAAGCATCTAGTGGAGATATCAAGGAGGAGATAGTTATAAGTAAAGTTCTTAGAACTCTACTTCCCATTTATGTAATCAGAGTCCCTATAATTCAAGAAAGAAGATGTGAAGCAAATCATAAAATAAATTTAGAGGCCGTAGTTGGAAGATTGACTGCATTTGAGCTAGACAACTATGATAATTATGTTCTAGCTACCAAGAACATTGAATCAGCATTTGAAGCCAAGTTTTCACTCAAAGAAAAAGGTAAAAAGTTAAAGGATCCTCAATCAAATAGTGATGAAGAATCAGAATAGTGTTTAGACAGTGATCTTGAAGTGGTTGAAGCTCTGCTAACAAGGAAATATTCAAGAGGCAAAGGAAAAGACAAAGGTAAGGTTCCTCTAATCTATTTTTCTTGTGAAGAAATTGGACATATTTCTACTAGGTGCCCAAATAAGTAGAACAAGGATGAGAAGAAAGGTCACAAGTACTATGGCAAGAAAGACATCAAATCATTCAAGGATAAAGGTAAGAAAACATGTTTCATGGAAAAAGATTCTAATGATTTTGATGATGAAGAAGAAGAAGATGAAATTGTTTACATTGTTGTAAAGGATGAATCTAATAATGATGAAGAAATGGCACTCATTTCTCATGTGAGAAAAAATTATGCATGGATTATAGATAGTGGTTGTTCTCATCACATGACTGGTGATAAAACTAAGTTTGAACACTTTGAAGACTATAATGCTGCTAGTGTAAGATTTGGTAACAATGAACCTTGTTGTATAAAAGGAAAATGAAGAATCTCACTAACCAAGGAACTTGTATTTGATAATGCATATTGGGTAGAAGGACTAAAGCATAATCTGCTGAGTGTGGCACAACTATTCAATAATGGATTCAAAGTGGAATTTATGCATGGAAAAGCAAGATTGCTGAATGACAAAGGTAAGCTGATTAGATTAGGCACTCAAACAAAAGGTAACTTATTTTATCTTGAACTTGGTGAATGTTCATGTTTTATTGCTCAAATTGAAGAGAGTTGGTTATGGCATAGGAGGTTATGTCAAATTGGTAAAATGGAAAAGACAAGCTTTAAAAGCAAGAACTATTAGAATGAAGAAATTTTAGAAATTGTGCATATTGATTTGTGTGGACCTATTGGCATTGAAATTTATACTGGTGAAAAAAATTTCATTCTTTTTGTTGATGATTATTCAAGAATGATGACTGTCATGTACCTAAGAGACAAATCAAAAGCATTTGAAAAGTTCAAATGGTATTTAGCCAAAGTAGAAAAGGAAACAGGAAAAAGACTGAAATGCTTAAGGTTTAATAGAGGTGGTGAATTCATTTCACATGAGTTCAATAACTTTTGCATTGAAAGGAGAATCAAAAGACAAGTTTTAGCACTTGGAACTCCTGAACAAAATGTAATAACAGAAAGAAGGAATAGATCTATCATGGATTGTGCAAGAACCTTAATGATTGAGAAAAGCATTGCTATCAAATACTGGAAAGAAGCTCTTATAACTATAGTTCATACCTTGAACTGAGTACAGCTAAAAAAGGATTCATTCAAAACCCCCTATGAGTTATGGTATGGCTACAAACCCAATGTAAGTTACCTAAAACTATTTGGAAGCAAATGTTACATTTTGAAAGAATCTATAAAAGGTAAATTTGATGTAAAAGGTGATAAAGGAATATTTTTGGGATACTTTTGCAAAAGTAAAGCATATAGATGTTTGAACTTATCTACTCACAAATTCATAGAAAGTGCACATGTGAAAGTTGATGAGCTTGTAGAAAGAACAGAAGAAGAAAGCAAAAGGGAACCTGAAGGCTATAGAAGATTTGTTTACATTGAACCTAATACAATGCCAAATATACCTATTAATTAGGAATCTTCAACTCTAGAGTCTTTAGTAATCGAGTCATAGGAAGTTCAAACCGAGCTAATGCCTACCGAGTTGCAAGAACTCGAGTTGCAAATAGAACCTACTGAATCAACATCTACCGAGCCTGAGAAACCATATCTAGAACTAGAAGTTGAGACATAGAAGGATAATAATGTAATTCATTCAAAAGGCAAGGAGCTTGTGTTAGCCAAGTATGTCAGGAAACATCATGCACTAGATCAGATCATTGGAGATAAATCAAAAGGAACAATGACAAGAAGTAAGTTGAAAAGCACTTGTTTACTTGCTGATTTTGAACCTAGAAATGTCAAAGATACACTAGAAAATGAAAGTTGGATTGAAGCTATGAATGAAGAGATAGAATAGATAGAGAAAAATAGAACATGGACTCTTATACCTAGACCCAAAGACAAGAATGTGATTGGAACTAAGTGGGTATTCAAAAACAAGCTAAATGAAGATGGTAAGGTATCAAGGAACAAAGCTAGATTGGTATGCAAAGGATACTCTCAAGAAGAAGGTGTAGACTATGGAGAAACTTTTGCTCTTGATGCAAGATTGGAAGGTGTCAAAACCTTACTTGCATATGCTACATACAAAGGATTCAAAGTTTATCAGATGCATGTCAAGTTAGCATTTCTCAATGGCATATTAGATGAAGAGGTTTACATTGAACAGCCTAAAGGTTTTTTTGATCCAAACAAGAAGGACATGGTCTACAAATTGCATAAAGCATTATATGATCTGAAACAAGCCCCTAGAGCATGGTATGAAAGATTGCATAACTATCTTATTTAGATTAGTTTTCAAAGAACTAATGACAACAGTAGTTTGTACATAAAGGAAGGACCAGATAATAAGATTATTTTAGACAAGATATTTGTAGATGATATGTTGTTCACAGGAAATGATGATCTTTGCAAAGAATTTTCAAAACAAATGAACAAGGAATTTGAAATGCCAATGTTTGGTGAAATCAAATTCTTCATTGGTCTTCAAATTCAACAAAGTAAGACTAGTATCTACATTACTCAATCCAAATACATCAAGGAGATATTGAAAAAGTTTGGTATGGAAGACTGCAAACTAGTTGGGACTCCTATGTGTACTGGATTGAAACTTACCAAAGATGATGAATCAAAGGAAGTAGATTAGACATTGTATAGATCTATGATTGAAAAGTTGCAATATGTAGTGCATACAAGACCAAAAATTGCCCTTGCAATAGGAATTGTAGCAAGATTATTAGCAAAACCAAAAGAAAATCACATGATGGAAACCAAAAGGATCATGAGATGCTTAAAAGGAACTGAAGATTATGGATTATGGTATAAACTTGGAGGAAATTTGAATTTAAAAGTGTTCACTGATGCAGATTGGGTAGGGAATGTTGATGATAGAAAGAGCACAAGTGGAGGAGATTTATTTCTTGGAAAAAGGTTGGTTTCTTGGACAAGTAAAAAGTAGAATTGTACATCCCAATTGACAACAAAGGCTAAATATGTTGCAGCAGTAGTAAACTATTCAAACATTGTGTGGTTCAAACAATTATTGGAAGGTATGAAGCAAGAAATCAAAGAACCTGTTGTAATGTTTTGTGATAACCCAAGTGCAATTAATATCTCCAAGAATCCAGTGATGCATTCAAAAACTAAGCATATTGCCATAAAGTATCACTTTATTAGAGAATTGGTACAAGAAAAGGAAATTAGATTGGAATATGTCCATATGAAGAAATAAATTGCTGACATATTCACAAAGCCTTTACCTAAGGATGCATTCTTGTATCTTAGAGGTAAGTTAGGGGTCATTCCCCTATCTAAAGCTCACTAAAATATAGTTTTAGTGATGCATCAATAGGAATAGAATTGAAAATCTATTAGTTGATGCAGCAAACCAATGAAGACATTGCATATGACTTAGTACATCAGGTACAATGCTATTTAGTTGATTTATGTTGTCTTTGGCATGTGTTATCAAAGAGGGAGAGTATATTATCATATCTTTTTGAAATTTGCAAAATAATAAGAGTTTTTGAAAGAGAGAGAGATTATTATGAAAGAGGGAGTTTGTTGTATTTGAAGAAGAGAGTGAAGTATTCATGTTTTCAAATTTCATTCTACTATGACATGTTGTGTTGCCATCAATGCCAAAGAGGGAGATTTTTGGATACAATTGTTCAATTGTGTGTTGTCTTTGATGTCACACAAATGTCATATTACTCATCAGACAAAGTCTACTGAGCTCAGATGGTCAGCAAGGCAAAAGACAGAGTCTACCGAGCTTAGTTGGTTAGCAAGGTAAAGGAAAGAGTCTACCAAGCTTAGAAGGTTAGTAAAGAAGGTTTACATTGTCTACCAAGTAGATAGTTGTTACCAAGATTTCAAGGTTAAACAAAGAAATTTAGTTGTTACTGAGTTCACTCGGTCATCAAAGGAAATGTGGTAGAAATAGTTCTTACTGAGTGCTCATGGATAGAAAAAGAATTTAGTCCTTACCAAGTAAACACAGTAGCCAAAGGATTTTTTAGATGTTGCAATGTTAACCAAGTCAAGATGGTTAACTCAAGAAATTTTTGGAAGCAGTATTTACCGAGCAGGGTCAGGCAGTGAAGGATTTCATTATTTTGTGAAATAATGTTTATTTGTTTAAAATAATATTTGTAGCTGACTGATGTATGGATTATTGGTAAATGTAACATGAGAATTAGCTGAATTGATAATCTAAATGGTATAAATAAGAGGTCAAGTTATGAATTCTAAGTGTGGAAGTAGAATTGATGTGATATGAGGATTGATTATTGTGGAAGTAGAATTGATGTGATATGAGGACTGATTATTGTGGAAGAAAATTTGAAGGATGATTAGAGATCATTGAGGAGTAGCAAAGCCATATTTGATCAAAGAGGATCTAATGATGCAGAACAGAGACCTATAATCAACAAATTCAGTTGCATCTTGTTCAGGTCAATTCATTGTTGCTTTCTAACCATTGTAGCAGTGATTTCAAATCTCTTAAACAAAGTTGGTTTAATAGCCATTTTGTAAATCCTCTAACAAGGTGATAGTTCAATCAAATTTTTCTAAAAACCTCTGGCAAGACCACTCCTAATAGGGTGATCAAAATCCTCTAATAGGGTCACACCTAACAATGTGTATTGTAACCTTTAACAAGGTTGGCTCCTAACAAGGCTCACTTCAAAAGAGTGAAAAAATGGTGGCTAGTTACTTGGTGGTTTTTCCCATATTGGGTTTCCATGTTAAATCTGGTGTCTCTTGTGTTCATTTTATTTTCAATTGCATGCATGAATGCTTGAAGATAAGTAATAGTTTAATTTATCAAGTTACAACATTTTTGTTATGTTTACCGAGTATCAGCAATAACTAGATCTTTAAGACATCTAAGGGATCTAAGGATTAATTTTTGTTAGTAACTGATTCACCACCCTTCTCAGTTAATCTCTCTTTAATCCCAACACATAGATATATATTGTTATGAATGTGCTCTTCGAGCTTTTGAAAATCTTCTCTTAGAGTATCAATCAGTTCAAAAAATTCATAAAACCTCTTAGCTTTTTGTAATATTTGGTGCCGAATGGATTGGTTTATAAGCCTAATAGTATTTTTCATTTTGGCATTTAAGTTGTCCTTTTCAATAACTTTTTCACAAAGAGAAAAAATTTAGAATTTAGAAATTAGCCAGATAAATCCCCCTGCTAATTTCTAGTAAAATATGTAGAATATACAAATAGAATGGGAATTTTTAATCTTAGTATTTTCCTTATGTATCTCATCTCAAATGTAACAATTGGTGCTCACTATGCTTTCTTATTTTCTCTACTTCAATTTTCCATTATTTTACAATTTCCCTTTGACTCTTCAATTCCTCATTTAATTTTTTTCTTTTCCTAGAAGAAAACTCCACATTTTTGTATAAACCTTTTGAAGTGGATTTTTCATTCTGAAGTTTTTTTTCTCTCATCCAATGTTTCTCTTAGTATTTTTTACACTTTTTATCTATTGATTTCTCCTTTTCCTTTACATTTTATACACCTACCTATAAATTTTTAATTAGCTTTTATAGATTTATTTACTCTCTCTCCATTGTGAATAGTGAAGTGTAAACCACTTGGTTGGCCTTTTCAGCTACATTCACTCTTTCAAAAAATTAATTGTGGAAAAATATATTTCCATTTTTCTAACAAGAAATTTATATAGACGAATCTGACTCTCTAGTGGATCATTATCTCTAGGTAGGGGCATAACAATAATTAACTTCATCATTTATTTATTTGGGGCATATGCGGGAAATGTCATGTCTGACATAGGTTCTTCATCACTAGTTGCACCAAATTCTTCCTTCTTCAATGTCTTCTTATTTTTTCTATTCTTAATTTTTTTTTCCAAATTTATTACCAAAATTAACAAACAAAACATTTGGAGTTTTTGAGATAATTGAGTGTTTGAAATGTGAAATAATACTTTCTATAATGTGTGTTCTTCCACCTATGCATCTGCTTCTAATTATTGCATTTTGAGGATTAACAATGCCCATTCCTACTATTTTCCCATTGTCACTAACAAGTGGAATTTTTTTATTATTCTGAGGGTTTTGTCCTAGAGATGCAAACAAAATATTAGAAGTGGCTATTGGTGGGGTTGTACTCATCATTTACATTACTATCATAACCTTTTTCTTCTTTGCAATGCGTTGGTCACTAGGATCCCGTATAACATCTACTACTAATGGCCTTTTAAAAGAGATATCTTATGGTTGTTGCAATTGCACTTTTTCATGAAAACTAGCACTACCACTAGTACCCATGACACTTGATTGATTAATAAAAATAATAGGAAATGTAGTAGCATCTTGTGCATCTTGTGCATCTTGTGCATCTTGTGCATCTTGTGCATCTTGTGCATCTTGATTGAATATGAGTGCCTATAAAAGGTGGAACTAGATTTTAAGCTACAAGAAATTATGTTGCAATGGTGTTGAAAGACTTTCTAGTACCTTTCTATGATGAATTTTTTATTTGAGCTCCAAGGAGTAGTTTCTTGACATATTTTGGTGAAAGTGGAGTTGCAATTAGATATGACATTATAACCCTTTTTTCTATCATCTATGTCCCTTCTCTATATTTTTATTTCATCAATATATTAACCCCTAGAAACAATGAATATTTATTACATATTGTAGTGGTTGTGGGAATATGATTAAGTTGTATCTTATATTCATTATTTGTATTTTCACTTATGTCTTCATTACATGCTTCAGTTAGATTCTTTGAATTTCAAAATTTTATAAACTCTCAATCCTCATCAATTTCATAAATATCTTCATGGGCCTTTAGGTCACTAAGATTCTTCATCATTTTATAAAAATAATAATCTTTGAGTCTAATTTGTATCCTTATATTGATCCAATATTTATTTTGTAACAATTTTTTATATGGTTGAGCATATTTTTGGTAAAATTATAGGAAATCCTAGATTGTTCTATTGTTTTAGATTATGGTAAAAGAAAGTTTTGAAGGGATCCGAAACCCTTTACAAACATCTAAAGATAAACATTAAAAGTACTACTAATTTTTACAAGGACTTGAAACCCAAAGTTCAAAAATAACCAAACGAGGCTTTACAGGGAGCTAAAGCCAAGAGTTTAAAACCACATAAAAAGACCAAGTTTTACAAGGACCTAGAACCTAGAGTTTTAAACAAATAGGAAAGTAAAAGGAAAAAACCAACAAAAACACCTAGACTAGAAACAAGCATGCACAACCTATAGCCCACACCTAGAATAGCTCCTTGATAATGTTCACCACCTCTTTACCTGCTTCTATAGTACTCTAGATTATGTTAGTAAGAAAAGGAATAGGATCCCCAATAGCCTCAGAAACCTTTTTCCTTGTGCTCTGGCTTGTTCTCTTACTAGGCATACTAGGACTCCCCACTCCAGCATTACCAGGTGACATAATTTCTTCATTACTTTTCTTTCCCAACCCTACCATTGTACAAAGACTAGAAGTAACCTATTTCATTTTTAGCCCACTTTCCTTAATAAGGTGACAAAGCTCATGTTCGTATTATTTAAGTTTGTTTGGAATACTATTGATTTGGACTTATAGCTAGGTAATCTTAGCTTGATTAGTATCCAAATCTCTCTGCATAATCCCCATTTTATTTTTGAGAGCCATTAATTCATTATACAACCACAAATCACCCTTAAGAGAAGTCTCTGCCTTATGCTTAGCCATTGAAGAAAGGAGAGCTTAGGTTCATCCCTCCCATTATCTTCCTTCCTAGGCTTAGAGGAAGTAATGATATTGATATGGGTATCAATATTTATGTCCATATTCTTCATCCTCTCCTCATTCACACCTTTAGTCTAGCTATCATCTTTCCCAACAAGGTCTTTGCCTTCTTTCTCCTTTCCCATTTCCTCCTCCATATTCTCCTCACTAGCATTATGTGAAGGGTGGCCACTCTATTTTTCATCTTCCTCACCATGGGATTCTGACCCCATTTTTTTTTCGTGACTTCCCTCCACATTGTCTTTACAAATAGATACTCTTTTACTCCCAGAGTATCCATCTAGGTTAGAGCTAAAATCCCCCATTTCCATTTTCTCATCATTGTCTATTTCCATCTTCTCACTATTATCTGATTTCTTAGACTCCATAATTTCCTCATGTTTCTTAGTCCTTTTCTATTTTGAAACCTTCTTGTTAACACTTGCCCCTTCTTTAGCCTTAATTCTCTTAGGGGGGACATACTTCCAGTCCCTTTCCTTTTCTCGTTGATTGGAGAGGGATTTATAGCCTTACTTTTACAATAGTTTTCAATAAATAAAACTTCATGCAACATAGGATGGGATTCTTTTTTCCTATGAGCATAAAGACTAAGAAGTAAAGAGTATTTTAGAACTATCTTTGTGCCTAAAATGATTTAGGAAAGCATAGTGAAATTTATGGACCCTTTTAGCCCTACCATCAAGAATAAAATACCCACAGATACAAGGAAACACATCCCTCTCGATAAATTTAATTTTTTTCAATTTGTAGAAATCTCCATTTTTCCCTAGCCTCTTCTCTTCATCTTCTATCTTTGGAAATTTTTTTGAAGGCTGCATTGGAAATGCTAGTCTCTTTACTAAATTTTAACCCTCCATTTGGGAGCCCTGTAACCTCTACGATAAAATCTTTAGTCAAATTCACTCTGACCCCATGCAAAGTCACCCTATCTTCAAACTAGTTTTTGAAAAACACTTCCATAATATGGGGCTTAAAACCATGGAGCTGCTCCAAATATGTCATCACATTTCCTTTTTTCATGATTTTCCATATAGAAGCCTTTTCCTTTCAAGCCCTACAATTTCTTGGCTCTTGCTTTTTAGGTTCACCACCCATCTCGAAAACTTGAAAATCTCTATAGATTACTAGAGTAGAAAATACCATAAAATGAAGAAAAGTAATGAATATTACCGAGGAGCTAATAACTATATTTACATGTAAAATACAAATCATAATAGCATGCTCGTACTTCCTTGAGAATCTCAATCTGTTCTTCATAATCCCACCACTTTTCTTCATAAATTTTCCAATCTTAGGAAATATTTCCTTCTCTCACATGTGTCCTGTCATTATTAACAATCATTGTCAACTCCATGCTCTTTCTTAGATAAGCATGCCACCTCAGCTTACTTTCCTGATAGACAGCTTGGTTAGCAATCTAGTAAGCTACAAAATTTCCCTCTCAAAAAAATGAGAAAATATCACATTATCAAATTTATTCATTAGGTGTTTTATTTTTGTTAAACTCGCTTCAATAGACCAAGTGAATGGATTCTTGTTATTGAGCATATTAATAATGTTAATTGAATCTCCTTCCATCCAAAGATTCTAATAACCAATTTCCATAGCCAACCTCATAGTATATAGTGTTTTCATTTCCTCAACTTTATGGCTAGTAGAGATCCCAATAGGAATAACAATAACATCTATAAATCTACAAGTATGGTCCCTCAAAACCCCTCCATAGCTAACTTTTCCAAGATTACCTTTAGTAGCACCATCAAAATTTCCTTTGATCCATCCTATAGGTGGAGACTTCAATTTGACATTCTATCTTTGATCATCAATCAACCTTTTAAAGCCTTTAGTTTGCATATGATTATTGATTTGGAATTCATCGTTAAATTTTCTATGTGAGTTGAAGTTTTTTTTTTTATAGCTCTAATTATGTTATTCCCTAGAACCCACTTAGGCATTTCTTTGTCTCTAAAAAATCTATTATTTCTTTCTTTCCAGTTTTGCCACCAGAGATGGGGCAAATTAATTTTCCACAAAAAACCAATATTTCCCTCCTTAGATGAACAAGTCCTATTAAAGTAATTAGTTATTTTCACTTATTAATTAAATCACTTTGATTTAATTAAATAAGTTGCCTATTACTCTAGTTTTCTTAAACTATCTCATGGGTGCATATAATTAATATTTTATTAATTATAATGTGCAACCCTAGCTTTTTTAGGCTTTAGGTTACCCTTTTTAGGTTTTGATCTCCTTTATAAGAATTGATCTCTTTGTAATTTATTGAATCTGTTGAATAATATTTTTCTTCATCTGAGCTTTTCAGATCAAACCCTTGCCTCTTCTTGTCTTTTTCTTCTCTGTGACAGGTTTTCTACTTGCAAATTTTCTTGGGCTTCATGGATTTGATCAATGTACTTGCTCAAATCATACATGGTATCAAAGCTAGATATGTTTTAGCTTGTTTGGTGTTTCAAGAAAAAGGGAGAACAAGGGTTTGGTAGATCAGATCTAGTTTTTTTTGAGTTTTTTTGAGAAAATAGGTGGGTCACCAATTTTCAAAGTAGTTTGAGGCCAAATGGACATCATAGATGGATTCAAAAGGTATCAAAACCCCCATTTCCATATAAAATTTGTTTGATTTGGACAATGTTGATTTGGGAGGCAAAACATTTTTTGCCAAATAGGCTTGTATGGCCGCTAGCATGCGGATTGAGGCAAAAAATTAAAAAAATTGCAAATTTTTTTTTTTAAAAAGCAGCATTTTTTGCTGCAATAGTTTAAAAAACCACCTGCGGTCACCACGACCAGTAGCGGTTAGTAGTAACTGCCTGCGGTAAACTGTTGGCAGTCCACTGACCGTAGCGGCTCCCGGTGACCGCCGCCACTGGCGGTGCCTCCCACCCTCCACTGCAGACACCAGTGGTTGTGCCACATTTCTTTGCTCCACCTCCACTCATGTGGTTGCACATTTTTTGTAGAGATTTTTTATTAAATTTTTATTTTTTATTAAAAATAATAATTTTTCTTGCATTTCGGAGGCCCTAGATTTTTTTTTTTCGTAACTTGAGCATACAGACATTTTTTTGACCTAAAAAATGTGATGGAAAGCTAGTTTTGAGATAGAGATGTTGGTATAGGTTTTTTTGGGTTTTGATGCAATTTGGTTGCCTATTTTGATAGTCAAAACTAGATGTTTTATTTTACACTCTGGGAGGTGTATCTTGAGCATCCAATCTCTGATTTTGGACTTCTTTATATCATTGGAAAGCTATTTTTGCACTCTTTTTAGTGATGTTAGTTGTTGTTCCAAATTCTATGCTAAGAACTTTTTATTCAGTCTTATGCATTTTTGCATTCTGGTGGATATCTTGGTTGTTTCAAGTTTAGAGATTGATTTTGTTGCTTCAGATGCTTTGTTTTGGGTTGTACCTTCTGTTGTATCAACCTTATGCTTTTTTTATATTTTTGATATTCATTGTAAGCATCTTTATGCAAATTCACTAAGACAAAGTACCACTCTTGCATTTCAAGATCCTTTTCATCATTCTGATTCGTTGTACTCACACTATTTTATAAAGTGCCATGGGGGGGATAGTTGTTTATTATTTTGTGCCCTCTTCCTCTTTTGCCTCATGTAGTGTTAGTGACATGTGCCTTTATAGGTGTCTGTGCCTCACTCTTGATGTGCCTAGTTCTTGTTTTATAGGAGATTTTTGGCCCACCTTTTTAGTTGCTTGTCACCTCACCCCATTTGCATTAAGGGGGGGTTATTTTTTTGTTCTAATGCTTCCTTGGTTTGATGGTTCATTAGTGTGAGCTATGTATTTAGTACCTGATCTTACATACTAGGCAATTGTAGTGGCTAGCTACCTATGCATTTCAGTGAGATGGATCATCTACCATATAGAAACACTTGGTTCGTGCCTTCTATTTCCGTGGAAGTTCTACAGATCAACACTTTTTGATAGAGTTTTGCGACTTTTCATTCTTTAGTGGTTCTCTTCATGATCTCTCTTTGTTCCTATCTTTTGGAACATTTTTTTCTCTTTTTGGATTAGGGTTTTTCCCATGTGGTTTTCTCTATTTCTCTATTTCATAGAGATTTTTTTATATTGGGTACTTGATCAAGCCTTGTTGTCGAGATCCATTTTTCTGCTTTCATAGCTATTCTAGGTTAGCTTATCTCCTGAGCTTCACTTAAGGGGGGTTTTAGAGTAATTAGTTAGTTTCACTTATTAATTAAATCACTTTGATTTAATTAAATAAGTTTTCTATTACTCTAGTTTTCTTAAGCTATCTCGTAGGTACATATGATTAATATTTTATTAATTATAATGTGCAACCCTAGCTTTTTTAGGCTTTAGGTTACCCTTTTTAGGTTTCAATCTCCTTTATAAGGATTGATCTCTTTGTAATTTATTGAATCCGTTGAATAATATTTTTCTTTGTCTAAGCTTTTTAGATCAAACCCTTGCCTCTTCTTGTCTTTTTCTTCTCCATGATAGGTTTTCTACATGCAAAAATAACTATTTTATTGTGATGAAGCCAATCTAAATTCTAATAGTTAAGGATGTAACTCCATACTTTTTGACTATAGCTATAATTAAGAAAAGATGGTTTCTTTCTTCATAGTCCTCTTTACATAAGCTACATCTATTAACCGCATTGATTCCTCTTTTTTGCAAATTATCCAAAGTAAAAATTTTCTTTTGAAACAAGATCTAGAAAAATTTGGATTTTAGGAGTAAGGCCTTTTATCCAAGCATTAGTCCGCAAAGGTCAAGGACCTTTTTCCTTAGTTTTGAAAATAGAGGAGACTTTAAAACAACCACTAGCATCAGCACCCAAAATCATTTTATCTTCAATATGAGGATAAAGGCTAAAAGAATTCAATATTAATTGAGTATTATAAAAAACCTTATTAATATCAACAAGGTTAACCCATGTGTTATTAATCCAATAATGTTCGACAAGAGTACCAAACATTTTTTTAACTCTATCAATCAAAGTTCTATCCTCAAAATCCTCAATTAGAGGATAATCTAGAATCCAAACATCATCCCAGAACTTGATCTTTTTCCCATTACCCACTTTCCAAGAGCAACCTTTAATTAATATGTTTTTAGCTCTTTGCACTACTCCCCAAATGGAAAAAGGAGATAAAACATTAGGATAAGAAATAAAATTAGACAAATAAGGAGCATTAAATAGATATTTATGTTTATAGATAGTACTCCATTCCTTATCATCTTGAAAAAATATCCACCCCTCTTTAGAAAGAAGAGCTTTATTCATACTTCTCACCAACCTGATTCCCAAACCACCATCCATTTTAGGCTTACAGATTTGATCCCAAGCAATTAAAACCATTCTCTTCCTTTCCTCTACACCAGACCAAAGGAAGTTCCTTTAAATTTTGTCAATAGAATCAACATACTTGGCTAGAATCCTGAAGAGACTTAAGGCATAAGTAGGGATACTTTGGAGACTAGCCTTGAGGAGAGTAATTTTACTAGCTTGACTCAAAAGAATACACTTCCAACCTACCAGTTTCTTATTAAATTTTTAAGAAGATCATCCCAAAAAGAGTCTGAAGCATTAGGATCTAAAGGGAGGCCTAGTAAATACAAGCGAAAGAACCTATATAACACCCAATAATCTTAGCAATTTTACTCTATTTGGAAGCAAGAGTATTGATAAAATACAAGGAACTCTTATTCCAATTAACTAATTAACCAGAAGTAGAAGTATAGAGATTAAGGGCCATTTAAGATTCCTAGCTTCCCTAACCTTAGCTTTACCCAAAAAACTAGTATCATCCACAAATTTATCGTGGGAACAAAGAAGAGGATGAGAAGAAGGCTACAAACCTTTAATAACCCCTTGAGAAACTAGATTCCCAATATATCTACCCAAACAATTAGCCATAATAGTGAATAAGATAGGAGCTAAAGGATCTCACTGTCTTAATCCCCTAGAAGGCCTAAAGAACTGTAAGGAACAATCATTAACCAGGACAACTACCAAAGTAGTAGAAATCACTTGTAAGATAATCTTAACTACATCGATACTAAAACCAAAAGCCATTAAAATCTTCTAAAGAAAATGCCATTTAACTCTATCATAAGTTGTTTCAATATCAACTTTCATAATAAAGCCCTAATTATTAGAGAGAGATAAAGAATGGATATTCTCATGCACATAAATAATAGAATTACGGATTTGTCTTCTAGGAACAAAACCATTTTTTTGCTCAGATATAAGTGATGGTAGCAAAAGCAACAACCTTGAGGTTAAACCTTTTGAAATAATTTTATAAAAAGAATTGCATAAGTTGATAGGCCTGAATTGATCTGAAGAGTCACCCCTAACTTTTTGGGAATAAGGCATAGGAAGGTAGAATTAATTTTCTTCGACATTTTTTTGGCCCAAAAACATTCCTTAACAACATCATACACATCTTTCCCAACCAGAATTCATTCCTTTTGAAAAAAGAACATAGGAAAACCATCCAATCTATGAAATTTATCCCCTCTATTATTTTCTATTTGTGCAATGCAATAATTTGTGATGATAATTATTGAATTGAACTATCATTTCCAGGACCATATTTTTTAGTCTCTTTCTTTACCTCATCCCATGAACTCATATTTTTAAGTCTTACTTTCATTTTAATTTTTTTTTTATAGAGTTCCGATTCATTCTAAGCCTTGTTAGAATGTTGTCTAGTGGATCATACTACCTGTAACTATCAACATCAAACTTTAAAATTCCAAAAATTCATGTACCACATAAAATAATATTCTCTCAAATAGAAACCCTCTACATAAGAAAGGAAGGGAAGGAAATATCATTTTATTTTGGTGGCCACTAAAGAGCACATATCTTCTCATTATTGTTTGCACACATTTTAATAGATGCAAGAAAATCCTAGGTTGCCTTGTTATCCTACTCATTTTTGTTTATTCTACAAGTTGGTGCCGAGTTACTATAGCACTTAGTTGGTACTCAGTTACTATAGCACTCAGTTGGTGCCAAGTTACTGTAGCACTCAATTGGTGTTGAGTTTTGTAGCACTTAGTGGATGCCAAGTTAACCAGTGTATGCCAAGTGACTCTTCATGTGCTAAGTTACCCAGTGTATTCCAAGTGACCCTTCATGTGCTAAGTTTTCCTATTTATGTCAAGTGTCAGCATTTGGATGTGATTTCTATGAGTTGACTTGCAAGATTTATTTTGACCATGATATTTATGTTAAGATCTTTTCTTGGGATGTGTCTAGACCATTTTTGGGTTAGCTTTCCTCTTATGTAATGCTCTAGAATAATCTATAAGCCATTTTGGCAAGTATATATAGAGTGTTTAGGCTTAGAGTCAGGAAAGTTTGGGGAAGAGGATTGGAGAGTAGAATTAGAAAGTGCAAATTGCTGTTGGATCTTTGAATATGAATATATTTGTATTTGGCCATAACCTAGAAGGCCTTATAGTTGGGCATGTATGAAGATATTTTTATGAATCAATAAAATTATTTCACTCTTCTTTCTCCTTTGGTTGTTGTTCTTTGTGTTTTCTTCTGTTGTGTTAACTCTTGCAGGGTGGTTTGGATAGTTGGGTGAGCCTTTGGCCATAGTTTCCTATCCTTCCTTGTGTCAGTTGGTATCAAAGCTTGAGGTTCATCCTTGTGGAGATTGGATCATGTAGAAACCTAACTCAAATTTGGTTGTAGGGTTGTAGATCTATGGATTTGACCTATAACTTGTAGAGGGTTACAATCTTGGACAAACCTGATTTGTAAAGATAGTTCGTGGTAGAGGAAATAATGTTGATAATGCTATATTGGATTAGTTGAGACAAATTGCAGCCATATTAGATGCTATGGAGAGAGCCCAGAGGAGAGGAGCACATCCTAATGATGTAAGTGATGATAAAGTAGCAACACCAAACCATAAGCCAGAACCTAAAGAAGATCAAGATGAGGAAAGATTATTACGAGTGTTGTCTAGGGAAAATTCAAAGCCTGTTGTAGAAGTTGTTCCTTATGATGGAAAATTGGATACCAATGTTGTGTTGGATTGGATCTCTGATATGGAGAAGTTCTTTGAGTATGAAAACACTCTTGATAATAGAAAGGTGAAGATTTTAGTCACTAGGTTGAAAGGTCATACACCACTATGGTGGGAGCACTTGCAAACTAATAGACAAAGGAGAGGAAAGGAGAAGATCAGAACTTGGCCAAAGATGGTGAACAAGGTAAAGAACAAATTCCTTCCTGCTTATTACCAAGTTAGCTTGTTGAGAAAGATGCAAAATTTGAAATAAAAGGACATGACTATAAAAGAGTATATCAAGGAATTCTAGAGACTGGACATCAGATCTAGACATGTAGATGATGATGTTGAGAAAATTGCAAGGTACATTAATGGATTGAGATCTAGAATACAAGGTGAAATAAGTTTTGTGAAGTTGGAAAATTTATAAGAAGCATATCAATATGCCTTGAAAGGTTAGGATATCTTGACAAAGAAGCATGAACAAAGACAAAGAGGTAGAGGTGGTAGATAATAGAGAGGTAGCGATAGATCTTATGGTAAAGGTGGTAGATCTAACAATTTTCTGTAGGATAAAGGCAAATCTAAGTGGAAGAATGATGACAAAGGAAAGAATGAATGAAAAAATGGTAATTCTTATTGAAGAGGTACTAATTCTTACTAAGGAAGAGGTAATTCTTATTTTAGAGGTGGATTTCATGGTAATTGTTTTAGATGTGGTAAAGAGGGACAGATCTTTTGAATGTAGATCTTCTGAAAGTGAGAAAGGTAACACAAATGTTTTGATTCAAAGAGATGACAAGGGTTCACCAAGTGGACCTAAGGCTGGAGAAAATCTGATGGTGAGAAGAACCTTATGTAATAAGGGAAGTGATGAGGAACCTATTTTAAGGGGAAGTCTTGTCAAGACAAGATTTAAGATGGCTAGAAAATGTTGTAAAGTGATCATTGATAGTGGAAGTTCTACAAATTTAGCATTAGAGGAGTTGGTTACAAAGTTGCAATTGCAAAGGCTAAAGCATCCTAAACTCTATCATGTTTCATGGATCAAAGATGAGCATAAGATATTGGTAAGTGAGCAATGCCTTGTGAAGTTCAAAATTGGACATTACTTTGATGTAGTTTTATCTAATATTGTGCCCATGGAGTGTTGTCATATTTTGTTGGGTAGACCTTGTCAATATCATAGATATGTTGTGCATGATGGAAGATTGAATCAATATACTCTTTGGGTGAATGGGAAGAAACAAATATTGCTGCCTTTGATTGAAAATCTAGATGAGGTTAATTGTACTGCTATAAAAATTTGCATGTTTAATGGGAAACAATCTAAAAAGGAAATGAAAAAGAATCAAGTCTATTTTGCCATAGTTCCTAGAGGACCGAGTGTTGGTAGTAATGACTGAGCAGCAGAAGCTAGTAATGACTGAGTGATAGTAGATAGTGATAGCTGAGTACTAGTAGAAGTTATAGAATTGCTGAATGAGTATAAAGACATTATTGCTGATGATATTCCTAATGGTTTACCTCCTGTAAGAAGTATAAGTCATTGTATGGATCTGATTCTTGGAGCTAGTTTTCCAAACAAAGCATCATATATATTGACACCTACAGAGAATGAAGAACTTAACAGACAAGTGCATGAGTTGTTCTGAAAAGGTTTGATCAGAAAAAGCTTGAGTCCATGTGTTGTACTTGTTGTATTAACACCTAAAAAGAATGGAGAATGGAGAATTTGGACTGATTCTAGAGCTATTAGCAAAATGACAGTGAAATATATGTTTGCTATGTCGAGGATGGATGACATAATTGATTATTTGAGTGGAGCAAAGTATTTTACCAAGATTGATATGAAGAGTAGCTATCATCAGATTAGAATCAGAGAAGGTGATAAATGAAAGACTACTTTCAAGACAAAAGATGGTTTGTATGAATGGTCGGTTATGCCTTTTGGTTTGACTAATGCACCTAGTACTTTCATGAGGTTGATGAATGAAGTTTTGAAAATATTTTTGGGTAAGTTTTTGATTTTTAATTTGGATGATATTTTGATATTTAGTAAGACTAAGGAAGAACATCTTTAGCATATTAGACAATTATTGCAGAGGTTGAAAGAGGAAAAGTTGTTGATTAATCTTAAAAAGTGTTCTTTTTATGCAATAGGAGATTGTGTATTTGGGATTTGTGATTTTAGTTGATGGATTGAAGATTGATCCTAAGTAAGTTAAAGCAATTTTGGAATGGCCTACACCTGAGAATGTGGATGAGGTCAAATCATTTCATGGTTTGGCTTGTTTTTAGAGAAAGTTTATAAAGAATTTTAGTGTTGTTTGTAATACTATAACTGAGACAATGAGGGGAGATAAAAATGAATTCAAGTGGACACATGGAGCTGATAAGAGTTTTGAAACTTTGAAACAAAAAGTTGTTGAATTACTTGTATTGGCTTTGCTTAATTTCAACAAAGTATTTCAAGTTGAATGTGATGCAAGCGGTAATGCAATAGGAGTTGTATTAAGTGAAGAAGGTAAACCTGTTGCTTTCTTTAGTGAAAAGTTGAATGATGCTAAAAGGAATTATTTTGTGTATGATCAAAAATTGTATGCTATTATCCAAGAATTGAAGAAGTTTATACATTATTTGATTCTTAAAGAGTTTGCACTATATACTGATCATAAAGCTTTACAATACTTGGAAAGTCAACATAAATTGAATCAAAGACATATGAAGTGGGTTGAGTACTTGCAGAGTTTTACATTTGTGGTCAAGCATAAGAGTGCAGTTACTAATATAGTTGTTGATGCATTGAGTAGAAGACTTTCTTTGTAGACTGAAATGAAGGTTGAAGTTCTTGGTTTTGATGAAATGAAAGAGTTGTATGATGCTGATCCTAATTTTTCTAAGTCCTAGAGAGAGTACAGAGCACCAAATCTGACAAATCACATAAGTAAGTATGATGAGTATTTCATTCAAGAAGGTATGTTGTTCAAAGGCATTTAGTTGTGTATTCCTAGAAGTTCTATGAGGTTGAATCTAATTAAGGAAAAACATAGTGGTGGATTAGCTAGACATTTTGGAATTGATAAGATATTGAGTTTGCTAAAAGAGAAGTATTATTGGCCACAAATGTATAAGGATGTTCAAAAATTTGTAAAGAGTTGTGAAGTTTTTCAAGTTGCAAAAGGGGTGAGTCAAAATACTACTTTATATACACCTATTACTGTTCTTGAGAAACCTTGGATTGACATCAATATGGATTTTGTTCTTGGATTGCCTAAGATAGTGAAAGGGTATGATTCCATTTTTTTTTGTAGTGGACAGATTTTTTAAGATGGCTTATTTCATACCATGTAAGAAGACATCAAAATGTCGATCATGTTACTGAACTTTTCTTTAAAGAGATTGTGAGATTGCATGGATTACCAAGAAGTATTATTTATGATAGAGATAGTAAGTTTTTTAGTTATTTTTGGAAGAATTTGTGGAAGAAGATGGGTACTGAGCTGAAGTCTAGTTCTACATTCCATCCATAGACAGATGGATAGACAAAGGTTGTGAATAGAAGTTTGGATAATTTTCTAAGATGTTTAGTTGGGAATAAGCCAAGTAATTGGGAGATGGTATTGGCACAAACTGAATTTGCATATAACAATTCTATGAATAGGAGTATAGGGAAGACACCTTTTGAGATTGTTATTGGAATGCATCCTAGAGGTATATCAAATTTGAGATATGTTGCTAGTGAAGAAAAGAGAAGCACTACAGGAGAAGAATTTGCTAATTTTATGGAGTCTTTGCATAAGGAAGTGAAGTTGAGGTTGGAACAAAGTAATCAAAAGTATAAAGAGAATGCTAATCAATCTAGAAGACACCATGGTTTTCAAGTTGGTGATGAGGTGATGGTTCATCTAAAGAAAGGAAGATTCCCAGTTGGAACATACAGTAACCTGAAGATGAAAAAATTTGGACCTTGTAAGATCTTGAAGAAGTTTGATAGTAGTAATACTTATGAAGTTGAGCTACCTAATGATATGGATATATCTCCTATATTCAATATCGCTAATTTGTATAAGTATCATGATTTAGAGGATGAAGTTATTGTATTAGATGATTATCCTAAGAAGTAGATTGAAGAAGTTGAACATATATTGGATTAAAGAGTTAGCAAGAGCACAAGAGAAAAAGATTATTATGAAAACTTGGTGAAGTGGAAGAACAAACCTATTGAAGATGTTTCATAGATTTCTCAATTTGAGTTGGATTTAGCTTAGGTTGTGACATCTCAATGAATTAAGAGAATCATTTCTTTCAACCCTAGTTGTCTAATGCAGGAGCATCCTGGGTTGCCTTGTTATCCTGCTCATTTTTATTCATTTTGCAAGTTGGTTCTGAGTTACTGTAGCACTTAGTTGGTGCTGATTTACTATAGCATTCAGTTGGTGTTGAGTTACTATAGTACACAATTGGTGTTGTCTTACAATAGAACTCAGTTGGTGCCAAGTTACTGTAGCACTCAGTAAGTGTCGAGTTCTGTAGCACTTAGTGGATGCTGAGTTATCTAATGTATGCTGAGTGACTCTTGATGTGTTGAGTTACCTAGTGTATATTGAGTGACCTTTCATGTGTCGAGTTTTCCTATTTATGCCAAGTGTCAAAATTTGGACATGACTTTTGTGAGCTAACTTGAGAGATTTAATTTGATTGTGATATTTATGTTTAGATCTTTTCTTTAGATGTGTCTAGACCATTGTTGGGTCAACCTTCCTCTTATGTAATGTTCTAGAATAATCTATAAGCCATTTTGGAATGTATATATAGAGTGTTTAGACTTAGAGTTAGGCAAGTTTGGGGAAGAGGATTGGAGAGAAAAACTAGAAAGTGCAAATTTGTTTTTGGATCTTTGAATGTGAATATATTTGTATTTGGCCATAACCTAGAAGGCCTTACAGCTAGGCATGTATGAATATATTTTGATGAATCAATAAAAGTATTTCACTCTTCTTCCTCCTTTGGTTGTTGTTCTTTGTGTTTTCTTTCATTGTTTTAACTCTTGTAGGGTAGTTTGGATAGCTGGGTGAGCCTTTAGCCCTAGTTCCCTATCTTTACTTGCATCATTAATGTAAATACCCTCTCTATCATGTATATTAGAAGTTTTTGGGGTTCACCTATTAAACCAAAAAATATTAGCATAGTGTAGTCTTCCATGCAATACTATTTAGCCAATTATATTTGACTTCCAAGTTGAATGTAATCTCTATAGTACACAAAAAATCTAGGAAAATGTGATGCAGGAGCATCCAGAGGTATAAGGGCAATCCTATGTCACCCAAAAAAAAATGTACTTAGACTTAGTTTCTATTTCATGTGTTTTCATTTCTGGATACCAATTTGGGTCAAATAAAGGTTCCAACTCTCACAATTCCACTATTAGTGTTCTAGGATAGAGTATTTGAACACCTTGGGATACGTGTAAATGCCAAAAAAATAGGAGTATGTAATTAAGCCATCATTTTGGTGAACTAGGAGGTGTAAATTTTCCAGATGAATGTAATTGTAATTTAGAACATTCCAGAAAAAGAATGAGGTCAAAAGGCCCCACGGTTTGAAAGTTATCGCAGTTTTTCAAGTTTTGGAGACCTCCTAAGAATGCTTCAAAGTCAGGTTAGGGGCATTAAATGACCTCAAAAAGGGCTGAAAATTGGGGGACAAGAAAAGCTGGTCCATAGGGCTATAGAGCACTTCGAGAGCTTTCCAAAAATGTAAACGATTCGTCAATCGGAGCTACGGTTCAAAAGTTATGCCTCCCAAAAGTTTGGTTACCATTTTTAGATTCTTCTAGATTTGCGTCAACTTCTAATGCAGCTTCTAGAGCCTTCTATTTGGTTGGTGGATGCCTACTAGTACTTTCTAGAATATATTCCTAGTCCTTAACCCTCCAGGGTCTATTTAAGGACATTTTTGGCATTGTAAAAGGTAGTTCGAAGTGGAGTTTGAGACGAGGTACTGAAAGGAGAAATTATCTCTAGATTTATGTTATTGTAAGCCCTTAGGGCATGTTTTGAAGTCTATTTTCTCTGTACTGAATGTATTAGCTTATCTACAAAGTTAATAAAATTTCCCTTTCTTATTGTGCCCATTCTGTGCATGGGTTGTGTTCCCATCAACATGAGTTCTTGTAATTTTTCTCATCATACATTTAGACCTAAATGTGAAGCTTATTGGTCTCAAATAGTACATGATGCTTTTCTAGAATAAGATAACACAAGTAGGTTGTGAGTATAAATGTCTTAAGAGAACTCATTTTAATCATTAATAATAGTTATTTTATGGATTTAATGATGCATTAAAGAAAATTATATCTTGTTGGATCACTTACAAAGTGAATATAAAAATCATTTTTTTGTTGGCACTCACTTCACTATTAATTTCCAATCTCAAGGAAGATTCTAGAAATGAAATAATATCTTACCTATTGGTGTTTTAAAATGTTACACGTTGAATTATCTCGATGAGAAAAAATACATCTAGGGACAACTAATTCCCATCTACAACATATCCTTTCAAACATCAGGTCAACTATAAGGCTAGACCCTTCTTCTACTTTAGGCTTTACAAAACATAGGTGGATATACCTCAAATTCATTCATATGGTACCAATTGTTCAAAAGCATACACTTGAATCTAAAAAAAGTAGACAAAACCCTTATTTCTCCTATACTCATGCAATAACAAAGATGTGCTATAGAAAATTGAAAATCATATGAAATCCAAAAGGTGAATTAGAGCATCCTTTTATCTCTTAAATGGAAAGGGAAATGGACAATTATAATTTTGATTTTAGCAAATCCTCAAATATGCAACAACAAGAACAAATTGATCCTATAGCTGATCAGTGCCTTATCTATTGGGCAGTTGCACAAATCACACACATAAATCTATGATACTAGTGACATATTCCATACGTCGATATATTAGATCTATCCTATCACTTTGTGGATTAGACATTGATGTTCATAATGACCTCATTCTCATGAAACATCATTCTCAAATAACCAACAACCCTATCAAATACATCAAGAATTTACTTGGCTCTTTGTTCCAACAACAAAACATACAAGACATACAACCTTAAGGGGATGTAAAAGGGTTTAATTTCTTTGTCCCTAAACCACAAAACATTGCAAATTATAGAGATAGGAGATGAGAATCGAAATGAAACTAAGAAGCTTGTTTCTTATTGTATTTATTTCTTTGAAACTATATATTCAAGATGTATATGAATACCTTATGAAACCACTAAATAGATCAAAACTATCTATATTATCTTCATTGCTATTTCTCATACGAGAGAGAGAGAGAGAGAGAGAGAGAGAGAGAGAGAGAGAGAGAGAGAGAGAGAGAGAGAGAGCTAAAGAAAATGGTGGAATCATAGCTCTGGATCCAACCTTGTGGTATCCCAAACAAACTAGAACCAACCTGAGTATAACAGTAGTGAAAAATATCCAAAACTAGAACCCTTACAATGAGAGAGAAAAAGAAAGATATAGGAGAGGAATGAAATCCTAGATCTAATATGGAAATGACATGTGTCCACTTGAATCTTCATTCCTTGCTATTGCAAAACATCTCTCTTCTCTCTACAACCAAAATCATAAAAGAATCTCATCATTGTAACTCAATAAACTCGAAATATCTCTTCCTAATGATGAAAACCCTTAATCTGATAAAATATCTAGTAGACATCTAAAATGCTAATAAAACCTTCACTAAACTAACCTAGAAGTCAGAAAATCTATCCCTAACTACATCCCTACTCCCCTGGCATGCATTCAGTTTACCATCTTGCTAAAAATCAAATCTAAACTGCATACCTAAATGTGGCTGAAAAATAGGCACTGGTACAAAACCCTAAATAACTCCAACATATTTCCTCTTGTGCAAAAAATAACTTCAAATACATAAATTTTATTCTCTTCCAGTTCCAATGGTATATGATAGTCATATATTTTCTTACCGAATAGGCTCCTGGATTGGTTCACAGGCCTATATCTTCTTGTAATTTTTTTTTGCTAAGGTCAAAACTATATAATATAATTATCTTTGATTTAAATGACCTTGTACATGCCTTCTTGGAAGGAATTTTTTTTTTTAAATTCTTGATTTTGGATTTTCCCTCTTATTATGCATTTGGGTCAACCTTAGGTTAACTCCTATGACACATGTCATGATGTGATTGGTTGACCATTGCATCATTACTACCACTTGGGAACCACATGGCACCCTTTGATTGGTCTATTAGTCTACCATATGGCAATATCCTATTGGACCTCTCTCATAGTTAGTTGTGCCACATCATCTCCTATTGGCCCCTTACCATGTCACTACCATGTGGCACCTCCTAATTGGCTCAATTTTCTTAGTGCCATGTCATCCACCACCAAGGCCTATTGCCATATGATAGTAAGGCACTTCCCACATTCTCTAATAGTTGAGAAAGGGAAGCTTCGACTGTTAGATGTGACATATGTCACAATTTGAAGCTTCAAATTTGGACTTGCCATGTCATCATTCCTCATTTTATGTGCTACGTGTCACCTTGTAATTTATCCAAGTAGCACAACATGACATGTTGTGGTTGGTCAAATTAGTCCAGTTATGCTGCCACATCATTCTCCATGTCAGCATGTTGATTCAAAATTTACTCCTTGTCTGGTCCAACTAGCCATGGGCCCCATGTAAGCACTTTCTCTGTCTTCAAAAGATGCTTGTCTCAAAGATAACTTAGAAGTGTGTGCTCATACATAAAAACACTTAAAAATCCTTTTTCTCAATGCATGTGGGATAATGCATTTTTAGAATAACATGAAGGAATTAAGCTCTAAACCATGGTGAAATCTTACTTAAACATCACGTGTATTGAAATAACCCTCCTTCTTCTTACTACTATGGAGAGAAAGCATATTAAGGATATTTTCTATCGTAGTGCAATTCCCTTCAAGAAACCCTTCCTTTAAAACATTTGATCCTTCACATATATTTGATGGCAATGGTGGTGCTATTAACTTGGGTCATCTTCTTCATGGATGGGAGCCATCAATTCTACCAATTCTAAATAATCTAGTGTTGATTCGTCATTAGGAGTGTCCACCTTGAGCATACCATGGCCTTCCAACATATTATGATGCCTTCCATTCAAACATTTATTCTTTGCTCATAAGACATGGCATTACCAAGGCCACCGTGGCTTTGATTTCATTTAGCTTGTCATTGTGTCATTTTCTTCTCCTCATTCACATTGACTATAATTGGGTCGATAACTCTCAACATTCATGCTAGTCTGAGAAAGGTGAAAAAGAGTACATTTACTTTTGAAAAATATCACTAAAAATATCCACAAATCACCCTTATCTTTGGCCAAGTGAACCCTCTAAAACATTGTATAAGGTTGAGAATGTAATGTAATGGTGAATGAAAAGAAAAAGAAAAATGTGGAAGGGATGAGGTGGTTGGAAAACAATCTAAAACATTATTAATCTCTCCATGCTCATCTTACTAAATGGGATGGTGCACCCCTACCTCACGAACCAGCAGCTCCATGGCTTGCTCCCTACACAATCATCCTTCTTCTTATATATGCTACCATGAGGTTTTCTAAAACTTGAAAAACTTTGTGGGAACCATGTGAGTGGATCTCTATCCACTTTTCCAAAAATTAAAGTTGAGCTTCATCATCTAAACCTTACAACCAAATATTTGGGTAGGAGTGAACAATTGCAAAATTGATATCTTTGATTTGATTATTAGTGATGGAATATGTTCCCACTAAGAAGCCTAAATTAACATCCATTTTGTAGTCACCATAGAAACCTTCAATACTTGGTTCCAAAAGGTGGTTTTCATCAATAGATTTGATATGGGTGGCCATTTCTTCAATCCATGTGTGAATAGTTCTTCCAGATGTATCATTCTTACAATGAATCTCATTCATGAGCTCCTATGCAAAATAGTGGGTTCATCCTTATATGCTACACTTGTAATGGTGTTTACCCTAGAATAGTCTTAACATAATTCTTGTAGTGGCCTTTGATTTTTAGCTTGGTGAACAACTATATTAACTTTGGAGGGAAAAGCCAATATGTTGATTGGGCACACAATGCAGGGAAGTTTGTGAACTTTGAAGACGAGCATAATGTTGTGATTTTTAACCTTAGAAACCATAAAGTCCAGAGCCTAAAAGAAATGTTCATTAGAAACAACATGAGAAACTTCTAATGCCTTATAAATGCACCACAAGAATCCATCATAACATTCTTCTTTGCACCTCAATGTTTGAATAATCCCTCATTCTCATGGATTTAAAATGTTATATGTATATTGAAAATTTTACAATGACTCAAAACATTATAACATTTCCCTTTTTAAAAAAATATCTATTCTAGCCTCAATCCATATCTTAGCAATCAGATGATATTAGTCAGCCCCAAAGTGGGTCTTATTGGCACTCAAAATTGTAGTCCAAAATTTGAGTACTTTTGAGAAAATTGAGCCCTATAAATGCTTTTTTTTCATGAGATTGTACCTAGTTTTACTTTTGAGCCTCATGAAGTGTTTAATGTTTCTAAAACCATCCATTTAGCCTATCCACATGTTTCATGATGTTAAATTACGATTCCGACTCATTCTGTGAAGTCTTGTTTTGAGCAAATTTCAAATCTACATTTTCACCTAAGTGTCAAATAGTGTCAGGATGCTGTGTTTACAATTGAATATCTCATATCCAAAAAGGTTTCATGACATGCCACTTTGGAAGTATCTTGTGTTCATAGTTGAGAGCCTATGTTTTAGATTTCAAGTCGTTTCGAGTCCATATGACTAGGTTTTGAATCTCTCAAAGTTGGTAGTTTACTGTTTTCATGCTGATACACATTTCACATAATTCTAGGAAGCCTTGTTTGATGTGCTATAATTTTGACCCAGTTGACCAAAATGTTAAAATTCCTTTTGCATTACATTGTAGACATCAGAGAATTGTTATGTTTCAAGTTTTAGCTTACGAAAAATCCGTTTGATCAGTTTTCAGATGCAATTCCAAATGTAATTTCTATCTTTTATTGGTGTCAACATTTGAAGATTGATTAGAACCCCTATTTGTGAGATCATAACTCAAAATCCAGGATAGGTGAGACCAAATGGATTGTACCACTGTATTGTCCTCTAAAAATACTTTAAGTGTACCAATCTACAAGTCATGAAAAATCCACCTGCACACTTTTCCAGGTCAATTCCATTTGAAAAAATTGCTTTCTACCATTGTTTTTAGTTTGCAAAATCCAAGTAGCCCACTTTGACCGCTCACCATTTGCATCCTATTATTTTTCATAATCCCAAATTTCAGATTTATACTATCCTCATGATAGAGAATCAACACCCTAGTTTTCATCTTCGCAAGTGTCCATTTGCCTAGTTTTTGAAGCCAATTTTGAACCCAATTTGTTGCTTTCTGACATGTTTTCTTGCAGGCAGTTCTGAGAAGGCAACTTTGAAAATGAATATCTTTTGACTGGGAATTCGTCATGAGGTGAGATTTGATAGGGTAAAAATATGCAGAACAAAGAGTCAGTGTGCCATTTTTTAGAGCCTAGTCTGGTGTTTGGATCAATTTTCAAGGCTAGTCAATAGACCTCCTGGCGCAAAAGTGACAGTTTGCAGATCAATGGTAAAATGGGTTTCAGTGGATTAATCAGGGGATGAACTCAGTTCTAATTAGTTTAAGGTGATCAATGGATCAATTTAGCATTCTAGTTGTTTGAAAATGAAAAAAAAATTAGTCGGACCCGCTTTGGGGCCCGACTAGTATCAGACTGATAAAGACATTGAGGTTTTAAAATTTTCATGAAGGGATTATATGGTTGTCATCTTTATGTGTTTTGGTTTGAACATGTATTTTCCTCAAGATTGAATGGCATACCAGATCACATATACACCAAAGGTGAAAGAAGATTGCTACCTGCATCCATAATCCATAATAAATAGGTATTGGCCTCATGATATTGTTGAATGCCCAAGTCAAAGCCAGATTGAAGATATATTAAACATGAATGAAATTAAATGTTGTTTCTTATTTCAAATAGTGTCAAAAGGGTAAATCAAAAGTTTGAAGGGAATTGTGTCGAGGTTAATTAGACTAGATTCTCTTCTCAGCTATAGTCCTAAATTTGTATCCTTGTTTAGTAATCTTGGTAGTTATGGAGGAGGAAGGTTAGTTTTACCATCTAGTATCAATAAAATAGTTATTGCCATTTATGATGATGAGGCTATAAGCATAATATCATATGCACTGTCATCATTTCTACTTACTCTCGCCATGGATTTCCTCAGCAAGTTCTCAATCTCTTGTGTCAAATGTGCCTCTCAACTTGTGATCCAAACCACTTCACATATTTGTGCCTTGTTGCTACATGCTCCAAACTGGAGGACCTTAGGATAGACATGGAAAGGCATGCTCAAATAACTACAAGCAAATTTTAGGCTCATCTTTCATCTAGAGTGCCTTTGTAGACATGTACACGAAATGTAGGAGACCCTATGGTTTAAAAAGAGATGTCACCATATAAAAAGTCAACACTAGTGGAGGATCAACATATAAGAAAAAAATCCCCACACATATGGAAAGCCACTGGCTAGGCATAGGAACCTTCCATGCAAGACAATCCATGCATTGTCTAAAGAAAATGAGCTTGGAAGAGGCTACACACACATTTTAAAAGAGCTCGTAGTCCCAAGGATTAAAGACAAGAACAGAGGAGAGCATTAAAAAGTGGCCAGTCAATGGAAAAAGAGGCCACAACATATAGAAAGAGCAGTCATCCAAGTAAAAAGGAGAAATTTTGTTTGTAAAACATAGATCAAGCTGCTAAAACATAGCACATGGTGAAGAATCGGCTAATAAAGGAAGCAGTTAGGGCAAAACTTCATGCCATAAGAGTTGGAGAAGACACAGTCTTTTAGGGGAGTGATCATTGTTAAAGAGAGTAGCTTGTGCATAAATGAACCAGTTGGTAGTTAAAGATAGGAATATGCATCATTGAAGATAACTCACATAGCCTGAAGGAGTAGTAGTGATCAGAGAAAGCTCAAAGTCCCCCTAACAATAAAACCCCATGAGGTAGACGTCAACATTAGTAGTTCATTGTGCTTAAGATAGTGCAAGGTTCGAAACCCATAGCAGATAGATGGATTGACTAGAATTAAAGTAGGAAAAATGATAGTTAGAGCTTTGACTGTTCCTTCTATTAGTAGCAGAATGGAGTTGCTCTGTCGCATAGTTAAAACTGAATTCATATAGAAGAAGGCGAGAAAAAATGAAGAGTAGCCCAATACATGTGCAGGCCCACATTAAAGACCATGCAACTAAGAAAAGGGAATTCATGCCAGTAAAAATGCATTGAAAGCTAAGATGTAAAGGATCCTCATAGAGTCTAAGAACCAACTCCATGCATATCATGAGCAGAGGAGACACATTTTTCAAAAGGTGCCATTAAAATAGCAACCCCAAAAATGAACAAAACTCATGCCAGGGTAGAGTTTAATAAAAAGGACTCGCACATAGAGAAAGCATGAAGTCTTAGCCACAAATTTAAGTGAAGACCATGGCAAGAGCAGTCATAGACATAAAAAGAAGTGCTGGTCAAAGGGAGACACCATAAAATGCAGGAAATGAAAGGGAATCTCACCCACGACAAAGATAAACAACGAACGCAGAGCACACAATGATGCCATATTAAAAAGAAGATCACAAGCAATAGGGGCCAACCAAGAAGTGAAGCTGCTAGCAGATAAAAGAAGCCAGAGAAGATAAAATAGAAGGAACCTCGACATAAAATAGAGAGCAAGAAAATGATTTGAATTCCCACGTGAGAGGGCAGAGCATGCTATTATAAAAATCAGCTCCATTAAAGGGAGCAAGGCATATTAAAGACCCTGCACTAAAAATTGGTAGCCATATTAGAGGAAAAGCGATGGAGCTATTATCCCACATTCGTTGTGGGAAAGACTTTATAAGTCTTTAAATACAATTCCACACAATAAAGATGTGTCTCAAAAGAAAGATGCTTTTGAAAAGGTAAGGGTCATGTGTGAGGTGAGGTCTGATGACATTAGTTGAAGAATTAAATGCAAAATTTTGAACCAAAGCATGCAGGAGTTGATGTGGTAGGAAGTCAATGAGATTTTGACATGTGTCCACATCTTATGGATGGTGGAAGCCTACTTGATTAAGATGCCCAAAGGATAAATATTGTGGGAAAGTGGGCTACTGCCACATTGTAATGGGTCCTGCATGTGATGATGTGACAGTTCGAAGTGTGATCAAAGACCAAATGCTTTAGATGCCAACATGTGGTGCATCGAACGAATGATGCACACCCACAATAATAAGATGCATATTGTTTAAGCAATGTAGTTAAGAAAAAATCTACCATGTGGCAATGGGCCCTGCTAAGATGATGATGTGGCATTGCATCCAAGGTGATGATGAGGCAGTCCAATGGCAACAGATGGGCAAATCACAGTTTGACATGTGGCACTGGTCAAAGTTTGGTTGAACCAGATGACTCATTAGGGATAAAAATAAAATATTTTGAACTTGTCATATTAAAATATTTTATTATTTTCTCAAAGCACATTCATAATTTTAAATTAAAAAAGGGCCTTTTTCTAAAGTTTATACTTTAGAATCATTTAAATTTTTGAAAAATTCAGTTGCAGACAAGGTTCTATACCAGAGGAGTGTTTTTCAAATTGATATTATGAGGGTTTTTGAGAGCCTAACATAGTAACATTATATATCACCGAAATTGGGAGAATCTGAATTTTCCAATTATGGAGTTAGTTTCTACACTGGATGTAGCTTTTTCAAGTTATAAGAGGATTTATCTTAGGTTTCTAATTTGTAACTGTATTCAGGTGAGGAAGTTCAAAACTGATTCTTAACATGTTAATGACCTAAATTTGGTTAAAAGGTAGTGGAAATACAGTTTGGGTCAAATTCTGGTCAGATTCACTTAGTAAAAACTCAAAATTTCACTAGCATTTCATGAGGCATATCATATATTTTGGTGACTCAAAAGTTTTCATCATTTAGAAAAAATATATTTTCAAATTTGTTGCAAGTAATGATGAAAACAAAATCAGATCAAAGGGGTAAAAAGATGAAAGAGGTTTTTAGTTGCAGGAGATTGAATTTCAAGTGGATAGATGTCAGTTGCATATCTAATCTAGGAATTCATCTTCTCCTATATCTTTCTATTTTTCATTCTTTGTAAAGGTTGTTGGCAGTTTTATCTAGGTAATACTAGTAGGGTTCCAGTGTTTTACTATGAAACCACATTCTTTCAGCATATTCTCTCATGTATGAACATCATTAGGAAGGATAATATAGATAGTTTAGATCTATTAGGTGTTTTCTATGTTTTCATTTCATGCATATGAATGTATAGTTTCGAGCAAGCTAATACAAAGAACAACAAGTTGAGTTTCATGTTAAATCTTGTCTCCTTTATCAGCTAATCTTCAATGTTTTACAATCTTTGGCATAGAGCTTAGGTTGTAGTTGCAGTCCCTTAAGGCTATATGTTAGTTCATTGTTGCTTATAACCCAAGAGGTTATGTGAATGCTTCAGGGAATCAACAGGGTTGCAAGTTTGCTGATGGGGATATCATGTAAGAATGAGGTTCAGATTGAGCATAGATGTCCATTTACATGTTAAATGGATAGATCAAATATTTGAAGATACAAATAGGTATTAGATATCCATATGTGTGTCTTTGATTCATAGATTTTCCCAATGGTTAAGGCATTGATCAGTTTACAGGATCATTAGGTCTTACTACTGCATATCTAAGATTTTGTTGAATTCAACATTATTAATCAAAAGAGTTTTCACGTTTCATGTTGATGGATCTAAATAGAATGCCCCCACTCAGCTTATGAATGTCATAGATTTGCATTTAGCTACTATAGGTCTTTGTTATTGCATGAGTTATTAGGAGAAATAAGGGTTTTATCTGCTTTGTATTAGATTAAGTATATGTTTCACACTGGTATGGTATCAATTGAATCTATAGGTCCACCCGCCTAGGTCTTGCAAAGCCTGAAATGAAGAAGGAGTTATGACTTATAGTTGGCCCAAGACTACAGTCAAGTGTATCCATCATAGGAAGTAGCTAGCCTTAGATGCATTGGTCTAGTTTGCTAGTTATTTATAAAAGTGTTAAATTAGGAGCCAACAAAATGGTGACTCTACTAGGGAGTTTATGAAGTAATTCACTACTAAAAGGACAAGAATCTCTGGTGTAAGTTGAATATTTCAGTCCTATTTTTAGTTGGGTTTTACTCATCTGAGTCACCAACAAAATGGCGAATCTGCTAGGGAGTCTATGAAGAATTTCATTGGAAGAAGTACTGGAATGTCTGGTATAAATAGTGCTCTCATGAAATTTTTTCATTATTTTGCTGAAGATTTATGTTCCCCAATCAAGTTTTATCCATTTGCAGCAGTGACTTTGAGGTTGAATATAAATGGTATTGTTAAAATGTGTTCATCTTCAGTCAATCCAGCCGATTGTTGTTTTCAAAGTCGTGCTATGATTTTAGAGTCAAGAAAGTTATGTTTCAGCTTGGTGTAGAGATTTCAAATTCAAGATAAATTTGAAGAGATTTCTTCTATTTTCTATTGTTTCAAAACAATTTATGGTATCTTTAGGACTAATTCAATTCATGTCTCACTTAATGTGAGTGGAAACTTGAAATCAATCTCTAAATTAGTGTAGTATTATACATGAATTATGATTAGTTACTACAAGAGAAGAACAAATCTAAAGAGGTTGAAACATTCGAGAGCTCGATAAGATTTGTGATGTGCTGGTTGAAAAGGTTAACCAAAGAATTTGTGAGATTTTTGGTCTACTATTGTAAGTAGTGAACAAAGAACTTCCAGCCATTCAAATCTTGAGGTATCTTAGTTTTTATGATGCTATTCTTGTCATGAAAGAAAGTGGTATATGTATGTGTTCTCCATCAAGTGGTTTTCAGCACTAAGGAAAGGAGAATAGTTTGATAAAGTTTCATACACTTCATAAGAATAAGTTTTAACTTCTTGTATAAAGTTTTGAAGTGTATTTGAAGAAATTTATTTGGTAGTAGATTTTAAGATTGAAGATAATGTTCTATGACTATTATAAGTCTATCTTCAATTAGTTTAGTTTTGCATGTACTATTGCAACAAGTTTTAGAATCAAGAATCAATTCATGAAGTGTTTTCTCTTTCCAAGGTCATATAGATTTGCTACAAATTGTGAGTATGCAAAGTTTTCCATATTGAAAGTCTGGTTCAGAATTCATAAGTGGTAAATAGTTTTCAAATCTTTTCTCACTAAATGTGAGAGGCGACTCTGATCTAAATCTCTATACCAATGCATGTTTTGTCTTAATATTAGAGCCTTTCAGTATTTATGGGCAGATCTAGTTTGTTGGGAAAGAGGAAATATAAGTTTCTTGATAAAGGGTTTATGTGGTTGTTTGTATCTGCTGATATAATTCATTTCAAAGGGTGAATCACTGTTGTGATTTCATTTTCCTCTTCAAGGAGGTGACAGCTCTACAAAGGATTTTATCTACGGTGTGAAGGGTTTCATGCTTGCACCTATGCCAATCAGAAGATTTGAAGTTTTAGACAGTAACACATAAAGGTATTTCAATTTTCATATATTTGTCTCTCATGAAAATTGAATGAACGAAATGGTGTCCTCCATCTAGTGGTTTTAGCACTAAGAAAAAGAGGTAGGAGTTTTAAAATTTTATAAGATGGATTCTGAGTTTAGGTATGAAAGTGATACACCGACTCTTGAAAGTGTTCATGCAAATATTGGTAGATTGAAAAGAAAGATTCATGATAAGATTGCCTTAATGTTAAGAAGTACGATTGGTGATATTAAGGGTCTTAATGGATTTCAAATTTATATGAAGTTCAAATCAGTTGTTATGAATCTTGACAAGTTTTTTAGACCTGAGGAGTCTTCATGGCCAGTTGTACTCTTTTAAGTTTTTATGCCACATTTAGTTGATTGGCCAGCAAAGATAAGATTAGATAAGATGTGTGAAATCCAAGATTTTATCATGGAGGTTGAAAATGTTTTGAAGGTTAATGAGTCTAATATTAGTAAATGCAATGAGTCCATTGAAGGTGATACTGAATATGAAGAGTCTCAATTTTATAAATTAGTGGACAATAATCAGCAATTTGATAATATGCATAATGTGGATTCATCTTTTTATGACGATGATTGTCAAGAAGAGGAAAAGTGTAATAGTAGTAATAGTCTTTCTTCTAGTGATGAATGTGAATGTGTTATGATGCTGGTTGTTGAGGTATTCTCTGAAAAGGAAGATGTAGGGGATGATCAGAGTTCTGATTTTTTAGAAAATATTACTAATGAGTCTATTGTTGCAAATGTATCAAGCTATCTAGATAATGATCATAGCCAAGGAGAAGAAACTAGGGATGAAATCTCGTTAAATGTTGATGAGATTTCTGACTTGTTGGCTCATGATTTTGAAAGGTATGCTAATCTATCCAAGGATGCTTATGCTCTACCACATTTTTCATTTCCATATGGTGAAGTCATTTCCCCTAAATTTGATGCTGAAGAAGATATAGTTTCAGAATATGCTATGTTGAGTTTGGAAGGTGCATGTGATAGTAATTTATATATCAATGCACATGATGACTTCTATGTTGAGAATGAAAATGTAGAGATTAGATCTGTTGCTGGTTCATTGTTTTCTTTTTTTTATGAGGATGAGATACATTCAGATAGCTCATGCGATGAGAAAAGTAGTACTAATGAAATGGTTTATCATAATGAGTTATTTGAGGAAGAAATTGATATAGATCAGCATGTTGTTAGAAGGCAATTTCATGATAATTCTTGTGAGTTGGGATCTAATCATTTGTTGGAATATGAAGGAAATGCAGTGTATGTTCAATCTAATTTGTGGGGTACCAATGTTGCAAATAAAGAGAAATCAAATTTTTCATACTCTTCGCACTTGGAGGCACAAGGTGAGTTACAATTTGACTCATGTAACTTGTTGAATGGAGTAGAGCATCAAACTTTTGTGTTTTTGGTTGAAGGAATCCATGATTTAGTTAATAGTGATCAGTTTCAGTTTGATGTCAGTTGTTATGATCACATTGATTCATTTTGTCATAGTGAGCAAGATGAAGAAAGCATGCCTGATTTTTATATGCACTATGAAGATGATGATAGTTTTGTTTTGCCTAATGAGCTGATTGAAAATGTTGATATGTTGGGTGAAAAAAATGGGAATGAGAATTTCAGTTTACATTAGGAGAATGTAAATGAAAATCAAGTGTATGAGAGAGGTAAGGAGTTCTAAAACTTTTCGATGGCCTGGGGCCATCGTGTGTACATAATCTCATAATCTTAGTGGTAGTTTCCTGTTTTCAATAAAGTTGTTCAAGAGAGTTTTTGAAGTCAGGTGTGTGGTCTGCTTCTCCCAAAGATCTAAAATCTTGCCATGCATGCAAGGGGCATGCATCCCCAGATAGAGCCACTATTGGCGCTCAAAATTGTAGTCCAAATTTTGAGCACTTTTGAGAAAATTTAGCCCTATAAATGCTTTTTTTGATGAGATTGTACCCAGCTATACTTTTGAGCCTCGTGAGGTGTTTAATATTTATAATACCATCCATTCATCCTTTCCACATGTTTCATGAAGTTAAATTGTTATTTTGAGTCATTCTGTGAAGTCTCGTTTTGAGCAAATTTCAAATCTGCATTTTCACCAAAGTGTCAAATAGTGACAGGAGGTTGTGTTTACAATTGAATATCTCATACCTAGAAATGTTTCATGACTTTCCACTTTGGAAGTATCTAGTGTTCATATCTAAGAGCTTATCTTTTAGATTTCAAGTCATTTTGAGTCTGTTTGACTAGGTTTTGAATCCCTCAAAGTTGGTAGTTTACTGTTTTCATGCTAATGCACATTGCACATAATTTTGGGAAGCCTTGTTTGACATGCTATAATTTTGACCCAGTTAACCAAAATGTTAAAATTCCTTTTGTGTTGCATTGTAGATGACAGAGACTTGTTATATTTATGTTAATCAGTTTCTGGATTAGATTGTGTGGAGATTTTTGTCATCAATGTTTCGAATCACACTACGTGATCCATCATCAGGATGAGAGAGCAAGAGATGTCAAATAAAGTAAGTAGTAGATTTAGTAAAGACTCACCATATATTTCAAGTTTTAGCTTATGATGAATCCATTTGATCAATCTTCAAATGCAATTCCAAACACAATTTCTATCTTTTACTAGTGTCAACATTTGCAGATTGATTAGTACCCCTGTTCATGACATCATAACTGAAAATTTGTGATAGGTGAGACCAAATGGATTAAACCACTGTATTGTTCTCTAAAAATACTTTAAGTGTGCCAGTTTTCAAGTCACAACAAATCCATCTACACAATATTTTAGGTCAATTCCATTTGCAAAAATCACTTTCTACCATTGTTTCTAGTTTGCAAAATCCAAGTAGCCCACTTTGACCGCTTGCCATTTGTGTCCTATAATTTTTCATAATCCCAAATCATAGATTTATACTATCCTCATGATAGAAAATCAACACCCCATTTTTTGTCTTCCTATGTGTCCATTTGCCAAGTTTTTGAAGCCAATTTTGAACCCAGTTTGTTGCTTTCTGACATGTTTTCTTGCAAGCAGTTCTGAGAAGGAAAATTTGACAACGAATATATTTTGATTGGGAATTTTTCATGACACAAGATATGAGAGGGTAAAAATATGTGAAACAAAGAGTCAGTGTGCCAATTTTCAGAGCCTGATCAGGTGTTTGGATCAATTTTTAAGGCTAGTCAACAGACCTCCTGGCGCAAAAGTGACAGTTTGTAGATCAATGGTAAAATGGGTTTTAGTGGATGAACTCAGTTCTAATTAGTTTAAGGTGATTGATGCATCAATTTAACATTCCAATGTTTTGAAAATGAAAAAAAAATTAGTTGGACCCACTTTGGGGCCCAACTAGTATCAGACTGATAAAGACATTGGGGTTTTAAAATTTTCATGAAGGGATTATATGGTTGTCATATTTATGTGTTCTAGTGTGAACATGTATTTTCCTCAAGATTGAATGGCATACTAGATCACATATACACTAAAGGTGAAAGAATATTTCTACCTACATCCATAATCCATAATAAATAGGTATTGGCCTCATGATATTGTTGAATGCCCAAGTCAAAGCCAGATTGAAGATATATTAAACATGAATGCAATTAAATGTTTTTTCTTATTTCAAATGGTGTCAAAAGGGAAAATTAGAAGTTTGAAGGGAATTGTGTTAGGGTTAATTAGACTAGATTCTCTTCTCAGCTATAGTCCTAAATTTGTATCCTTGTTTAGTAATCTTGGTAGTTATGGAGGAGGAAGGTTAGTTTTACCATCTAGTATCAATAACACAGTTATTACCATTTATGATGATGAGCCTATAAGCATAATATCATATGCACTGTCATCATTTTTTCTTACTCTCGCCATGGATTTTCTCAACAAGTTCTCAATCTCTTGTGTCAAATGTGGTTCTCAACTTGTGATCCAAACCACTTCACATATTCATGCTTTGTTGTTGCATGCTCCAAACTGGAGGGCCTTAGGCTGGGCATGGAAAGGTATGGTCAAATAACTAAAAGTAGATTTCAGGCTCATCTTTCATCTAGAGTGCCTTTGTGGACATGTACACGAAATGTAGGAGACCCTATGGTTTAAAAAGAGATGTCAGCATTTAAAAAGTCCACACTAGTGGAGGATCAACATATAAGAAAAAAATCCCCATGCATATGGAAAGCTACTGGCTAGGCATAGGAACCTTCCATGCAAGACAATCCATGCATTGTGTAAATAAAAAGAGCTTGGAAGAGGCTACACATGCATTTTAAAAGAGCTCACAGTCCCAAGGATTAAAAAAAAGAACATAGGAGAGCATTAAAAAGGGGTTGGTCAATGAAAAAAGAGGTCACGACATATAGAAAGAGTAGTCGTCCAAGTAAAAAGGAGAAATTTTGTTTGTAAAGCATAGATCAAGCCACTAAAATAGAGCACATGGTGAAGAATTGGCTAATAAAGGAAGTAGCTAGTGCAAAACTTCATGCCATAAGAGTTGAAGAAGTCATAGTCTTTGAGGGGAGTGATCATTGTTAAAGAGAGAAGCCTGCACATAAATGAACCAGTTGGTAGTTAAAGACAAGAATTTGCATCACTGAAGATAACTCATGCAGGTTGAAGGAGCAGCAATGATTAGAGAGAGCTCAAAGTCCCCCTAACAGTAAAATCTCATGAGGTAGAGCACAAAATTAGCAATTCATTGTGCTTAAGATAGCTCTAACTGCTCTTGCCATTAGTAGCAGAATGGAGTTGCTTTGCTGCATAGTTAAAACTAAAGTTGTATAGAAGAAGGTGAGTATAAATGAAGAGTAGCCAAATACATGTGTAGGCCCAAGTTAAAGACCATGCAGCTAAGAAAAAGGAATTCATGCCAGTAAAAATGCATTCAAAGCCAAGATGTAAAGGATCCTCATAGAGTCTAAAAAGAAAATCCATGCATATCACAAGCAGAGGAGCCACATTTTTCAAAAGGTGTCATTAAAAAATCAACTCTAGCAATGAACAAAACTCATGCCAGGGCAGAGTTTGATAAAAAAGACGCATGCATAGAGAAAGACGTGAAGACTTAGCTATAGGTTTAAGTGAAGACAATGGCAAGAGCAATCACAAACATAAAAAGAAGTGCTGCTCAAAGGGAGGCACCATTTAAATGCAAGAAATGAAAGGGAATCTCACCCATGCCAAAGAGAAACAATGAATGCAGAGCACACAATGATGCCGTATTAAAAAGAAGATCACAAGCAGCAGGGACCAACCAAGAAATGAAGCCGCTAGCAGATAAAAGAAGCCAAAGAAGTTAAAATAGAAGGGACCTCAATATAAAACAAAGAGAAATACAATGATTTGAATTCCCATATGAGAGGGTAGAGCACACTATTATAAAGATCAGATCCATTGAAGGGAGCAAGGCATTAAAAATACCTTACACTAAAAAATGGTAGCCATATTAGAGTAAAAGCGATGAAGCTATTATCCCACATTCATTGTGGGCAAGACTTTATAAGTCTTTAAGTACAATTCCACACAATAGAAATGTGTCTCAAAAGAAAGATGCTTTTGAAAAGGTAAGGGTGATGTGTGAGGTGGGGCCTGATGATGTCAACCGAAGAATTAAATACAAAATTTTGAACCGAAGCACACAAGAGCTGATGTGGTAAGAAGTGAACAAGATTTTGACACATGTCCACATCCTGTGGATGGCGCAAGCCTACTTGATTAAGATGCCAGAAGGATAAATATTGCAGGAAAGTGAGCTGCTACCATGTGGTAATAGGTCCCACATGTGATGATGTAGCAGTTCAGAGTGTGATCAAAGATCGAATGCTTTAGATGCTGACATGTGGCACATCGAACGAACGATGCATGCCCTCAATAATAAGATGCATACTGTTTAAGCCATGCGGTTAAGCAAAATTTTTCCACATGGTAGTGGTCCCCACTAAGATGATGATGTGGCACTACATCTGAGGTGATGATGAGGTAGTCCAATGGCAATAGATAGCCAAGTCACAAATTGACACGTAGCACTAGTCAAAGCTTGGTTGACCCGAATGACTCATTGGGGATAAAAATAAAATATTTTTAAGTTGTCATATTAAAATATTTTATTATATTCTCAAAGCACGTTCATAATTTTAAATTTAAAAATGGCCTTTTTCTAAAGTTTATACTTTAGAATCATTTAAATCTTTGAAAAAATTAGTTCCAGACAAGTTTTTAAACAAAAGGAGTGTTTTTCAAATTGATATTCTAGGGGTTTCTAAGAGGCTAACATAGTCATATTATATATCATCAGAATTGAGAGAATCTGACTTTTTTGATTATGGAGTTAGTTTCTACACAAGATGTAGTTTGTTCAAGTTCTAAGAGGATTTCTCTCAGGTTTCTAATTTGTAATTGTATTCATATGAGGAAGTTTAGAATTGATTCTTGACAAGTTAATGACCTGAATGTGGTTAAAAGGCAATTAAAATGCAGTTTGGGTCGAATTCTGATCAAATTCACTTAGTAAAAACTTAAAATTTTACCAGGATTTCATGAGGCATATCAAATATTTTGGTGACTTAGAAGTTTTCATCATTTAGAAAAAGGATATTTTCAAATTTGTTGCAAGTAATGATGAAAAAAAATTAGATCAAAGGGGTAGAAAGCTGAAAGAGGTTTTCAGTTTTAGGAGATTGAATTTCAAGTGAACAGATGTCAGTTGCATATCAGATCTAGGAATTCATCTTCTCCTATATCTTTCTATTTTTCATTCTTTTTAAAGGTTGTTGGCAGTTTTCTCTGGGTAATACCAGTAGGGTTCTAGTGTTTTACTATGAAACCACATTCTTTCAGCATATTCTCTCTTCTATGAACAACATTAGGAAGGATAATACAGATAGTTTAGATCTGTTAGGTGTTTTCTATGTTTTCATTTCATGCATATGAATGTATAGTTTCGAGCAAGCTAATACAAAGAACAACAAGTTGAGTTTCATCTTGAATCTTGTCTCCTTTAGTAGCTAATCTTCAATGTTTTACAATCTTTGACATAGAGCTTAGGTTGTAGTTGCAGTCCCTTAAGGTTGTATGTTAGTTCATTGTTGCTTATAACCCAAGAGGTTATGTAAATGTTTTAGGGAATCAATAGGGTTGTAAGTTTGCTGATGGGGATATCATGTAAGAATGAGGTTCAGATTGAGCATAGATGTCCATTTACAAGTTAAATGGATAGATCAAATATCTGAAGATACAAATAGGTATCAAATATCCATATGTGTTTTTTTGATTCATAGATTTTCCCAATGGTTAAGGCACTGATCAGTTTACAGGATCATTAGGTCTTACTATTGCATATCTAAGATTTTGTTGAATTCAACATTATTAATCAAAAGTGTTTTCACCTTTCATGTTAAAGGATCTAAATAGAATGTCCTCACTCAGCTTATGAATGTCACATATTTGCATTTAGCTACTATAGATCTGTGTTATTGCATGATTTATTAGGAGAAATAAGCGTTTTATTTACTTTATATTAGATTTAGTATATGTTTTGCACTGGTACAGTATCAATTGAATCTATAGGTCAACCCACCTAGGTCTTGCAGAGCATGAGGTGAAGAAGGATTTATGCCTTATAGTTGGCCCAAGACTATAGTCAAGTGTATCCATCATAGGAAGTTGCTAGCCTTAGATGCATTGGTCTGGTTTCTTGGGTATTTACAAAACTGTTAAATTAGAAGCCATCAGGTCTGCCTAAAAGAAATTTGAATTGGAACACCTAAACTTTGGAATCCACTAATTTGATCTTTTTGAACCAACTAAAATCAATTTGGACCACTGCTTGATCATATTTAACTTAATTTGAACCTTTTGCAAGTGTCCAAATTCATGCTAAGGGGTCCTCTCAGTCGCCTTAAAAATGAATGAAACACCTGATCGAGCTCTGAAAATAAACATATTGATTCTCTACTCCACATTCTCTTACCTTTGCAAATATTGTGTCATGATGATGCCCGGGTCAAAAGATATTGACTGTCAAAGTTGTCTCCTCAAAACTACCTGCAAGAAAACATGTCAAAAAATAATAAACTACATTCAGTTTTGGCTTTGAAAACACGTCAACCTAACACAAGAGGGCATGAAAACTAGGGCATTAGTTCACTGTTATGAGGAAAGTATAAATCTAGGATTTGGGCTCATGACAAATAATAGGGAGAACTTGGTGAATGGTCAAAGTGGGCTCCTTAGATTTTCAGAACTGGGAAGATTGATAGAATGGTGAATTTTGCAAATGGAATGAACATGGTAAAGTGTGCACATGAATTCATTAGGACTTGCAAAATATCACACTTAAAGAATTTTTAGAGTAGAACATAATGGTACAATACATTTTGATCTCACCTAAAATGGAATCAGAGTTATGAAATCCCAAATAGGGGTACTAATGAATCTGCACTTCTTGACACAAATAAAACTTTACAAATTGCATATGGAACCACTTTTGAAAACTGATAAAATGGATTTGTCATAAGCTCAAATATGAAACATAACAATTCTTTGGCCTCTAAAATACAATTAAAAAGGAATTTCATCATTTTGTTCAATTGGGTGAAGGTTATGTTTGGTCAAACAAGGCCTCCTAGAGTTCTGAACAATTTACATCAGCTTGACAACAATAAACAACCAACTTTGATGGATTCAAAGTCTAGTCAAAACATGTAAAAATGAATTGAAATATGAAATATAGGTTCTTTGATATGCATACTAAACACTCCCAAAGTGGTGAGTCATAAAACATTTTTAGGCGCAAGATATTCAATTGCAAAGTAGGCATGTTGTCGTTGTTTGATGCTTAAGAAAAAATGCAAATTTGAACATTGCTCAAATCAAGACTTAATGAAATGACTTAAAATGGAAATTTATCTTCATGGGATTAGTTAATATACTACATTCAAGGTTTTAGAAACATTAAAGACTTCATAGGCCTCAATAGGATAGTCAAGTATACATGCATTAAAGTGCTCATAGGGCTTAATTTTTAGAATGAAACTCAAAATTAGGGCTCACTTTATAATCCCAATAGAACCCATCGCCCAAAAATACTATAATAATGATTCATATGAGTGTGATCCGATGTAGTACCTTGTTGCATTATACCTCTAATATATGAATATTTATAATCACATTTTAGTTTTTCATAAGTCTTTGCTAGTTGTCCTAGGTCAATGTGGGAATTTGATCTTTGTCCTTCAAACTCTGGGTTTAATAAATGAGAAAAGTCACACTTTGTTATGGATAAAATTTCTTCTTGATTATTTTCATTGACAATTTATTTCCTATCTTCATCATATTTTTGGGCATAGATAATGACAACTTTAGGGAAAGGGAATACATTAGGTAAAACCATGTGTATCAATCCAACAACCCACATTGCAATTTTATTTGTGTGTTTATTTATTGATCTATTAAAATTAATAGATTTTGTATCCTTGCATGGATCTCTCAACTTATTATACAATCAATATCCAATTCTCATTATTTTCTTTTTCCTTAGATAACATGATGATAGATACCATGTTATTCATTAGTGAAACTTTTTATTTTGATCAATTTTGTTAAGTCTATTTTGTCTTTCTCTTGGCTTTTAGTTTTTCTCATAGTTGTGGTTTTTGTTTTCCCAATCTTTGATACTTACTACTTTTATCATTCTCCTTTCAAATAATTAAATTAATGGACATATGTCAGAGCTCGTACTAAGAATAATGATAATACTTATAGACCTAAAAGACCTTGCTCTCAACTTTTAAAATGAATGGTAAAATGTCATGTCCCCATTATAAGATATAATTTTAATAATTATTAAATCAATAATGATAATAAAATCATACATTACAGTTAGTGTTAGTATAAAAATATAGAAATAGTAATAAAATATTATTATAATATATAGAAATAAATAATTATATGATCTATTATCAATAAAATAATATCTAAAAATAAAATAAATTGAATTAAATAATAATTTAATTATAATGGATTTTTTTTAAAAATGACTACAGGAGATAATATTGTAGAAAGTAAATAAGTAAATAAATAATACAATATAAAATAATAAAATTTAACAAAATCTAATGAAAAGTCAAGAGATATATAATGAAGAGACACGATTCCATCATAAAGAGATATAAAATTTATTTCAAAAAGAGGGGAAGAAGAAGAAGAAAATAGAAGAGTTAAAGAAGAATTAATGCAAGAGGAAATGTATATGAAGGAAATAAGGAAGTAAATTTATCAAAAGACAACAACGATGAAAATATATGACTTTTGAAAGGATTGCAATTATAAAAAGTTTTTGACTTTTCACATGGATTATATTCATGAAGGGTTGTGCCTTATTAAATGTATTATGGTTATACAAGAGAATTTAAATCAAAATGAGGAGGAAATAGTCTTATATGATTATAAAATATTATATCTATATGATATAAATATTTATATATGTTAATATTTATCATATTTCAATATGTATAACTATTTTAGTATTAATTTAATTTACAATAATGAGATTGTAATTTCAACTATAATAACAAAATTATACACACACACACACACATTTCAATCCTACTCCTATGTGGCTAAGAAGGGAAGATGAAAGTGTTACCAAGGACAAGATTGAAAAAATTCTCAAAAGTATATCTTTGTCCCAGGAAAATGTAGGGGTTGACATTTGTATGACTTTGAGATACAAACTTGGACTTGTAAACTTTGAGGGAATTCATTGATAGTAGTATCTAGGAAACTTGGTTAACACCCACTATTTTTGTAATGTTCTACAATATTAATAAGGTGGAATATAATAGTCAAAGATAAATTTAGGAGTATGGTGTTACCAAGGAGGGGCTTGTATAAATATAAGATAATGTATCATATCCCAATATAAGAGGCCAAGGACCAGTGATTTGTAAGCCTTCAAGATGTGGACATAGACCTATAAACTTTGTGGGAGTTCATAGTTGGTGTCTAGATAATTTAGATAAAATTTGTAGCATCCATCCATAAACTAAATAATAGTGTGGTTGAATGATTGGAGTTATTATTATGGGCATATTCAGAAGACCTATTTATAGTATTATTAATTAAATACATGTCATTCATGATAAACACAAAAAGGGGATGTATCACAACTAGTATCAAAGTGATGAAGGAGCATCTTGGGTTGCCTCATTATCCTACTCATTTTGTAGTTCCTTCATGTGCCTAGCAGTTCCTTCATGTGCCTAGTAATCCTTCATGTGCCTAGTAGTTCCTTCATTTGCCTAGCAGTCCTTCATGTGCCTAGTAATTTCTTCATGTGCCTAGCAGTCCTTCATGTGCCTAGCAGTTCCTTCATGTGTCTAGCAATCTAGTTTTCTTCATGTGCCTAGCAATCTAGTTTTCTTCATATGCCTAGCAATCCAGCTTTCTTCATGTGCCTAGCAATCCAGTTTCCTTCATGTGCTGAGTTACCTAGTGTATGTCGAGTGATTCTTCATGTGTTGAGTTACTCAGTGTATGTCGAGTGTTTCTTCATGTGCCAAGTTACTTAGTGTATGCCTATTGTTTCTTCATGTGTTGATTTACTCAGTGTATGCCGAGTGTTTCTTCATGTGCCAAGTTACCCAATGTATGTCAAGTGTCAGTATTTGGACGTGATTTTGCAAGCTAACTTGTAAGATTTATTTCATTCATGACATTTATGTTAAGATCTTTTCTTAGGATGAGTCCAAACCATTGTTAGGTCGACCTTCCTCTTATGTAATGATTCTAGAATGATCTGTAAGCCATTTTGGCAAGTATAAATAGAATGTTTAGGCTTAGAGTTAGGCAATTTTTTAGGGAAGAGGATTTTAGAGAAAAACTAAAGGTGTGAATTTTATGTTAGATCTTTTTCTATGAATTTATTGTAATTGACCATAACCTAGAAGGCCTTACAACTAGGCATGTATGAAGATATTTTGATGAATCAATAAAAATGTTCTCTCTTCTTCCTCCTTTGGTTGTTGTTCCTTGTGTTTTCCTTTTACTGTGTTAACTCTTGCAGGGTGGTTTGGATAACTTGGTGAGCCTTTGGCCCTAGTTATTCATCTCTTGCCTACATCACAAAGCTATGGTATTTCCATCCTATATAGTAAAAGGCTAAATGGTGTAACACTAGTCTTACTCCTACCCCAATTCTCTCTAGGGTCTCCTTAGGTTTTTCTCTTGACCTAATAGGGTTCATCACTAACCTACTCATCTTAGGATATTAATTAAGGGATCCTACTTCCTTCAACTAGTGAACACCAACTAGATAAAACATCAACTATGTTAGAAATAGATAATACTAAGAGGGGGATGAATCAACATTTTCAATCTTTTTGCCCACAACTGGATATTATTAATTACTTTACCATATGCATAAGAAAGTAAACTAATAATTTTGAATAGTATAAAAAACCATACACAAAGTGAGATCATAGCACCATTTTTTTTAACTAGGGAAACCCTGGCCAAGGGAAAACCCTAGTGGGGATGAAACCCACTAGATGGTTCACTATATAAAAAATCTAGTTAAGGATATTGACCCTGTTAGGAGTCTATGAAGCATGTATAGTGTCTCAAGTCCCTGTTAGGAGACTAAGCCTCGTTAGAAGCCTTAACCCTATTAGGAGTTGGTAAATCATATACAAATGTGTGCAAGAAGAGCCTACTTCCCTAACACACAACTATACAATAAGTTCTTCAAGAAATAAATATACATACAATACTAAGATACTTGTTGTAGTTTGCAAATCTTCTAGTTGACAATTCTTCATACAAAAGTGATTGAAAACATATCAATAGGCATCATATTTCACATAACAATGCTTCACATCATATATCAAAGTATCACATTCACTTGTTACTCTCATTTCACAAGATCATATCAAATTCTTTATCACTGATCTCACAATCATCATCATGTACTTCCACACTAACTTCACAAATGTAGTTCTTTACTTATACCAAACATATTGGTAAATTCTTCCTTAGTCAGCTCACATAACATCATTAGAGTTGGCTTATTAAGAAACTATAACTCAAAACAATAAATCAAGTTGTTTAACACATCATGGTGATATGCTCTATTTTGTGTTGTAACATCACTGCATTACAAATTCCTTCATAACTTGAACTCAGTTGATTGTATAGACATGTGCACTAGTATACATCATTAGTATGGTATCATGCATCTCTAGTTAACTATGTAATAGAATATTCCAAGGGAATATTTTGCTAACATCAAATCTATCATGTTGTTGTGATGTTTTATGATACTTAGACAAATTTCCTTCACAAATGAACATGACTAATCTGTAAAAAAAAATATGTTGCCATAAATGACAACCATGTTACTTACCTTATTTGATTGATTGGAAATATTGCTAGAAATCTCCTCCTTTGTCATTGATGTCAACATTTTGGGAAAATTGGCTAAAGTGCCAAACATGTTGTCATACCAATCAAAACAAATAACCATAACATAGTTAAAAACATTGTATTCATGTTTTGAAAGGATCACATCCCTTATAACTCTGATTACAACATATTGCTCCCCCTTCCAATTACAATTATTTACAATTTTCCATATATCTCCCCCTTTGACATCAATGACAAAGGTATCAAAAAAGGATGTCAAAATCTGGTAGCTCCATCAAAACTTGGAAAAGAAATCATTGGAGCTAGTTTTTAACTACACAAAGTGTTTCTTCCAACTTTCTTTTAGTGCATTAGATACACTAATTAGTGTACATAAAGCATATGCAAATAACTCTGCTACATTCAATTTTGTAGCCTCAAACTTGTCATATGTAGATTTTCCTGACAAGAATTCCTCCAATTGATTATCCAGCAATGTTACTTGTGGGAACAAGTGTTCTCTTAGGACGGTGAATCTCTTTAGAGATTTTTCTTTTTCTTCTTGCATACTCCTTATGCTATCATGAAGTGTCTACATTGTGTGCTCAATGATATCTATCTTTTGATTTTTCTTCAGAAAGTTATTAGTGAGTGTCTGAAGCTCAGTTACCTTTTATTTGATCTAATCATCAAATTCTTAGAGATGAATGTATGCCAAGTTGCACTTAGCATAAGCCTATTTATCTTCCTTTATACACTGTCTCAATGCCTTAATACATATATTAAAAGTTTCTATGTCATTCCTCATACTAGTGCACATGGTATTAAGGAGTTTACCTTCATGCTCTATTTGTGCTTGAATTGAAGTCACATAGAAAGTGTTGTGAATTCATTATCAAAAGTTGTACACAAAATTGTTGTGCATTGTTGAATGTCTATAGGGGTTTCAATAGGGCTTACTACCTTCTCCATTCTATTCAAAATTGAAGTCAAGTCTTTTCAAAGGACTTGACTAATTTCTTTTTCTCAAGAAGTTTACTGAAAGAAGACATAAGATTGTTCGCTCCATCTTCTTCGTCTGATTGAACAACCATTATTGTTGCTCAGGTAAGTGGCATGGAGAGTGTTACTTCTATTGATGTCAAAAGTACACTTGGAGTAGCTACTTTAGTACTAGGTTCAACTTTCTTCATAGAAGGTGCATCTTCTTCCTTTGGCTCTTGATCTTCTACTTCATTAGATGAGCTACTATAATCCACAATATTACCGACAATACTAGCACCAAAATCCTTAAATGGGTCCTCAATTTTGTCAACCGTCACATTGGTGTTAGCTACTTGCATAGATTCACTACCAATGGTGATATGTGGTGGTGAATTACTAGAAATAGGTGTTCTAGTTGGTTGCTCAAAATTGTGGGGTGGACTATCTATACTAGGACTTGCTTCCTTTGTCTGTACACACTCCTCAGGTATTTGGCTTGCCTTTTCTAGGTGTGCACTTTCCTCAGGCATAGTAGACATAAATGTGACTATAGCCTCTTGAGTTTCCTTATTAATGTCTTCATAATTTTCTCCCATGAGGAGAATGGATCTCTTTTTATTCCTAATTAAAAAAGGTGCTATACCTTTCAGAATAATTGTTATTTCTTCCTCATTATTTACAGAACATAACTTTTTCACCATATTAATTCTTATTTGCTTATCTTCCACTACAACTCTGCTCTTTCTATTTAGCAATCTATTATACAAATCTTTAGGTATCTGACCTCTTATACTATCAAACCTTTTATATTTTATGATCATATTCCTAACTACAACATTTTCTAGATGTCTCCTATCGATATTATTATATAAATTATAGTACTTATTCCATTGTACAAAATTATTTTCATTAATGATTTTCATGTTAATATTTTTTACCTTTGGCTTCCATGCTTTTTGCCCAGCTGAGGTTTTTGCTTCCTTATCTACTAGTTCAACTAGTCTATCACCAATTTCTTCTTCAAAATCAGAACAGATAATCTTCAAGGTTCTTCTTCTCTTGTTTGGACCACTTGTAGTCTACTTCACTCTCCTCTTAGGAGGGGTTTTAGTCCTTTCAAGCCTTGTAGACTTCCTTGTAGTTGATGCTTCTCTAGTCTTCACTAGATTTCTTGGTGGTTGCTAATGTGCAACTACTGCATAAGGCACAATAGCTTTCTATGCACTTGTATAGACAACAGTGACCTCTTTAGTAGTTCTTTCCATTGCAATGGGTGTAGGGGTCAATAGCTCAGGTTGACCATGGGCCTTCATTTCCATGGCTATCCCTTTCACCTCATCAAATTATTTTCTAGTCATTCCTAATTCCTTCAGCATAGAATCAATCACCTTATCCACCTTTTTTCTTAGAATCTTTTATTATCTGGCTTGTCTTAATTTATCTCATCTTCTCAATGTATGTACCCCATCTAAGATGATTAGAATCACCTTCAGAATGAAGGATTATTTTTACATATCCTTCAATCAATTCCTCACTCATGTCATATCCCATAGGTTCAATGAAATTTACCTGAGGAATGATAGCTCCCATGTAAGTGAAATCTGTCTCAACCATAGAACACAATTCATCCTAGTATTTTTCTACTAGCGTAGGAGGTATCCTATATATTTGCTTCACCTCTACTTGGAAATACTTCATTATTCTATCAATGGCATTGTCTCTAACTGCTTCAAGTCTTGATCTATATGCACAAGTGAGTAACTACATTGTGCACTCACTTTCATTCCAATTTGTGATACCAAGAAACTTCTTAGTAGCATAGAAAAATATATGTGTAAATAGGGATTCAAACCTAAAGACTGCACTCCTTGATTTCTTGATTCTAGAAATGTTATCCAACAACTATGTTCATATGATGTCACACATATTAACCTCTTCACCTCTTACTACCAAGTAAGTTGCATGATGAAATCCTATAGGGATTGAATCTATCCTAGATCTATGATTGTACTTATATCCCAAAATCTTACAAATGAGTCTCACTCCATCATCTTGAATGGAGTTGACTTTCATGTTTCTACCATCAAAATATGTATTGAGATTTGTCTCAACTGGCTTGCACACATTCTTGATATTCACTGGATTACTACCTTTATTGCTTAGACCTATGACCTTGTGAATTAGGTCATTATCAATACATATGATAGAATTTCCCAACCATAGAAAATCATCATGTATTCTACTTAGAATTATCCTTGTCCATTCATTATTTTCAAAATCTATGTAGAACATATGCTTAACTAGGTTAAGTCATTTTAGATATCTATGTTTAGGTTTTAATGACAAGTAATTATTGCACATTTTCTTCAATTCCTTAGGAATCTCTGAATCACCTATTCTTTCAATCTTGTAATGAATATATCCTCCTATATCCTTGATGTGAAGAACATTTTTTGGAACTTGCAAAAATGCTCCAATAGGGTCATCAAGCAAAGAAACAAAAGGGTGTTTCTTGAAATTGTATCTAGGTCTATTGCTCACCTTAAAAACTTCTTGTCTTGCCATTTATGAAAGATTATGCTCAATAATTTCAAAAAAATACTTAATTTTGCATATTAGGGTTTTCAGTGACTTCATATATCTGTAGACCTCTTTAATTTTTCAAATCTTTCTTCAATCTCACATTCAAACTTCACACAAACAAATGATGTATGCAAATCAATGTGTACTCTTTAAATCTTTCATAATTTGTACTTCGCATTAAATGCATATTTGCCACTAGTTCAGTATACTATCTCTATATAACAAAGAGCTTAATCTTCTTACGTATCCTTATCCTAATCATATTTGGAAATGCATACTTCACTATAGACTTCTCTCAATATCTACTGCATACTGTCAACTACACAACCGTTGATACTTTCTCTAACATCAGTTATCAATAACTAACACTCTGTTTAACTGAGAATGCTTAATTCTAGTAAGAGGAGTCACAAATAATAAGTGACTTCATTGTCTTGTCAGATACATCTTCTGGAATTGTATCAAAGCTTTTTGGTTCCTTTGCCATTGCAAAGGATTCCTTTAACTCATTTGTCTACTCCTTCATTTCTTTCTTCAAATTATTATCATTTCTTCTATTTTTCCTTCTGTAATTTTGATTCCTATTTAGGTCTCTTCTTTCCATTCTACAAAACTTTGATGTGTGTCTAAAGTTATTACATAGCTGAAATATAGGTACATTTCTTTTTTGTTCATTATACTATTCGTCAGGTGCTCTACAATTCCTTGCAATGTGTCCAAGATTTTTGTATCTATAGTGACCAATTTGTCTTCTTTCTCCACTTTCATTGCCATGAGATCTTCTTCTATTTCTTGCATGGCTAGTGTTCCTATATATCCTACTATTTGCATTATTACTATCAAATTTGGGTTTCTTACAATCTATTGCATAGTGACCATATCCATGATAATTATGGTAATAAAATTTTGAAATAGGTTTGAAGGACTTACCTTTGCAATCGACTTCAGTGTCTTCAGGTTCATCACACCAAGCATAAGATTCCTTTCTTTTGTTATACATATCTTTATTAGATTCTTTATCTTTCTTAGAATGAGTGGCATTCTCTTTGTCTTTAGATGTATCATCTGTCTTTCTTAGATCCTTATTGACTTCAAGAGTATCAAGTTCTTTTCTCTTAATATATTTCTTATGGATTGTCCAAGAAAGAATCCAAGTCTAGTCTTGTCATAACTAGGTCTTTGTGCACATATTTATTCTTCAATCTTATCACTACTGATATATAATTTATCAAGTTGCTATTTGGTTTGTACCAACTCACCTTTCACAATAGTGTTGTATTTCTCTAATTCTACATGCTCTAACTTAATAGATTCCAATTGAGATGTTACATTACTTAATTAGGATCTCAGATCTACATTTTTAGCTTTAATTTCAGAATCATTCTTTCCTCCATTTTTCTTAAGACTTAGCTTAAGTTCAGGTACCTTTAACTCATGTTTTAGGATTTCATTTTCTTTCTTTAGATCTTCAATATCATCATTACCAATTTTCTTACTAGTTCTTTTTTGTTTCAGGTTATCTATTTTGTTCTTTTAATTCACCAATGTAGGCTTTTGCATCCTTGCATTTGTCTTTAAGGCCATCTCTTTCATCGGTAAGGAGATCAATATGTTTAAGTGCTTGTTCAAGATTCTTCTTCAATTGTTCCATATCCATAGGGATATTATTCAAGATGTTAAGCCTCTTCTAAATAACCAAGCTCTAATACCAATTGTTAGAAATTGATAATACTGAGAGGGGGGTGAATCAATATTTTCAATCTTTTTGCCCACAATTGTATATTATTAATTACTTTACCACATGCATAAGAAATTAAACCAGTAATTTTGAATAGTATAAACAACCATACACAAAGAGAGATCATAACACCATTTTTTTTTAACTAGGAAAACCCTAGCCAAGGGAAAAACCTGGTGGGGATAAAACCCACTAGATGATTCACTATATAAAGAATCTAGTTAAGGATATTGACCCTATTAGGAGTCTATGAAGCATGTATAGTGTCTAAAGTCTTTGTTAGGAGACTAGGCCTTGTTAGAAGCCTCAACCATGTTAGGAGTTGCTTTAACCCTATTAGAAGTTGGTAAATCATATACAAATGTGTGCAAGAAGAGCCTACTTCCCTAACATGCAACTATACAATAAGTTCTTCAAGAAATAAATATACATACAATACTGAGATACTTGTTGTAATTTGCAAATCTTCTAATTAACAATTCTTCATACAAGAGTGACTGTGCACATATCAATTTGCATCATATTTGGCATAATAATGCTATGCATCATATATCAAAGTATCACTTTTACTTGTTAATTGCTTTTCACAAGATCATATCAACTTTGCAATCACTGATCACATAATCATCATCATGTACTTCCACACTAACTTGACAAATGTAGTTCTTCACTTATACCAAACATATTGGCAAATTCTTCCTTAGTCAACTCATATAACATCATTAGAGTCAGCTTATTAAGAAATTGTAACTCAAAACAATAAATCAAGTTGTTCAACACATTTTGGTGATATGCTTTGTTTTGCACTATAACATCATTGCATTACAAATTCCTTCATAACTTGAACTCAGTTGATTGCATGGACATGCACACTAGTATACATCATCAGTATGATTTCATCATCTCTAGTTAATTTCACAAGAGAATATTCCAAGGGAATATTCTGCTAAGATCAAATCTATCATGTTTCTTTGATGTTGTCTAATACTTAGACAATTTTCCTTCACAAATGAACATGACTAATTTGCAAAACAAATATGTTGCCATAAATGGTAGCCATGTTACTTACCTTATTTGATTGATTGGACACATTGACATTAAACTCCATACATTGTGATGCAGGAGCATTGAGCTTAGATTTTGGTGGAGTTATTCCTTTCATGGGTAGGGATGTGTTGGAGACACATTGGGGAACCTTTCCTCATGATTTCATAGAGATTGGATGGATTGAGTTGAAGTTTGAGTTGTTTTACCTTCCTTCTAGAGATATATTATTTTGGTGCCTGTTGCAGGCTATACAACAAATTTTCCACAATGAGTTAAAGTATAAAAATTTTAGGGATTGAAGAGAATCTAGATTTATACCTATGGTTTAAAGTGAAAGTTCTAATTCAAACAGAGCTAGGAGATATTACAATTTTACTCAAACATCAATTTTGGGCATTTAATTGATGTTATAGGCTAACTTGTGGCATTTAATTTATGTATTTATATTTAATTTTTCTTCTAGGATGACTTGTGGCTTAGATTTGTATAATTAGGGGTTGTGGGGAAGTCTTTAGTTATTATTAATCCATCTTGGAGAAGGGGAGGTAACTGAAGAGCTAGTTTTTCCTAAGTTTGTGGACAAAGAGTCAAATGTGAGGTAGTTTATAGTAGGATTGTGATAGAGTTGTGAATATGTGGATGTGAGGTAGTTTACACTTGGATCTTGGATGAATTTGGAGAAGAGCTAGTAGCTATGGCTTGGGAAACAAGGAGATTTCTTGGTGGGCTTGCGAGCACAAGTTGAGATCTTCATTGGAGGTTTTTGCCAGAGTGTGGACCTGGACTAGCTAGGGTTTGGATTAGATCTTGAGGGACCTTATAGAACTATTACTTGTTTTATACTTTGCTATAACCAAGAAGGCCTTACAACCCAGCACATTTCATGTAATCAGTTATATTCTATGAATATATTATTGTAATTTGGTATCATATATTGCATTATTGCTTCTTCTTGTTGTGTTTCTATTGCATGCTTATATAGTTGGGGGCTAGGACATCTCCTTTGGGGATTCTCCTACCTTGTGCTATGTCAGATGGTATCAGAGTGAAGGTTTTTCCTAAGTGTGTAGATAGATTGTCAAAGCTAAGGCAATTTGCACCAAGACTTGGGTTAGAGAAGTAGATCTAAGTTGATCTTGATCTATTGGTGGATTTTCCTTCTGGAGTCCTAGATCTCTTGGTTTTGAGGTGGTAGATCATGGTTCTAACTTGTAATTGCAAAGGGATTTTAGATGGATCAATGGATACAAAGATGGAAGACTAATCTTGTTGAGGCATGATCATAGAGAGTTATGGATTATAGATCCATGGTCCTAGACTTGTGGCGTGGTTTCTAATTGTTCATGTGAGGTGGCAAGTTGCAATCTAACTTGCAAATAATTCAATTTTGTCACAAGGAGCATGGGAAGGATTTGTTGCAGAGGGTTTATAAAGATCTTGGAAGATGGCTTAGAGAGGATTGGACCCTAAGATGATTGTAAATCTTTGTGATGTGGTGGAGAGAAGGTTTTTTGAGATGTCTTCTTGGTTTGAAGCTAGCTTGGTTGATCAAGTTAAGGATGGGGTGAGGAAGGAATTCTGTAGATATTTGTGGAGTTGGAGTCTACTGATCCAAAAGAGAGTTATTTGGCTAGTTAAGAGACTTGTTCATGAAAGAAGATGACATAGCAAGGTTGAATTTGGTTTTGTTTATTAGATTGTGGAGTTTGATACAAAACTTTTAGAGCATCTGGAGGTTGTTGTTGAAGATATTTCTAACCTTGTTGATGCTGGGATGGACATTGGTTTTCATGATTATTTGGTTGAGTCTAACATGGAAATTATATAGCACTTGATCATGGATGATCTAGTTATTCTTGGTGATGAGTTGTGTGTTGAAGAGCATCTTGTTGTGAGAAATTAGGTTGCAAGTGTTGAGATTTTGGAATGTGTTTATGGAGATCTACATGTTGTTGTTGGTATGGATTCACTAGTTCCTGATGTGGATGAAGGTTTGTTGTTGAAGTATTATGTTTAGTTTTTTCTTGGGTGTGAGAATGTTGATTAGGTGATTGAGATTCTAGTGTTTTATAGAATGATATAGATTTGGATGATGAGCATATTGGTTTTCTTTTCATTGTTGGAGTGGAAGCCTTTGGTGAAGATGAAGTTGGTTTTGGGCATCAAAGTATGGGACATACTTTTCTATTTACTTGGGGAGTCTGGTGTAGGAGCATCGAGCTTGGATTTTGGTGGAATTATTCTTTTCATGGTTATGTATCTATTGGAGACACATTAGGGAACCTTTCCTCATGATTTCATAGAGATTGGATGGATTGAGTTGAAGTTTGAGTCATTTTACCTTGCTTTTGGAGATATATTATTTTGGTACCTATTGCAAGCCGTGTAACTAATTTACCAAAATAAATTAGAGGATTAAAATTTCAAGGATTGAAGAGAACTTAGATTTATACCTATGATTCAAAGCATGGTTTCTAATTCAATTGGAGCTAGGAGATATTACAATTTTACTCAAACATCAATTCTGGGCATTTAATTGATGTTGCAAGCCAACTTTTGGCATTTAATTCATGTATTTGTATTTCATTTGTGTTCTAGGATGACTTGTGGCTTAGATTAGTATAATTAAGGGTTGTGCAAAAGTCTTTAGTCATTATTCATCCGTCTTGGAGAAGGGGAGGTAGCTAAAGAGTGAGTTTTTTCCGAGTCTATGGATAGAGCACCGAATGTGAGGTAGTTTACACTTGGATCTTGGATGAATTTGGAGAAGAGCTAGTAGCTGTGACTTGGAAAATAAGGAGATTTCTTGGTGGGCTTTCAAGCACAAGTTGAGATCTTCCTTGGAGGTTTCTACTAGAGTGTGGACCTAGACTAACTAGGGTTTGGATTGGATCTTGAGGGATCTTACAGAACTATTACTTGTTTTATACTTGGCCATAAATAGGAAGGCCTTACAGCCTGACACATTACATGTAATCAGTTATATTTTATGAATATATTATTTTAATTTAGTATCAAATATTTTTTTTTTTTCCTTGGTGTTGTGTTTCCATTGTGTATCTTTATAGCTGGGGGCTAGGACATCTCCTTTGGGTACTCTCCTACCTTTCACTGCGTCACATTGCTTCTTAGGCTTATACTAGCTCTCATTACTTCCTCTTCACCAATCCCAAAATCTACCTCATCATGTTTAACTACCATCTCATACAAAGATATTGATATCTAGGAAGGAATTAGGACCCTTTCCAAGACCTACCATCACATTTTGCATTGAAACCCTAATCGAGTTCCAAAAACACAATAGTTTCTTCCCAAATAGGGCTACAAGCAATTAGGCCTCTATTTGATGAAAATATTGAATAACTTCAAAAATTCCTTAACAAGGGGGAAAACTAATATTTCCTCAAAATACCCTTTTTAGAGACCTAAAATATTTTGGAGGTCTTGGTCTTCCAAATAATCTGTACAATATGGCCTACAACCTTGCCTAAAAATTAGGGTTTAAAGGCATAAAGCTTGTTTGACAAAATGTACATTTCCCCTCCAAGAATACTTCACCAATATGTTCGATTAAAATTGGGACTTCATAACTCATGGATCTGCCACTTCTTAATACTTTATTGAAGCTATCAATAACTTCAATCCCTCCTAACACCTTTGCAACTCACTGTGATCCCTAGCCATGCAACTCTAGCTTGCCTAGGGAATCACATTAAAAATACCCTCCTTGATTTCTAGGAAACCTCCTCTACTATAAAATATGTACATGGATTCATATCCCTAATCCCAAAAACCCATGTATATTCGATGGTGGGAAGAGGATCTATGACCCCATCTTTGCTAGTTACCTGGTTAAAGACAACAAACTAATAGGAAACAAAATAATTTTAATAGCTAACTAGAAGCCCACAAAATTAAAAATTAATACCACATAGAAACTTAAAATTAATTACTCTAACACTTATATTGATCACCACACTTCATCTAATCCATTAAAATGATAAAGTGCTCAAAAAACAAGGCATATGATTGCTATTGCTATGATCCATTCCATACACACACCTTTACTATTAAGACAACCCCCTCAACATGTCGAGTATGGCCTTAAATAGTTGACCAAGGTCCAAATAAATATTTTTAGATATTTATAAAACCCAAAGCATGAAGTTTCTCTTATGCAACAAAATGTTTTCAATGTTGTCAATCACACGATTAACAACTTTTCAACAACTTTTACAACTTTTTGAATTTTCCATTAAAACTTGATCCTAAGCCCACCAAACTTCACCAAAAGCATAGACAAGGTTTTAAAACATTTAAAAAGGACCTCAAGCCCCTTTCTTGTTCAAATTATCACCAAATTCATAAAAATACCCTATTTGACCTAATAAGGGAATACTTGCAACTAAGGGCAACTAAGGCCTATTAAAGTTTCCTATTCCAATACATCTCAACTTGGGACCAAGATAGTCCCTTTATTACTCTAGTGGTGTGGCTAGTACCACTAAAAGCCAAAAAAAAATTAGGAACCCTAGGTCTTCCATGAGCCCTACCTTAGTGCCCCTACACCATAGTCCCCCACAAATAAAAAAGACGTCACTCTTGTGGACAATAGGTCATTGGAGATGCCCACTTTGTTGAAGTCTACCTCAAAAATCCAAGTTTCCTCTAAATCTAGTTTGTCTCTCCACTTGATGAGGTGTTACATATACACCTTATTCCTAGTGGCCTTCTTGACTCTGGATCCCAACACCTTTTCAATTTCCAACTTGATTGGTGAAGGCACCACTATAGGTTCAAGATCAGCACTAACTCCCTAAGTTTTATGAGCAATCTAAAAAATGGACCTTTGAATTGAACTAAGTCTTGCACATTAAAAATAGAAGAATGCCAAAATCTAATGGAAAATCAACCTTATATGTATTGGTCCATATTTTACTATGATTTTACAAGGTCCCACTCTCTTCATCTATAGTTTAGTTGGCACACCCTTCTATAATATGGATTTGTCCAAGCACACCATGACTTAATCTCCTATAGAAAATTGAATGTCTCTTATTTTCTCATCTACCTTGGCTTTCAAATTTTGTGTGCTATCTTGGATAATCTTCTTCACTTTCTCTTTGATTTCTTTCATAGTTTGAGAAAATTCCTTAGCATGACCACTCCTATATTGCATGCCATTAAGATCTCTTAGTTCACATACACCCCTTGGCTGCATCTCATACATACTTTCAAATGGGCTTCTACTTGTGGTTCTATTCTTACTATAATTGTAAGCATATTTTTTTTGAGGAATGATAACATCCCATGTTTTCCCATATTCCTTAGTTAGACACCTCAAGAGATTACCCAACACTTTGTTAACCACCTTAGTCTAGCCATTTGTTTGAGGATGGTAGGCTGAACCAAATGAAAGGTTTGTACCAAGTCTTCTCCACAAGGTCTTTCAAAAATGGCTCATGAACTTCACATCTCTATTGAAATAATACTCAATGGTAGTCCATTAATCCTCACAACCCCCTTAAAGAACAAGTGTGCAATGTGGCTAGCATCACTAGTAGTCTTACATGGTATGAAATACCCCATTTTGTTGAATCTATCAACCACTACATAAATATTGTCATATCCCTCCTTTGTCTTGGGAAAACCTACAATGAAGTCCATGATTACACATTCCCATGTCCTATTTGGGATTGGTAAGGGTTGGTATAAACTTGCATTACTCATTCCACCTTTGGCTTTCATACTGTTCAACATACCTAGTCACATCCCTGACTAGTTTTGGCCAATAGTAGAATCTTTGGACTAACTCTAGAGTTTTTTTCACACCAAAGTGACCACTTAGGCTTCCATTTTTATTTTCCTAAATTAGGTTTTCCCTTATTGATCCTCTTGGGACACATAAATTATTTCCCTTAAATAAAAATCCATTCTACAAAATAAATTCATAAAACTTTCTATGGAAATGGTTCTCAAAATCAAAACATACATTGTATGCTTTTGCACAGCCTTCATCCTCCTTATAGATATTATTGAAACTCTCTATCCCAATGCCATGTCACTGAACTTCTTGGATAGCTAACAATCTCATACTCAGTGCATCTACTACCTTTTTCATTTTCCCTTTCTTATGTTTGATTGCAAAATTAAATGCTTATAAGTACTCCATCCATTTTAAATGCCTATTACTCTTTTTTTTTTGGTGTTAATATAACTTAGGGCTTGGTTATTAGTAAATACAAAAAATTCCTTGGGCAGCAAATAATGTCTACATTCCTAAGAGACTAAACTAAGGCATATAGTTCAAGGTCATAAGAGTTGTATTTCTTCTTAGCTTCATTTAGTTTTTCACTTAAAAAGGCTACAAGCCTACTTTCTTGAATCAACACTCCTACTACCAAGCCACTTGCATTACATTCTATGGTGAAGAGCTTCTCAAAACTAGGCAACTGTAAGATAGATTGGGTAGCTACTTGTTTCTTTAACAACTCAAAAGATTTCTCTTCTCCCAAATTCCATTTGAAATTAGACTTGACACCACCCTTAATGGTATCTAACAATGGTGCACATATACCTCTAAAATTCCTAATGAATTTTCTATAAAATTAGGCTGAACCATGAGAACTTCTTACCTCAATAGATGTGGTAGGTGGTGGCTAGTTGAGAATAGTTGCAACCTTCTCTTGATCCATCTTCAAGGACCCCTTTGACACTACAAATCTTGAATATACAAGCTCTTGTTTGAAAAAGTTACATTTCTTAGGGTTAAGAGCAAGCTTCTCCTCATGTAACCTCTATAGTATAGCCATATTTAATGTGCTCCTCCTTTTTTTTCCTAAATATTAGTATATTGTCTATATATACAACCAAAAAATTTCCAGTGAAGTCCTTAAGCACTTCATTCATGAGCCTGATGAATGTGCTAGGAACATTTGAGAGGCAAAATGGCATCACAAGCCACTCATACAACCCATCTATCATCTTGAATGTTGTTTTCTACTCATCTCCCTCTTTAATCCTAATTTGGTGATATCCACTTTTCAAATCCAACTTTGTGATGTACATTGCCCATCCAAGATAATCCATGAGATCCTCAACCCTAGGTATGGGAAACCTATACTTGATTGTGATCCCATTTATAGGCCTTGAATCTATGCATTGTCTCCACTTTCATCACTTCTTGGATACTAGTACCACAAGGATTGCACATGGACTTATACTCTTCTTGATCAAGCCTTGATCCAAGAGTTCTTTCACTTGCCTTGCCACTTCCAAGTTTTGGTCAAGAGTAAGCTTATATGTTGTCTTGGTCGGTAAAGATACACTAGGGGAAAAAACAATTTTATGGTGTATTATCCTTCTAGGAGGGAAGATGGTAGTAGTTCCATCACATCCAATCTCTTTGTACTTCTTAAGAAATGCTTGCATCTCTGTTAGTAGTGGCTCTTTGAATACCTTTTCCTCTACTTTGGACTTCAATATAGCTACAAAGCTTTGTCTCTCATCATCCTTGAGATCATTAAAAAATTCCTTTCCACTACATAGAAATATAGTAGGAGTCTTGGATTGTGGTTCATCTCCTTCCAAAAAAGATTGGATCTTGAAAGTTCTTCCTCTCTTCCTAAATCATATGGAATTTTCTTTTCCATCATATGCTACCTCTCTATCAAATTACTAGGCTCTACCCAATAGTAGATGGCAAGAATCCATGGGTAAGATTTCATACAACAACCTATCATTATACCTTGCTATGCAGAACTCAATCCAAATATGTTCATTCACTAAAATACTTTGACCCTTGTTGATCCAACTTACCATTTAGGGATTCACATGGGGTATATTGGTTAGTTTGAGCTTTTTTATTGCCTCCTATGATATTATATTGTTAGTAGAGCTAGAGTCCACTACTACCTTGTAGACCTTTTCAAGAATCTTCCATCTGGTCCTAAATAAAGGTCTTCTATGATTAGGTTCATCTTGAGTGAGTTTCTTGATCAAGACCCTCCTAAACATGAGGTTTTCACCTTTCTCTAATTCTATGTGATCCACTTTAGGTTTTTTTCCATTAGATTTATCCTCGTGAGCATATGTCACTCTCTTGTCATGGTTTGAAGAAGAAGGTTTATCAGGGAACCTATATGTTGGATGGCCTAGTTGACCATAGTTATAGCACTTCATGCTAGAAAAATATAAATTACTTCTTCTTGACCCTCTACCTCTATTAGAGCCTCCTTTGTTACCCATTCCTCTACTATAACCCCCTCTTGAAGTGCTTTTAGTACTTTTCTATATGAGTTTGGTCTCATCTTGGTTCCTCTCATCACTACCTCTACCTTGATATCCTCCTTTTTGTCCCCTCTAATTTCTTCCCTTGCCTCTATCTTTGAAGTTAGAGTCCCCATTCTTCCTATTCTTTTCTTCCACCTTTAAGGCTAGTTGATGGCATCTTTGAATAGTAGTAGGTGTTCACAAACTTAGCTCTTCTTGAATATTCCACTTTAGACCACCCAAGTATTTGACCACTTTTATTGGTTCTTATTCTTACTTCTTGGACACAAGACATAACCTTTAGAACTACTCTATATAAGAGGCCACATCCATATATTTTTGTTTTAGTCCTTGTCTCCACTTTTAAAGTTGAATCTCATGGTCCTCTAGTAGAAAATTCTCCTTCAGTGTAGTTACCATTGCATTCTAATTGGCTATGGGATTCTTACCCATTATAATCCTCTAATCTTGGACACATTTACTCCATGTTAATGTTGACCCTCTAAGTCTTGACTTAGATACCTTTAGCTTTTGTGCCGATGTCACTCCTTCACATTCGAATTGATTCTCCATTCCATCTATCCAATCCATTACTACATCAATGTCCATCTTCCCACTAAAAAGTGGATACCTTCCAAGGCCCTCCCTCCTATGGATTTTATAGTCTTAAAGAAAGGATCTTCATTCAATAAAGGGTTTGGATCATGGAAAAAATCTTCCTCTATTATCTCTTTACCCCTATCATTTCTCTCTTCTTCATTTTTCTTAGTTACATCAACAACTACATCTAAATTTATCTTCACTTCTTCTAAGGCTTCTTCAAGGAGTCTATTCTTCTCATATTTTTCATCAACCTCTTTGGCTAGCTTTTCATTTGTCAACATTCCTGACTCACCTACTTATTCCCTAGTAGCTACTGATATATACTAGATTCCCAAATCCTTAACTTACTATAATAACACTCTGATGTAACACAAGTCTTGCTCCTACTCCAATTCTCTCTAGGGTATCCTTAGGTCTTTCTGCTGACCTAATAAGGTTACTCACTACCCTAATAACCTTAGTATCTTAAGTAAGCAATCCTACTTCCTTTAACTAGCGAACACCAACAGGATAGAACATCAACTCTATACGTTGCTTCCTAGGCTTGTACTAGCTCTCATTGCTTCCTCTTCACCAATTCCATTATCTTCCCCAACATGTTTAACTACCATTTCATAAAAATATGCTAAAATCTAGGAATTCATTATAAACCCTTTCCAAGACTTACTATCACATTCTAATTTGAAACCCTAATTGATTTCCAAAAACACAATAGTTGCTTCCCAAATAGGACTACAAGCAATTAGGCTTCTATTTGATGAAAATCTTGAATAACTTGGAAAAAACTAATCTTTGATCCAAATTCAATTTTTAGAGATCTAAAAGATTCTTGAGGTCTTGGTCTTCCAAATAATCAATATAGTATGGCCTACAACTATGCCTAAAAATTAGGGTTTAAAGGCATTAAAGCACGTTTGACAAAATATATGTTTTCCCTCCAAGAATACTTCACCAATACCTCCCATTTCAATTAGAACTTCACAAGTCATATATCTACCACTTCTCAATATTTTATTGAAGCTATCAATACTTTCAATCCCTCTTAACATCTTTGTAACTCTATGTAATCTCTAGCCATGCAACTCTAGCTCACCTAGGGAATCATCATAAAAATAACTTACTTGATTTCCAAGTACTCTCCTTCATTGTAAAATATAAAGATGGATTCATCTCCCTAATCCCAAAATCCCATGTAGATTCCATGGTGGGAAGAGGATGTATGACCTCATCTTTGCTAGTTACTTGGTTCAGGACAATAGACTAATAGGAAACAAAATAATTTTACCAACTAACTAGAAACCCAAAAAATTCCAAACTAATACCACACAAAACCTTAAAATGAATTACTCTAACACTTATATTGATGACCACACTTCATCTTACCCATTAAACTGCCAAAGTGCTTAGAAAACAAGGTTTGTGTCTATTATTTCTATGATCAAGTCTGTACACACACCTTTACTATTAAGACAAACCCTCAATAGGTCAATTATGGCCTTCAATAGTTGACCAAGTTCCAAAAACAATGATTTTAGATAATTATAAAACCCAAAGCATGAAGTTTCTTTTATGCAACAAAATGTTGTCAATGACAACATTGACAACTTTTCAGCAACTTTTAAAACTTTTTGAAATTTCCTTTCAAACTTGATCCTAAGCCCACTAAACTTCACCAAAATCCTCAATTGAAAAAGGACCTCAAGCCCCTTTCTTGGTCAACTTATCACCAAATTCATTAAAAAATACCCTATTTGATTTAATAAGGGAATACTTGCAACTAAGGGAAACTAATGCCTATTAAAGCTTCCTATTCTAACACACCTCAACTTAGGACCAAGCTAGTCCCTTTATTACTATAGTGGTGTAGCTAGTACCACTACAAGACAAAACAACTTAGTAACCCTAGGTCTTCCATGAGCCCTTCCTAGGTGCCCCTACACCAATAAGAAAAGAATTATTCTTATAAAATAAAAATGACTATGAAAATATGTGTATTATGTGTATTCTTTGTGTCTTCATGCATATATATACATACATACTTTGTGTATACTTCATATATTAATTTATAGTTTTTGTGTGGTAGAAGCTAGAGTTGTCATTACACCAAAAAATTGACCTATCAATGTCTGATACAACCACTAGACTTATAGAACATAGGAGGTGGTTAAGCCATGTCATGAGTCTTGAAGAGGAATGTTGGCGGTTAGTCCAACAATCCCCCCCTCAGCATTACTCAAGGAGATTCAAACCTATGACCAAGCTTTAATACCACTTGTTAGAAGCTAGAGTTATTTTTGCACCAAAAGATCAACCTACCAATGCCCAATACAACCACTAGACTTATAGAACATAGGAGGCAGTTAAGCCATGTCATGAATCTTGAAGAGGAATGTTGGCGGTTAGTACAACATTTGTGAAATAAGGCTAGGAAGCCCAAAGAGGGCAATCGTAAGCTAACCTTGATAAGAGCTCCACAAAAACACCAATATATAGAAGAAATCATAAGATATTAAGGAAAATTCAAATGTAGATATGTGAAAAAATCTTCCATTAGCATGTCATGCATAAGGCCTACCGAGTAATTACAACCATAAACATTGAAATATAATATGAGATCTTAGAATTTTTTGTTTATAGAGAAATATATAACTTTTTTCCTTCTATATAACTTCATTCTACCTATCCTAACTCAAGATCTCAAATATATACTCAATAAGGCCACAATTCAGTTTCTCAAGAAAATTATTAAAAAATATAGGTCCTGCTAGCACTCAAAATTGTAGCCCTAATTTTGAGTTTCATTGAGAGATTAAGCCCTATAAATGCCTTTTGATACCTTTGTACCCAATTGTACTTGAAAAGCTTAAGAGGTTTTCAATGCTTCTAGCACCTTCCATTCAGTACGTCCATGTGTTCCATGAGGTTAAATTAAGATTTTGAGTCATTTCGGGAAGTCTCATTTTGAGTAATTGTCAAACAACAACAAGAAGTTGTGTTTGTCATTGAATATCTCATACCTAGAAATGTTTCATGATTTTTCACTTTGGGAGTGTCTAGTGTCCATAACAAATAACCTATGTTCTGATTTTCAGCCCATTTCAAATCTGTTAGACTAGGTTTTGAATCCCTCAAAGTTGGTAGTTTACTATTTTCATGCTTTTGCACTTTGCACATAATTCTGGGAAGCCCTATTTGATGAGTTATATTTGTGACCTAATTGACCTAAATTCTTAAATTCCTTTTGCATTACATTGTAGACATCAGAGCCTTGTTATCTTTCAAGTTTTAGCTCATGATGAATCCATTTGATTAGTTTTCAAACGCAATTCCAAATGGAATTTCTAACTTTTTACTGGTGTCAGTATTTGCAGATTTGTTAGGACCCCTATTTGTGATGTTATAATTTGAAATCCATGATTGCCTAGATCAAATAGATTGTACCACTATGTTGTACTTTGAAAACACTTTAAGTGTGCCAGTTTTCACTTCTTGATGAATCCATTTGCACACTTTTCCAAGTCAATTCCATTTGCAAAAATCACTTTTCAGACATTGTTTCCAGTTTGCAAATTTTGAGTAGCCTAATTTGACTGCTTGCCATTTGCGCCCTATTATTCATCATGAGCCCAAATCACAGATTTATACTCACCTCATGATAGTGAACCAATACCCCAATTTTTGTCTTCCCAAGTCTCCATTTGCCTATTTTTCAAAGCCAAATCTAAATCCAATTTATTGCTTTCTAATGTGTTTACTTTTAGGTAATTTTGAGAAGGAAACTTTGACAATGAATGTTTTTTGACTCTAAATTCATCATGAGATGAGATTTGATGGGGTAAGAGTATGCAGAAGAGAGAATCAGTGGGTCAGATTTCAAAGCTTGGTCAGAGGTTTGGGTTAGTTTTTAAGGCCAGTCAATGGACCTCCTTGCACAAAATCACAGTTTAATGAACAGTAGTAAAATAAGTTTTTTAATGATGATTCAGTGCTCATTTTTTATTCTAGTTAGTTTGAGATGTCTGATGAATCAATTTGAGAATGTCAGTTGTTCAAGAATGAAAATTTTTTAGCCAAACCCACTTTGGGGCCCAATTATTTCTATCAGATTGATTAGATGCCAGGGTTGGAAAGTTTGGCTTCAAATCCAACTTGAAAATGTTCAATATTCTATTAGATGCTCTTTCCAAGGAAGAGAAAATAGGCCATGCCACTTGTATATGATGAGGAGGCTGGTGATCCATATAAAGTAGATATGCAAGAGTGTGCGGGATTGATTTTGAATGATCTCAAGGCATGAGACATTACTAATGATCATACTCTTTAATATTAGAGTCGAGTGGGATTAGGGGAATTACATCACTCAAGATACAACTAAAGTAAAATACTATGTGACATGTCATAATGTAGCATAGAAATTGAACAACAACATCATTGAGTATGAAGTAATATATGATGGATGTCTTGCCGACAGTGATAGTGCATACATGAACAACATTTGAATGAAACAAGCTGCAATATAGACCATGGGAATAACATGATGATTGCAAGACATGGATACAAGAAGGATTGAGGTTGATCTCATGTAAACATTTTATATACATCCCTGCCTACAACATCTTCAAAAAAAATTGGAGAATGGATGCTACCAGTGTAGCCCACACCAGTCAATGGTAGTCAAGGCCATTGAAAATGAATTCATCTTTAGAAGATTAAATAGAGGCATTCCATAGTGTGAAGGCTAGCGTAGGGGTAGAGAAAAGATCAACCAAGGCCACGCTAAGTAGGAACCCCATGAGCTTGAAGGAGGAGACCTACAGCATGAGCAAGCAGCTTTCACACATGAAAGTAGCCTATGAAAAAGCATGTTCAAGGAACCATTTGGAGGTAGGGGTCTCCATAGAGTATGGTATAATAGAGCAACCAATGGCTAGTTATATAAAGAGCTCCATATGCATGAACAAGAAAAACTCATGCTAGGCACAAAAAGAAAAAGTCAATAGCAAGGAGACCATTGTTTACAAGAAAGGAATTCTCATATTAAAGATTGCAAGCTAGGAAAAACACTCATGACATTAAGAGAAGGAAATGGAACCCACAACAAGAAAATATCATATGCTAGATTAAGAAGATGCCATCAAATCAGAGAAGATGACAGAGAAAAGCATTTATGCTTTTAATCCCACATGGGGAGCATGGAGGGTTTACATTTGTATAAATGTCCTAGCACAATGAAAATAAGCAACTCAAAGCCACACAACTTTTGTAGCCCGAGCAGGTGTGGAGGGGCCCACTGGTCTAGGTCAAATGTATTTTAACTTGTGAATTGCTAATGGCTAAGCATATGCGCAAAAGTTAAAAACAAAGCCTCTACATTGTTACGCTTACCCATATGATCAGGATGTGGATGATAGAAGTGTTATGCCCATACAAAATGAGGTCTAGCATATGGGCATGAATCAAATTCTAAAGGGATCCAGTGTTACGCTTGACACATATGAACATAAAGGGAATTCACTCGCATAAGAGCGTAAATAAAATTTTGAAGAGGTTTGGGGATACGCTCAAGTCGTGAGAGCATAAAGGAGATTCACCTCGTATGAGTGTAAAGGGAGATGTGAAGGGGTCCCACGGCTACGGGATAATATAAATATTAATATGATTCATATGCCTATATGAACATAAAGCCAAATTTAAAAGCCTCCAGGGCTACCGAGAAAGAATTAAGAAAATTAATTAATATTAAAATATTAATTAATTTAAAATATCTCAAGTCTTGCACAATCAGTTAGATTTCGACAAGTGGCAAGGGGTAGAAATAAAAGTGAAATATTGAATATAAAAATGAAAATTCAAAAAAGTTATTCAAATGCATGATGAAAGATTTGAATAAATTTAAAGTTTTATATAGTTTATACTATATAATTTTTTTAAAATTTTTTGAGTTTTAATGACTGATCATGGCTCAGGACCCTAAATTTCAAATGGCTATAACAAGGAGGTTTTTTGTCCAAAATAGGCAGTGCAATATACCATTGGAACCATAAGAAGTTGAATTTTCTAGATTTGAGGTCAGATTTTGCACAACAATCCACCAGTCTAGTCTATAAGTAGTTTTGTAATTTTTGGGGCATTCTTAGTAAAAGGGGCAAAATTCATCATGGAGTGTCAGAATCAATTGGGGAACATATAATGATGTTTTTTGATGCTAAAACGAATTCTAAAAAAGTTAGCATGCTCCTAGAATTCATATTCTAACTAATTTTTGCTATTGTTGTGAGTTCAAATCAGGAATCAAAATCAATTATTCTATCAAATATCTCAAATATTATGTGCTTGTAGAGGCCTAATGAGGAAGATTTGATTCACCAATTGAGGGGAGAGATTAGAGAGTCATTTTAACTTGTTGAGAAGGTTTTCCAATTGGAAAGATGTCATGTTTTGATCAAATCCAGGATTTCTTCTCCTATATTTTTCTTTCTCTCATCTATAATGAGGTTTGTTGTAGTGGGTTCTAGTCCTGGGAGAAAAACTAGTCATTGCTATGATACCATGTTTTGGATCCAATTTTGATGTGTTCCTATACTATGATACCACATTTCTTTCAACAAATTTCTCCTATATGAACAATAGTAGGAAGATAAATACAAATAGTTCTGACATGTTAGGTTTTTTCATGTTTTCATTTCATGCATATGAATTTATTGTTTCAAGAAAATGAATACAAAAAACAACAAATGGTTGAGTTTCATGTTGAATCTTGTCTCCTTTATTAGTGATTTTCAATGTTTTACAATCTTTGAACAAAGAGCTTAGGTTGTAGTTATAGTCCCTTAAGGCTATATGTTTTTTCATTTTTTCTTATAACTCAAGGGTTTATGTAAATGCTTCAGGGAAATCAACAAGGTTGCCAGAATATTGATGGGGATATCATGTAAGAATGAGGTTTAGATTGAACATGGATGTCTATTTACAAGGTGAATGGATAGATCATATATCTGAAGATACAAATATGTCTCAGATATCCATACGTGTATGATTGATTCTTGGAATTGCCCAATAGATAAGGCACTAATCAGTTATAGGATCACTTGTTCATGCAACTGTATATTAGGGGTTTTTTTGAATTCAAAATTATTAATCAAAATCAATTCATTTTGTCATGTTTTGTAATGGGTGGAAAAGAAACAACCCTCTCTCAACTTATGAGATTCATAGATTTGCAGTTAGCTATTGTAGATCAATGTCATTTTATGAGTTATTGGGAGATTATAAGGGTTTTTATCTACATTAAATAGGTTCAGATTTATGTTTTAAATGCATTGGTACCATACATCAGAACCTCAAGGTTAACCTTCCTAGATCTTGTAGAGCCTAAAGTGAAGAAGGGTCAAACCTTATAGTTGACCCAAGATTGTAGTTAAGTGTATCTATCATAGGAATTTGCTAGCCTTAGATGCATTTTTCTAGTTTCTTAGTCATTTTCAAAACTGTTAAATCAGAAGCCAATAGGTCCTTCCCCAAAGGAGAATTTAGTGACCTTACAATCAAGAAAAATGAGTTGTTTAGGGACAAATATAGGTCCACATGCAAACCAAAAAGAAAACCCCAAGACCACAAAATCCTTGATACCATATGAAACCTCATCAAAGCCATAACCACATGTTACTCAAGCTACCAAAAGAACATGCTAGAAGTAAACATAAATAATAACTCTAGTAAATCAATGAATTAGTTTATGTAGGCTTAGATAAAGGATCCATGATAGGTCCTTATTAAGGAGATAATCATGTAAAAAGAGAGAACATGATCATCTAAGGCCATTCCTTAAATAATAGACATGAACAAAAGGAAATATTCTTGGTTGATGCAAGATTTCTAAATTATCCAAGATGCTCCTATATCAAATACCTCAGGTAAATAAAGACTAATGTCCACATCAAGATGCCTTGATTTTCTACAAGGTATCATAAAGATCCAACTCAGCTTGAGATATCCAAGAACTATCTTCAACTAGTTTAATCTTCCATTTCACTAGGTACTCTTTGTAACCTTTTCCTCTAGTGCTTTTATTTACTCTGGTATCTAGAATATTGTTAATTCCCTCCATCATCTTTTTAGGATAATTAAGTTTATTAGGTGTTTCTTCATTAGATTCATAACACACATAAATGTCTAAAATATTTAATATTGGTGAAACATCCATGTTATCAGGCAGTTCAACTTCAAAGGCATTTTTGCTATCATATTTCTTCAAGATTTTACAAGGACCAAACTTCTTCATCTTCAACTTTTCATAAGTACCAAGAGGAAATATGTTCTTCAAATGTATCATTAACTCATCTCCAACCTCAAAATTCTTATTTTTCTTCCTCTTATTTTCTCTCTTCTTATACTCTCAAATTACTATTATTTAGATTATATGTTACTTCATCATGAAATCCTTCATAAATTTCAAAAATTCCTCAAATTTATCTCTATGCTTCAACTCATTATTTAAGTTTCTCAATTTTGTAGTTCCTCTAGGATGCATTCCATTCACAACCTCAAAAGGTGTCTTCTTAGTACTTATATTCACTAAATTATTATATGTAAATTTTTCTTGTGCCAAGACCAAGTCCCAATTAGTAGGTTTGTCTCCAATCAAACATCTTAACAAGTTACCCAAACTTTTTTAGTAATTTGGCTAAGAGGTGACTATAAAAATGTGTTAATGTTGTCATTTATGGAAGCATATCATCTATATTAAGATAGTATGTTGTGAAGATAATTTTTTACCTTGAAGACTAAGAAAATTGTCTAAGTATCACAAAGTTTATCTCTAAACATAAACACCTTTTTGGTTTGCGAATATCATAGATACAAAATTTACATGTGAACACTTGAGGAAAACAATAATAGGGTATGATGATCCTACAAAAAAGAGCTCAAGTCATTATGAGTAGTACAAATGAAGTTATTAATGTTTTATTATTTGAAATAATATACAAGAAGAATTGCACAGAGTGAAGGAAATGGTAAATTTTGCTAAGGAATTATTTTGGTTTACCAAACTAATTACTTGAGTAATTACTCAACCTTAACAAAATTCAAAAAATTGTATGCAAAGTTGTGTAATTTTTTGGACATTTTTATGTACGTGTTTTGTGATGTGATCTTTATGTTAGAGAAAAGAAGAGGAAATTTATGAAAAGATATGTACAATGAGATATAAATGACAAATAAGATATAGAATATATCAACATTATCAAAAGGTTTTTGTATCCATATATTTTGTATACAAAATATCATTGTAATTGCATGCTTGGTTTGTAGGCTCATCTTTCATACATTTTTACTATATTACTATAACTTATAATAGGGTTGAGGCTTCTAAAAAGGCCTAGTTCTCTAACAAGGTCAAAAAAACTATACAGATGTAATAGACTCCTAACAAGGTCAATATATTTTACAAGATACTTACAATTAGTGGATCATTTTGTGGGTACATTCCCCATTGGGGTTTTCCCTTGGACAAGGTTTCCCTAGTTAACAAATAATGATGTTATGAGTTATATTGTGTTATTACTATACTTAATTTTAAATTTAATCACATATGCATGTTTTAAGGTTGTAAAAGATATCCATAGTTGGGAAAAAGTTTGTGGAATACTGATCCACCAGCCCTCTCAGTATTTCCTATTTCTAACAATTGGCATCAGAGCTAAATTATTGAGAGGAGGCCTAAAAAATTAATTAAGATCTCCATGGATGGATCAATTTCAAAAGAATCTATATGAAGCTCTTGAGGAATTTGATGTTGTAATCACCCAAAAATGGTCATCTAGACTATGAGCCCCTTTTCTAGTATTTTTGCATAATTTATCTAATGCTTATCCTTGATCAAATCTCCAAAAATCTATTTATTTGATTTTATCCTATAGTTTGATCACTTTATCCTAAGTTCATATTTAATTAAAAGAACATGTCCCCCTTTTAATTAAATAAAATTACTCACTTATCTCTTATCCTAAGTTGTACGTGCAAAAGTATTTACCTTATTTAAAAATAAAAGAAAATATATCTTTGTCCCACATGGGTGACACAAGTCAACTATTCTTCATGATTGGTGGAAATGCTTGTGCACATGGATCACTCTCATTTTCAAACTCCACCCTTTATTACATGCATCTCCCCTCGTGATCTTTATCACCCATTTCTCTTTAAAAGGGAGATCTCTGATCCTCACTTCACAACTCCACTCTTTTACTAACGTTACACTAAAGGATTGGAGATCTCATACTTGTGGAGCTCCTATAGTTCTTATATCTTATATTATTTATTCTTGTTTCTATCCATGCTCATAGCTTAAATCATCTAGTCTAAATAGGGGTTCTAATACTTATCTTGTATTCTACTTTTTCTCATTTAGCTTCCATTTGCATTACATTAATTCTAGATTCTTGGATACTAGCATTATTGCTCCCATCTTTGAATCTCTTATTCTATGGTGCACCTTGCAAGGTTTTCATAGTTTGGTTCATTTGAGAGCCACCATCTGATAGCCTTTGCATGTCATACATAGAGAGATATAACCTACCTCTTGAGATGTCCTATTTCATGGATATTCTCAAGAATAATAGTTTATAGAAGTGTGAAACTTTTTGAACACACATATGTGATCAGTAAAGAAAGATATAATTTAAAGAAGAAATACAAAGAGAAAAAATCTACCATTCACAATTGAAAAGGGAGATTGAATATGCCAATTCCCATATGAAATGATTCAAATGATTAGATCAAGGACAATGATGTAGGTTTGGCTATTAAAAAGGAAAATTAAATCCTAAAGCATGAGCTAGATATTAAAAATATAAAATTGAGTATGGAGGACGATGACAAGAAGATTGAATAAGATTTGAGATTTGAGAATGCAAATCTGAAATCCAAACTTACCAAGGTAACATATGAACTTGAGACTTCAAGGTTACAATACAAATAACTTGAGAAGTACAATACCATTGTGAAAGGATATCTTACACAAAAAAATCAATATCTTGAGAAGTTGTATTCTAGTACTGAGAAGCTTGATGAGAAGATGATGTTACATAGACCTACTTATGATAAGATTGGTATTGGTTACTATTTAAGGTCAATTAGTAAAGAGATATGAAGTTACTAAGGAACCAACTCTTGTGATCTAATAACCTAAACATTATTAAGAATATATGAATAAGGTAGATACTAAACAATCTAAACTACCTAAAGGAGTAAGAAGATAAGTTTTAGGAAAATGTTATCTATGCAATGAAATTGTTTATATGAATGACTATATAGGTGACTATACTAACCTTATTTCTAGTTATTATTATAATTTTTATGCTTATGGACATAGAGCTAGTGAATGTAGGAAACCTAGATTTAATAATAATAATACACATCATTGTACTAACCTTATAGATAGTAGACATATTGGTGGAAATGATGGCAGAAGAAATTGAGTTATGTGTTATAAGTCCAAAAACTTTGGATATATTGCAATAAATTACAGATTACAAATCAAGTAATCAGGACCTAGATATAGAAACAATGTGATAGCATGTTAGATTTGTAATAAGATGGGACATACAACAACATTTTTTAGGATGAAGAATATGAGAATTCCAAACAACGTGGGGAATAACATGACACATAATTTTAGAATAAATATGAATAATGTCAAAAGAATGATAATACCAATGATAAATAGAAAGAGAAGGTAGAAAGCTTAAATGAAACATTTGTTAAAGCTAAGACACTAGAAAATACACAAATTTGGGTAGAAAAGAAGACAAGTGACACAATTGAAAACAAGTTGAAGTTGGTGATAGTTGTTGAGAAACCTTTATATACTTGAGCAATTTATTTCATAGAAGATAAAAGGGGATTTAGCATCAAAAATTTATTTAACCCCTATATGATTGAATTGAGGCTTGCACAATTAAGAGAAAGTAGAGATGGATTTAAGGAAGCTACACCTAATTATAAGTTCATATGTGAGTGCACAAACAGGACAATTTGAGAGAAAAATTGAAGCATGTTGAAGCAAACTGGAAGAAAATTCAGCAAGCCCTAGTTTCATGGTTTTAAAGGTATTTATCACTTGCACATTTATATTTTTAAGAGAAGTAAAGGTTTAAGTTTGAAAGAATGGCTACACCAACTATTTGTGACATAAGTGAGAGACCTACATATAAGTTCAAGAAGCACCCATATATTTCTCTTGAAGATGGTTCATCTAGTGCATTTTTGCAAGCTCCCAGTAGGGTATTTCACGTAGAAGAGATTCACACTTATATTCACTGCATGTTTGAATCAACTGTAGATAATGACATTCATCATGACATGAACCTAGTTTACAAAAATGACCTAACCTTCAAACAAGGGTTTGAGAACTTAGAGAACCTAAAATTCACCAACCATATATTCTTTGAGGAGTTTGACCAACATGAGTGGACAAGAACAACTCTTAGCAGAATTCATGAGGATATGTTTTTGGTTGGTGATATTCCAGTGATGATTGGTGATGCAATAATTCATAAATTGATAGGATTAAGTAATGAGAGTAGTACCTTGTGAATGAGAAGAATGTTAAGAAATTGGTTAAGACTAACACTAAATCTATGTCTAATGGAAAGAAAATGAGATTGGATAAAATCAACCAAGTTGATGTGAGATTGATTAGTAAGATAATTGGTTATAAGGTGAACTAGAATTCTAGATTAAACTATGTATCTACTAGATTCATCCATGTAACCTATATTATGACTATGGGAAATGAAAAGGTAAAAATGTGTGAGATCCTTAGAAAATAACTCATTGATAATAGTGATAGAATTAAAAAGAATAAAAGTGTTGCATTTAGATTTGAATCTTCATTAACATACCTATTATTTCAAGTGATGCAGAAATTCCCTGAACTACCTAATTATGAGTTGGACACAAACAAGAGTGTCATGGAATTTATTTGTAGTGCCTCTCCCATTTAATTTATGTAAGTCATCTTGATAGATGAAACTTTAATGATCTTTCTTTGTGACTAATCATGATTGGAACCCATGAGTGGTCTACACACCTAGGGTGATTTGATTATTGTTGCATTAGCTGGTTAATGTATTTGTACTATGGATATTTATATCATTCTTGTAGTAAACTTTTATTATGGTGCAAATGAATGATTAATGATTTAAATAGATTATTTTAATAAAATTAATTAAATGATTAAAATTGTTAGAGTAAATAATTAATTATTAAATATTTATTCTATTTACTTAAGTTTACTTAGGTTAATGCATTTATTTCAATGAGTTGTTGACAACATGTGAGTTTGTTCCCTTCTAGCATGTTCCACCTTTTTGTGGAAGTGTGCTTAGTTTGCAACCTTATCTTCTACCTCTTTCTAGCTTGTTCTACAAGCTTCCATGAGGCCTTTATATTTGGGCTCTCTTATTGTATTTTCTCAACTCATTCCATTCTCATTGTAAATACATTTTCATTGTTTTACAATATGTTCTCTCTAAAGTCTCTTTAGGGTTTTTTCCAAGCTCCACCACTTTCTTCTTGGTTTCCCTTTGATAGGTTATTTTCATGCAGGTGATCTTGGTGAGCTGTGGAGTTGGATTTCATCAACTCCTACATGGTATCAAAGCCTCCCTACTACTTCTTGCTTGAAGAATTTTTTGAAGCCGCAATTCAGAGACACAAACCCTAGTTTGTTTGTGCATTTTTCTTCAATCCAAAGGAGGAGCATTTTTTTGGAGCACTTTGGACCCAAACAAACACTGCCATTAGATCCAGAAGGCCATTTATAGTTAGGATTCATATTTTTAAAAATTGATTTTGGAGATAGAGCTCTGGCACGAAGAAAAAAATTTGTTGCAAGCCTATAGTACAGCCATACGGACAATTTCATCAAAAGATTTAAAAATAAATAAATAAATTTAGGCCACACCACCATGGCACTATCCAACAGCCACCATAGGGCTACCCATGCACCACTGGTGCCTCACCAACACTAGCGGCGCCCCTGTCTGCTCTACCTTTTTTTGCCATGGTGCCTCCTGTCTGCTCCACCTTTAAGCCACTCCTCTAGTGTCACTAGCCTTTCCTCCACTCTTGCATAGTCACCAACTAGTGTAGATATATTTTCATAGTCAAAAATAGTTGGTGCACTTAGTGGGTGACACATTGCATGGGTGACACGTAGACCCTACCACATGACCCTACCAACTTAGCCACCTACCATGTGGCCTCTTTTTTTGTTGCGATGGCTAGCAAGACATCAAATTTTTTGCAATGAAATGCTAACACCAACATGATGTTAGCACTACATCATCAGCCCTCTTGCACCTCTCCAGGGTCTTTTTGGACCTACTTGTATTTTTTGGCCATAACTTGAGCATATGGAGGTATTTTTTCAATCCAAAAGAAGTGTCAAAAAGTTGGTTCTGAGATGAAGACATTGGTGTAGATATTTTTAGATTTTGATGTAGTTTTGTTGCCTATTTTTTAGTTGAAGTCCAAAGTTTTATTTTTGACTTTGGCATGCATATCTTTTGCATCTCATGTCAATTTTTTGAAAATGTTAGATTTTTGGAAATTTGGTTTTGTCATCATTTTAGAAATGTAGTCTGTTTCTTTATATTCTAGCCCATTCTCTTTCTATCATGTTTTTGGCATTTTTTCTCTATGGTGGATATCTTGGGTATTTTAGGTCTGAGGATCATTTTCCTAGCATGGTTTCCTTTGTTTTAAGCTATCCTATCTTTTGTGTTAGCTTTTTTCCTTTTTTGATCATTGTAGACATCATTTTTAAGAACTTTTATGTATACACACTAAGATAAAGTGCTACTCTTGCATTTCAAGTTCATGAACATTGTTTTTGAGATAGTTGTACTTGCACTATTTTTATAAAGAACCATGGGGGAGGGATAGTTGCTATTTTTGGCCTTCTTCCTTTTGTTTTTTCATGTAGCATCAGTGTGACTATATCTCTATAGGTGTTTTTACCTCTTCCTCTCTTGTCATTCTTGTTTCTATCTGCAGAGGATTTTGGCCCACCTTCTCAGTTGCCTATCATCTCACCCCATCTACATTAAGGGTGGGTTATGCTATTGTTCTAATGCATCCTTGGTTTTATGGTTCTATAGTGTGAGTTATGTATTGAGTGGTTGATCCTATATACAAGGCAATTTTAGTGGCTAGCTACCTATGCATGCTAGGTTCGTGTCTTCTTCTTCCATGGAGGTTCTTTAGATTAGCAATTTTTTCTTATGGTAGATTTTGTGGCTTCTTCATGCTTCAGTGATGCTCTTCATGATCACTCTTTGTTCCTATTTTAGGGGACATTCCCCTAGTTGGAGGCTTCTTCAGTTCTTCACTAGGCTACCTCTTTTTGGGGGAGGGTTTTTCCCATGTGGTTTTCTCTCTTTTCCCATTTTTAGAGGTTACATCTCTTTGCATTGAACATGGGTACCTAACATGGCCTCATTTTCGGGACCCATTCTACATTTTCATCTTAGTTTTGTAAGCTTAAGGCATTCCCCTAAGTTGCACTTAAGAGGGGGGGTGTTAGAGTAAATAATTAAGTATGAATTATTTATTCTATTTACTTAAGATTACTTAGGTTAATGCATTTATTTCAATGAATTTTTGACAACACGGGAGTTTGTTCCCTTTTAGCATGTTCCACCTTTTTGTGGAAGTGTGCTTAGTTGTCAACCTTATCTTCTACCTCTTACTAGCTTATTCTACAAGCTTCCATGATGCCTTTATGTTTGGGCTCTCTCATTTTATTTTCTCAACTCATTCTGTTCTCATTGTAAATACATTTTCATTGTTTTACAATATGTTCTCTCTCAAGTCTTTTTAGGGTTTTTTCCAAGCTCCACCTCTTCCTTCTTGGTTTCCCTTCGATAGGTTATTTGCATGCAAGTGATATTGATGAGCTGTGGAGTTGGATTTTATCAACTCCTACAAAAATAACATAATTTTGCATACTATTGCTTCAACTCTATTATTATAATGCATCTACACTTGATCAAGTTGTTAATTATGTTGGACTTATATCCCTAGCAAAGACACATGTAGTTATTGATTTGATTGATCATACTAAGCCAATGTCATCTATGTATGGCACATGTGTCTTTTTTAATTAAACTACTAAACCCTCTATTAATTGGTAAATATGGATTCATTATGCATTTGTAATAGACCAGTTAAGTGTCTGTACATTTAGGTGATCCCATAGTGGTTGCAAAATTTATTAGTTATTTTGATTTAATAGTTAAATGGGAGTTTTACAATTGATTTGATTTATTTTGATTTACCGACAAATTTTTCATAGTTGAATTTCATTTAATTTGAGTTTCCTAATTTTAATTGGCTTAAGGGAGTTAATTAGATTATTTCATTTAAACAATCTAATTTATTTGTCACTTTGTAAAAGTGCATATATTGGCTAAAGGTGAGTTTATTCTCACTTCACACATTTTAATTTAGGATTTTGGAGTAAATCCTTCAAACCCTCTTATGATATTTTTATTTTTTTTGTTGTGGTAGATTAGATCTGTCGATTAGCATGAGAGTGGTCTTATTGGATCCATAGTGGGAAGATCTTTGTTTGCTCAATATTTTGTCAGATTCACTAGCCCATTTATTTCATTATGGATTTTTCCATTTTACCCTCTTGGTTGTGAGGTATGGCTCTCTCATTTTATTATTTTGGCTCTATTTTAAATCTAGTCTTTGGCAGTAAATTGAATCAAGTTTGAGAACTAGTGTTCCCCTCCATTTTGATATGTTAGTTCTACCTAGTTACATGAGTACAAATATTTGATTATTTTGGGGTTTTAGCTTGATTTTTTATGCCCTTATGCTGATCATGTTTGCATACAATCTTCAAACTTAGTTGATTTTTGGGAATTTGGGAACCATTTGGATAATGAGTTTTAATTTTGACAAATTTTGACAACATTGAGTTTTTAGTGATTTTGACATCGCCTCATTTTGCATGCCTCCCAAATTACTTGGATACTTCTTGGCATTTTTTTGGTCATGGATTTTAAATGTTGGTTAGGTTTCAAGTCTAGCTATATTTTTAGTATATCATCATTGGGATTATGCATAATCTGTACTCTCAGAGTTAGGTTGGTTGAGTGAGTTAATGATGTTTGGTGTTTTGTTTCCTTATTGGGATTCACATAGAATCCTTACTCCTAGATATAGGATAGTTGAGTGAGATTATTAAATTATTTCATTTGTTGTACTTCTCATATCCAACCCTTGTATTAGTTTTATGTGATTGCATTCATCAAGATGGTTGTGCCCACACATGAGCATGTGTGCATGTGCATGATGAGACCATATGAGACCTGAACTCCCAGATATAGGCCAGTTGAGGGATTACTCATTTAGGGGTTAGGTTGGGAACTTGAATTTCCTACAAGTACTCATAATGTGATAATGATGAGTATGTAAGATAGGTGGTGGAGTGGCTTCTCTCATGTACCCCAACCTAGAAGTGACTAACAAGGTAATGTGAAGAGGTTTTAAACAAGTGATAACCAAATTAATTTGGTAATAAGACCTAGTGATAAGATAATAGAACACTCATATGGTATATGGCCTCCTAACGGATTTGAGCCATACTAGATGGGGGTATAGCATGTGTTCTCCTATTAGAGTTGAGTCCTACTAGGCATGTGGCCTCTTGAGGGAGTTAAGACATGTTGGGTATGTGCCCTCCTGGGGCAGAGTTGAGCCATACCACATTTAGCTTGGGATTTTTGATGTGAAGTGAGTTACACTCCACTTGAGTACTTACATAGTTAGCTTATAGTGGGTCTGACTAGTGACCTAATGTACTATATTATCTTTAAGATCATATAGATATTGGTATCATACCTAATTGGCATGTGTTAGCCATGGGTGGTTTTTTTATGTGATTGTGGTCAAGTCATTATCTCCATAAGCATGACAAGTGTGGGCCAATGCGTACCACATGGTTGGGAGGCATAGCTACCTATACTACTATTGGGGACTAGTGTATATAGATAGTCTACTTCCATTTTGAAGCTAGTGCTAGATATTCACTTGGTACTTTTGTGTATCCAAAGGATGTTTTCTTGTGATTTATGTTTTAATTTGGATTTATTTGATATTATGTTTAGATAATATTTAGTATTTTACTTAATGTATTCCTTTACCATGATGTTTTATCACATTTCTTAGTTGAGACATCTTACCACTACTTTGGATTAGTGATGCTATTAGTAAATTAGTATGTTAGTTATTTCTTATTGTGATTTTAATTGATGGTTAATGGTAAGACATATCTTATCAAACAACTCCAATGATCTTCTTGGAAAATTTAGATTCATTCTCGAGGGTATGTTTAGGATCCTTAAGATCTCATGATTCCATTATGGTAGGAATGAAATGTGCATGGTTGATTTTATTCAGTTACATCTGTATTGATAGATTACTTTCAGTGAAATGGTTTATATGCACTTTTTATTTATTAACGAGGTTGATCTAATGGATGTATGTAATGAGATGTGTATCTTTAGCTTCATTCAAGTTCTTGGATTTAATTTTATTCTCTCAAGTGATCATTCCTCAATTTATTTGGGTCTTGTACTCCCCAATGTGTTAGAAATAGTTAATACTGGGGGGGGGGGGTTGAATCAATATTTTCAATCTTTCTAACCACAACTGAATATTATTAATAACTTCTTCACATGCATAAGGAAGAAATCCTGGCCAAGGGAAATCCTCGATGGGAATGGAACCCACAAGATGATTCACTATCTAAAGAATTTGGTTAAGGATATTGACCATGTTAGGAGTCTATATAGAATTTATAGTGTCTCAAGTCCCTATTAGGAGACTAGGCCTTGTTAGAAGCCTCAACCTTGTTAGGAGTTGCTTCAACCTAGTTAGGAGTTGGTAGATCATATACAAATGTGTGCAAGAAGAGCCCACTGCCCTAACATGCAACTATAGAATAAGTTCTTCAAGAAAATAAGTATACATACAATACTGGATCACTTGTTGTACTTTTCAAATCTTTTGATTGTCAATTCATCATACAGGAGTTGTGCACATATCAATCTGCATCATATCTTGCATAACATTACTTCACAATAATTGGTTACCCATGTATTTTACAACATCTCATTACACTATAACTTTGCAAATGAAGTTCTTTACTTATACCAAACATATTGGTAAATTATTCCTTAGTTAGCTCACATATCATTCTTAGAGTTGGCTCATCAAGAATTAATAATTAAAAAATTATTGAAATTGTTTAATATATTCTATTGACATGCTCTGTTCTATGTTGTATCATCACTGCATTACTATTTCCTTCACAACTTGAACTCGGTTCCTTGTACAGACATGCACACTGGTATACATCATCAATATGATGTCATGCATCTTTGGTTAACTATGTAAAATAATATTCCAAGGGAATATTCTATTATCATCAAATTTGTCATGCTACTAAACACTATCTAATACTTAGACAATTTTCCTTCACAAATGATCATGACTAACCTGCAAGACAAATATGTTACCATAAATGACAACCACATAATTCACCTTATCTGATTGATTGGTCATATTGCCAATAATCTACCCCTTTGGCATTGATGTCAACATTTTGGGAAAATTTGCTAAGTCCCAAACATGTTGTCATACCAATCAAAATAAATAACCGTAACACAGTTCAAATATTGTATTCATGTTTTCAAAGGATTACATCCCTTATAACTCTGATTACAATGTTATCTTGAAGCAAAACTTACTACTATAACTATCAATTACATTTTCTTGTTCTCTCCCCCTTACAATTATAATTCCGTACAATGACAATTTTCCATATTTCTCCCCCTTTGACATCAATGAGAAAGCTGCCAAATTTGAAAAAATATGTCAAGATCTGGTAGTTGCATCAAAACTTGGAAAATCAATCACTAAAGTTGGTCTTCAACTACAAAATTATTTTCTTCTAACTATCTTTCAGTGTATCAGATACACCGAGTAGCACACATAAGGAATATGTGGCTAACTTTGTTGCATTCAAATCTATAGCCACAAATTTGTCATATGAGGACTTTTCTGCCAAGCATTCCTCTAATTGATTTTCTAGCAATGTTACCTATGGGAATAAGTGATCTCTCAAAAGAGTGAGTCTCTTAAAAACATTTTCTTTCTCTACTTGAGTTTTCCTTATGCTATCATGAAGTGTCTACATTGTGTGCTCAATGGTATCTAACTTCTAATTCTATTTTAGAAAGTTGTTAGTGAGTGTCTGAAGCTCAGCTACCTTTTCTTTGATTTGATCATCAAAACTTTGAAGATGGATGTATACCAAATTGCATTTAGCATAAGCCTATTTTCCTTCTTCTATAATTTGTCTTAATGCCTTAATGCATACATTCAAGGTTTTTATATCATTCCTTATGTTTGTATACATGGTATTAAGAAGTTTACCATCATGCTCTATTTGTGCTTGAATTGTAGCCACATTAGTAAGTGTTGCAAACTTATTATCAAAAGCTTTACAAAAAATTTATGCTTGTTGTTGAATATCTATAGGTGTATCAACAGGGCTTACTATCTTTTCCATTGTGTCTAGAACTGAAGTCAAAGTCTTTTCAATAGACTTGACTGATTTCTTCTTTTCAATAAATTTACTCAAAGAAGATACGAGATTATGTGCTTCATCTTGTTCATCTGACTATACTAGTGCTTCTATGACCACTTCTGCTTGAGTTGGTGGTGTAGAGGGCATTGTTGTTACTGTTGCTAAGGGTACACTTGAAGTAGTTTCTTCAATGCTAAATTCAATTTTATTTTTAGAAGGTGCATCTTCTTCTTCTAGCTCTTGATCTTCATCTTCATCAGATGAGCTAGTGTAACCCATAATATTATCAACAATGCTGGCCAAAATCTTTAAATGGGTCCTCATTTTTATCAACTATCATATTGGTGTTAACCACTTGCATAGATTCACTACCAATGGTGATATGAGGTGAATTATTGGAGATTGGTGTTCTAGTTGTCTTCTCAAAATTGTGAGGTGGACTACCTATAATAGGACTTGCTTCCTCTATCTACACACTCTCCTCAGAATCCTTGGGCATAGAGCTTGCCTTCTCTGGTTGTGCACTCTTTTTTGACATAAGACATGCCTTTTTTGGCTATGCACTCTTATTTTGCATAGTAGACATGTATATTACTATAGCCTTTTGAGTTTCCACATTTACTTCTTCATAATTTCCTCCCATGAGGAGAATGGATCTCTTTTTATTTCTTAATAGTGGTTCTAAGTGCATAACTTTTTCTCCATATTAATTCTTATTTTCTTGTCTTACTCTATCACTCTATTTTTTTTCTATTTCTCAGCCTATTATAAAATCTTCAGGTATCTAACCTCTTAGACTATCAAATCATTTATCTTTAAGAATCATATTCCTAACTACAACATTCTCTAGTTGTCTTCTATCCATATTATTGTACAAATTATAGTATTTTTTAATTCCACAAAATTATTGTCATTAATAAATTTCATGTTGAGATTCTCTACCTTGGGTTTCCATGCCTTTCATCCAACTTAGGTCTTTGCTACATGATCAGCTAGCTCTACTAGTCTGTCATTTTCTTCTTCAAATTCAGAAGAACTAATCTACAATGTTCTTTTCTTCTTGTTTGGACCACTTGTAGTCTTCTTGACTCTCTTCTTAGGAGGGGTTTTGGTTTTTTCAAGCCTTGTAGACTTCCTAAGTGCAGACACAACCTTAGTCTTCACTAGATTCTTTGGAGGTTGCTACTACACAACTACTGCATATGGTATAGTAGGTGCTTATGCACTTATCTAGGAAATTGTGACCTCTTTAGTAGGTCTGGCCACTGCAATAGGTCTAGGGGTCAATAGCTCAGATTGACCACTGGCCTTCATTTCATGGCTATCCCTTTCACTTCATAAAATTTCTTTCTTGACATTCCTAATTCCTTCATAATAGAATCAATCACCTTTTCCACCTTCTTAGAGTCCTTGATTATCTGACTAGTTTTAACCTCTCTCATCTTCTTAATATATGTCCCCCATCTAGGACATTCAGAATCAACTTCTAAGTGAAGGATTATTTGCGCATACCCTTCAATCAATTCCTCACTCATTTCATAACCCATAGGTTCAATAAACTTAACTCAAGGAACTACAGCTTCCATACAAGTGAAATTTGTTTCAACCAGGAAACACAATTCATCCTTATATTCCTCCACTAGCACAGGAGATATCCTATACCTTTTCTTCATTTTAGCTTGGAAAGATTTCATAATTCTATCAATATCATTGTCTCTAACTTTTTCAGGTCTGGTTTTGTATGCATGAGTGATTATTTACATTGTGCACTCACTACCATCCCAATTTATCATACCAAGAAACTTCTTAGTTGTGTAGAAGAATATGAGTTAGTAGAGACTCAAACCTAAAGACTGTGCTCCTAGACTTCATAATTCTTGATATATTATCCAAAAATTGAGTTTGGATAATGTTGCATAGATTAACATCTTCACCTTTTACTATAAGGTAAGTTGCATGAAGAAATCTTACAGGGACTAAATCTATCCTAGCTCCATGATTGAATTTTTATCCCAAAAAATTTCAAATTAGTCTTACTCCATCATCTTGAATGTTGTTGGCCTTCATGTTTCTACCATCAAAACATGTGTTGAGATTTGTCTCAACTATCTTACACATATTCTTAATGTTTATTAAATTACATCCTTTATTGTTTAAACCTATGACTTTGTGAATTAGACCATTATCAATACATATGATATAATCTCCTAGCTATAGAAGATCATCATGTACTCTTCTCAAAATTATCCTTGTCCATTCATGATTATCAAAGTCCATGTGGAACATATGCTTAACTAGGTTAAGTTGTTCTAGATATCCATATTCTGGTTTTAGTGACAATTCATTTCTACATATTTTCTCCAATTCCTTATGAATCTTTGTATTACCTATGCATTCAATTAATGAATATAACCTCTTATATCCTTGACATGAAGAGCATTTTCTAGGACTTGTGAAAATGCTCTAATAGGGTCATCAAGAAAAGAAACAAATGGGTGTTTCTTGAAATTGTATCGAGGTCTATTACTGGCATTAAAAACTTCTTGTCTTGCCATTTCTGAAAAATATGCTCAACAAATTCAAAAAAATACCTTAACTTTGCATATTAGGGTTTTTGATGAATTTGCATGTTTGCAAACCTCTTTAACTCTTCAAATCTTTCTTTGATCTCTCACTTAGATTTTGCATAAACAAATGATGTATGCAAATCAATTTACATCATTTAAATCTTTTGCAATCTATACCTTGCATTAAATGCATATCTTCCACTAGTTTAGTATATTGTCTCTATATAATAAAGAGGTGATTCTTCTTATATAACCTTATACAGACCATATCAAGTAATGTACACTTCACTATAGACTTCTCTCAATGTCTAGTACATACTGTTAATTGCACAAGCTATGATATTCTCTCTATCATTAGTTATCAATAACTGACACACTATTTCATTGAAAGTACTTAATTCTAGTAGGAGGAATCACAAACGATAAGTGACTAAACTATCTTGTCAAGTACATCTTCTAAAACTATATGAGAGCTTTCTGGTTCCTTTTCCTTTAAAAATGATTCCTTTAATTCTTTTATCTTCTCTTTCTTCAAACTATCACCATTTCTTCTATTGTTCATTCTATAATTTTGATTCCTGTTTAGGTCTCTTCTTTCCATTTTACAAAACTTTATTGTGTGTCCAAAGTTATTACATAACTGACATACAAGTACACTTCTTCTTTGTTCATTATGTTGGTTGTCAGGTGATCTACAATTCCTTGTGATGTGTCCAAGATTGTTGCATTTGTAACAAACAATTTGTCTTCTTTCTCCACTTTCATTGTTGTGAGATCTTCTTCTATTTCCTATATGGTTACTGTTCCTATATATATCCTACTATTGGCATTATTACTATTAAATTTAGGTTTCTTACAATCTACTGCATAGTGACCATATCTAGAAAAATTATGACAATAAAATTTCTAAATAGGTTTGAAAGACTTACCTTTGCAATCGTCTTTAGTATGTTCAAGTTCATCACACCAGGCATGAGATTTCTTTCTATTATTCATATCTTGATTAGATTCTTTATCTTTCTCAGAGTGACTAACATTCTCTTTGTCTTTAGATTTATCATATGATTTTACTATATCCTTCTTGACTTCAAGAGTATTAGGTTCTTTTCTCTCAATAGATTTCTTGGTGGATTGTCCAAGGAAAAATCCATGTCCAGTTTTGTCATAACTTGGTCTTTATATAGATATTTTTTCTTTAATCTTTTCACTACTGGTATATAATTTCTCAAGTTTTTGTTGGTTTTTACCAACTCACCTTTCATATAATATTGTATTTCTCTAATTATATATGCTCTAACTTAATAGATTCTAATTTAGATGTTACCTTGCTTAACTGGAATCTTAGATCTATATTTTTAGCTTTAATTTTAGAGTCATTCTTTCCTCCATTTTTTTTAAGACTTAGCTTGACTTCAACTATCTTTAACTCATGTTTTAGGATCTCATATTCTTTCTTTAGATCTTCAATATCATCGTCACTAGTTTTATCACAAGCTCCTTTCTTCTTGAAATCATCTATCTTGTCTTTTAGTTCACCAATGTAAGATTTTTTATCTTTATATATGTCTTTAAGCCATCTCCTTCATCAGTAAGGAGATCAATCTATTCAAAATATTCTTCAAGATTATTCTTCAATTGTTCCATATCCATAGGGATCTTATTCAAGTTGTTAAGCCTTTTTTGAATAAGTAGGCTCTGATACCAATTGTTAGAAATAGATAATACTGAGAGGGAGGGTGAATCAGTATTTTCAATATTTTTAACCACAATTGAATATTATTAATTACTTTTCCACATGCATCGGGAAGAAATCCAATAGTGTTAAACAAAATAAAAAACCATACATAGAGAGAGCTGATAACACCATATTTGTTAACTAGGGAAACTTTGGCCAATGCAAAACCCCAGTGGGGATGGAACCCACAAGATGATTCACTATATAAAGAATATGGTTAAGGATATTGACCTATTAGGAGTCTATGAAGAATGTATAGTTTATCAAGTCCCTATTAGGAGACTAGGCCTTGTTAGAAACCTCAACCCTATTAGGAGTTTCTTTAACCCAATTAGGAGTTGGTAGATCATATACAAATTTGTGCAAGAAGAACCCACTACCCTAACATGCAACTATATAATAAGTTCTTCAAGAAAATAAGTATACATACAATACTGGATCACTTGTTATACTTTGCAAATCTTTTGATTTTCAATTAATCATACAAGAGTGATTGCAGACATATCAATTTGCATCATATCCCGCATAACATTACTTCATAATCATTGGTTACCCATGTATTTCACAACATCATATTAAACTCTAACTTCACAAATGAAGTGCTTTACTTATACCAAACATATTGGTAAATTCTTAGTCAAATCGCATCTCATTCTTAGAGTTAGCTCATCAAGAACTAATAATTAAACAATTTTTGAAGTTGTTTAACACATTCTACTGACATGTTTTGTTCTACACTATATCATCACTACATTACTATTTCCTTCATAACTTAAACTTGGTTGGTCGTATAGACATGTACACTAGTACACATCATCAATATGATGTCATGCATCTCTAGTTAACTACACAAAAGAATATTCAAAGGGAATATTTTCCTATCATCAAATCTGTCATGTTGCTAAACACTATCTAATACTTAGACAATTTTACTTCACAAATAATCATGACTAATCTACAAGACAAATACGTTGCCATAAATGACAATCACATAACTCACCTAATTTGATTGATTGATCATATTGCCAACACAATGTGTAAGTTTAATCTTTTCATGCTTTCCTTCTTGCATTATTTTATTGTTGTCATTTTTTTGTCACCTAAGAAGGGAATTCTCTCATGCAACTAAGCCAAGTATCACATGTGTATGCATATACTCAGATTGAAGAGAGAATTCCTATGCAAGTATGTATATACTTGCATGGAAGACGGAAGTTTGGTACAAGCCTAATGGGGTGTCTCACCTGGTTCATGGAAGATTCTTGCATAGTAGCCAATCCTAACTCACATGAGCATTAAAGCTATTTTATTGCATGGAAAATAATGAATTTTTTCACACACTTCAAGAAGATGTAAGTTATAATTTTGGATACCCTTTTGGGTCTTGTATCCTCCCAATTCAAAATAGGTTAGTTGTAGGGTGTATAAAATGTATCACTTGAGTATAATTTTATTATACTAAAGATATATTTTATATATGAAATGACTCATTCTAGATAGGTTCTAGCCCTCTAGGAGTTAAGATAAATATTCTAGAAAATTTCACAGCTTTAAGATTTCAGACTTAGGAAAATTCCAAGACTCAACATTTGTCTTTTAGAATGATGTTCAGTAGATGAGTGGTTGTAACTTTGAGCCCTTGTCTTGAGCATGATCATTTGATGGTCTTCTCTTACTTTTCTTGATTATTTTATGGTTAGTTGTAAATTAATATGCATGTTTAACCATGCTAGGAAATTTTACTTTTAATTTAAAAAGAACATCTCCTTTGGGTATTCTCATGATTTTTGTGATATTTGGTTTGTAAGTTATGGCTTAGTGCTTGGGGATCTTTGAAAGTGTTTGTAAGACTTCCACTTATGTAAGTGAACATGTGAGTTGATCCATGTTCCCTATTTTATTATCTTGATTAGATGCTTCATTCTTACACTTGGTTACTTAATGTTGTTGTTAAGTAACTTATCTTAAGAAAAAAATTATTTAGTGCATTTTTTATCATTGCATTCCAAGGATCTCTAGGTGGAGCATTACATCTGGTATGAGATCCCATGTTCAAACATTGAGATCTCTATGTATATTTTCCCACATGGTTGATGTTGTGATTGTGAGAATGTGAGTGTTTTCTTGTGGGCTCATGATATCTTGTTGCTTTGGTACCTACTTGGGATGAATTTTATTATCTAGTAGATGTGACTTGAGTAATGTTAGGAGAAGGAAGTGAATCTTTCCTTGTTATGCAGATGGAATCAATGTGCCCTAGTATAGTTGGTTTCTTGGGTGACCTTCATAGGCAGAACCAATGATTGGTGTCTATGGTTTGGCCTTGAGTACCTCTTGTGTTGCTCCTTGTTGAGTATGGTGTAGTGTGTTCCTTGTGTTCTCCTATTGAAAGTAAAGAAATGGAATGCAATTTTAATTTATTGTTAATTCATTATAGTAATGAAATAGTTCTTTTTTAATTAAATAAATGAGTTTATATTGTGAAATCATTAAAAAAGAAGTAGTTTTTGCATTAGATCATTTGGGCTAATCAATTACATCCCAAAATTGCTTGTTTCTTAAGCTTATGAAAGGTTGTAATGGTATTTTTTCATATCATAATGTTGAATTTCATGGAAAATAATTAGGAAAAATGTAGTTATGCATATACATGAGGTCATTAATGCTATACTAATACAAGTGTGTGAGTGTGTTCTCTAATGCTTCTAGGATGATGTATTTCTTAGAACCATATGGTAATTTATCCATCTTGTGTGACTTTTCTCAGTCATCACATGTAATGTGATTTAGTTGATGCCTTATTTTATTTTATCTCATGGAACTTTTCACATGACTATTTGGGCTAGCATTGGCTTTTGATATTTTTCTTGCTTGGACTAGTAATCGAAATTTCTCTATTGCTCTCTTTGTGATACTTGTCACGTTTGACTTACTATTAAACTATGCACATTTTTGAGATTTACTATTAGAATTTTTGATTGCCCCATTTACAAATTTTTAGTTTTGGTTCATGGTGATTATTCCAAATGTCGTTTACTATTGTCCAATTTTGTGTTTTGGCTTTATCATCTTCATTCAAACCATTGATAGTATGTACAAGGGATAACATCATAGAGAACATTATAGTGTGTTGTTAATAGATATAATATTGTAATGAAAATTTATTTTGATTAAATTATAATAAATCTATTGCTGTCACTTGAAAGAAAAATAAAGCTGATAAAAGTACATACTTATTATATGGTTATTTATTCATACTACTATCTTTGAAAATATATTTTAGCTCAACTATTCTTAACTACTTCTAAGATGGGTGAATTAATGTTGGTTGTGTTAAATGAGATTATAGGGCTTGAGAATGTTCTTTTAATTTCTTATCTAGATTTATGGTGTATTCCAACATTCCTCCTCTCTTGAGGTTCATAACATCTTGTTGTTGCATTATTTGGCAACTAGGATTTTGAGTGTTTATCTTGCCTTGTAATGTTGAGTTGATGGCTAGATGAGGTTTTTGTGTGTTATTGGAATTTTTTTGGGCACTTGGTGTGTATTGTTTCTATTCTTGGATTGTAGGCTTCCATGAGTAAGCCTATCCATTGGGAGAATGATGTAATGCATATCCCATTTCATTTATGTAAGTTATCCTAATGGATGCAACCTTGATGATCTTACTTCATAAGTGATCATGATTAGGACCTATGAGTGGTCTACAACCCTGGGGTGATTTTATTATTATTGCATTAGCTGGTTGATGTATTTATGCTCTGGATATTTATATAATTCTTGTAGTAAACCTTTATTATGGTGAAAATTAATGATTTAAATAGATTATTTTATTGCAACCAATTAAACAATTACTTACATGATTTTGCACATTATTTCTTTGGATTAATTATTTTTGTGCATCTACACTTTATTGGGTTTTTTATTATGCAAGACTTATATCCCCAGTAGTGACACATGGAGTTATTGATTCGATTGTTCATACTGAGCCAATGTCATCATTGTATGGGAAACATTTCATGTTTAATTAAAATAATAAACCCTCTAGTTAATTGGTAAATCCAAATTCATTATGCATTTGTGACTAGACCAGTGAAGTGTCTATGCATATAGGAGTTCATAGTGGTCATGAAAGTTATTAGTTATTGTGATTTAATAGTTTAATGGGAATTTTATAATTTATTTAATTTATTTTTATTTATCAGCAAATTTTATGTAGTTGAATTTCATTTAATTTGAATTACCTTGTTTTATTTGGGTTAAGAGAGCTAATTAGATATTTAATTTAAATAATTTAATTTATGTGTCACTTTGTAAAAGTGTATATGTTGGCTAAAAGTGAGTTTATTCTCACTTTTCACTTTTTAATTCAAAATTTTGGAGCCAATCTTCAAAACCCCCTTGTAAGACTTCCTTGTTTTGTTTGTTGTAGAAGATTGGCTTGACGGATTGATGTAGGAGTGCTCTTGTTGGATCCATATGAGGAAGATCTTCATTTATCAAATGTTTCATCACATTTGGAAAATTATTTATTTTATTGTGGATTTTCCATTTTTCTATATTGACTATGAGGCAGGGCTCTCTCATTTTATTATTTTGGCTCCATTTGAGTTCTAGGTTTTGCTAGAAAATTGATTGGAGGTTGAGGACAAGTGTTCCCCCCTTTCTAGTATGCTAGCTTTAACCACTTGGGTGGGTACAAAAATTTGATTGTTTTTGGGGTTTTAATTTGAATTTCTATGTCATTATGTCTTTGCATTGGAGCTTGGAACTTTTATTTTATTTTTGGGAGTTTGGGAACCATTTGGATAATGGGTTCTAATTTCATTGATTTTCGATAACATTGAGTTTTGAGAAATTTTAACATCATCTCATTTTGCATGCCACCAAGTTTTCTTAGGTACTTCTTGGAATTTTTTTTTGTCATGGATTTGGGATGTTGGTTAGTTTTTCAATCTAGTCATATTTTTACTGTATCATCATTGGTATTTGTGTAGAATTTATATTCCCAGCTTTAGGTCGGTTGAGTGAGTTCATGATGTTTGGTGTTTTGTTTCCTTATTGGGATTCATGTAGAATCTATACTCCTAGATATAGGCCAATTGAGTGAGGTCATTATAATTTTTTCATTACATTCATAAAGATGGTTGTGCCCACATACAAGCACATGCACATGTGTATAACAAGATCTTGTGAGACTCGAACTCCAAGATATAGGCTAGTTGATAGATCCTTATTTGGGGGTTGGGTTGGGAACTTCTATTTCCTATAGGCACTCATCATGTGATGATGATGGGTATGTAGGGTAGGTGATGGAATGGCTTCTCTTGTGTATCCTAACCTTAAAGTGGTTGATAAGGTAATATGAAAAGGTTTTAAATAATTGATAACTAAATTAATAATGGGGTATAAAAATTAATGATAAGATAAGAGAACACTCGTATAGTATGTGGCATCTTAAGGGAGTTTATTCATACCATATGAGGCTATAGCATGTAGCCTCTTGTTGGATTTGAGCCATGCTAGGCATGTGGCCTCTTGAGGGGTTGATTCATGTTGGGTATGTAGCCTCCTAGGGGATTTAGCTTTGGATTTCTAATGTCAATTGACTTACACTCCACTTGAGTCCCTACATAGTTATCCTATAGTAGGTCTGACCACTGACCTGATGTACTACATTATCTTCATGATCATATAGCTTATGGTATCATACTTTATTTATGTGTGTGTTAGGAATGGGTGAATTTCTTATCTAATTAAGGTTGTGTCATTAGGTCCATGAGCACAAGGGTTGTGGGCCTATAGTTACCACATGGTTGGGATGTATAGCTACCTATATCGCTATTGAGGATAGGTGTACAGAGATGGCCTACTTCTAGTTTGAGGCCAATGTTGTATATTCACTTGGTACTTTGGTATATCCTGAGTATGTTCTCTTGTGATTTATGCTTTACTTTGGATGCATTTGATATCATTTTTCTATTTTTTTATTATGTTACTTAAGTAATTATTTATCATGATGTTGTATTACATTGCTTAGTCGATACTTCTTACCACTGCTCTGGATTAGTGATGTTATTGGTAGATTAATTTGTTAGATATTTCTTATTGTGATATTAATTGATGGTTAATGGTAAGAAATATCTCATGAGACAACTTTAATGATCTTATTGGCAAATTTAGATTCATGCTTGGTGGTATGGTTAGGATCCTTGAGATGTCATGATGCCATTGTGGTAGGGAGAAAATGAGCACAATTGATTTTATTAGGTTATATTTATATTAATAAATTCCTTTTATTGAAATATTGTTTATATGCTTTTCATTTATTAATAATGTTGACATGATGGATGTATCCAATGAGATGTGTATCTTTATCTTAATTCAAGCTCTTAGGATTACATTTATGCTCTTGAATGATCATTCCTTTATTTGCATAGATTCAATACTCCCCGATGTGGAGGTTTCATATTTTCATTTTTTCCTTCTTGAATTCATTTCTTACTATCAGTTTTTTGTGTGTTAGGAAGGGCATTTTCTAGTATGACTAAGTGAAGTCTTTGTGCGAGTGTGTATATATTTCCATGGAAGAGAAAAGTCTTGCATGAGTATGCATATACTTGCATGGAAGAGTGAAGTCTCGTATGATCCCAATGGGGTGTCTCACCTGGATCGTGAAGGATTCTAATGTAGTACCCAATCCTAAATCACACAAGCATTAATTTTTTTTTTATCACATGGAAAATAGGGAATGTTTCCACACACTTATAGAAGACATAAGTTATAGTTTTGGATACCCTTTTGGGTTTTACATCCTCTTAGGTTAGAACAAGTCAGTTGTAGGGTGTATAAAATATATCATTCAAGTATAATTTTCTTATAATTAAGATATATGTTATATATGATGATGATTCATTTGAGATATATTCCAACCCTTTAGGAGTTAAGATAAATATTTTAGAAAACTTCAAGGCTTTAGGATTTCAGACTTAGCCAAATTTTAGGACTTATCATTTGTCTTTCAAAATTGTGTCCAGTAGATGTGTGGATGTTGTGTAGGAGCACCTAAATCACAAGAATTCAAGGAGTTTAAGATTCCTTATATTAATTTTTTTTTTTTTAAAAAAACCATTTGCAATGTATTTGAGTCCATAAGTTGAAATGTAAAGGCTAGAGAAACCAATTGTAATAAGTTGTCAAAATTATGCATGGAGGTCTCAAAGTGATCAAGAAGGTAAAAAAATGAAGTAATATCTTATAAAGGCTAAAATTGATTTTAAATAGGGTAATTAAACTATCCATGCAAATATTTGTCAGTTTTAGAGTTAAACTTGTAAAAGTTGTAATACAAAATGCATAAAATGTTGTCAAAATGCATAATGGTTAAAAAAATGTAAGGATATGGTTTCAATAGTGGTTTGGAAGTTCTAAAAAACCAAAACCACTATAAAAACTGATTTATGGTCAAACCAAAGAAATAATGTAAGCAAAGAGATACTTTTGAAATCAATTTAGAGTAATTCTAAGTTGTTGCTTTGGTTAATTTTGTATTTTTTTTGGTGGTTCTAGTCTTGTACAACCATGTACATCCTGGAAACCATGTGTAATCTATAGATTTGGATATTTTAGTGAAAATTGTGCTTCTCTTTGTTTTGGGTTTATTTCATGGAGAATTGAATAAGTTATGAGCATTTTGGTAAAAGTTTGTATTTGCATATCTAAGGATATCTGGCTACGGTCAGATTGAAATGTTTGGTGCAGACACATTTGGATGAATCATAGCATCTAATTATAATCAATGGAAATATATTCTAACTAAATTTATTTTTCCATTGGTTTGAGTCACATGGATGAAAATGTGTGAAAGTTATGATTAGTTTGGTGAAAGCTATCTTTTAAAGATATCCATTGAAGTTACAGTCAAAGATTTGTCCTTGTAAAATAACCTATACATTGGATAAATTAATGGCTCAAATATTTTGAAAATATACTGACAAATGGTAAATTTTAAATTGGTTTGAGAAAGATATCGAATGCCCTAGGTAGGGTTTCATTTTTTCTTTCTAATTTATGACAACAAAAATGGGTCTTAGTGTAGAGGCCATAAATCTTAATTGAGTAGATTTAGTAGTCTCATATTTGGATATGATTTATAAGGATTAATTTTAAATAATTCCTCCAAATTTTTTGGCAATAATTTTTTGGGAACAAATTTTATGAATAATGGAATCAGATATAGAAATTAGGACATGCAAATTAAGAAAGGTTGATGTTTTTGTGTTGAAAAGTGTTATGTTTTGCATCATGAGATGCCTCTAAGAATGAAATTTATTTAATCAATGTTGAAGAGATCAGAATGTGTCCCACTTATTGATAAATTTTTAAAGGATTCTCAGCATAGAAAATTGAGTTTTCCTTTATGTTGATTGTTTAATGTTAGTGATATATAGATTTGGGTTTGTTCTAAATCCTATTTGCATTAAATCAGTATCAGAGCCTAGGAAAAGATCTAGGTTGGTAAAGTTGTTTTTGGATTGTTATTGTTTTGGTTACAGGATCCCTATCTATAAAAGTTTCAATAAGAAATTTTATGAAGGTTTATGTGTGGAATATCAAAGAAGTGTTCTTAATATTGTCTTTATCAAGATGAAGTTGGGTAGAAGGTACAAAGATAAAAACCACTAAGAGAGGGTGGTAGTGCATATTCCAAAGTCTTGGATGTGTAAGATTATAGTATATTGGAAGTTTCATAGAAGCAAGAGGAGTGATGAATTTCTAGAACCTTTGTTTAGAAACCATTTGAACTCTATTAATGAGAATTAGTTGCAAGACAGAGTGTGTAGTAGAAACATGGGGCAAAGCTTGTTTGTAGATTATTCACAAAGGCATTTCCATGGGACATGGAAATTTTCCAAAGTTGAGATTATGGTGTAGGAGAACCTAAACTAAAATAAAAAAAGGAGGTTAAGAGTCCTTATATTAGATATTAAAATATCTTTAGGCCATTTATAGTGTATTTGAGTCCATAAGTTTAAATGTAAAGGCTAGAGAAGCCATTTGTAATAAGTGGTAAAAATTGTGCACAGAGGTCTTAAAGTGGTCAAGAATGCAAAAATATGAAACCATTCCTTATAAAGGATAAAACTGATGTAAATTTTCAATTTAAGTCCATTTTAGGGTGATTAAAGTGTCCATGCGAATATTTTCCAATTTTAGAGTTAAACTTGTAAAAGTTGTAATGCAAAATGCATAAAGTGCCTAAAATATTGTCAAAAATGTATAATGGTTAAAAGAATATAAGGATATGGTTTCAAAGGTAGTTTGGAATTTATAACTAATCACAACCACTATAACAACTAAGTTATGGTCAAACCAAAGAAATAATGGAAGGAAAGAGATATATTTGAAATCAATTTGGAGTAATTCTAAGTTGTTATTTTGATTAGATTTTCAATTTTTGTGGTGGTTCTAGGTCTTGTACGGCCATGAAGATTGGAAACCATGTATAATCTATATATTATGATATTTCAGTGAATAAAATTTATTTTTTATTTTTTTTGGGTTTATTTCATGGAGAAATGAATAAGTTATGAGCATTTTGGTAAAAGTTGTTATTTGCAGATCTGAGGATATCCAACTACAATCAGATTGAAATGTTTGGAATGGACATAGTTGGATGAATTAGAACATATAATTATACTCAATGGAAATATATGTGAACTAAATTTCTTTTTCAATTGATTTGAGTCATTTTGATGAAAATGTGTGAAAGTTTTGATAAGTTTGGTGAAAACTATCTTTTAAAGATATCCATTGAAGTTACAGTCAAACATTTGTCCTTGTCGAATGGTTTATGTATTGGAAAAAGTAATGGATTAAATATTTGTAAACTAGAATCACAATTGGTCAAGTTGAAATTAGTTTTGTCTCATTTTTATTTTTTTGAGAAAGATATCAAATTCCCTAGGCAAGGTTTCATGTTTTCTTTCTCATTTATGACAACAGAAATGGGTCTCAGTGTAGAGACCATAAATCCTAATTAAATAGCTTTATTTGGATCAGATTTGGATATGATTTATAAGGAATAATTTTAATAATTACTCCAAATTTTTTGGCAAGAAAATTTTTGGAACAAATTTTATGAATAATGGAATCAGATATACAAATCAAGACATGCAAATTGAGAAAGGTTGATGTTTTTGTGTTGAAAAGTGTTATGTTTTGCCTCATGAGATACCCCTAAGAATAGAATTTATTTATGCATGTTTAAGGGATCAGAATATGTCCCACTTATTTATTTATTTTTAAGTATTCTTGGCATCAAACTTTGAGTTTGCCTCTATGTTGAATGTTTAATGTTAGTGATATGTAGATTTTGGTTTCTTCTAAATCCTATTTACTTTAGGATATAACTTTCAGACTTCATCTTGAACATGACCATTTGATGGTCTGTACTTACTTTTATTGATTATTTTATGGTTATTTGTAAATGGACATTTATGTTTAACCATGCCAGAAACATTTACTTTCGGTTTAAAATGAGCATCTCCTTTGGGTATTCTCTTGATTCATGTGATCTTTGGTTTGTAAGTTATGGTTTAGTTCTTGGGGATATTTATAAGTGTTTGTAAGACTTTCTCTTGTGTAAGTGAACATGTGAGTTTATCCATGTTCTCCATTTTATTATCTTTATTAGATGTTTCATTTTGGCACTTGGTTACTTAATGTTGTTGCTAAAGAAACTTATCTTAAGAAAAGCATTATTCAGTCCATGTTTTATCCTTGTGTTCCAAGGATCTTTGAGTGGGGTATTACACAATTATCCACTACAATATAAATTTCTAAATTGATCAATATTTTTCAGTTTGGGATGAAATAAAGATTTAGAATTCCACTATATATTGTAGTAAAATACAAAAATGAATAATGTTTTATGGTTAAAACTAATGTGACATGTATTGAAGCAGTTGATCCAAGAGTGAAATGTATTTATCCCATAGGATATGAGATAACTGATAAATTAATTGAAGTATATGAAAATTGGTATGAATGGAGAGGAATTCAAATAAGAAATGAGACAAAAAATTGAGATCTAGTGGTGATTTAAAAATTTTGGTTTCCAAACCACACACAATTGAAAGTGGACCTTCTTGTAAGGAAACTTGTAATAAAAATTATAACCATTTCCACATAACTCATAATAGATCTAAATTAAATATACAATTGAAATCCACATAAAAGAGAATATAAAACATACCTACAAAAATATGTCTCAAGATATATCTTAGGAAACCCTATTGATGGAAAAAACCTAGCCTCGAAAAGCATCCATCACCATCTATTATTTAGCAAAAATATCATTAAAATAGAACCATGGAAGATTTCAAAGTCATAGCCACAGCCAATAAATCTATATGAACAAACATGAATTCACACATCTCATGCCATGCCTCCAACCTTCACAAATGCTCCCTTTCCTAACCTGTCAAGTCTTGTCTTACTCGACTTTCCTTTTTCCCTTTTGCCCTTTTTTCTTGTGTCTGCAACTACCCTCATGGTTTCTTATATAGTAGAAACTCCCACAAAACTACCAAGTGGTATTACATAAACCATGTGCTACCTAATCCATTGAGCCACATTTAATATTGGGCATTTAATTATTTTCCCCAATATTAAATAATTACATCAGGTATTATCACAATGTTACAATACAACTTATCAAGTCTATCCCATTAGAATCTTTACATGTTGCACATCCATCTAGATGCTCCAAGGTGAAACATTACATAATAAAATTAAATAATACAATATAAAAATATTATGCAATGTGTAGAACACACATAATCTCAATTATCTCCTACTTGTTGTATACATTGTATAGGGTCAATTTATAGCCACATAAATGAACAAGGAAATAATCCCTCCTAGCACATCCACTATCATGGATCAAAGTACACCATGTGCTCCATCCTAGTACCCATGACAAAATCAAAGTATCCATCTTGTCAAACATTAATGATCCCACCTCCTATTATGTCACTACTACTAGACATATATAGAATCCATCCAAAGATAAATCCACCCAACCTATCACATTATAAGACCATAAAATCCTATACCAACTAAAATTCCAAGTACAAATACTTGATCCAAAGGTATGCCCATGTATCTATAGTTGTCAAAAACTTCTTAGCTGAAATATCACCAACAATAAGTGCTGACCCATCCAACTATCCATAACTCAAAGGTATACCAAGTGAATCTCACAACATCACAATATATCCAATCTGTAAGCTAAAATCACAAGCTGCAAGAGCATTACTTTCCACATATATACCAAGAAGCTCTCACTACAAAAGATAATGTCAAATATGCTACCAATCCACTCACATCTCAAAGTAGTGAATCCATGTAGTATCAAGGACATCCACAATACATAAACTAATAACCTACAAGAAAAACTCTCATAACAAGTCTCCATCACTATCCCAAGTTCTCCACAACCAATAAAGGAATAACCATGCCATCTCTCACATGACATACATGAACACAAACTGGTGATAAAAAAAATTCAACCAATCTCAAATCCAATGTAAGTGAAACTAAACATCTAGTAAGATAATTGAGACCAAATAGAAACCATGCAAATCACAACCTATATCATGTCCTTCTACAAACACCTCCAGATGTAAACTGTTCAAGTATGATCTCCTCTATATAACCCCAACCAAGAATCCAAAACAACACCTAAACCATACTATATAAATAATCATAGATGTAAGCCTATCACAAGAAGATAAAACTCATAAACCATTCCTAAAAAAAGGAATAACCATTCCTAATCAAAGGAATATACCCAATACAAAACCATCTCCCAAGCTCAACTATCATAATGAAATATGCATCAAGAGATAGCCAATGTTAAATCATCTCTCAAATGAACACTTTGGAACTAACTCATGTACCATACCTCAAGATCCATATCTATGAAAGATAAGCATAAATATAATGCACCCAAGAGAAACAATGGGCTATACCTCTCAAGTAGTAAACCATTGATTAGACCAAGAGTGTGGAATGAGAATGTTCATCAAGATATCAAAATCTCTAACCAATAATCATCTAAGAAAAATATCCTCTCAAGTCCATATTAGTTGAATTCTCCTTGGAATTCTTGTTTAAACCATCAACTATCCCAACAAATACTTCTCTAATCCAAGAGAAATCAGCATCACCATTGTCTTTAAGTATCCATCAGAGCCTGTAACTAATCAATCCATGTCAACTCCAAATGCAACATAGAAATATCATGAAGTATCTATAAAATGATCAATGTACTCAATACAAAGAAACTAAACCAAGATCAATGTCAAATTTCCAACCATGGCTTCAAAAACATAAACATGACAACATGATCTATACCATCTCAACTAAAGAGATAACATGATGCATAAGATCATACTATAACATGTCAAAATTCTAAATGCTATAAAGAGTATACCATGACATAATAATGAAACCATCCTAACACTAAGGATAACATGTGAAATGAAAGTATAAATTATATCCTTACTCAGAACCCCATGAGTCCTAAAGATGTAACCATCTCCACACACCATGAAAAAAACCATCTCTACATACCATAAAGAATTGTTTGCATACACCATGAAGATAACCAAGAACCCATGAGTCCTCAAGCTCCAACCATCTTCAAACACCATGAAGAGAACAAGTGCACCATGCAAATGTCAAGTATGCTTCTACATCAACATGATCTAAGACAAACCTCCAACATCTACAAACACTCAATAAATATGTCGATGCCCAAAACTCCCACTAAAGTGTGGTATCAAGTCACCCATTGAATCATAAAATCCATCTCCTAAATGAAGATCCCCTAGGTCTATACTCACACAATCAAAGTATTAGTACCAAGTGAAACCAAGATCTCCAAACCAAGAAGTTACAAACCAAACTAGGAACTACTCATGCATTGCCACCTCATCACTATCAAAAAATTTCACTAAACTATGTATTGAAGCTATCCATCACATCATGATAAAAAACCATCCTCTAACCATTAGAATCAACCAAGGCATCAAACCATCAAAGAACTCAAAGTGCACATCATGAGCTCAAAAGATACCAAATAACCATGATCCTCAACCAAGAAGATATGCCATCATAACCAAATCAAGAATCTAAACCAATTAATATCAAGGATGTACCTCTATATCCAATCATGTCATGCCAAAATCTATTGCACCATGATCACATCGATGAATTGAGAAACTAACTCTCAATGTGTCATGTTGGCTCCTAAATTAATAGTTTTTTAATAACCTAGTGATAAGAACACATACACCAAGGGGAAGCTAATTCCCTTATTCATTGCACCTATTTAGACACCAAGGCCAACTATAAAGCTATTTACTCTCCTTCTTTTTCTTTGGGATTTGAAAGACCTAGGTGGGTGGACCTCAAATTCTTTATATAGTACATGTGTGAAGGCATATAATTGAATATATATAATAGATAAAACCCCTAAATCTTCTATGTTTATGAAAACATTAATGGATATGAAATAGCTAATACCAAGACACATGAATTTGATAAACCAAGTGTGGGAAACTTCTTTTCAGATCTTAAACATAAAGGGAAAAGATATTTGATTAAATATTGGATCAACATAGCTTATGTATGAAATAGTAAAAATGTGTAATCTCTAAGCTAACTAGTCCCTTATCCATTGGGCATAAACTAAGTTAGAACACACACATGGATACCCAAAATATACTCATATATTCAGATATTAGATCTATCTATCTACCTTGCAAATGGACATCTATTTTTAGAATGAAGCTCATACTTATCACATCCTCTTATGATCATTATAATTATTTTAATGCATATTAATAAATTTTACTTAGGTCCTTGACCCAACAACAAGATATAAAATGACATACAACTTCAAGAATAGGCTACAACTAGATAATACACACATTGGGCATATAACAAAAAAATTTTACAAACCCACATAAAGGAGACAAACTTTAGAATGAACCTTCAAATAAAGCTTTGTATTAAATTGTTTGAAATCAATACATTAAGTGTATGCAAAACTTAGAGGATACACAACAAAATGACTATATAACTAAATGCTTCAAAAACACTACACTATTGTTCATAATAGAGGAAATATGCTAAGGATGGTATCATAATCATATAACTAGAACCAACCATGGTATCACAATTGAAAAAAGTTCTCCAAAAATGGAACCCATGCAATGAGGAAAGAAGAGAGATATATAGACAAGGAAAAGGCTCCTAGATTGGATCTACAATTCCCAAGTGTACAACTGAAACTCTTCATCCTAATGCTATAGAAATTGTCTCTTCCCTCATCTCTTGACAATTTGATGCAAGTGGTACAAGGATTCATAGGTTACATAATCACAACTCCATAACTTATAACAAAAATATTGCACATTTTCCAAACTTATAACTAAATCAACAAACTAGGATAGAATTTTCCACTTGAGAAGAGATGATCACAACTTTCACAAATGAAGAGATAAAACTAATTCATTTTATTACAGAGTATATATATTAGTTAACATGTTTTTCCAAAGTTATAGGTTAAATTATAACTCGAATAAAATTTATTACTCTTCTCTCCAAACTACTCACATAAAAATCAGGTTCAGACCAGACTGCACTCAAATGCTCATAATTTCTTCAAATAAAAATGAAGTTCAACCAAACCAAAACTAAAAGAAATTTTTTCATTTTGGGACATGTATGAAGACATGATAGCTAATAGGAAAAAATGTTGGATGTGAAGTTTTTTAGTGTCTTTGGACACTATTATGTACATGTTTTGTGATGTAATATTTATGTTAGAGAAGAGAAGAGGCAATGTATGTGGAGATATGTATAGTGAGCCACAAAGGAAAAATCAAGTATAGAAGATACCAATATTATCAAAAGCTTTTTGTATCTATAAATTTTGTAAATATAATATCGTTGTAATTTCATATTTGGTAGTGGGATCATCTTGCATGCTTTTGTGTTGTATTTGTAATACCCCAAAATTGGTTCATTGCCATGATACCAATTCTGGTCTATCTAAATCAATTCTAAAGTCCTATTCCACTAGGCAAATCCTTGTTTTGACATTCGCTACTTGACTTAATTGTCAAATGTAGAAAATCCTAATCTGCATTAATCACATTCTTTATTTAATTCCCAAGTATTGACTCAAATTATCTGCATTAAACCTATTGATTAAATTTAATTTAGTTATAAGTATTTATACTTTAATTAAATTAAATTACTTCTTTAGCTAATCTAAAAAGGAATTAAATATATTTCATTTAATTAAATATCCTCATTCTAATTGTTGAATTTAATTATTCAATTTAGAATACTCAATTATGAGGTCATATTTAATTTCCTTAAATCAAATATCTTCTCCAATATTCTCTTTTCAGTTTAGAAATGGAAACTCTCGGTTGACTAAAATCATAAAAGGAATTAAATTAGTTAACTCCTTATTCCACTTAAAAGAAATTAGTTAACTTCCTTTTCATAAGGAAACTTTCCATTCTAACTGAATCTCATTTCTAATCTCGACCATCCATCCAAATTGATCTTGACCATTGATCAATTCTTGGGTTCTATTTAAGAAGCTCTCAATTCCTCATTTAAAAAAAGGAGAAGAGGATGAATAGAATTTGCATTGAATTGCTGTTGAAATTCATACTCACATTTGCTGACATTTTTGCATACATCTTGCATTCTTAGTTTAAATTCATTTAGCTTAATTATGCCTAGGTTAATCTAGTTTTGTTTCAATTGTTCCTAGATTAGAATGCATTTCTCATTCTAGATTAATCTTCACAATCATATAGATTAATTTCATTTCTTAAATCCTTCGTTCTTAGAGGGTTTGGTTGCCTGCACCTCAAATTTGAGGATATTAAACAGGCAAAATCCCTTTAGATAGAAGGCAATAGGTCAGCTTGTTGGATGATTTTCGGATGGACAATCCAATGTTCATTCCGGGATGAATCCTCATATAAAGACCATGTTGAAGTGTGTGTGTGTGTGAAGTGTAAGGCCACATTTCACATATACATTTTTGGCACCCACCATGGGGCTGAGAAATCAATTTTTTGGCCTCATTCTTTTTGTTTTGCATTTTAGTTTTTGTTTATATCTTGTTTTGCAGGTTTCACTTGTTGCAGGTTTGAAGAAACTTCGAGAAGGCATCCAACAATGATGAGAAAATGAGCATTTGAGAAACCTCTTCCTCTTCTCCTCTTAATCTTTTTCTATTTCTCTTCTTCTTCTTCTTTTTCTTCCTTCTCATGTTCTAAAGTTTTAAATAAAAAAATTGATCAAAATTTTTAAAAAAATCTTTTTTATGATTTTTCATAAAAATCATAAAAAGTAGACCAAATTGATGAATTTTGGCCTGAAATTTTTAGTGAAGGTTCTAGAAAATAGGAAAAAATCACATGAAAATTTTTAGATTTTTCTGATTAAATTTTTATTTTATATATGTTTTTTAATGATTTTGTTATATGCGAATTATTTGAGATAGTAAAATAACACTTTTTGATCTTTTTTTTTTTTAAAGATTTGTGACAATGTATGACATGCATAGTAAAAATTACAAAATTTTTGGATCAAAATTAGATTTTTAGTAATTCATTAATGATTTTTTCATTGAAAAATTAATTTACACACCAAATCATTGAATTAAAATCTAAAATTTTTACTGAAATTTTAGGATGATGTCCAAATATTGTAATAAAAAATTCAGAGTTTTCAAATTTACAATGTATTTTTATTAATTCTTTTATGGTTTTCCATAAAAAAATTAATTTATGAGATAAATCTCAACATTTTGATCTGAAATTTTTATTGCTAATTTGGGACACTCTCAAGAGCTCACAGTATTTTTTTTAGATTTTTGAGATTATAAATTTGTTTTAAATCTTTTTTTTTTTAAAAAATTCATAAAAACATTAATTCATGATGTAAATCCTTGAGTTTTAATCAAACTTTTATATTGCAGGTATGTGGAAAGCGAAAATGAAGGACACTAGAGGATTTTAATTTAGAAAGGAATGAACTTGAATGACTAATCATTTTTCCTTGAATGAATGTTGCAACTAAAATTAAAATCCAAACACACTCTTGAATGCCTTCAAATCTAAAACAATCAAATTCAATCTTGAATGCCTTAATAAATTGACAAATCTTTCATTTGAATGAATGTGCTAAAAAAATCAATCTTGAATTTCATGGATTAAAATCTACATGTTTTTCATTGGAATGAATGCTATAATACAATCTTGAGTGCCTTAAAGAGAACACATTTTCATTGGAATGCATGTTAGTAACACACTCTTGAGTGCTTAAGGGTCAAAGAACCATTGCAATGAAATATTTGGAATTTTTTGCTTAAAATGAATACATCCAATCTTGAATGCATAAAGGAATTGAATATTTTCCCTATCGATTTCTTATGTTGACGATGCTCAATTTACTTTTGTTGATGAACTCTCGATTTATTATGTTGATGACATTGTAAGTTGGAAAGAACCTTGCATGCTAAACACAAGTGTCTTCAAGAGTAGAATACAAAATCTAAAGATTCATTGGGAAAGAACATGTGTCTTTTAAACCCCAAGGCCACTTACGTATTCACTCCTCTTGCACCTTTGAGTGATCTTGAGTGCACAAGAAATAAGTGGACTTGTTTTTTTTTTAGGAGGCCTACTTGAGGATTTCATCACCCCTTCGAACGACCTCAACTCCCATGTTTTGGTAGAGAATAAATATCAAGAGGTGAACCGAAAGACACCTCTCTTGGAAGTATAATCTTATCACTCTTGGCTAAGCTCCAAAGAACTTTATACCTTTGGAAAGTGAAGGTGGAGATTTGGGTTACCATCTCCTCCCGGCTGTGTGGCATTATTTTCTTTCATCTACAGATTTGGGCCTCACATACCTTGTGTATATCGAGGACACCTTATAGTTGATCTTTGTGTATCCTAGTTGAAAGCCTTGATAGGATTGTTGATGTGTTTGGTGTGCTTGAGTACTCAAATTCCAAAATCTACATAGAGATGACATTTTCGGTATTGTCTTAGTCCAAACCTATCAAACCTTTTATGTGTGGTTTTTCACTTAAACCTAGGACATCACAATGGCTAACAAAAAATGCTTTAAATCCAATATGTCTAGTGATGAAGAAGAGATAATTATTGCAAACATGAAGAAAAAAATCCAATCAATGAGCACTCAACTTCAAAGACTAAAGGAGGAAGATGACACATCATCAAAAAAATTCTCCTTGCAAGATTATTTACCTTCCTATAATGTTGAGTCCAAGCCATCTCAAAACAATCTGCAAATACCCAAGAAATCTAGAAATAGTTTTTAAGAAAAACCTTGGGAACTTAAACCAAAGTGTGATTTCACCCATTTGGGAAGATCTTATGAATCAACTTTGAAAGAAATTCTTCAAAATAAACTCATTGTGTTAGCTAAAGTCACTTTGGTGGGAGTTTCCTTTATGAGTAACTATTGTGCCTATCATAGACATAATTTACATAAAACTTCACATTGTAAGGAGCTGAAAAACAAGATCCAAGATCTCTTTGACAATGACATAATTCAAAAATCTAAGCTCTCATCTACTATAGATTCTACTCTCAAGAAGGATCAACATCATGAAACCATGTCCAGCAATGGTTCAAATGCAACTTCTACTTTTTCCAACATGCCATCACCTTCTAAAGCGTCTAAGCTTTCCAACATACCTCCACCAAACAAAACACCCAATTCTTTTGTTATTGAATATGTTTACCTTCAAGGGCTACCTCTAAAAGAAACCCAAGCTAATCTTGACTTGGCTACAAGCCTCTCCCATAATAGTCAAACTAAAGATCCAAAACCTTCATTCATTGATACTCCCATTATTCCCACTCCAACTAGCACTTCACTATCTCTTCAAGAGCCTATCATGCAAACTTTTCATCCTACCTTGTCCTTAGAAGTGGATCCATGTCAAGAGGATTTAAAAAAATTTAAAGATCAAGATCAAGAACCTTTGCATATCCCTCAAGATTTCATCCCTCCATCTCAAGAACCATGTAGTCCTCCATCTCCCATATCATACCCCTCTACTAGGCAAGATCATGATATTCCTTCCACCATCCCTAATAAGATTACTGAAGATCATGAGAAAAATACTTTTCCTATGCTATCTAAAAATCCTTATCAAGATCAAAGTATCCCATCTTATTCTACTTCGTCACATCCACTTCAAAATTATTCTCAAGCTTTAAGTTCTCCTATTAAAGGTGTTGCTCCTATTAAATTTATTAATGAGTCTATTAATGGCCTAGGTCATGTTGCTCACTCTAAGGATGCTGATATCCCTATCCACTATCTATTTGTATCTCCTAAATCTATTCTTGGTCCTTATCCATCTAAGCTAAAGCCTTCAAACCTTCCATCTATTTTGGGACCTTATGTTCCTCCATCTGCTACTTCCACTCTTAGCTCATTATACATTCCTCCTACCCTACCCCAAGATCAACAAAGATGCACATACTTGAACTCTTCACATTCACCTTTCCATCTAAACCAGTCATATTGGCCTCATTCATCCACAAGTCCCAACTCCTTTAGAAGCAATTTGGATGATCAACTCAAACACAAGTGCATGAATCCATCCTCAAAAGTTCACTATGTCTCCTCTAATCAACATGTGAATGTCAAGAAGGAAAATACACAAAAGAGACAGCAAAGGTCCACTATTCAAAGAGCTCAACTAAAGAAAGTATGGGTTCCTAAATCTATTATTGAAGAAATGCATTGCAAAGCATCTAATGAAAAATCAAAAGCTATATGGATTCCCAAGTCTCTTTTGAAGGACTTCAATATTGAAAACAAATCAAAGTTGACATTCAAGCTTCCAAAGGTTTCCACTCCATCTCCTTCCCAAAATCTTCCTAAAATGGTTTTAAAACCTTCCACTCCACAACTCTCCAAAATGGCTTTTCTACCTCATATATCTAAGCCTCAATCTATTTCATCCATATTTCCTCTATCATTCCACTACCCTTCAAGGTGTGTGTCAATATTGATCTTGCTTAATATCTCATCCACCCTCATGAAATCCTCTAAACCTTACACCTACTTTCTATCCTTGCCCATTTCAGTCTTCCAAAACCAACAACCTTATCCTCCATCTACCTCACATTGTCCCATCATTTCCTTTCCATTACCTTATCAACATCTTTTAGCGTACCTTCCTATGGCCTTGGCTTATCATAACTTCTCTTTCTTATAAGAGTGTTATCTCATTCGAGAAAGGCTTGAATTCTTTCCAAAAACTCTAATAATCCAAAAAAGAAAAAAAGAAAAAGTGCCTTGGTGAAAACCTGGAATCAGGTGCCTTGGTAGTAAAAGTAAAGAAAAATAAATCCATCCTATGGTGAAAACTACTTCTTGTGGCACCTTGGATAAGTACCATGATGAAAACTTGGTAAATAGGCATCATGCATAATTCTTCCATCCATTACATTGTATCATGATCTTGCTTATCCTTCAAATGTCCTCATTCCCAAAGTCATTCACTCATAACCTCCATAACAAACTTTTCTGTCCTATTTAGTTAACCCTTTGGTCTTGATCAACAAAAGAAAGAAGAAAACTCAGTTCTTAGCAATCTCTTGACATGGTCTTTTTTGTGGATTACTTACATGATACCCTTCATTACACCATGAGCTTATATTGTTATATCCTTTTCCTTAGCTTGGGTAATCTTGTGAAGGCTTTCCTTGAGGGTAACATTCATCGTTTCATACTCCTTGCCTATACATCTCCACTTATCCACTAGCTTGTAAATACATCTCATCCTACACCTTCCTAGATACTAGAACAGAATCAAGGCAATCCTTCTTGAGAGCTAGTAATATCTAAAAAAAGTTCTAAAATTTGGAAATATATCTGGAAAAAAATGTAAAAATTGCAAAAAGTCCTGAAAAAATTTGTTACCCTAGTGAAAACCTAGCAATAGGAATCTTGGTAACACCAAAAAAATTGAAAATCTCAAAAATACCAAAAAAATACAAAAATACAAAAATACAAAAAAAAATTTAAAAAAAGGAAAAAACAAAAAAATAAAAAAAATCAAAAATACAAAAAAATTGAAAAAATAAGAAAAGTGACATTGGTGAAAACCTGGAAATAGGCATCATGGTAGCAAAAAAAAGGAAATTTCTACCAAGAAGGTGAAAACTTGGTAAACAAGCGCCTCTTGTTTCCAACGCTGCATCCTGCAGCGCATCTTCTGGCTACTCTTTACAGTCGCTTTCATGCATTCACTTTCCTACTTTTCCTGCTTTTTGCTCATGTATCCATGGATTGAGTTTTTTTCATAGCTCGGGGACATTCCCCCTTAGTGTCACTCTTTTCAAGATTCTCCTCATAGAATCTCCTTTGTGACAGTCACCAGTGGTCCTCACTGTGTCTGCCTACTATCGCTAGTGTCACTCTTTTTGAGATTCTCCTCATAGAATCTCCTTTGCAATAGTCACCCATGGTCCTCACTACATCTGCCTACTATTGTTAGTGTCACTCTTTTTGAGATTCTCCTCATAGAATCTCCTTTGTGACAGTCACCAGTGGTCCTCACTGTGTCTTCCTATTGTCACTAGTGTCACTTTTTTCAAGATTCTTCTCATAGAATCTATTTCACAATAGTCACCAGTTGTTTCAACTATGTCTTCCTACTATTGCCTGAGTTATGTCTACAGATTCCTTTATGGAAGATATCTCTTGCATTACTCACCAATCGTCCTGGTTGTGTCTATCTATTGTCACTAGTCCTTCTTAGGTTCTTCATCGTGAAGATTACTATTTGAGCTCAATCACCAATCATTCTGACTGCATCTACCTACTATTGTCACCCTACTAAAGAGATTTCTTTCAAACATATTTTGGACACTAACACTTGACATCAATCCCAACAACATTGAACTTAAACATGACATACTTGTTTGGATATATTGAGCTTTTTCTTTGTTTTCCTTTTTTGCTTCATCATATCTCCTCAAAAAACTCAATGATGTCATCTTTGACTAGAGAAGTAATGAATAGGGGCATGATCTTTTCTTTGCTTTCTATTTGTGGTTTAGTTTCAATAAGTTGATATATTCCTATAAAAGGGCTGTCCACTATAAGAGCCTCCATCTCGTATTGGATGGTCATGTGTACCTTGACTCCTTTTATACGAATACATCAATAATATTGGTTCTTCTCCTTGTTTGTTGGAGTGAACTCTTCATGCTATAGTAAATATTGATACTCGTCCTGCTAAGTGAACGTACGAGTCACTACGAGTATATCTAGCACACTTCTGTCTCAGGTTATGAATGCAAGGGTCATTGCAGACAAAATAAATATTGATTACTTAGCATAAGAGGGATCTCCTATGTGTTTGGTGTGTTTGTCACGCAAGCAACATTCTGGTCATCCTAACATTTATGGTTTGATGCTTATGTTAACTTGCTATATTAAAAGGGACAAATGTTCTGGTTATTCTAGCTTCTTATGCCTCGAATGCTTACATTTAATCCTAAAAAACCTATAACGTATGTTCTATTCATATTCCCATGATTGTAATGTCAATAGGAATTGTATAACATACAAGCTTTGTTCTATGTCTAGTGATGATAAATTGTCAAGGCTTGGTAACCAGACCTAGAGTTTCATTTAACGAAGTCTTGTATTGCATACTTCACTTGCATAAGCATGCAATTCAATTGCAAATCTACTTTCACCTTCTCTGATGAGGGATTGCTAATCTCTTCAAAGAATCATGTTCTTTCACGAACTGCACAAATGATTTATTAATCACCCTCTTGGCTACTTTGGTTGCTCTAACCCATTTTTCGAGATTGAATTTGAAATCTAACACACTTAAGTGGCTCAAAAATGCATTTTAAAATTTTTTGTGCAATCCAAAATTTTTTGATCCTTTGCGATTCTTGGAATCTTTTCAACTCAAATTTAGTCTTTTGAACCTCAAAATCACTTCGGATCAACTTCCAAATTTCTTCAGATCATTTTGATCTCTTCATATTTCTTCAGATCATTCTGGTCTCTTCATATTTCTTTAGATCATTCTGATCTCTCCAAATTTCTTCAGATCGTTCTAATCTTTTTATATTTCTCCAGATTGTTTTGATCTCTTCTACATTTTGTTGAATCTTAGATTTCTTCTATATCTCATGATATACTGCTTCACATCATATTTCTAGTGTGTCATCTTTCAATTTCACTCCCAAGGGGGTAGGATGATTACATCATTGAATACTTATTGCTCGGGGCATCTTGTTCCCATCTTATGTCCTCATCATTCGGGGCATCTCACCACTAGGGGCATCTTGTTCCCTCTTTCTGGTATCTTTTTCATCTTGTCATCATTTGATTACAAGTAGTGAGACAATCTCAACATCAACTCCTAAGGATCAAGCCTCATTTTGGGGATGATTCTATGTCTCATAATTTGATCTTGCTATCTTTTATTAATCTCAGGTATCTAGATGTTCTATCTAGATCCTTAAAGGTTAAGCTCCATTCTAGAGATAATCTTTTAAATGCTTATCAATCTCAAGTATCTAGGTGTTTTATCTAGATCCTTAAAGGTTAAACTCCATTCTGGAGATAATCTTTTAAATGCTTATCAATCTTAGGTATCTAGGTGTTTTATCTAGATCCTTAAAGGTTAAGCTCCATTTTGGAGATAATCTTTTAAATGCTTTCAATTTCAGGTATCTAGGTGTTCTATCTGGATCCTTAAAGGTTAAGCTTCATTCTGGAGATGATCTTTTTAAATGCTATCAATCTCAGGCATTAGGTGTTTTATCTACTTCCTTAAAGGTTAAGCTCCATTCTGGAGATATTCTTTTAAATGCTTTCAATCTCAGGTATCTAGGTGTTCTATCTAGATCCTTAAAGGTTAAGCTCCGTTCTAGAGATAATCTTTTAAATGCTTTCAATCTCAGGTATCTAGGTGTTCTATTTGGATCTTTAAAGGTTAAGCTCCATTCTGGAGATAATCTTTTAAATGCTTTCAATCTCAAGTATCTAGGTGTTCTATCTAGATCCTTGAAGGTTAAGCTCTATTCTGGAGATAATCTTCTAAATGCTTTCAAATCTCAGGTATCTAGGTTTTTTATCTAGATCTTTGAAGGTTAAGCTCTATTCTAGATATAATCTTCCAAATTCTTATCAATCTCAGGTATCTAGGTGTTCTATCTAGATCCTTGAAGGTTAAGCTCTGTTCTGGAGATAATCTTTTAAATGCTTATCAATCTCAAGTATCTAGGTATTCTATTTGGATCCTTAAAGGTCAAACTTTTTTCTAAAGAAACCTTTTAAATGCTTATCAATTTTAGGTATCTAGACTTTCTATCTGGATCCTTAAAGATTACACTCTATTCTAGAGATAGTCTTTTAAATGCTTATCAATTTTAGGTATCTAGGCATTCTGCTTGGATTCCTTGGGATTAACCTCTGTTCTAGAGATAGTCCTTAAAATCTTATCAATTGGTCTTTGTATCATCAATTTTGGAACCAATCTCATTTCTTGATCCTCGCATCATGCTTTCTAATTTTTTTTGAATTGAACGTGCTACTTGCACATTCATTCAAAGAGGGGCAAAATGTAATATCCCAAAATTGGCTCATTGCCATGATACCAATTTTGGTCTATTTAAATAAATTCTAAAGTCCTATTTCACTAGGCAAATCCTTGTTCTAACATTCGCTACTTGACTTAATTGTCAAATGTAGAAAATTTGAATCTACATTAATCACAATCTTTATTTAATTCCCAAGTATTGACTCAAATTAGCTACATTAAACCTATTGATTAAGTTTAATTTAGTTATAAGTATTTATACTTTAATTAAATTAAATTACTTCTTTAGCTAATCTACAAAGGAATTAAATATATTTGATGTAATTAAATATCCTCATTCTAATTATTGAATTTAATTATTCAATTTAGAATACTCAATTATGAGGTCATATTTAATTTCCTTAAATCAAATATCTTCTCCAATATTCTCTCTTCAGTTCAAAAATAGAAATTCTCGGTTGACTAAACTCATAAAAGGAATTAAATCAGTTAACTCCTTATTCCACTCAAAAGAAATCAGTTAACTTCCTTTTCATAAGGAAACTTTCCATTCTAACTAAATCTCATTTCTAATCTTGACTGTCTATCCAAATTGATCTTGACGATTGATCAATTCTTGGATTCTATTTAAGAAGCTCTAAATTCCTCATTTAAAAAAAGGAGAAGAGGATGAATAGAATTTGCATCGAATTGCTGTTAAAATTCATACTCACATTTGCTCACATTTGCTCACATTTTTGCATACATCTTGCATTCTTAGTTTAAATTCATTTAGCTTAATTATGCATAGGTTAATCTAGTTTTGTTTCAATTATTCCTAGATTATAATTCATTTCTCATTCTAGATTAATCTGCACAATCATATAGATTAATTTCATTTCTTAAATCCTTCATTCTTAGAGGGTCTGGTTGCCTACACCTCAAATTTGAGGATATTAAAAGGAAAAATCCCTTTAGATAGAAGGCAATAGGTCAGCTTGTTGGATGATTTTTGGATGGACAATCCAATGTTCATTCCAAGATGAGTCCTCATATAAAGACCATGTTGAAGTGTTTGTGTGAAGCATAAGGCCACATTCTGCATATACAGTATTACTACAACTCCTAATAGGGTTGAGGCTTCAAACAAGGCCTAGTCCTCTAAAAAGGACATAGACACTATAGTGATGTAATAGACACCTCACAAGGTCAATAAATTCCACAAGATACTTTTGATTAGTGGATCATTTTGTGGGTTCCATCTATTAGCATAAATGTTGATGGTATTCCTTTGGGGGAGTATCCTAAGCATTGGAGAGGTTGTGTACAGGATTTACATGTTGCATTCATGACTTTATTTGTTATTAATGTCAACATAGTATTATTTCTATAAATATTAGAAAAGTAGAAGATAGAGAATGAGGTCATACAAATTGTATATTGATAATTAGGTCAAGCATAATTAAGGATGTATTCTACATTATGTCCCAATAAAGTGGAAAAGTGTGCATAGAGAGAGTTGAAGACATACATTAGTTATTCATGAATTAAAGAACACAATAAGAAGATAAAGTATCTAATGAGTGGTTTATGATATTTGGATTGTATCTATTTGATGCAGGAGCATCTAGTGGTGTAAGGGTAATCCTATATCACCCAAAAAATATGCTTAGAGATAGTTTCTATTTAATGTGTTTTCATTTTTGGATACCCATTTGGGTCAAATAAAGGTTCCAACTCTCATAATTCCACTATTAGTTTTCTGGGTTAGAGTTTTATTAGTTTTTAAGCACCTTGGGATACATGTAAATGTAGAAAATGAGTTATTTTGTAATTGAGCCAAAATTATGATGAGTTAGAGGGTGTAAGTTGGAGGGATGATTATATTTGTAATTTAAAGTGCTCCAAAAAAAGAATCAGGTCAACAAGATCTATAGTTAGAAAGTTATTACAATTTTAATTTTCTTGGAGACCTCCTAAGAGTGCTTCAAAGTCATATTTGGTGCACTAAATAGCCTTGTATGGGGCCAAAAAAGGGGGATGAGTGAAGCTATACATATAGCTATAGAGAACTTTGAGAGCTTTCTAGAAATGCAAATGGTTCATTAATCAGAGTTACGGTTCAAAAGTTATGCCTCCTAGAAGTTGAACTACCATTTTTGGATTTTACACCAACTTCTAACATGACTTCTGGAACCTTCTTTTTTGGTAGTGGATGCCAAATGGCATATTATAGAATGTATTCCTAACCCTAAACCATTTGGGGCTTATTTAAGAACATTTTTGGCATTGTAAAGGCAACTCTTTGTGGAGTTAGAGAGAAGGTATTGTGTGGAGGATTTCTTTCTCGAAAATCATAATATTGTAAGCCCATAGGGTATTTTTTTATTGATAATAATATTTCCCATTTCCTATGTGTTCATTATGGTCTTTGGTTGTGTCTCCATAAAGTGGTATTAGAGTGGGTTTTCCTAAGTGTGTAGACAGAGCACTAACTATGAGGCAGTTTGAACTAGGATTGTGTGGTTGTGGGTTTGAGACAAGAAGATGCCTCCACAAAGGGAAAGTGGTGATAGGGCTAGAGTTTTTACTTCTAAGGTTAGAGCCCTCTAGAGACAAGGTCAAGCATTGTAGGAGGAGATCTGTAGAGGATTGAATGTTTCTGCAAGCAACGAAAGTGAGGAAGAAAATGAAGAAGAAGAAAACATTGAACAAGAAGGGGAAGACGAAGGGGAAGTTCTAAATCAGGTAGAGGAGAGGCTTTTTAGGGCCATTTCTAAGCTTGGAAAAAAACCTAAAATTGATATGGATATTTTTTTAGGAAATCTAAACCTGGATGAGTTAATCGACTAGGTCAATGAACTAGAGTATTTTGAGTATGAGGATATTAGGGATCCATATAGGATTAAGTTTGCAAAGGCCAAAATGAAAGGCCATGCCAAAATTTAGCGGCAAGAGATTCAGCTGGAAAGAAATAGAAGAGGAAAGGAGAAAATCACAAGATGGGATCGCATGATGGACAAACTAAAGAAGTTGTCCATTCCTGTTGACTAGGAGCTTGATTTGTTCAAGAAAATGCAAGGATTAAAGAAAGTAGGAAAATCTATCCAAGAATATATGGAGGAATTTTATCAATTTCTTATTAGGGTAGGGTGTGCAGAAGAAAATAAGGAGAAGGTTTCCCATTACCTTAGTGGGTTATGATCTAGCATTTAGGAGGAGTTAAGTTTGGTTAGAATGACTAGCATTGAAGAGGCATGCCGGTTTTCCCTATGAGTTGAAGAGAAGCTAAATAAGAGGTTTAAAGGAAGGAAAAGAGGACATAGTCAAGGAGAAAGGGGTGGTAGTAGGTCATCTAGAGGCCAAAATGAGACCCAAAAGAAAAATGAAGATGTGGATACTAGTAGAAACCAGAGAAATAAGGGTTTCAACCGATCCCTTGATAAAAAATTTGAAGATCAGAGAGGAAGATGTAGAGGACATGGACAAGGATTAGGAAAAGGAGGCTTTTGTGGTACCTATTTTCATTGCAATGAAGAAGGTCATCGTGCCTTTGAATGCCCTAAACAATAAGGAATGATAGATAAGAGAGCTGATGGTCAAGCAAGGGTTTCTCATGTGGATGAGGATGCATAATCATCACATTCTGAGGATGCAAAAAGAAGAAAGGTTCTCATAAATGAAAAGATCTTACTAAGTAGTGAGAGTGAACCTAGATAAAGGAGGAGTTTTTTTTGTACTAGATGCAAGTGCGAGGATAAGTGTTGTAATGTGATTGTTGATGGTGGCAGCACTGACAAATTGGTGTCTAATGAGATGGTCACTAAGCTAAAGCTCAAGAGGGAGAAATACCCCCAACCCTATTGAATTTCTTGGGTGAAGGATGATCATAAGGTCCTAGTCATTGAACAATGTTCGATGAAGTTCAAGATTGGGAGTTACCTTGATGAAGTTCATTGTGACATTATTCCAATGGATGTCTGCCATTTATTGTTGGGAAGACCATGGCGATTTGATAGGCATGTTGTACATGATGGTCATGCAAGCACATACTCTTTGACAAAGGATGGAGTTTGCCACAAACTAAAACCCTTGGTAGAGGAAGGTGAAAAGGTATGCAGTAGTGCTAGGATATGTCTTGTTGATGGAAGAAATTTTTTGGATTGTATGAAACATCAGTGTATGTGTTATGCTTTGATTCCTAGAAAAGATAAGGAAGGTAGTAGTGGAATTCCACCTAAAGTTTTAGGTCTATTAAGTGAGTATGGAGATATCATCTCTAATAATATTCCAGAAGGGTTGCCACCAATAAGGAAAATCATTCATCAGATATATTCAATCCTTGGAGCTAGTTTTCCTAACAAGGTTGCTCATAGGATGACTCCTACTAAAACTGAGGAGCTAAATAGACAAGTTCAAGAGCTATTAAGGAAGGGGTTGATTCAAGAGAGCCTGAGTCCACATGTAGTACCTGTAGCACTAGCACCAAAGAAGGATGGAGAGTGGAGAATGTGCAAAAAATCTTGAGCTATAAATAGAATAACCATTAAGTATTGGTTCCCTTTGCCAAGAATGGACGATCTTATGGACTGCTTGATTGGGGCTTAGTACTTCACAAAGATAGATATGAAGAGTGGCTATCGCCAGATATGAATATGAGAGGGAGATGAGTGGAAGACTACATTCAAGACCAAGGAGGGTCTATATGAGTGGTTAGTCATGCCTTTTGGACTAACCAATGCACCAAGCACCTTCATGCAACTTATGAATGAGGTACTAAAGAAACCATTGGGAAAATTTGTCATTGTCTATTTGGATGATATTTTAATTATCAGCAAGAATTTTGATGAACATTTATTTCACATTCATAGAGTCCTTGAAAGGTTGAGGGAAGAGAAAATTTTGATTAAATTGAAGAAGTGTAGCTTTGTAAAAAAGGAGTTAGTCTACTTGGGGTTTGTTGTATCATCTAATGGTCTCAAAATGGATCTAGAGAAGGTAAAAGCCATCTTGGAATGGCCTAATCCAAGGTCTACTACTGAGGTGAGATCATTTCATGGTCTAGTTAGTTTTTACAGAAAGTTCATTAAGAATTTCAGTGGCATATGTGCATCCTTGACTGAAAAAATAAAGGGGGGTAGGAAAGAATTTAAGTGGACTACAATAGCTACAAGGAGTTTTGAATTGTTGAAGAAGAAGGTGATAGAACAACCAATGTTGGCACTTCCTAATTTTAGTAAAGTGTTCTAGGTAGATTGTGATGCTAGTGGTTGTGCTATTGGGGCCGTATTGATCCAAGAAGATAAGCCTATTGCATGTTTTAGTGAAAAATTGAATGATGCAAAGAAGAAGTATTCTATTTATGATCAAGAGTTCTATGCAATTGTTTAGGCCTTAAAGAAATGGAGGCATTATTTATGTTGGAATTTTCAAATGGGAAGAGTACTTTTGAGAGGGAGGGTGGGGTGAATCAGAATTAACCAATTTTTATCCTTTTAAACCCTTATTAACACATAACTGAAAGCAATGTACACACATGTAAACATATAAGCAAACATGAAATGAAAGCATGCATCAAAACATAACACAAAGATTTGGTAACCTAGAAACCCTCCAAGAATAAGAAGGTAAAACTACAGTGGGGATGACACCAACAAAAATCACTGCAGCAATCAATATTCAACCACTTCTGATGGTCTACCCTATGAAAGGCCTACCCTATTAAAGGCTTTACATTGTGTTAATAGTGACCTAGTTAGAGGATTTACAAACATTTATATGAAGTTTCATCCTATTAAAGGATTTACAATAGGTTGTTAAACCCACCTAATACATAGGATTTTCAATCACCTTCTCCAAAGGTTCTCCTACCTAGCTATTAAGCTAACCTATCAATATAGGATTTCAGTATCTAATACAATTGTGAGAGTATATTATAACATTTGACCGGATTGAATGCAATCTCAAATTGCTAGGTTCAGGTACTAGAATTGATCTTCTCATTATGATCCTTGCTTGATCTAATCTCTATATGTGTTCCTTGTCCCTTGTGCTATTCTGATAAACTGGATATAAAATTGTTGCTTTGTTCCTCTAAGTCTTTTTCCTCTTCACACTAAAATTTTGCTATAATCTCCCCATTCATTGTTCTCTTCCACACATGCAATCAATTTTTGACCTCCTTTTAAAGAATGCAAAGACTTAGGGTTAGGTATGGATCTATGATCCATATTGAATCTCAAATTTCTGCTCAAATTCTTGGATTTTCTTCATTGGTTGCATTCCTTCTCCATTTTTTTGATTGGTTGCATGCATATTGCATAGGGAATGTAAATGATTCATCCTTTTTTTTTCTCTCCTTCAAAATCCTTCTAAGTTAGCTCCAAAAATGGTTTACAACTTAGTTTTTGAAAGCACAAACTCTTATGTTGATCCTAAGTTACTCAACACTCATTACATTATTGATGCTTGGCATGAACTGATTCCTAGATTGCTCGGCATCTATTACTTTCCTGGTTTGCTTGGCACCTATTAAACACTATATTGCTTAGCACATGTATGTTCTGTATTGCTCAACATCTAAACATTTCTGGATTACTTGACACATAAACATTTCCTAGATCACTCGGCACATGAACATTTCTTGGATCACTCGGCACCAAATCTAGCTCAGAACATACTATTCTTTTGACCAACAATTTATTACCAAAAGAATTTTTCTTGTATACTGATCACAGGCATTGTAGTACCTAAATAGCCAAGGTAAATTGAAGCATAGACATATGAAGTAGGTAGAGTTCATGTAGAGCTATACATTTGTGTTGAAACATAGAAGTGGAAGGTCTAATAGGGTTGCAGATGCATTGAGTAGAAGATAGTTGTTGCTTACAGTAATGTAGGTTGAAGTGGTTGGGTTTGATGAACTCAAGAATTTGTACCTAGAGGATCCTGATTTTGCTAAAGCATGGAAGGCTTGTAAAGAACCTATTATTGTAGATAGACTTAGGTGGCTAGATTATTTCATTCAGGATGGTATGCTATTCTAGGGTAGTCAGTTATGCATTTCAAGGAGTTCCATGAGGGAAAATTTGATCAAGGAGAAGCACAGTGGGGGGATGGTAGGAAATTTTGGTCAAGATAAGACCATTTCCATTCTTTGAGAACATTATTTTTGGCCTCAAATGTCATAGGATGTAAAAAAGGTTGTATAGAGTTATCAAGTATGTCAAGCAGCCAAAGGATTCAGTCACAATATGGGACTCTATCAGCCATTGCCTATTCCATCAAAGCTATGGGAAGACATAACTATGGATTTTGTTCTTGGATTGCCAAGGACACAAAGGGGTAATGACTCATTATTTTTGGTGGTTGATAGGTTCTCCAAGATGGCACATTTCATTCCATGCCATAAGACACATGATGTTGTACATATCACAAATTTGTTTTTTAAGGAAGTGGTGAGACTACATGGTCTCCCAAAGAGTATTGTTTCTGATAGAGATACTAAATTTGTGTGGTATTTTTGGAGGACTTTATGGAAAAAGTTGAGGATGGAATTGAAGTTCAATTCTACACACCATCTGCAAACTAATGGACAAACAAAAGTGGTAAATAGAAGTCTGGGAAATTTGCTGAGGTTTTTAGTAGGAGATGAGCCCAAGGGATGGGATTTGATTCTACCACAAGTAGAATTTGCTTACAATAATTTTGTAAATAGGAGTACTATTAGATCACCATTGCAAATTATGTATGGAAGTAGCCCAAGGACTGCACTAGAATTAAGGAAAATGGAGCAAGGGGAGAGGGCAAGTGGCAAGGAAGAAGAATTCATTGAACATGTCAAGAGTTTACATGAGGAGGTCCATGCACACATTACCAAGATGAATCAATATTATAAAGCTAGGGTAGATGAAAGGAGGAGACATAAGGAATTCCAAGTAGGGGATCTGGTTATGGTATACTTATGAAAGGAACAATTTGCAATGGGTACTTACAATAAGCTGAAGATGAAGAAATTTTTTCGCTACAAAATTTTGAACATGGTTTGGGAAATGCATATGAGGTGGAGTTTCCATATGGTATTCACATTTCTCCTATCTTCAACATTGCAAACTTAATATAATATCATGATGATGGTGTAGATTAGGGGTTGATGTTGGAGCCATGTCCAATTCCTACTTCTAAGAAGGAGATAGAAGAGATTCTAGATAGTCGTGTGGGTAGGAGTACCAAAAATAGGTAGTATGAAGAGTACTTGGTGAAGTGGAAAGGACAACAAATAGAGGACTCAACTTGGATATCAACAGCTAAAGTTGCCCATTTGGGTTTTCCTCTACCATAAAGTGATAGGGTCACTTTTCAATCTACCCTAGATATTTGATGCAGAAGCATCTAGTGGTGTAAGGGCAATCCTAGATCACCCAAAATATATGCTTAGATATAGTTTCTATTTAATGTGTTTTTATTTTTGGATACCCATTTGGGTCAAATAAAGGTTCCAACTCTCACAGTTCCACTATTAGTTTTTTGGGTTAGAATTTTATTAGTTTTTAAGCACCTTGGGATACGTGTAAATGTAGAAAATGAGTTATTTTGTAATTGAGCCAAAATTATGATTATTTATAGGGTGTAAGTTGGAGGGATGATTATATTTTTAATTTAAAGTGCTCCAAAAAAAAGAATCAGGTCAATAGGCTTTATAGTTAGAAAGTTATTACAATTTTAATTTTTCTGGAAACCTCCTAAGAGTGCTTCAAAGTCAGATTTAGGGCACTAAATGGCCTTGTATAGAGCCTAAAATGGGGGGACAAGCAATTCTTTTCAATAGGGCTATAGAGTGCTTTGAGACCTTTTTGGAAATGTAAATGGTTCGTCAATTAGAGTTACGGTTCAAAAGTTATGCCTCCCAGAAGTTGAACTACCATTTTTGGATTTTACACCAACTTCTAACACAACTTCTGGAACCTTTTGTTTTGGCTGTGGATGCCAATTGGCATATTCTAGAATTTATTCCTAACCCTAAACCATTTGTGGCTTATTTAAGAACATTTCTGGCATTGTAAAGGAAACTCTTAGTGGAGTTAGAGACAAGGTGTTGTGTGTAGGATTTCTTTCTCTAGAATCATACTATAGTAAGCCCATAGGGCATTTTTTCATTGATAATAATATTTCCCTTTTCCTATGTGTTCATTTTGGTCTTTGGTTGTGTCTCCATCACTCTTTATAGGGATATAATTATGATGAGAATAGTTACAAAATGATAATAGACAACCTAATTTTGATGTCAATAAGTGTGCAAGGTCAACAACCACACATGTGATAATTTGTAAAAACTGTGAGCCAATAGTGTCATGTAATTTTAAAGTTGTTGTAATATCTTAATGAGGTACTATCATAATTAATTGGGAAAGCTTAAAGGTTGATTCAAGAAATTATTTTTAGGATATGATATAAAGGAAGGTTATTTTATTTATGGTGAAGTGTGATATGCAAAGTATTTGGTAAATAAGAGTAAGCGATCCAAGGGATTATTTGGATATGAAGTTGTTGACCTAGTATTAAGATTAGAAGAGGATTGATCTGGTCAAGAAGAAAGAGGAATTTGAGATAATTAATTTCTATTATTCTACAAGGAATAACATAGAGACTAGTTGATAGTGAGTTATGTGGTCTTTCCCTTGAAGTTGTTTGGATAGTGGCTCCTTCTATCTTCTACAACTCCAAAAAGGGTTGCCACAACTCCTAATAGAGTTACAATCTCCTCTTAGGGATTCAAGGCCTCCTAATAGGGATTCATATGTACTAAATGTATTTCATTGGCTCCTAATAGAGTCCATTCTCTTACAATAAAATTTTATATTAGTACATCATTTTGTGGGTACCATCCCCACCAGGGTTTTCCCTCTGATCAGGGGTTTCCCTAGTTAACATATCTAGTGTTGTTGTGTATGAGTATCTTCTTATGGTTACCTCTTATATTTCTCATATGCTTAAGTATTAATAAGGTTGAAATTTTTTTTAATATTTAGATAAGTAATTCACCCCCCTCCCCCTTATTAGTAATCTTGGTGGACTTTACTTTCTAAAAAATTGGTATCAAAGCATCAGGTCCTTGAAGAAAATGCTTAAAAACTTAAGGAGATCAATGGCATGTCACTTTAGAAAAGAAATTCCTAAATTTAAAAGAGCTAATTTTGGTATTTAGAAGATGTAGTTCCTTGGTGGGATATTATAATTATATACATAATAGAATTTTAAATTTCCAGATCCAGAATTCTTTTCTTGCATACAAAAGAATAAACATACTAATGCAAGGAAAAGTAAAGATATATCTAGATCCAAAGAAGACAAGAATATCAAAGAAAGAATTGGTCTACTTATGAAAAAAGGGTTAGAAGGTATGAAATATTTTCTTTATTGGACATATAAAGAATTAGGTCATTTTTCATCCAGATGCTCTAACAGTGTAAGGAAGACTAGAAAGGATTCACTTTCTGATGATGATGATGAATTTAAAGAAATTATGAAAATATTCTTGAATGATATCAATAATGAAATTGATGAACTTGGATTGGTTAAGGAAAATGAATTAATACAATATATATCTTTAGTGACTATTGTTGAGTGTGAAAATGTAAAAGTAGATGAAAAGTTTGGAGTTAAAGAGAGAATGCTAGATTATAAGTATGATGAAGAAGAAGATAATCCTAAACCTATTAGAGAGAATATTGAAGTTTTTCTTTGAGATTAACAATGATCTTTAGAATGATTTTCAAATTTTTGAACAAAGAGAAAAATCAAGATTTGAACCTAGAGAAGAAGTAAGATTTGAAACAACAACACCTATACCAAATACAAATTTGACAAAGAATCACCCTATTGATCAAATTATTGGAAGTAAAGAGAAAGGATTTATGACAAGAAATAGAGTACATGAAGAATTATGCTTGGTTTATCAAGTTGAACCAAAGAAAAAAAATGAGGCATGTAAGGATGATCATTAGATTCAAGAAATGAAGGAAGAACTAGGTTGGATTGTGGAGAATGAGACATGAGAATTGGTTCCTAGACCTAAAGATGAGAATGTTATAGGAACTAAATGAGTTTCAAAATTAAGATGAATGAAAAAAGTGAGGTTGTGAGGAATAAATTAATATTGGTATGAAATGGATATTTATAGTAAGAAGGAATAGATAATGAAGAGACATTTGCCCATATTAATAGACTTGAAGTAGTTAGAATTTTCTTGACTTATGCAGCAAGTAAGAGGTTTATATTGTATTGGATGAATGTAAAGTCATCATTTTTGAATGGAGAACTTGAAGAAGAAGTCTACATTGAGTAGCCTAAAGGATTCCCTTTGATAGAAGAAAAGAACATGGTATGCAAACTGAAGAAATCATTATATGGTCTAAAGAAAGCACCTAGAACCTAGTATGGAAGATTGGACAAATATTTTTCAAATTTGGGATTTGCAAAGTAATTTATATTTGAAATAAATTGATACAGATTGTGGATCATTATGATAGTTGTGGATGATATAATTTTTGGAGGAAATGATAAAGCAAGTGATGAATTTGCTAATGAAATGAAGAATAAATTTGAGATGGGTATGATTGGTAAGATGAAATATTTCTTAGGTCTATATATTGTACAACACAGTGATGGTATCTTCCTATCACAAGCTAAGTATTTGAAATATTTGTTCAAAATATTTGGCCTGGAAAGTTGTAAGCCTATTGGCACACCCATGTAATTGATCACAAGTTATCTAGAAAAGATGAGACACCTACGGTTGAGAAAAAGAAGTATATATCTATGATAGGAGGTTTGCAATATCTAACTCACACTAGACAAGATATAGAAAATATAATTGGGATAGTAGAAAGATCTCAAGAATGTCCTAAAGAAGCACATTATGCAATAGTAAAGAGAAAATTCAAATATTTGAAGGGTAAACCTAATTTTGGTTTACAATAAGATAGATCAAGTGATTTTACTTTCTATGCATACACTGATGTGGATTGGGAAAGCAATATAGATGACAAAAAGAACACTAGTAGTGGAGCATTTTTTTTTGAGGAAGATTAATTTCTTGGATTACCAAGAAAGATTATTGTATTCAATTAGAGTATAATAGAAGAAAAGTATGTAGCAAAAAAAAAAATTATAATAAGATCATGTGGATGAAATAGATGATGAAGGGCATTGGGATAGAATTTTCATAACCTTTTATCATATATTGTGATAACAAAAGTATAGTAATTATGTCTAAGAATATTGTGTTGCATTCTAAGACTAATCATATATCTATTATCATGTTTTGAGAGAGAAATTTGTAGAGAAAGATATTAGATTAGAGTGTGAGTGCAAAAGAGAAGATTGTATTAATGAGGTATGCTTGTGGTTATTTCCCTACCTACCTATAAATAGATGATGTAGAAAGAACATCATTTAGGTGGTACATAGCACTATTTCTTATCTAGACTGAATGTTGATGGTTCTTGTATGGGGAGTATCTAAGATGAGAAGAGCATCAAGGACTCCTGGTAATTGATATTGAATAGTGTCTTTGATGTAGGAGCATCAAGCTTGGATTTTGGTGGATTTATTCTTTCTATGGTTATGGATGTATTAGAGACACATTGGAGAACCTTTTCTCATAATTGCATAGATATTTGATGGATTGAGTTGAAGTTTGAGTCAATTTACCTTGCTTCTAGAGATATATTATTTTGGTGCCTGTTGCATGCTATGTAATTAATTTTCTGGAATGAGTTAGAGGATTAAAATTTAAGGGATTAAATAGGACCTATATTTCTACCTATGGTTCAAATTATGAGTTCTAATTCAATTTAAGCTAGGATATATCATAGTTTTACTCAAACATCAATTTTGGGCATTTAATTGTTGTTGTAGGCCGACTTGTGGCATTTAATTTATGTATTCATATTTAATTTATGTTTTGGGACAACTTGTGGCTGGTATTGGTATAAGTAGGGCTTGTGCAAAATTCTTTAGTTATTATTCATCCATGTTGGACAAGAGGAGGTAGCTAAATAGTGAGTTTTTCCTGAGTCTGTGGAAAGAAGGCCAAATGTGAGGTAGTTTATAGCAAGATTGTGATGGATTTATGAATGTGTGGATAGAGCATTGAATGTGAGGAAATTTATGCTTAAATCTTCGATGAAGTTGGAGTAGAGCTAGTAGCTGTGGCTTGGAAAGCAGGGATATTTCTTGGTGGGCTTATCAGCACAAGTTAAGATCTTCTTTGAGGGTTTTTACCATAGTGTGGATCTAGACTAGCTAGTGTTTGGATTGGATTTTTAGGGATCTTAGAGAACTATTAATTTCTTTGTATTTGGCCGTAACTAGGAAGGCTTAATAGCTAGTAATATTGCATGTAATTAGTTATATTTTATAAATCAATTTTTGTAATTTGGTATCAGATCTTGTGTTATTGCTTCTTATTGTTGTATTTCTACTCCATGGTTATATTATTGGGGGCTAGGACATCTCCTTTGGGGATTCTCCTACCTTGCACTATGTCGGACGGTACTAGAGCAAAAAATGTTCCAAAGTGTGTAGATAGCTCACCGAAGTTGAGGCAGTTTGCACTAAGACTTGGGTTGGAGATGTTGATCTGAGTAGATCTTAATCTGGTGGTATATTATTTTTTCTAGAGTCCTAGATCTCTTTTTGTTAGGTGGTAGATCATGGTTTTGACTTGCAATTGTAGAGGGGTTACAGATGGATCAATGGATGCAAAGATGGAAGATTGAAGTTGTTGAGTCATGATCGTAGAGAATTTGTGGATTGCAGATCTGTGGTCCTAGACTTGTGATGTGGTTCCTAATTATTTTTGTGAAGTGGAAGGTTGTGATCTGACTTGCAAACAATTTGAGGTTGTCACAAGGAGTGTAGGAAGGATTTTTTGTAGAGGGTTTACAAAGATCTTGGAACATGGCTCTGAGAGGATTGGACCTTGGGATGATTACAAATCTCTGTGATGTGGTGGAGAGGGGTTTTTTTGAGATGTCTACTTAGTTTGAAGCTAGCTTGGTTGATCAAGTTAAGGATGGGGTGAGGAAGGAATTCTATAGATGTTTGTGGAGCTGGAGTCTACCGATCTAGAAGAGAGTTGTTTGGCCAGTTAAGAGACTTGTTCATGAAAGAAGATGACATACCAAGGTTAAGGTGGAAGAGGTTGGTTTTTTTTATTAGATTGTGAAGTCTAATATAGAACTTGCAAAGTAGCTAGAGTTTTTTTTTGAAGATATTCCTAACATTTTTGATGTTGGGACAAAGGTTTGCTTTCATGATAAGTTGGTTGGATCTAACATGGAAATTGTAGAGCACTTGGTCATGAATGATCTAGTTTCTGTTGGTAATGAATTATTTTTTGTAGAGCATCTTATTGTTAGCAATGAGATGGTTAGTGTTGAGAGTTTGGCATATGTTATTGTGGAGTTTATTACTACTAATGTGGGGTTTTTCCTTACTAGTATGGATTCACTAGTCGCTAATATGGATGAAGGTTTTCTATTGAAGCATTATGTTTAGTTTGTTCTTGAGTGTGAGCATGTTGATTAGATGGTTGAGATTCTAGTGTTCGATAGAATTATATAGATGTGTATGACAAGAAAATTTCTTTTCTTGTCCCTATTGGAATGGAAGCCTTTGGTGAAGATGAAGATATTTGTTGCTCTTTCTTTGGGCATCAAAGTGTCAGACACACTTTTCTATTTACCTAGGGAGTCTAATATAGGAGAATCAAGCTTGGAATTTGGTGGAGTTATTCTTTTCATGGTTAGGGATGTGTTGGAGACACATTGGAGAACCTTTTCTCATGATTGCATAGAGATTGGATGGATTGAGTTGAAGTTTGAGTAATTTTATCTTGCTTCTAGAGATATATTATTTTGGTTCTTGTTGCATGCCATGTAATTAATTTTACACAATGAATTAGAGATGAAAATTTCAAGGATTGAAGAGGACTTGAATTTCTACCTATGGTTTGAAATGCAATTTCTAATTCAATCGAAGCTAGGAGATATCACAATTTTACTTAGACATCAATTTTGGGCATTTAATTGTTGTTGCAAGACAACTTGTGGCATTTAATTTATGTATTTGTATTTAACTTGTGTTCTGAGCTAAATTTTGTGTTAGATTGGTATAAGTAGGGGTTGTGGGGAAGTCATTAGTCATTATTTATCCATCTTAGACAGTGAGTTTTTCCTAAATTTGTGGACAAAATGCCAAATATAAGGTAGTTTACAACATGATTGTGATGGAGTTGTGAATGTGTGGATAGAGCACCGACTGTAAGAAAATTTATGCTTGGATCTTGGATGAAGTTGGAGCAGAGCTAGTAGTTGTGACTTGGAAAACAAGGAGATTTCTTGGTGGGCTTGTGAGCACAAGTTGAGATCTTCCTTGAGGGTTTCTACCAGAGTGTAGATCTGGACTAGCTAGTGCTTGGATTAGATCTTCAGGGATCTTGTAGAACTATTACTTTCTTTGTATTTGGATGTAATTGGGAAGGCCCTATAGCTAGGCATATTGCATGTAATCAATTATATTTTATAAATCAAGCATTTTGATTTGGTATCAGATCTTACGTTATTGCTTCTTCTTGTTGTATTTCCGTTGCATGGTTATATTCTTGGGGGCTAGGACATCTCCTTTGGGGATTCTCCTATCGTGCACTACATTAGTCTTTGGACACTTGAGATAATTGAAGACTTAAAGTATATCACTAACATAATGAAGCCTTTGTCATTGATGTCAATGGTGGAGAGATTGCATGATAAACATATCCTATGTATGAGGGAGAAGTGTTTTAGATGGAGAATAAGCTCTCTAACATAATGAGGGAGATATTGTATACATGAAACATGTATGTATGGAGGATAATTGTTCCTTGATAGATTGAGAAGTTTTGAACAATTTATTTCCATCCATGTAAGTTAGGTAACAACAAAGAGTTGTTCCTATGAGTTAGAATGTGAACAAATAATGTCGATCCTAAGAGTGAGAAAGCACAGATAGAACAACGTTCTAGTGAGTATCAAATTTGATTGATAAATATGATTTAAAAAGAAGAGGAGAATAGTAACAATAGAGTTGGATTTGATATCCTTGGAACTTGGATATTTTTCAACTATGTTTCCATCATGCCAAAGGGGGATATTTTTAGCATGAATATAATTGGAGAGATTTTGTATATGATTGAAATTTTGCATTCATGATTGTTTGTTTCATTGATGTCAACATAGTATTATTGTTGTAAAGACTAGAAGAGTTGTTGACAAAGAATGAGGTCATATAGACCCTGTATTGATACTTAGGTTAAGTTTAGTTATGAATGCATTTTACATTGTATCTTGATGAAGTAGAAAAGTGTGTGTACAAATAGTCAAATATATGTGGAAGTTATTTATTAAATACATAAGACAATAAGAAAATAAGTACCTAATTTGTGGGTTCTAATGTTTGGATTGTATCTCTTTACATGGATATAATTATGATGACCACAGTTAGAAAATGATAGTAGACAACCTAATAATCATGTCAGTAAGTGTGTAAGGTCAATAGTCATATGTGTGAGAATTTGTAAAGACTTTGAGCCAACAATGTTGTGTAATTGTAAAATGATTGTAATATCTTAATGAGGTCCTCTTATAATTAATTGGGAAAGCCTCAAAGCCACTCAAGGAATTATTTTTAGGATATGGTATAAAGGAAGTATACTTTCCTTGTGGTGAATAGTGACATGGAAGAAAGAATTGTATTTAAGTTTGATGTGAAAAGTATTTGGTAAATGAGAGTAAGCAATGTAAGGGATTATATGGATACAAAGTTGGTGATCTCATATTAAGATTAGAAGAGGATTGGTCTAGTCAAGAAGATAACTGAGTTAGAGATCATTAATTTCTATTATTCTACAAGAAATAATATAGAGGCTAGTTGGTTAGTTATTTTGGTGGGCTCACCCTTGAAGCTATTTGAACAGTGTACCCTTCTTCCTTCTACAACTTCTAACAAGGTTAGAATCTCCTAACAATGATTCAAAGTCTCTTAACAAGGACTAATATGTATTAAATGTATTTCATTGACTCCTAATAAATTCCATCCTCTTAAAAGGAAATTTTATATTAGTACATCATTTTGTGGATACCATCCCCACCAGGGGTTTTTGTCTGATCAAGGGTTTCCCTAGTTAACATATCTAGTGTTATTGTGTATGAGTATATTCTTATGATTTTTTATTATATTTCTCATATGGTTAAGGATTAATAAGGTTGATAAATTTTGTAATAGTTGGATAACTGATTGACCCCACCCCCTCTCAGTTATCTCGGTGGACTTTACTTTATAACACCATCCCCACTTGCATTTTCCCTTGGCAGTGGTTTCCCTAATTAACAAAGAATAGTGATATGAGTGGCATTGTGTTATTTCTATGTTTACTTTTTAGTTTAATCACATGTGCATATTTTAAGGTTGTGAAAGATATTTGTAGTTGGGAAAATATTGATTCCCACCCCCCTGACACTCATTATTTCCTATTTCTAAAAAAAATATGTTCAAAATATGAATTTGTCCATCTATCCATGGATGAAATGTAGAACTAAACATAAGCTTAGCATTTAACTTCTTCTAAAGTGTTCTCCAAAATTAAATAGTAAAATTAGTACCTTTGTTTGAAACAATAATCTTAGGCAATGCATGTAGTCTCACAATCTCTATGAAAAATAAATTTTCTATTTGTGTAGCATCTGATGTCTTCTTAAAATGTATGAAATGTGTCGTCTTAGAAAAAAAATCAATCACTAAAAATATATAATCATTACCTCAATGATTTATAGGTAATCTCAAAACAAATTCCATACTAACATATTCCCAATGCTTACAAGGAATGAGAAAAGGTTTATATAGTCCAATATTCTCACTAGCTCATTTAGCAACTTGAAAACTTATGTAACTCCTCGCCAAGTTCTAGACATCCCTATATATTTGTGGCAAAAAGAATCTCTTTGAAATTAACTTTGATATTTTATTGATCCCAAAATATCTTGCAATTATACCACCATGTTTCTCTTTAACGATATTTTCTCTCATAATCCTCTAGGTATACACAATTGAACTCCTTTAAAAAAGATATCTTCTTGAATGAAATAATCAACCCACTTACCTTGTTTATTAATCACAAGATTCTTACAAGCTTTCTAAGGTTCTACAAAGTCATAATCAATTTCATCCAAGTTCTTCCAATCATCAAAACCAAGTGCTAGTGTTATATACGGGCCTCAAAAATGAACAACAAACTTCAACATAGTCACTATTCATGAGATTCATGCAAAAATTAACATGGAATAATTCATATTGAATTTCTAAACATGGCAACTTGTTGCCTTCTTTCTAGATGGGTTTTGAATGTGCTCTCAGAATCAAGAGTTCAACAACCATAGACTAATCTAAGAATGAAAGATTTAAGCTATATGAAGTATGAGTTAATCTAAAAATGAAGTAAGAAAAAGACTAATCTATATTTATGGACTATAATCTAAATGAATATGATTATGTAAAAGACAATAAATGCTCTTTCAAATGCAAGAATATTTGAGTTCTCAAATAGACAACACTTTGATACTCAACAATTGCATTCTCCCAAATGAGATACATAAGTTCTAATTTTAGAGAATCCCAAAACTAATAAATGGTGGAGATTTAATTGGATAAATAGTTTAGATTTGGTGAGAGATAAGTTCAATTGGAAAGTTGCCACATTTGAAGGAGTTGACTAATTTCTTTTGGAGTGAATGAGGAGTTAACTTGTTTTATTTCCTTTTCTGATTAAAGTTGACTCATTATTTCCAATTCTGAAGTGAAGAATTTTGGAGACAATATTTGATTTATTAATTAGATATGAACTCATCATTGCATATTCCAATTAATTGAATAATTAAATTCAATAATTAAGATGATTCAAATACTTAATTAAATCAAAATCTATTTAGTTCCTGATGTCATGTGTATTAGCTAAAGGGATGATTTAATTAAATTAAAGTGGTATGACCCTTGATTAAATTAATTTGATTAGATTGTTTTATTCACAAATTTAAGTCAATATTTAGGAATTAAAGAAAGTGTTAGATTATTACAGACTTACAGTTTTCTACAATTTATACTTAGATCAAGTAAATTCAAGTGGTAAAAAATGCCTAGTACAATAGGACTTTGTCAATCAAGAGATTAACAATTTGAGGCTAATGCACTGGAATTTGTTTAGAATGTCCATATGCCAATTTTGGGGTATTAAATTTACCCCTCTTTGAATTAATGTGTGAGAAATGCATTGATTCAAAGAATAGTTGAAAGTGTGAAGTGTAGAACTAGAACTAAGTTTGGCTCTAAGATTGACTATATGAATACTAATTGAAGAGATTTTTAGGACTATCTCTAGAATAAGGATTAACCCTCTAGAGTCTAGATAGAACACCTAGATACTGGTCCAAGAGAATAGAGTTTTTCATGATTCCTAGGATTGTCCGCAAAATGAGGCTCAAACCTCAAGACTCAAGATAGAACATCTGGTTACTTGTCTATTGAAAAGATGACAAGAATAATCAAAATTCATAGGATTGTCCCAAAAATGAGGCTTAACCCTTAGGAGTTTAGACAGAACATCTAGATACATGTCCATTGAAAGGTGATTGAAAGAGAGTTTAGGATTATCTCTAGAATGAATATTAATCCTCAAGAGTCTAGATACATCATCTAGATAGTAGTCAATAAAAGAGATGATGAGGCCTATCATGAGTCATAGGATTATCCTTAGAATGAGGATTAACCATTGGGAGTCTAGGTAGAACACACAAATACATGTCCATTGAGATATGATAAGGACTATCATTAGTATGATCAAGATAACTAATAGAAACATGGTCATGACTTATACATAAGACAATAGAAGCTTAATGTGAGATACAAGGAGCATAAATGCCCCTAAATATTTAACATAGTTATGAGTAGATCGAGGGATATCTAGTTTGAAATGATATATGAGAAACTAAATATGCCCACAAAAATGAGGATGTTGAGTTTTGATTAGATTGATTTAATGCAAGATTTGATCTATTCAATGATGTAATCATTATGCCCCCTTGGGAGAAAAAGTAAAAGATGACATGTCAGAATAGTGATGTAAATTAGTAGATTGAAAGATATCAATGTGAGAAGAGATTCAAAAGAATGTGGAATATATTAGAAAATATTGCAAAAGATCTTTGGGTCAATTCAGAGTACTTTTGGGATCTATTTGACCAATTTTGACCTTGGTTGACCATATTGCATACAATCATTCAATTGTATATTATATTTGATGTTACACAAATGTCAAGTATACATCAAGCAATCAGTGTATGTTGAACTCACTTGGAGTCAAAGGAAGCTCTAGTGTATGATGAGTGTTTTAGTGTTAACCAAGTTCAGAGTCAGTGTCTATCGAGCTCAAACAATCACCTAAGGAAAGTCTATATGGAACGAGTACTAACTGAGCTCACTCATTTACCAAAAGAAAGTCTAAAGGAAAGTTATTTTTGAGTTAGTGTTGACCGAGTTCAATTAGCTAACGAAGGATTTTCTTGTATAGGTATATTTGATCTAACAATTTTTTTGGTTAGTTCTAGCTGACTCATGAGATGAATTTTATTTTTTTGAAAGTATATTCAATCCAAATTGACAAGTTCAAACATATAAATATAACGTCAAGTTAAATATTGAATTGTGAAAAAGAATGGGACTAAAAAGATGAATCAAGGAAGAAAATTGGAAGGATATCAAAATATTCAAGTTGAGTAAGCTGCAAAGAACATTATAATCAAGGATGATTAGGTATTCAAGTCAGAATAGAGATCTAAAATTAGAATAACGAAGGATTTTCCTATATCAGTATATTTGATCTAATAGTTTTGTTGGTTAGTTCTAGCTGACTCATGGGATGAATTTCATTTGTTTGAAAGTATATTCAATCCAACATGACAAGGTCAAACATATAAATATAAGGTCAAGTTGAAGATTGAATTGTGAAAAAACATGGGGTTGAAAAGATAAATCAAGGAAGAAAATTGGAAGGATATCAAAGTATGTGAGTTGATTGAGCTGCAAAGAAAATTTTGATCAAGGAGGATCAAGTATTCAAGCCATAATAGAGATTTGAAATTAGAATAATGAAGGATGTTCTTGTGTCAGTATATTTGATCTAATAGTTTTGTTGGTTAGTTCTAGCTAACTCATGGGATGAATTTCATTTTTTTGAAATTATATTCAATCCAACTTGACAAGGTCAAACATATAAATATAAGGTCAAGTTTAAGACTGAATCGTGAAAAAGCATGGGATTGAAAAGATAAATCAAAGAAGAAAATTGGAAGGATATCAAAGTATTTGAGTTGAGTGAGCTGCAAAGAACATTCTAATCAAGAAGGATCAATTATTCAGGCCAGAATAGAGATCAAAAATTAGAAAAGATAGTTGTATCAAAAATCAAGTCATATCATTATTACTCTCTAATAATTGTAGCAGTGAATCAAATCTCCTAACAAAGTTAGCTTAACATCTATTTGCCAAATCCTCTAACAAGGAGGCATTTTTAGATTAAAGTGTCTAAAGACCTCTAACAAGGCCACTCTTAATAGTGTTTACTAAATCCTTTAATAGAGTCACACCTAGAAGTGAATTTTGTAACCTTTAATAGGGTTGTCTCCTAATAGGGCTCACTTCAAAAGAGTGAAAAATAGTAACTAGTTGCAATTGGATGTGGTAGTTCCAAATTGGGTTTCCATGATAAATCTTGGTATCTCTTGTGTTCATGTTATTTTCTTTATGATTATGCAACTAAGTTAGTTAATGTTAAGAACACTGAATATCCTAAGAAGTGATTATTTTAGTGTTTGCTGAGTGACAGTAATTGTTAGTATTAACTGAGTGTTCCCATGTTAACTGAGTTACAACAGTATTTCATTTTTAGCAAAGTTAGGTTTTGAATTGTATTAACATCTTCAGGGATCTTGGATTTTTTTTTTTTGTTAATTGATTCATCCCTCCCCTCTCAACTACTCCTCTTATATTTCCAACAATTGGTATCAAATATTTTGGTGCTTGCAGAGAAGGTTTCAAGGAACTAAGCTAAAGATCAAGGTGTCTTACAAAAGGGAGATTCCTTATGAAGCTCCAACCATTGGTTATATAGGCTTGAAATATCTAGAGAACAAATATGTGGCACCAACTAGAACTTTGACTGTGGAAAAATTTACTGAAAAGAAGAACCCTAACATAATGATGATTGACATTGCTTCCACTCTCAATTATGTTGAATTTGATGAAGTCAAAGACTATGGTACTACTCATGAAATGTGGAATAAGATGGAGGATATCTATGGAGGTGATGATTATATGAGGAGAGATAAGGCATAAAATATTAGAGGTTTGTTTGATCAGATGAAGATGAAAGAAGATGAGAGCATTGCACAATACAAGGAAAGAATCAAAGCTAGTGTGAGTGCAATCAAAGCCTTGGGTAGGAAAATTAATGATGTAATAGTGGTAAGAAAGGTACTTAGAACCCTTCTTCATGTTTATGAAATTAAAGTGTTAGTTATTCAAGAAATGATATGTGATCCTAAGAATGATATAACATTGGATGCACTAGTGGGAAGGTTGACAACATTTGAGTTAGATAATTTTGATAATTATGTTCCTAACTCTACTAACCTTAAGTCTACATTACAAGAAAAGCTATCACTCAAAAATAAAGTTACAAAATCTAAAAGAAAGAAGTGTAACAGTGAAGATGAAGATGATTTTGATAATGATCTTGAATTCATTGAAGCATTGCTTGCAAGGAGATTCCTGAAAGGAAAAGGAAAGTATAAAGGAAATCCTTTGATTTTCTTTTCTTGCAAAGAAGTTGGTTAGATTGATGCAAGGTGTCCAAATAGAGAAGGAAAAGAAGAAAAGAAACATTCCAAGTACAAAGTAAAGAAGGATTTCAAAAGCTACAAATACTACAAGGACAAAGGTAAGAAATCTCGTTACATGGCTAAAGATTCTGATGGTAGTGAAGAAGATGAAATGGTTTTCATTTTTTTTAAGGATGAATCAAATTATGAGAATGATAAAATGGCCCTCATTTCTCATGTTAGTAAGAATGATACATGGATTATTGATAGTGGTTGTTCTCACCACATGACTGGTGATAAATATAAATTTAAACACATAGAACACTATGATGGTGGGATTTTTGGATTTGGAAATGATGAACCTTGTTATGTGAAGGGAAAAGGTTGTGTTGTACTAACCAATGATCTCAAATGTGACAATGCTTATTGGGTTGAAGGATTGAAGCATAATCTTCTGAGTGTGCCACAATTGATTAACATTGGATTCAACGTAGAATTTATGAATAGGAAAGCCAACCTATAGGATGGAAATAGAAATCTAGTTGGGATTGGAAATCAAACAAGAGGTAATCTATTCTACTTAGATCTAACTAAAAATTTAGGTTTCATAGCTCAAGTAGAAGAAAGTTGGTTATGGCATAAAAGGTTGTGTCATGTGAATTTTGATAACCTATTCAACATAAGAAAGAATAAAAGGGTTAGAAGCATTCCAAGCCTAGAGAAACCTAATATGGGCATGTGCAAGAATTGTCAAATTGGAAATATGGGAAAGAAAAGTTTTAAAAGGAAGAACTATCACTTTGAAGAAGTCTTAGAGCTATTTCATAAAAACCTTTGTGCACCTATTGGCATACAAACCTACTCTAGAGATAAGTACTTTATTTTGTTTATTGATGATTATTATAGGATGATGACATTTGTGTATTTAAAGGATAAATCAAATTCTTTTCAAAAGTTCAAATGGTATCTACCAAGAATTGAGAAATAAATAGGAAAGAAACTAAAGTGTTTATGTTCAGATAGAGGAGGTGAATTTATCTCAAATGAATTCAATGATTTATGCAATGAAAGAGGAATCAAAAGATAGGTATCTGCAAGTGGTATGCCTCAGTAGAATGGCATAGCTAAGAGAAGGAATAGACCAATCATGGATTGTGCAAGGACACTGATGATGTAGAAGAAAATTGCTATCAAATACTAGAAGGAAGCATTCAACACTATAGTTCATGCCTTGAACCAAGTTTACCTGAAGAAGGACTTAGATCAAAAACCTTTTGAATTATGGTATGTCTATAAACCTAATGTTTGTTATTTCAAAGTATTTGGAAGAAAATGTTATATTTTGAATGAGTCAAGAAAAGGAAAATTTGATGGAAAATTTGATGAAGGTATATTCTTGAGATACTCCAATAAGAGAGGGCATACAAACATTTGAATCTATCTACTCACAAAGTTATAGAAAGTGCATATGTAAAGATTGATGAATTTGAAGAAGAATGTGAAGAACAAAGCATGAATGAACCTAAAAACTACAAAAAAATTGTCTATTATGAGCCTGACACTTTACCTAAAGTTTAAGAAAATGACAGTCAATAGTCTTCACCACTCGAGTCCCCAAATCCCTAGTTCAATCTGAGTTGCAGCTAGTACAACATGATTCACAATCTAAAGGACCTAAGTTGTAGTTAGAAGGATGCTAGTTTCAGCCAATGCAGACTAAGTCATTTGATGGACCCAAGTCATACATACTGGGACCTGATCATGATTTAGAAGATCATGGTGAACCAGTTGAATTTAGAAAGAAGGATCCTAGACTTATTGGATATGCCATAATGCATCATGCACCCGAGAAAATCATTGGAGATTAGTCAAAAGGTACAATGACAAGGAGAAAATCAAAAGGTACATGTTTTCTTACTAAATTTTAACCTAGAACTATCAAAGATGCCTTAGAAAATGAAAGTTGGATTGAGGCAATGAATGAAGAGATTGATCAGATTGAAAAGCAATAAAACTTGGACTCTTGTTCCTAGACCCAAGGATAAGAATGTAATTGGTACAAAATGGGTATTTAGAAATAAGCTAAATGAAAATGAATTTTCAAGAAACAAGGCAAAGTTAGTCTGCAAGGGTTATGCTCAAGAAGAAGGAATTGATTATGGAGAGACTTTTTCTCCTATTGCTAGACTAGATGGTGTTAGAACTCTCCTTGCATGCATAATACACAAAGGATTCAAAGTATTTTAGTTGGAATCTTACAAGAGGATGTTGGCATTGAGTAACGAAAAGATTCCATTGATCCTAGAAAGATGGACATGGTTTGTAGAATACACAAAGCTTTGTATTGTCTCAAACAAGCCCCTAGAACCTAGTATGAAAGGTTACATAATTATCTCATAAAGATTGGTTTTCAAATAACTAATGATAACAAAAACCTATACATCAAAGAAGGACTAGATAAGAAGATTATGTTTTCAAAAATCTTTTTGGATGATACATCATTTACTGGAAATGATGATTTATACAAAAAAATTATGTGGGTATGAGTAAGGAATTTGAAATGTCAATGTTTGGAGAGATTAAATTATTTATTGGCTTATAAATTCAATATATGGAGGATAGTATCTATATTACTCAATCAAAATGTATCAAGAAGCTACTAGAAAAATTTGGAATGGAGGATTCTAGACCAATTGGAACACCTATGTCTACTAGACATAATCTTTCCAAAAATGATGGTTCTAAGAAGGTAGATTAGACTACATAAAAATCAATGATTGGAAAACTTCATTATGTAGTGCACACAAGACTTGTTATAGCATTATCGATTGGTATGGTGGCTAGATTCATTGCTAATCCTAAAGAAAATCATATGATGGCAATAAAAAATCATGAGATATCTAAAAGGAGCTAAAGATTATGGTTTGTGGTATAAAAAAGGAGGCAACTATGAATCGAAGGCATTCAATAATGTTAATTGGGCAAGAAGTGTTGATGATAGGAAAGGAACTAGTGGTGGAGCATTCTTTCTTGGAAAGTGGCTAGTATCTTAGATAAAAAAGAAGTAGAACTATATCTCTTAGTCTATAGTAGAAGTAGAATATTTTTCTATAGTAGTTGATTTTTCCAACATTGTGTGCTTCAAACAACTATTTTCAAGATGGAGGAGATTAAGGACACATTTTTTATCTTCTATGATAACACAAGTGTAATTAACATATCCAAGAATCTAGTGATGTATACCAAAACCAAGCACATTGCAATAAAATATCATTTCTTGATAGAATCAATGCAAGAGAAGGAGGTGAGATTGGAATATGTGAATACAAAAGAAAAAATTGTAGACATATTCACCAATCCATTACCCTAAGGATGCATTTTTGTATCTAAGAGGTAAGCTAGGGGTCATTCCCCTATCTAAAGCTCACTAATCAAAGTTTAGTGATGCATCAACCAAGCTTGTTGAAGATCAATCAAGTTGATGTAGTATTTTCATAGTAGTTTGCATATGAATTTGTACATCAAGTACATGAAAACTACACTAATTTTTGTCTTTGGCATAAGATGTCAAAGAGGGAGAGTTTGTTGTTATATATTAGCAAATAAAATTTGTGAACATTTGAGATGTCAAAGAGGAAGAATTTGTCATTTTGTCATATCATAAATTTTGATTCAATATCAATTAGGGAGAGTTTTTGTTAGAAGGAGATATTATAGTCATTACAATCAAATATTGATTTCAAAGAGATTTCACACTAATAGAGGGAGTTCTCATGGATGAGAATCAGAATGAAACTAAGGATATTATCCTTACTTCTATTTTTCTTTAAAATTTCATTGTATCATGATATATTGCATTTCCATCAATGCCAAAGAGGGAGATAGTTGGATACAATCATTTAATTATAGGTTTTCTTTGATATTACACAAATGTTAAGTATACACCAAGAAATTAGTGTATGTCAAACTCACTCAAGAGTAAAGTGATGCTCCAGTGTATAATGAGTGTTTCAATGTTAACCAAGTTCAAATTTAGTGTGTACCAAGCTCACTTGGTCACCTAAGGAAAGTCTTCATGGAATGAGTGCTAATTGAGCTTACTCTATTACCAAAGAAAGTTTGAAGGAAATCTACTTTTGAGTTAGTGTTGACTAAGTTAGGTTGACTAACAAAGAATTTTCCTATGAGACTTCACCCTGATCCATCCTTGAATTGATGATACAGTATTATTTTGATACTGATGACTCGATATGTCAGAACATTATTTGATGAACTAAACATTAGTATGCTATTTATGATTTGTAATGCTTTACTTTAGTTATTTGATTTCATTATTTAATGCTTTATGAAGATGTTTAATGATGAAGTAAATGAATGCAAAACTAACACTTTGATTATACAATTCTAATGGTCAGAAATATGAGTAGAATTAGATAAACAATTAATTATTAGAAAATGGATTCTTTAATTTATATGATTTTTCTAATATGTAATTTTCATAATGCATGTGATTTCTTGATATACTGATGTGTGTAATGAGTGTGCAGGAAATTTAGCCAAGAAAACTCATTGGAAAGATAGAACTAAACCACTTGTTAATTTTGTGCTATCTTGCATTGTCTTCTTTGGAAGGTTGTTAATTGGTCTTAAAATTCTCCTAGCTTTTGTTGGGTTCTATTAATTCATTAAGGCCTAAAAACATTAAATTTAAGTACCCTAGGGGTAAGGATGTGGGTGGGGGGCACTTTCCAACCCCTTAGTCTCTTTGGTTGACTTTTAGGTCACTCAAAAACCCTACTTTTGGTTGATTGTGAAAATTGATTGTCTCCTCCATGTGTTGGTGACTCAAACTCCATCTTGAGTTTTCTTGAAGTCTAGTTGAGTTAAGGATCATACTTATAGGCATTTTGGAGTAGTTTTGGGGTTGTTGCCCAATCTCTAGTTTTGGAAAAAGTTTGAAGATTGAAGGAAGAAAAGGAAAATCTCTTCTCAATCCACCATTTTTTCCATAACTCTTTTGTGAAGGTAGGATTTTTTCACTCGTTTGAACTATTTCTTCATTTGTTCATGCTTGAATCTTACTTGAATCATGCATAAGGCATTGTGTTGTTTTTTTATTGCTTGCTTGTGTGTTGGGGTTGATTGAGAGGGATCTTAACTTGTTTTTCTTTTGATGTTATTCTTATGCTTGCTTTGATTTTTTCTGTTTAGAGGTGATTTCATGGGGATTTTTTTGGCATCACTCACCCTTGGATAGGGAAGAAGTGGTCATGTATGGGGGAAGGGCCTTAGTTGGACCTCAATAGTGTAGAGTCTCCTCTCATGGTGAGAGAAGGGAAAGAGGGTAGGGTGTATGGTCCCCTAATTGTCATCCCATACCTTGTATGAAAATTTAAATTCTTAAAGAAGAGAAGGAATGAATACCCTTGTTATATAGGCCCCGAAAGGTCATTGTAGAAGAATGGAAGTTCTTGAATTTTAGCCCTGAAAAGGCTATGTTATGGTATGTTGATTGACATCTCCTATTGAGAAAATCTACCTCCCCCCTATTTTGGTTCATTGTTGAACCTATTGTGCAAAACCGAGTTGGGAATGCATGCTTGAATTGTCCATCTTATTGTGTTGTTTTACCTCCATGTTGGTTCTTGTCCCTCCCATGGTTCCCTTGATGCATTGAAGACTTTGGTAAAGATCTCTTGTGAAAGCTCTAGAAGAGAATTCAATTGAATTGTAACATTATGTAAAATCATATTTTAAATTTTGATGTATTTGGCAAAGACATCGAGTTTTCTTACTAGTTCTTTCCTGATGGAGCTTTGAACCAGGATGAATAATAGAGAAAGAAAAATATTGTGTAAACCTCCTTGCATTTTTCTTATGTGACTTCAAATTATGCATATGTATGAGAGAAAATATATTAATAGATAATGTCTTCGATTTATGAATTCTCAAGCTTTTATTCATGTTAAGGAAAATGAATTTTGTTATGTTGAAGTTTTCAATTCAATGTTATATGCATTAGGAGAAAATAAATAATCCTAAATTGAAGAAAAAAAACTTGCCACCTTCCTTGATAAATTATGAAAATGGAAAAACCAATTAGACACTAGAATGTTATATACCTCATTTTATTCAAAAAAAAAAAATCAAGAGAAAACTACACTTAAAAAGAAGGGGGGGAAAAAAAATGTACACCTATAGGAGCATTTTTCTCTTTGGAATTTGTATGAGCATACAATTTTAATTCATTGTGCAACAAAGAATATCCTACATTGATTCCTTTAAAGAAAGTTCTTGCTAAATTCTTTAAGAAATAAAGAAAATAAATTTTGGGTTAAGGCAAATTCTTAAATGCATAACAATGTATATTTAATATAGTAATCTACATAAGGTGACACCAATAAAACTTTATGTCTTTAATCCTTGTTTCCCCATTGTCCTAGGCATCAATTTTGATAAGATAGGCTTGAGTGTTGTTATAGATATGCCAAAGGCTTTAATGGAAAAACAACTACAACTCCCCCATGCATTCATTTCTCCTACCTAGGCATTTTCCCATCCACTAAAGTCTAGAGAGAATGTTTCCCCCCTAATGTGACCCAAGTGGTCTGTCCTATGGCAGAGGTTCCAACGAATTGAATCTTTGGGAGGGTAGATGTAGATTTGGGGCATTAATGCCCAAATATTAACTTGTGCCTTGACTTTTAAACCAAACCCCACCCTCTATTGTAGCACGCCCACCTTGGACTAACATGCGCAGTGACTGAAAGGGGCCACATCTACCAAGGTATGCCCAGTTAGTGCTTAGATAGTGCATTGTTCACTTGGGCAGCATATGATGTGACCTTAGGGTAGTATGCTATGTTGTGTAGTATAGTGGTTAGTAATATTTAGTATGTAGTCTAGGTTAGTATAGTTTGTTTAGTTAGTTTAGATTTATTGTTAAGAGTAAAAAACTAGATTAACATCAATTCAATATTCAGTTTAATAGTTACTTTATGATATTAGGAAGTAGTTTAATTGTCTTGTTTTATGTGTTTTGTTAGTTTAGGGTCTATTGTTTTATGCATACATATACTTAAGTTGTTAGTTAAGCTTTAACTCTAATGTTTATAATGAAGTTAGTATAGAATAGTAATTTAATTTTTAGATTATTATTAGTTCTAATTTAAAAGCTTAAGTTGAAATTAGTATATTTTAATTAAAATAGCTTTAGTGCTTTATTAACTAGTTTTATACTATTGTGAGCTAAAATAGATTAATCTCAATATTGGTATTTTAAATGTCGAACTTAAATTTTATATTAGTTTAGAATAAAGTTTAGATTTACCTAATGACTTAATTGAAATAAGTCTAAATCTTCAATTTTAATGGTAATCGATAAATTAATGAATTAGATTGTTATAAAGTATGCTAGAGAAAATTTTAAGTTTAAATGTAGGTAGAATAATTGATGATAACGTTTACCTCTATTGTATGTGTATATCCAAGGTGAATTTGATTTTTGGATTAAATTTTTAATACGTAGATAGCATGCGTTGGATAGTTAGATTTAATTGATCTTCTAGAGTTTTAAATCTTCTTAATGTTAAATGATTTAATTTGTAATGTTGATCAAGTTATTAAGTAAACAAAAGGGGCTAGTTAATTAGTTCATTATAAGGTTAGTGGTATATTGATCATAATTAAATTGATGCTAAACAAGTTATGTAATTAAGAGATAGATGTCATTTTATTTAGTAGGCCATATTGACGTATTGAATAAGTCGTTGTGTTAATCTATGGTCATCCCTAGGCACTGATATTTTAAGGAATTATTAAACAAATCGATGCATTAGGACTTTAGTTAATGGAATTAGTCATTTAATTGAATTATTTGGTTTACTAAGAAACTCTCAGTTTACCCTAATAATCCCTTCAATGAAATGTTCAAACTGAGTTATAACCTTCTATATCGATGGGAACCTGTATCTACTTTCAAGGTACCTATAGTTATCTGAATTTTAAACTACTCAAACAATTAGTTCCATTATAGTTATCATCTAAAATCTTTTACAACCATGTTATCTTATTTAATCATAGTACTTGTTTAAAATAAAAAATTGTGTGTGTTTTGCCCATATATTTTTGGGCATGACATTTCCTGTATTAGTATATTTGATCTGATAGTTTTATTGGTTAGTTCTAGCCAACTCATGTGATGAATTTCATTTGTTTGAAAGTGTATTCAAGATGACTTGAAAGGGTAAAACATATAAATATAAGGTAAAGTTGATGATTGAATTTAGAAAAATCATGGGATTGAAAAGATAAATCAAGGAAGTGAATTGTAAGGATTTCAAAGTATCCGAGTTAACTGAGCTGCAAAGAACATTCCGATCAAGGAGGATCAGGTATTCTAGCCAAAATAAAGATTTGAAATATGAAAATATAGTTACATCATTAATCAGTTCATATCATTATTACTCTATAATAATTGCAGCAATGAATCAAATTTCCTAAGAACTATTTTCCAAATCCTTTAACAAGGTGGCATCTCTAGATTGAAGTGTCTAAAGACCTCTAACAAGGCCACTCCTAATAGGGTGAACTAAATCCTTTAATAGGGTCACACCTAACACTATATTTTTTAACATTTAATAGGGTTGGCTCCTAACACAGCTCACTTCAAAAGAGTGAAAAACAATACCTAGTTGTAATTGGTGGATTTCCCAAATTGAGTTTCCACATTAAATATTTATGTCTCTTGTGTTCATGTTATTTGCCTTATGATTTTTCAACTAAGATAATTAATGTTAAACACACTAAACATCTTAAGAAGTGAGTATTTTAGTGCTTTCAAAGTGATAGTAGCTCTTAGTGTTAATCGAGTGTTCCTAGGTTAACTGAGTTACAACAATATATCAGTTTTAGCATAGTTTCGTTTTGAATTGTATTAACATCTTAAAGGACCTTTTGGATTTGTTTTTGTGATAACTGATTCACCCCTCCCCTCTCAGTTACTCCTCTTATATTTCTAATAGACTAGAATAGACTTTGATGAAAAAGTGAAATATTTTGAAAACATATTGATATGATGAGATTCTAGTAATAATTTTACATTATAAAGATAGATTCCACAAGAATTTGATTACATCAGTACCATAAAAAATGCATTTTAAGCTATTATGAGTGTTAGATTTCAATTTTGATCCCAAAAATGGATTCAAGATAATCAAATTAGGTAGGGAGGGTTATTTTCATGTCAATCAAAATACTTTTGAAAATTAGGCCAAAACCCTATATAAGGCCCTACTAAGTCATTTTCAAATCATTTGTCTTTTGTGGAGATGAGCTTTGATTCATCATGGAAGTCCCTATTATTTCACATTGATCTAAGCAAAGGATGAATAACTAGTGCCAAAGGCTCACCCAACTATCCAAACCACCCTGCAAGAGTCAACACAATGAAAGAAAACACAAATTATAGCAACCAAAAGGAGGAAGAAGAGTGAAATGCTTTTATTGATTCATCAAAATATCTTCATACATGCCCAGTTGTAAGGCCTTTTGGGTTACAACCAAATACAAATACATTCTCATTCAAAGATCCAACAGAAAATTTATACTTTCTAGTTCTACTCTCCAATCATCTTCTAAACTTTCCTAACTCTAAGCCTAAACACTCTATATTTACTTGCCAAAATGGCTTACAAATCATTCTAGAACATTACATAAGAGGAAGGCCGACCCAACAATGGTCTAGACACATCCCAAGAAAAGATCTTAACATAAATTTTGTGATCAAAATAAATCTCGCAAGTCAGCTTGCAGAAATCACATCTAAATGATAATAACACTCGGCATACACTAGATAACTCAACATATGAAGAGTCACTCGGCATACGTTGGGTAACTTGGCACATGAAGGAATTGCTATAGTAACTTAACACATGAAGGAATTGCTAGGCACATAAGGAAATTGATGGGCACATGAAGGAATTGCTATAGTAACTTGGTACATGAAGGAATTGCTAGGAACATGAGGCAATTGCTAGGCACATGAAGGAATTGCTAGGCACATGAAGGGATTTCTAGGCACATGAAGAAATTGCTAGGCATCAACTTTTAGAATGAACAAAAATGAGTAGGATAACAAGGCAACCTAGGATGCTCCTACGTCAGACAACCGAGGTTAAAATAAATGATTCTCCTAAATCATTGAGATGTCACAACCTAAGTTGAATCCAACTCAAATTGAAAAATCCATGAAGCATCTTCAATAGCTCTATTCTTCCACTTCACCGAAAATTCACAATAATATTTTCCTCTTGTGCTCTTGCCAACTCTCTGATCCAATATCTGTTCAACTTCTTCAATCTACTTCTTAGGATAATCATCTGATACAACAACTTCATCATCTAACTCATGATACTTATACAAATCAAAAATATTGAATATAGGAGATATATCCATGTCATCAAGTAACTCAACTTCATAAGCATTACCACTATCAAACTTCTTCAAGATCCTACAAGGTCCAAATTTCTTCATCTTTAGCTTATTGTATGTTCCAACTAGGAATCTTCCTTTCTTCAGATGAACCATCACCTCATCACCAACTTCAAAATCATGGTACCTTTTAGACTGATCAGCATTCTCCTTATACTTCTAATTACTTTGTTCCAACCTCAACTTCACTTCCTTATGTAAAGACTCTATAAAATTAGCAAATTCTTCTCCTGTAGTGCTTCTCTTTTCTTCACTAGAAACATCTCTTAAATTTGATATAACTCTAGGATGCATTCTAGTAATAATCTCAAAAGGCATCTTCCTTGTATTCCTATTCACAGAATTATTACATGCAAATTTAGCTTGTGCCAATACCATCTCCCAATTACTTGGCTTATTCCCAACTAAACATCTCAGCAAATTACCTAAGCTTCTATTCACAACATCTATCTATCCATTTCTTTGTGGATGGAATGTAGAACTAAACTTTAATTTAGTACCCATATTCTTTCACAAAGTCTTCCATAAGTAACAAACGAACTTACTATCTCTATCAAAAATAATGCTTCTTGGTAATCCATGCAATCTCACAATCTCTTTAAAGAAAAGTTCAGCAACATGCTCAACATCTAATGTCTTCTTACATAGTATGAAATGAGCCATCATAAAAAATCTATCCACTACAACAAATATGGAATCATACCCCTTCACTTTCTTAGGTAATCCAAGAACAAAATCCATACTGATGTCACTCCAAGGTTTCTCAGGAACAGTAATAGGTGTATACAAACTAGTATTTTGACTCACTCCTTTTGCAACTTGACAAACTCCACAACTCTTTACAAATTTTTGAACATCCTTATACATTTGTGGCCAATAATACTTCTCTTTCAGAAAACTCAATGTCTTATCAATTCCAAAATGTGTAGCCAATCCACCACTATGTTTTTCCTTAATCAAATTAGACCTCATAGAACTTCTAGGCATACACAACTGAATACCTTTGAACAACATACCTTCTTGAATGAAATATTCATCATACTTACTTATGTGATCTATTACATTTGGTTCTCTACACTCTCTCTACGCCTGAAAAAAATTAGGATTAGCATCATACAACTCTTTAATTTCATCAAAACCAAGAACTTCAACCTTCATTTCATTCAACAAAGAACATTTTCTACTCAATGCATCACCAACTCTATTAGTAACTCCACTCTTATGCTTAATAAAAAATGTGAAACTCTACAAGTACTCAACCCACTTCATATGTCTCTAATTTAATTTATGTTGACTTTCCAGGTATTGTAAAGCTTTATGATTAGTATACAACACAAACTCCTTAGGAATCAAACAATGTCTCCACTTCTTCAATTCTTGAACAATAGCATAAAACTCTTGATCATACATAGAATACTTCCTTTTATAATCATTCAAATTTTCACTAAAGAAAGCAATAGGTTTACCTTCTTGACTTAATATAGCTCCAATTGCATTACCACTCGCATCACATTCAACTTGAAATACTTTGTTGAAATCAAGCAAAGCCAAGATAGGTAATTTAGTAACCTTTTGTTTCAAAGTCTCAAAACTCTTATTAGCTCCATGTGTCCACTTGAATTCCTTTTTATCTCCCCTCATTGTCTCAGTCATAGCATTGCAAACAACATTAAAATTATTTATAAAATTTCTATAAAAACTAGCCAAACCATGAAATGATCTTACCTCACCCACATTCTCAAGTGTAGGCCATTCCAAAATTGCTTTAACCTTCTTAGGATCCATCTTCAAACCATCAAATGGAGTCACAAATCCCAAATACACAGTCTCCTCTTGCATAAAATAATTATTTTTTCAGATTAATCAGCAACTTTTCCTCTTTCAACCTTTGCAATACTTGTCTAATATGTGCGAGATGTTCTTCCTTAGTTTTACTGAATATCTGAATATCATCCAAATAAACAATCACAAACTTACCCAAAAATCTTTTTAGAACTTCATTCATTAGCCTCATAAAAGGACTAGGTGCATTAGTCAAACCAAAAGGCATAACCAACCATTCAACCATTCATACAAACCATCTTTTGTCTTCAAATTAGTCTTCCATTCATCACCTTCTCTGATTCTAATCTAATGATAGCCACTCTTCAAATCAATCTTGGTAAAATACTTTGCTACACTCAAACAATCCATTATGTCATCCATCCTCGACATAGGAAACCTATATTTCACTATGATTTTTTTAATAGCTCTGGAATCAGTACACATTCTCCATTCTTTTTAGGTGTTAATACAATAGGTACAATACATGGACACAAACTATCTTTGATCAAACCTTTCTACAACAACTCATGCACTTGTCTATTAAGTTCTTCATTCTCTATAGGTGTCAATCTATATGATGCTTTGTTTGGCAAACTAGCCTCAAGAATCAGATCCATACAATGACTTATACTTCTTACTAGAGGTAAACCATCAAGAATATCATCAACAATAATGTCTTTATACTCATTCAACAATTCTATAATTTCTATTGGTACTCACCTATCACTAGCTATTGTCACTTAGTCATTACTAGCTTTTGCTACCCAGTCATTACAACCAACACGCAGTCCTTTAGCAACTATGGCGAAAAAAACTTGATTCTTTTTTATTTCCTTTTCAAATTGTTTCCCATTAACCATGCAAATTTTTACAGTAATACAATTAACCTCATTTGGATTTTAAATTGAAGGTGGTAATGTTTGTTTCTTCCCATTTACCCAAAGAGTATATTGATTCAACATTACATCATGTACAACATATCTATCATATTGCATAGGTCTACCCAAAAAAATATGACAAAAATCCATGGGCATAATATCACACAAAAATTCATCAAAGTAATGTCCAATTTTGAACTTCACAAGGCATTGCTCACTTACTAGTATCTTATGCACATCTTTGAATCGTGAAACATGATAGGGTTTGGGATGTTTTAGCCTCTACAACTAAAACTTGGTAACCAACTCTTCTAATTCCATATTTGTAGAACTTCGAGTGTCAATGATCACTTTGTATCATTTTCCAGCCATCTTACATCTTGTCTTGAAAAGACTTCTCCTTAAAATAGGTTCCTCATCACTTCCCTTATTACATAAGTTTCTTCTCACCATCAAATTTTCTCCAGCCTCAGGTCCACTTGATGAACCCTCATCATCTTCTTGAATCACAACATTTCTATTACCTTGCCCACTTTTAGAGAATCTACATTCAAAAAATATATGTCCCTCTTTACCACATTTGAAACAATTACCATGAAATCCACCTCTAGAATAAGAATTACCTCTTCCTCGGTAAGAATTAGTGCCTCCTTGATAACAATTACCACTTTTGCATTTGGTCTTGCCTTTTTCATCATTATTCCATTCAAATATTCCTTTATCCTACATAAAATTGTTAGATTTACCACCTTCACCATAAAATCTACCTCTGCCTCTTTGGAACCTACCACCTCTACCTCTTTGTCTTTCTTCATGCTTCTTTGTCAATATCTCCTCAGCTTTCAAGGCATATTGATATGCTTCTTCTACACTTTCCAAATTCAAAAAATTTATTTCATCTTGTATTCTAGATCTAAATCCATTAATGTACCTTGCAATTTTCTCAACATCATCATCCACATGTCTAGATCTGATGTACAATATATAGAATTCCTCGATATATTCTTTCATAATCATGTCCTATTCTTTCAAATTTTGCATCTTTCTCAACAAGATAACTTGGTAATCGACAAGGAGGAGTTTTATCTTTACTTTGTTCACCATCTTTGGTCATGTTCTAATCTTCTTCTTTCCTCTCCTTTGTCTATCAGTTTGCAAATGCTCCCACCATAGTGATGCATGACCTTTCAACCTAGTGATTGCAATCTTCACCTTTCTATTATCACGAGTGTTTTCATATTGCAAGAACTTCTCCATATCAGAGATCCAATCCAACACAGTATTGGTATCCAATTTTCTATCATAAGGAAAAAAATTTATAGCAGGCTTTGAATTTTTCCTCGAAAACTCTTGCAACAATCTTTCCTCATCTTGATCTTCTTCAAGTTCTAGATTATGGCTTGGTGTTGCTGCTTTATCATCACTTACATAATCAAGATGTGCTCTTCTCCTCTAGGTTGTCTCCATAGAATCCACTTTGGATGTAGTTTGTCTCAACTGATGCAATATAGCATTATCAACATTATTTCCTCTACCATGAACCATCTTTAACAAATTAGGTTCTTGCAAGATCATAACCCTCTACAAGTTATAGGTCAAATCAGAAAATCTACCACCCTACATACAACTCCAAATTAGAGTTCTACATGATCCAATCTCCACAATGATGAACCTTAAGATTTGATATGAATTGACATAGGAAAAGGATGAATAACTAGTGCCAAAGACTCACCCAGCTATCCAAACCATGCTATAAGATTTAACACAATAGAAGCAAGCACAAAGTACAACAACCAAAAGGAGGAAGAACAATGAAATACTTTTATTAATTCATTAAAATATCTTTATACATGCCTAATTGCAAGGCCTTATGGGTTACAGCCAAATAAAAATACATTCCCATTCAAAGATCCAACAACAAATTTTCACTTTCCAGTTTTGCTCTCTAATTACTCTTCTAAACTTGCCTAACTCTAAGCCTAAACACTCTATATATACTTGCCAACATGGCTTATAGATCATTCTAGAACATTACATAAAATAAGGTCAACCCAACCATGGTCTAGAAACATCCCAAGAATAGATCTTAACATAAATGTCGTGATCAAAATATATCTCGCAAGTCAGCTCATAGAAATCATGTCCAAATGATGTTGACACTCAGTATACACTGGTTAACTCAGCACATGAAGAGTCACTTGGCATACACTGGGTAAGTTGGCACATGAAGGAATTGCTAGGCACATGAAGGAATTTCTATAGTAACTCAACACATGAAGGAATTTCTAGTCACATGAAGTAATTGCTAGGCACATGAAGGAATTTCTAGAAACATGAAGGGATTTCTAGGCACATGAAGGGATTGCTAGGCACCAACTTGTAGAATGAACAAAAATGAGCAGGATAACAAGGCAACCCAAGATGCTCCTTCATCAATAAGGCCCCACTGATTCATTTTCAAATCATTTGTCTTTTGTTGAGAGGAGCTCTAATTCATCATGGGGGTCCCTATTATTTCACACCAATCTAAGAAATCTAGATGTCACAAATAGTTGATAGACTACAAACCACTACTAAGTAGTTAGAAAACTTAATTGTTAATTCAGACTTTACACAATTTGGATGAAATTTTTATGTTTTTTTTCTCATTTTTAGCAATGAGTCTAATAGTTTCTTGTGTAGGACATCATTTTCTCATGTCAGACTTTGATAAGAAGTAAAAATCTCACCAAGGCATGGGGTAAGCCTCACTTGATAAATCCCCATAAGTCACCCTTAAAACCCCAGTTGAGTTTATTTAGTTGGGTTAGTCTATGTACAATCTCTTGTGAGGGTCTTTTTTCATGACAGGACAACCCCAATATCACATGAGACTGGGCATCATTTTTACCTTGTTTTATTTACTTGCTTGAAAATAGAGGTTTGATTTCTAGTTTGTCAAATCAAAAATTTGCATTTTTCATCTTGTAGGCATCTTTATAGATTGTTGTAGCACCTTTGTAGATAATTTTTTTTCACTATTTAAGATGGTGTTTCATGGATCAATTATTGATATTTCTTATGTTTTATTTATTCTTGCAAGTTAATTTTATAGATATTGACTTCTGATCCACCTATCCAACCATTGGCAAGCTAGTCAAATAGTTAGGTGATCCAGAGGTGGCTCATCTTGATAGTTTGGCACATCTTCTTGGTATCCTCAACATTTGGGTGAATTGTAACCTCTTGACATCACTAGTGGATCATCTTCATAGTGAGAAAAACACCTTCTACCTTCCTCTTGGTGAGATGACCTTCACTCTAGAGGAAACATATAGAATTCTATGTATCCCATTCCATGGTCCACATATCAAGTATGATATGCAGTTTAGACCTAGGATACTAGCATGAAGTAGAAATTTTAGGATGACATTATTCAAAGAAGGATCATTCCATGGGATGATTTGATCCAAAGATAGGGATAGATACACAAACTCACAATAGTATTTGGAGCATTTATTAGATTTTATTTATGCTAGATAGAGGGCGAACATGGACTGGCATGTGGATGGGGTAGGATTCTTAAGAGGATGATAGATCATCCAAGACACTTCAAATGTGTCAAATTTATGTTGATGCATATGTATTGTGAGATGCATGAGATCTCCTATCGAGAGGTGAAGAGCATAGTAGTAGGAGTAATCATTCTATATATATGGGCATGGGAATACTTTCCCATCATAAGGCCTATCTATGATGATATTTAATAGACTCATGAGCCTTTCATCTATAGATATAGAAGAGATATGGCCCAACTTGTGTTGGGTAAGATAGATCAAATGGGGAGACAACTTGATGGCATGATGATGGTGATGTGAAGGCCATGGTGGGAGATAGAGGCATGGGATGATGCTTGTGCATAGCTAGGGTATATTATTTTTTTCAAAGCCATTGATCACCTGATCTATCTAGTAGATGGAGAGAATTCTATTGACATAGGTATGGAAGTAGTTTGGACATCCGCAAGAAATTTCACTAGACTATTATGTATATGCCCACTTTACCGATGAGATGAAGAAGGGATGGTCTCTAAAATTGAATCTTGGAAGATGTATGATAGATGCTTAAGTGCTTACCATTTCTAGATGAGATTACTTATCAAGTCTTGTAGATTATAGGGTCACACCCAAGTTCAGAGAGCATTTTGTGAGCCATCCATTTTTTAAGATTTATAGATCTTGTTTGGATGGGAGTACCAACATAGGTAGTTTTGCTAGTAATTATAGCAAAACATATGCTAGTCACTCAATCAATACAATGTTAAGGATCCAAAATAATGCCTACATAGGTCAAGATCCCCCCTTTCATGATGAGGATAAATCCATGTGTATGAAATAATAGTGGATTAGTACAGTGAAAGACTCGGGGAGATTTGTCCACCTTGGGTGCAATTAGGGAAAATGCCTAGAGATAGAGAATGGAGGATCCTCTACAATAGGAAGAGCAAGGAGAGCACTACCAAGAGGGTAGGGGAGATGAGGAGATGGTGGATCATCCCCCATAGCATCCACTTATGAGAGGTATCCTAGCTTACAAACCCAAGATGCCCTTTGGTGGGCTAGGGAGAGATCAAGGATGATGCAACAACATGTGGGAGAGCTACAAATTCAAGTTACCATCCAAGAAAATAAAAGTAGTATCAAGAGATTAGAGAGATGAGAGAGAACTTTGAGTGATAGTTGGATGAGACCTATCATCGGACTACCTATGCAACCTATTTCTTTGCTACATATGCTCAAGTAGTCCCCAAGGTAGAGAAAATACCCCAATTTTTGGAGTATGCTAATGGTTCTAAACATGCATCCACTCTAATAAGAGTAGATGCTCCTCATCCTCTTACTCTTGGTGATGAGGGAGAAGGATGTATATATTCCACCATCTTTTCTCACATTTGAATGTATACCATATTGTATCTTACCAGTCTACCTCACAATAGGTGTATCATAGTCATGCTTTGGGCCATGCTTAGGAATAATATATTCAAACTAAGGAATATTTTTTCCACTATGAGGTGCATTTAATCTTGTAAATCCAAGGATGTATACTTGAAATGGTCTACACAGTATGTGCACTAGGTCTCTTAATGAGTCACAAAGCTTATGTTGCAGGAAAGTAAAATGCAAGGAAAAGAACTTACACTATTGCTGTAGGAAACTAACACACTTAACTCTGTGAAGACTAGAAATACAATGAAAGGATAAAAAATATTCCAACTCGGTTCATCCATTATAACTATTCTATCATATGCCACAGGAAGATTCATAAAGTGTGATGCTTCAGGAAGGAACTTACAACTTCTACTTACAAAACTATGAATGCTTGGGAATAAATCTATTCTATCCTAATCTAATCCACCTTCCAAGTGGGCCCCCTTGGTTAGCTTCACTAAACTACAAAAAAAAGATAGAAGCCAAAAATTATTTCATTAGATTTTAGAAATTCATTACATAATATAGAACTATAAAAGTTAACAGTCTGTTCTCATAAACTCTTTCTTCTAATTGGCTAAACTAACACACTTTTGGTGATTCCTATATATAGAAGATCAACACTTATTTCATAATAGAAAAGTAAATGACCTAGCTTTAAATCCATAGGAGAGAAAGAAGGAAATAAAAACTCAAGGTAGGAAGAAGGAATAATGGCTTAAGGTAGGAATAATAAACTCTAAACATCCACTCACCATAGGATAAATTTAGAGAAGGCAATAAGTCTTCATAGCTCATCCTTACTTGCTGCCATGTCTTCTAGAACTATTACAACTTTCCTCCACTATGGCTACTCCTTAGTGTTATCTTCTCCTTGAATGTTGTTGGCACTCATCTTTTGAATTCCTCCAATCATCTTTCAGTCTTCATTAATAGGTTAGTTACAATACAAATACATGTTTGAAAATAAATATTTATCAAATTAAATTCAAATATAAGAACACACATTTTGATAACTATATGAAATAGTTCATAATATATATAATGCTAGAAAAAGATGGCATAGTTTCTACCCATAGGTTTATCATAGGTTCAATAAACATAGGTCCACAAATATTTTGACAAAGATAAAATAAAGTATCAACAAATTATCTTAAAACTATCATAAAATAAAGGCAATATTTGGTCTCATCATCTACCACCTGTTAAACTAATGCTTGTCCTCAAGCATTCCACTTCCTTGTTAATGACCTAAGCTCTCCAATCTCTATACTTCCTTTTTTTTTGCTCTTAAAAGTGTATTAAAATCCTCTAGTTATCCCCCACACTTCCCTTCTATGATCTTCCTATAACTTGTCGAGTCTATCGGCATTAATGTCATACAAATGTCATAGGAGCATCGGAGGCTACATGGTTAGGGGAAACCACAACTCTGGTCTGGTCTACTTCCCTAACTCTAAATATTTTAGAACCCTATGAAGTGTTGACTCCGAGTTGATGGGACTATGTGGTTTTGACTTTTTAAGAGATTTAGGCAGTTTGCCCATCTACTTCAAGCACCAGTCATAGCTCTCTAGAAAGAAAAGTAGGAAAAATTTCAATAATCAACATAAACCTTAGCTCTAGTAGAAAAGATCCTATCCCTTACTTCTAGATTCTTCTTTCCATAAGTTAATGTGAACCAATCCCTGAGAACTTCATCTGGCTTGCTACTCTCTCCTCTTAAAGGCAAGGGTTCTATCCTTTCCTCATCCCTATAATTATTCAGCTACCTATCATAATTTGCTTCATTGGACATCCAGGACATGAGGGCTCTTAAGTATATATACCCTATGTAAAGCAAGGGATTCCATTAAGTCTTTGAAGGGATAACAAAACTATGAACATATAGTTCACAATGTAAATTCTGTTGCTAGGGTGGTAGAGTCTGATATAGTCCATAAAATTCTTGTGCTGATTTGAACTTTGCATTAATATTTTAAAGAGTTAACATTAATTGAAACAAAAAAAATTATTCTTTCAAACAAAGAGCATAAACTCTTGGTGGTGGTCTACAAGCAAGGGCCTGATCAACTAACTTGAGGGCATGGTCCATTCGTTGCTTTTGGCTTGCTAGCTATTCCTTTAAATATACAATTTATTCACCTTGAGATGCTATAATCTTACTCGTCTTTTTCTTCTCTTCTTTCCACAAGGCCTCAACAAATATATGTTGTCCATATAATTGAAAAAGAAGTTTTTATAGTGTGATAGAACTTATGTCTTCTTCATGATTTCTTTTCCTCTTTCTTTGTTCTTTCCATAAATGTTCTACAAAACTAGTAATCCATGTTGATCTATGGGGAACTAGGGCAGTGTTTGGATCAACATATTCAAGAACTATTTCATCCCTATAGCTAGAAGTAGCTAGTAGTTCTATTGGGGTATCATCTAGATTTTCTTTGATTTCATCCCTACATTCCTTAGTACAATTTTTGGGAATGCTTGTAATCTTAGGATGGGGAGGAGAGTGATCAGAAACAATTTGCACAAGGGATTCCTTAGTAGATATTTTAGACAAAGTAGAATCCTTAGAAACTTTCCCTCTCATCCTAGGGCTTCTCCTTACAAGGGTTTCTTCTTGCATCATAGCCTTTTCTCTACTTTTCCCTTTGGGTGCCTCTACTATAGGAGTAGTTGCTACAAGATTTTTCTTTGTTCTCTTTTGTTTTACAACTGTAGGGTTAGGTTCTTCCCTCTCCTGAATAGAGATTTCTTCTTGTAGTTTTTGTTTCCATTTTTCTCTACTAGAAGTATGTTTTGGGGTTTCTTGCATAGTTGAAGGCACATTTTCTTGGGTCTTTTCAGCTTTAGCCTCTTGGGTATTTTGTTTAGTAGGCTCATTGGTGGGGACATTTTCCTCACTATGCTATACACTAGGGGTAGCTTGGGGTTGCAGAGTTTTGGCTTGCACAAATTCATCCCATGTCATGGGAGATACATCCCTAAGAAATCTCTCTAGCAGTAACTTGATTAAGGCATGATGAGTAACAGAATTATCTTTTCCTTTCTGAGTCTCTTCCACACTAATATAGAGCATATTATACAAGAAATTTTGAATGTTTACTTTAAGATTATGCCTTACACAACTAAGTAATTTGAAATGATGTGCATGCAAGTATGAGAATCTGCCTTTGCATATAAAATACCTGATAATATGCATGGCTAATTCATTGTTTGGTGGCGGTAGTGACATTCTCTTGCAACCTTTCTTTGTAATGTCCATTTCAAGATCAAGTGGTCTAGTACATTGAGCTCTTGCTGACCTCGCATCATGTGTGCTGAGGTAATGTTCTCCAACTGCAAGCAGCCCAATCACTTCATTAATGTGTTCCTCTATTGCAATCATCATTAAACCCCAAATAGAAGTTTCACCCTTGTCAAATGTCCTTGTAAATTCTATGGCCACCTCTTCATCATATGCAGTCAAACTCAAGAAATACCCTAGCCATCCGCATGCATTAAACCTTTTCATGGCTTCTACATATGAGAGCAACATGGTATGTTCCACTAGTTCTCTCCTTTGCAACTATCCACCCATTTTCTTAACACTTCTCTACTTACTCTATTTTCCCCCTTTTGAACTCAAGCTACTTTATTATTTTATAGATTCAACTCACACTTCTTTGTTTTAACAGGAAATTAATGTCATAACAAATTTTTATGGACAATATTATGGCTTTTAATGAAGGTAAATCATGAATATGTGTGAGAATCATCTGGAAACGGGGTTTAGATCACATAAAATTTAAACACAAGTCACATCACAACTTGACATAGAAAATCATTCAAAAATAAGGGGTACAACACCTCACTTGTGTACTTATGGCAATTAATCTTCATCAATGAAGAGAATGTGAAGATTTAGAAAAATCTTTATAGATAAATAGAAATTTCATTGGATACTACTGACCTTCCCTACCCCATACTAAATTTGGACAAGTGTCCACACTTTTCAAACCTAGTACAAGTAAGAGACTGACATAACATCACCATCATATAAATTATGTAGTATTAAATATAATTAATGAAATCTACAAATTGTAAGTGAATAATAATTTGAAAATGTTATACCTGTCAATCTGATTATCACATGTACCAAAAAAAGGTGGCGGAAGTGATATCATCATCGGCAATATCTGTCAGCATCTCGCGGGGTTTATTGAAAACATGAAAAATTGATGACATGGAAAGTGGATGGATGGAAGATAAAGAAATGAGATGAGGTGGATGGGTGGAAGGTAAAGAGATGAGATGGAAGGAAAAAGTGAATAGAAAAGTGAACTTTATGTGAACATAAGGTCTTTATTATGAGCATGCACAAAGAAACTAATGTTGAAGGCAGCAGATGGAAGGTTAACACCTTCGGTTGCAAGAAGAGTTACTTGATTTGTATTTGAATCTGGCCATTGAAACTACTGTAGGAAGTCCTCTTTGGTTAGAGCCATTTATATAATTTCAATTTGTGACCATTGACTAATAGTTTGAAAGGTACCAGATCAATGGTGGTTAATTGAATAGCTCCATTATTAAAGACATGATTGATTTCATATGGTCCCAGTCATCTTGTCTACAACTTTCCTAGCATATCTTTAAATCTAGAATCATAGAGTAGTGCCCAATCACCAACTTGAAATTGTTTACTGATAATATGAGAATCATGCCATTTTTTCCTTTATTTCTATATTAGTTTAGAATGTTCCAAAGCAGCTTTGCGCATCTCATCCAAAGAGTTGAGATGCAAAAGATGTTCTCTTTGTGCTATAGGAAGTCCAATATCCAATGCCAATGTTGTCCTTAGAGTTTTATGTTCAAATTCAATTGGAAGCATTGCTACCTTGCCATATAAGAGCTCAAATGGTGTGAATCCTATAGTAGTCTTCCAGGTTGTTCTATAAGCCCAAACAACTTCTTGTAATCTACTGGTCCAATCCCTATGGTGCAAATGGACTATTTTTGTTAGGATGTTCTCCAACTCATAGTTTGTGACCTTTGCTTGTCCATTAGCTTGAGGGTGATAAGAACTAGATTTCTTGTGCGTAATGTTATACTATTTCATCAACTCTAAGATTAGATTAGAGGTAAATTTTGCACCTTGGTCAGTGACTAGCTCTTTGGGCACACCATAGTGAGTAAAAATCTCTTCATACAGAAATTCAACTACTTTTTCATCACGAACATGCTTCATAGCCTTAACTTCAACCCATTTTGTTAGGTAATTAGTGCACACAAGAATATAGGATTTCCCATTAGATGGAGGATCGATTGGACCAATGAAGTCCATTCCCCATTTGTCAAATGGTGTTAATGTCATCTAAGGTTTAAGAGGCATTTCATCTATTCTTGTTGGCCTGCCCATCCTTTGACACTTGTCACACTTCCTTGTATAGTTGACTACATCCTTGTGAAATGTAGGCCAATAATAACCAGTTGTCAAGATTTTGAAAGCCATTCTTTTTGTTGCACAATTTCCTCTGCATGGTTCATTATGACATGCATGTAGAATTTCATATATCTCATCTTCTCTTACACATATTCTCATAACTTGATCAAGTCAAGTGTAAAACAAGAGATTATCTATCCAAGAAAAATGAAAACTTTTCTCCACAAGAAACTTCCTTTCCTTGTAAGAAAAATGTGTTGGTATTTTATTGGCTACAATGTAGTTAGCAATGTCTATATTCCATGGAGTTTGACAGCAATATGAAATAAATGCTCATCTAAAAATGCATCATCTACCAACATAGTGTCAGTATCATCATGATGGATTCTTGACAAATAATTAGCTACAACATTGGCTTTTCCAAGCTTATCAACAATAGTTATATCAAATTCTTCCAATAATAGTAACCATCTTGCTAACCTACCTATTATAGCAGGTTTGTTTACAAGATATTTAATTGCAACATCATCAGTATGAACAAATATGGAATAGCCAGTCATGTAATGCCAAAATTTGTTGAGGGCATAAACTACTACTAGCAATTCTTTTTCAGTCATAGTGTAGTTTAGCTCTGGTCCATGAAGGCTCTTACTAATATAATAGATTGCATTTTTAAGATTTTGGGATTGCTATGCTAGGACTACACCTATGGCATAATCAAAGGCATTTGTATATATGTGAAAAGATAAATTCCAATCAGGGCCTTGTAAGATTGGGGCTATAGTCATAAGTTTCTTAAGCTATAGGAAGGCTTCATCACATTCAGATCTCCAACTAAATTTAGCTTCTTTTATGAGTAACTTATACAAGGGACTAGCTATTTTACTAAAATATTTTATGAAATTTTTGTAATATCCAACATGATCTAGAAGGGATCTTACATATTTTGATTTTGTAGGTATGGCCAATGTTTGAATTACCTCTATCTTAGCTGGATCCACTTGTATTCCTACAACTAATATGAAATCACAAAGTACCACACCTTCCCACATGAGCTGAAACACTTTTCATGCCAAGTTATGTTCTTGACATCTTACCAAAACCTTTTCAAGATTCACCATTGCTTCCTCAAAAGTGACTCCAAATGTTGTGAAGTCGTCCATATAGATTTCCATACAATCATGTGATATATCAGCAAAGATGCTAATAACAACTTGTTGGAACATTGCAAGAGCATTACATAGACCAAATGGTAAAACAAAGTATGAAAAAGTACCCCATGGACATGTAAATGTGGTTTTGTCTTGATCTTTAGGAGCAATACTGATTTGATTATAACCACTATACCCATCTAGAAAAGAGAAGCTAGTGTGTCTAGAACTTGGTCCATAAATGGTAAAGGAAAGTGGTCCTTTTTGGTAGCTTTGTTCAACTATCTTTGATCTACACAAATTCTCCATTTTTCTCCCCTTTTTAGGCACCATGACTAGGGGTTACACCCATCTACTATCAGATATAGGATAAATAAAACCAGCATCAAGCATTTTTTGTAATTTAGTTTTAACTATCTATCTAAGGCTTGGATTTATCCTTCTTTGGGGTTGACGGAGTGGTAGATAGATTTCGTTGATGTATATCCTATGAGTGCATAGTGTCAGACTCAACCCTTTCATGTCACTATAGTCCCATGCAAAGGCCTTTTCATGCCTTTGAAGTAATTCTTTTAACTATTCCATCTGTGTGGGTGTTAATTTGGGATTAACATGAAGATTATGACCTTTAGTCAGTTCAATAGTAGCGGTGGACTCTATCATAGTAGCTTTAGAGATTGGACTTGCTTCTAATTCACAAGGTAAAAGTGGATAAAGAATTTTAGGTTCTTTGAGTAAAGTACAATTCTTATCACATTCCTCATATGTGATTAATTCCAACATAGAACTTTTAGATACATCTTTTTCTACCACACAAGTGTTAGTGAGGATACTCTAAAGTACTGAATCTTCCTCTCGCAATTTTAGAAAAGACTGTCTATGTAAAATCATGAGCTAAACTATAGAATTTAACTCTTCTTCTTCATCCTCTAAATCTAGCCAAATAGATGTGCTTAAATATGGTAATGGTTGGGCTGGAGGATATAAATCAAATTTTTTTTCTTCTTGGCCGTTTGATATGGTCATATTCCCTGATCTGCAACTTATATTTGCATCAGATGTGGCTAACCATGGTCTAGCTAGGATGAAAAGGTAACCAAATAGATTAACTTTGGGGGATAAAATCATGAAGTCTATAGAATATTCTAGAGAACCTAAGGTTACAATTATGTTTTCTATCATCCCATTAGGGGTAATAGTAAAACTATCTGCAAGTTGTAGAATTGTTGGTGTAGCCCTTAGTCCTTCTATTTTCAACTTCTTCATAATATACTTGGTCATGACATTTATAGTAGTTCCAAGATCTATTAAAGTATTTTTAACAAACTGACCATTTATACTAATATTCACTACTGGACTTCTTGGATCAAAATATTTTGGTGTGATCAATTTCCCTAACATGATGTCAGCCAATTGTCCCACAACATGGACTGTGGTGGGGTCCTTTTTCTTCCTTCTAGATTTCTTCAAGTAGGCTTCCCTAATAGTTTTTCCATAAATTGGAACATCCTTAATCTCTTGAAATAGGGGTATTTAGATATGTATGTTTTTTAGCTAATCAACAATATTAAAAGGATGTTCCTCTATTTGTTCAAGTTTTTTTTCTATCAACTTTTTTGGAAAAAGGAGGTTCCACTACTAGTTGAGTTGGGATTGACATAGTAACATTGCTTGAGTCAACAGTTTTAGAAACTAAGGGTTCTAATGTTGCAAGGAAGTCTGGTATGTCAGTTATAAGAGGTAGTTTAGGCATTGGTAGAGTTGTACCAGATCTCAGATGTATATCAGCAACTTTCAAAGTGTAAGCAGGATACTGTTGAGCATCAACACTATACATGGGTTGCTGTGGTTGTTGGTTATTTGGGTTTGGCTAAGGTTGTGCAAGTAACTATGTATGCTTTTGAGGTCTAGGATTTGTAGGTGGTGGCATTAGAGTAGGTTTCTAAACTAGAGGTGGTCATTGTTGAGCACTAGTATTTTGGTTAGGCCATTGTTGAGATCCCCTCCATTGGTTTGTAGACTGCCAATTCCCTTGGGGTGGTTTCCATTAGTTATGCTAGTTTTGTCAGTAGTTATGTTGGTTCTTCCATTGGTTACTTTTTTGGTTAGGCCAAGGTGGTTGGGAATTCTGAGGCCATTGGGATTTTTGTCGGTTGTTTTTCCCAGCATTGTTCCAATTGTGTTGATTTTGTGGAGGACCTTGTGGATTACAGTTTTGGCATTGATTACCATATGAATTTGAAACTTGCAAGGCATCCTAAGGAATACCTTGACATTGGGCCCATGGATGACATTGGGAAACAAAGAATACTTTCTCATCATCTCCATCTATCTTGACATACTTAGTTGGAAGATGTTGGTTCTCCATGCTTGTGACCAATTTACATTGGCAATCCTTCTTCTACTTCTGACAATGAGGGTAGTATTCAACTAGTTGTAACTCAACTTCTACTTGCTTCTTCTTTGCAGTCATTGTGTCTAGATGTGTCGTGACATTTTTTATGAAGTCTTGTTTGAAATCTGAAAATAGGTTAGATATCTTGAGCTTTGAAATGCCTTGGGTGATTCATTTAGTGATTGTGGAATGAGGTCCTCGACCTTTCTTCATGGTTGACCTTGAATACTTTTGACAGATCTTCTTGAGGTCATCTTAGGAAGCTTGATATATGTCACCACTAGCCATGAGGTCCAATTCTTCTAGATAGTCATCATTCACACCTCTTAGAAAGACTAGCTTTTGTGAATCCTCAGACAACACATGTTGAGGGTTCTTTTGCAGTGTATATAGAAAATGTGAAACATAGTCTTCTAATGTGTCTTCCTCCTTCTAGGATATCCTGAAGACATCATCTCCTCTTGAACTAGGTGGTTTGCAATACTCTTTGTACTTATCTAGAAACAAAGTTTTCATCTCATCCCAACTTCCTGCTGCATTGTCTTTTAAGCTTGTGAACCATCATAGAGTTGATTCTTTCAATGTTGTTGGAAACAATTTAAGCTTATGGGCATCAGTGTTATATTCAAAACTATGAAAAATTATATCAAATTCAAACAAGAAAGTATCAGGGTCTTCAGTTGCAAGGCCATAAAACTTTGGAAGAGCAGTGGGAGGTATGTTCTTAAGATTAGCATTCGTTACAAGACTTGGAAGAGGAAATGAACAAGTAGGTTGTGCCATGACTAGAGGTATTAGATTATGAGTTTGCTACTAAAAGGGGACATTATGTACTGGATGGTTAACAACTAGTGGATTTAGAGTAGTGTTACCAAGAAAATTGGCCAATACTTCAGTGAAAGGTTGAAGACTGCTTGCATCTATTGGTTTAGCTCTTGATGATGATGTTGTGGGAAAAATAGTGCTTGCATCTTCAAAAGGTAACTCAACTTCTTCTTCTTCAATTTCTTCATTCAAATTAATAGACTCGTGTAGAATAAATCTACCATATTCATCTTGTTGTCTTCCTCTTTGATATATGCAATTAAACTTTTCACACTGGTGAAAGAAACTTCAAACTGGAGATTTCTAAAAAAACTTATCTAAGAACTATGATTCAAAAAATGCTCCTAGCTTGACACCATCCCCAGAAATGGTGCCGAAAATTGTCTACCTCATAATAGGTGTATCATAGTCATGCTCTAGGCCATGCTTAGGAATAATATATTCAAACTAAGGACTATTTTTCCCACTATGAGGTGCATTTAATCTTGACAACCCAGGGACATATACTTGAAATGGTCGGCATAGTATGTGCACTAGGTCTCTTCACGGGTCACTAAGTTTATGTTGTAGGAAATTAAAATGCAAGGAAAAGAACTTACACTATTTTTGTAGGAAACTAACACACTTAACTCTATGAATACTAGAAATACAATGAAAGGATAACAAATATTCCAACTTGGTTCATCCACTATAACTGTTCTCACATATGCTGAAAGAACATTCACAAAGTGTGATGCTACAGGAAGGAACTTACAATTTCTATTTACAACACTACGAATGCTTGGAAATAAATCTATTCTATCCTAATCTAATCCACCTTCCAAGTGGGCCCCCTTGGTTGGCTTCACTAAACTACTAACACAAGATAGAAGCCAAAAACTATTTCATTAGATTTCAGAAATTCATTACATAAAATAGAACTATAAAAACACAACTATAAAAGTTAACAGTTTGTTCTCATAAACTCTTTCTTCTAACTGGCTAAACTAACACACTTGAGTTAATTCCTAAATATAGGAGATCAACACTTATTCTATAACAAAAAAGTAAATGACCTAACTTTAAATTCATAGGAGAGAGAAGGAAATAATAACTCAAGGTGGGAAGAAGGAATAATGGCTTAAGGTGGGAATAATAAAGTCTAAACATCTGCTTGCATTAGAATAAATATAGAGAAGGAAATAAGTCTTCGTAGCTCCTCCTTACTCACTGTTGTGTCTTCTAGAATCATTACAACTTTCCTCCGCCGTGGCTACTCCTTAGCGTTCTCTTCTCCTTGAATGTTATTGGTGCTCATCTTTTGAATTCCTCCAATCATCTTTCAATCTTCATTACCATGTTAGTTACAATAAAAATACATGTTTGCAAATACATTTATCAAATTAAATTCAAATATAAGAACACACATTTTGATAACTATATGAAATACTGCATAATATATATAATACTAGCAAAAGATAGCATAGTTTCTACCCATAGGTTTATCATAGGTTCGGTAAACATAAGTCCACAAATGTTTTGACAAAGGTAAAATAGAGTATCAACATAGTATCTTAAAACTATCATAAAATAAAGGCAATATTTTGTCTCATCACTTACATATCAGCATCAATTTTGTATCATTTAGAGACTTTAAAACTGATAGTGCTCAAGTAGCACCTATTTTTGTATCACCCCATATTGACAATAAATTTATGTATATCTATGTATATATATACATACATATATGTATATACATATATATATATATATATACATATATATGTATATATACATACATATATGTGTATATACATACATATATGTGTATATATAAGAGCTTAATTTTTTATATCATTGCATGTGTCATGAGTTTTATGATGTTTGTAAATGAGATCTATCCTAGATGTCAAATGTTCTTACTTATATGAGTATGTAGATGGTATGGATGTATAGAGTACTAGTGTAGATGATATGATATAGACATGTATGTAGATGCAGTAGATGAGATGTAGATGTATGATTTGCTTATTTCTTTCTTATGAGATGGATGCATAATGAGATTTTTTACTTTTTCCCATGTATGTATATGAAATGAGATGTAGACATATATGTAAATATTTCTTTCATGCACATATTTAGATGAATTTATTTTAATGAAAAATGAATGCATACTAACATATCATGTAGGTTTATTTCTTGTTTTTTCATGATAGGTTCTCATCCAAGTTATTGAAGATTGAAGATGAGATTGAATACTTTCCTAGTTAGGATGATGATGTGACATGTTTAAGGAGTCAGCTATCTCTCATCTCATCAAATGCAACCATATGAGTTACTAAAACTATGCCAAAGTGAAAGTATAAAATGAGATGCTATCCTATACTAGATGCAACCCTAGGACTTGGTCACTAAATTCATAAGATGTATTTTTCATCACTTAGCATTTAATTAAGGCCATTGGATTTCATAAAACCCTCACTAATATTTCTATCATGAGAATATAAATATGAAATTAATCATATTTTTGTTAGAATTAGATGTGAGCATTAAGGTACAAAAATACATAAGGAATAGAACGTCCTTTCCTATTGATTTAGCAAGAAAAAATCAGCATTAGAGCATAAGCGTCAGGATGACTAGAGTGTTTGTTGCATACAAACACACTAGAAATGTGAGAGATCATTCTCATGATAAGTAATTAGTAAGTATTCTATCTATAATGATACTTTATTTTTCATGACATAGAATAGATTTTTTCTTAGTATACTTGTAGTGACCTATACGTTCACTTCTCAGGATGGGCATTCGTAGTTATTTTAGCATAAAGAATTCTCTCAAATAGAAAAGGAGAAGAACCAACCTCCCTAAAGTTTCCATATAAAATGATTCAAGGTATACATGGCCATCCAACAAAAGATAGAGGCTCTTATAGTGGGCATCAACTTTATTTGGATCCTTCAAATCATTGGAACTAAACCAACAAATGAAAAAAATAAGAAAAGATCATGCCACCATGCATTTCTCCTCTAGTCAAGATAGACATCCCAAATTTTCTTTAAGGGGAATGACAAATAAAAAAAAGAAAAGAACACAAAGAAAAGCTTAGCATAGCTTAAATAGTTTCAATTTTCGATTTTAGTTTCAGTGTTAGAGGATTAATGTCATGTTGGAAGTTTTGAGTATTTGTGAGAAATCTCAACAATAGACTGGTGAAAGTAGATAAACTCACTTAGGAAAACTGGTAGTTGATGCATGAGAGACTCTCTAAGAGTACATGATATTTTCTACTAGACTAGGTAGGTTACCCCTAGGCTATGACTAGTTTCAATCTATGTAGGCATGAGTAGTGTCTCAAAGATTACTAAGAGTTATGCACAAGTGAGAGTACCAAACTATAGTAAGAAAGTACCAAAAGAAAAGCATGCAAATTAGGAAATAAATAAAAAATCTTGACTATATAGAAACCAAGAGGTGCACTGCTAGATGGAGCATTATGAAAATGAGGTGTCTATTTACTAGGTTTTCACCTTCTTGGTAGAGTTTCTATTTTTTCTACCATCAGACCTTTTTCCTAGGTTTTGATTAATGACACTTTTTCTTCTTTTTCAATTTTTTTTTCTTTTCTCTTTTTCATTTTTTTAAATAAATTTTTGAAAAAAAATGGTATTATCAAGGCACCTATTACTAGGTTTTCACCAAGATAATAGATTTTTTTAGGAATTTTTGCAATTTTTTGACTTTTTAAAAGACATATATCTATGTACAAAGAGCTTCAAAGAATATAAGTTATATAAGTTTTTTAGGTAAAGGGTGTTGATTGGCTCCTTGAGAAGATCTCCTTTAGTAGTTGAGAGGTGATAAGTGCCTAATCCAAACACAATAGTGACAATATATGGACCAAGCCAATTATGCTCAAATATTTCCTTCTATACCCAGTGTTGCTAATTATTAGGGGTTTCTCTCAAGATGAGATCATCCAATTGGAAGTCTTGTGGTTTGACATTCTTGTTGTAACTCATGGACATTCTCTTTTGGTAAGCTCTTAGATGATTGAATGTCACTTTATAAAATTCATCTAGTAGTTCTACCTCTTCTAGCTGAGATATGTGATAGTCATCATTAGTAATGAGGCCTTTCAAAGAGACTCATAGAGTAGGATGTGATAACCCATAATAATAAATGTAACTTCCTATACAAGAAATTTAAATTTTCTAATAATCATTATAAATAAGGAAATAAGAAGTAATAAAAATAATGAATGTAATTTCCTATACAAAAAAAATCATATTTTATTTGTAAATGAGGAGATAAGAAAATATAAATAATAAATTATATTACAGTTCATATTACAAATAATAAATAACTAAATATTAATTAACAACTTAAAATGATAAAATACAAACAAATAAGAACCAAAATAAATACCATTGACAAAAATAACAAATTAACTATTAGTCTTCACACACTTAATCGCTCCCCAAGAGACACAGCTGGTCAAGAAGGAATTCATATACATACATACATACATACATACATACATATATATACATATATATATATATATATATATACATATATATATATATATATATATATATATATATACATATATATATATATATATATATATATATATACATATATATATATATATATATATATATATATATATATATATAATTTTAACCGAAGATAGAAGGATAGAATAGGATATCAATGTGAAGAAGCCCCAAAAAATCTTGGCAAAAGAGCATTACCATACAAGAAAAGACATTTGGAAAGGAATGACAGATTTCTAAGTGCCAAGCCAAACAAGACAGAGATCCATATCCATACACACAAGGATATAAGCTATTAAATTGATAGCAAGTGAATATCATTGACTATGAATAAAGATATCACTCAAGACAAGGAAAATGAACCTCAGGAAATCAGAAAAGATATCTCCAACATGAATAATATAACCACCAATAAGACTTGGAGGCATGGATAGAGTTAGAAGCCATTAAATTCATGAATCCAAAGTAGAAAAATGGAAGTTCCTTTAACAGAGAGGAAGAATAGCCAATTAAAAAGTACAACCATCACTAGTAATTACTGGACAATATTCACAAGACATCATCCTAAGCCACACTCGACTGTAAAATAGCAAAGAGCAAGCAAAGGATATTAAGAGGACTAATATAAAAAATACACTAAGGGATTGGGCATTGACCAAACTGGTATGCAAACTTACAATTAAAAAATACAATTCCTTACTCATTAAAGGAGATACTTAGAGGTAATCCAATTGGACGTAGAGCCTCTCTTGAGGACAACAAAGATAGAGGGCATTCTAGTTTGAATGTCAAATTCCAAATAGGAATCCTAGGGAAGGGATTTATGGAGAATCCCTTAGAGGAAATATATATTGTAGTGGTCAAACATATGCATATGTTAGAGATGAGAGTTGTGGTAGAGGTGGGATCTTTACCAAGTGAATAATCAAAGATCCCAAAAGAGGCCTTAAGAAGATACTCTTTTATGACAATCACTTAATTAGGAAGCAATTCTCACTAGAGGGTTAAGTGATTTGAAAGGAGTTTCTTCCAAAGGATCGGGAAGGGCTAGACAGGGTAGTCTTTATATTATTAGTTTCATGTTTCTAATATAAATTTCATATATTTTTTAGTATACTAATTTTGATGCAGATTCCTACTTCCAATCTAGATCTAGACAAGGAGATGTTATAGTGGTATCAAAACATAATCCTATAATCATGTGAATAAAGGCTTATGAAAACTTACAAGAGAAGAACAAAGACAACAATTAATGATTTAGAAAATGAATTAAGGTCATATATGGAGAAAACCAACCTAACTAATCAAACTCTATTAATCCAAATGGAGAAATCAAATTAGGCTCTCCTACAAGCCTTATAGAACATGGGAAATTCAATCAATAATTTAAGAAATCAACCAAACCTGGGGAGAGAAGATAGTTCAATTCATTCTAAAATTAATAATATAACTTCAAGTTCAAGTCTTGCCCAACCAACATTCCTACCTAGAAGAAAAAACCTAAGAGAAGAGGAAGGGGTAGAGAAACCCTTAACTAGCACAGAAGATATCACAAGAATGTATGTATCCCTAGAGCCTCACATTTGATAAGCAATCTCTTTTGGGAAATTTTTTGTGGATAAAAGAAGAGAAGTTCCTATAGGTTACGTAAATGAATAACTTAAGTGCAAAGTAAGAAAGATCACAGACCCAACTTTTGATAGATTAGGGGAAATGTTAGCTCATCAGTGGTTAGAATAAAATAATACATTCTTCATCCTAAATGACATGATAGAGGAAGAAGCCCTCCAATTTTCCATAATCCTTTTGGGGAGAGCAGCATATGATTGGTGGATGAAAGGACATATCTCATTAGGTCACAAAGATGTGAAATCTTACAAGTTCTCCCAAAAACTCATAAACTGATTTGATGAGAAAGATATTGAATGGTTCTTCCAAGATTTGATACACCTTAAGCAAAAAAGAGCCCTACAAGAATATGTTAAAAAATTCCAAGAAATTTTAGTCATGATCCCCGATCTATCCCAAAAGAGACTCACACAGATGTTTTTAGAAGCTCTAAAAGAATCTAAAAAAATGATGGTAAAACCCCACGAGCCACAAAATATGGAATAAGCCATAAGGAAAACAAAAATGTTTGAATCTAATAATAAGGAAAGACCCCATAATTTCCCCTCCAAAAAATTCCCCCAAAGTGAAGGAATCAGTAAGGATGACCAAGATAAAACATGCTACTTATGCAAAAAACCTTGGAGCATCAGACACAAATTCCCTCAATGAGAAGAACTAATCTAAAAGAATATGTACTTTCAATGTAGGGAGCCTTGGGGATGGAGGCGTCAATGTAAAAGAGGACAAGTAAATCAAATTGAATAGACAAATAATAAAGCTAGAATAGATAAATTAGAACAAGGAACATTGGCGGTCATATCTCAAGACAAGTATAGGCCTTTCTATATCAAAGGTGTGCTTAAGGGACAAAAGGTAATTGTGCTAGTGGATATGGGAGCTTCTTGTGATTTTATCAACAAACACTTGGTCACAAAAAGAAGGTTAAAAAAATAAGACTTTGAAGTTTTTAGGGTTAAGTTGGCAAGTGACACCCTAGATCATTGTAGAAAGATGGTTACACAAGTGGAAATCACCACTAAAGAAAATGTAATCAAAATGAACCTTTATGTAGAAAACATACAAAATGATATCATCATAGGAATGCCTTGGATCAACTCCCTAGGATGTTTTACCATGGATGGACTAAATCTAGAAATATGCTTCAAACATGAAGGGAAAGACATAACACTAAGAGGCATGCCCAATGGATCAGCAAGGGTAGTATCATATAATAAAATGGAGAAAATATTAAAACATGACCAATGAGAAATGATAGCCCAATGTATGGTCTTGGATAATAACCCCACTAAAGATAAAACATTCCATATAGAGATTTAGCCCATCCTTAAGAGGTATAAAAAAGTGTTTGAATATATACCTCTTGGACTTCCCCCTAAGAGAGGTTTTGAACACACCATTGAATTGGAAGAAGGGGAAAATTGATAATAACTATGTCATATAAGCATCCCCACAAATATAAAGAAGAAATAGAGAAAACTATCAAGGGACTCTTAAAAATGGGGCATATACAACCAAGTAGCAGCCCGTTTGCATCATCTATGGTATTAGTAAAAAAGAAAGATGGAACTATGAGAATGTACATTGATTATCAAGAATTGAATAAGAATACTATTAAAAATAGATACCCTATCCCTAGAATTGATGAGCTAATGGATGAATTATATGGAGCTTGTTATTTCTCAAAAATTTATTTAAGATCAGCATACCACCAAATCAAAATGAAAGAAGAAGATGTACCAAAAATAGAATTCCCATGCTACTATGGACATTTTGAATTCCTTGTACTTCCCTTTGGGCTCACAACTACACCAGCAACTTTCCAATCTTGTACTAACAATACCTTTAGATAGTAGCTATGAAAATTCCTTCTCATATTATTTGATGACATTCTCATTTATAGTAAGACATGGGAGGAACACCTAGAACACATCAAAGAAGTCCTTAGTATTTTAGAAAGAGAATCTTTATATGCCAAAATCTCAAAATGTGAATTTGGACTTGAATAAATACTTTATCTTGGACATAAAATCAATAAAGAAGGAGTAAGTCTGGATGAAGAAAAGATCAAATATATCAAGGAATGGCCAAAACCAAAAACCCTTACACAACTCAAAGGATTTGTGGGATTATGTAGTTACTATCAAAGGTTTGTTAAAGGATTCTCAAAAATTACAGCCCCTCTTATAGACTTAACCAAGAAAGAAGTCTTCACTTGGGATGACAAAGAACAAAAAGCCTTTGAACAACTCAAAGTCATTATAAGTTCATGCCCAGTATTGGCCATACCATATTTCTCTATACCATTTGAACTATAATATGATGCCATAGGAGATAGAATAGGGGTAGTACTAATGCAAAGGAAACATCCTATAAGTTTTGAAATCTGCAAACTCATAGGAGTTGAAAGACATTATTCAATTTATGATAAAGAGATGTTGGCAATAATGCATGCCTTTGTAAAGTTCCATCAATATTTAGTTTGTGGGAAGTTCGTAGTCAAAGCATATAATAATAGCCCATGCTTCTTCTTAAATCAAAGGGGTCTAAATGATAGACAATAGAAATAGGTGAGAAAAATTCAAGCCTATGATTTTGACATAGAGTATGTTAAAGAAGTTAATAACAGGGCAGTAGATGCCTTATCTTGAAGATCCCACATCAACCATATTTCTTGCATCTTAGGTTGGAAAGATGATATAATAGCAGATTATGTGAAGGATCAAATTGCAATAGAAGTAATGGAAGGGAAATTATCCAATGGATATTTTAAGATCTCAAATGACATTATCTGCTACAAAGGAAGGATCTATTTGACTCCAAAATCTAAGTTGAAAAAGGTAATTATGAAGGAATATCATGAAAATCCCTTGCCAATCCACCTTGGATATTACAAAATGTATAAATAGATAATGGAAAAACATTCTTAGAAAGGATTAAAAGGAGACATACAAAAATATGTATAAGAATGTAGAATTTATCAGCAAAACAAAGTAAAGCAATCACACCCTGCAGGACTATTACAACACTACCTATTCCAAATCAAAAATGAGAAAGCATGTCCATGGATTTCATAATAGGATTTCCAAAGGTTTAAGGAAGAGACAACATCTATGTAGTGGTAGAAAGACTCACAAAATTTGCACACTTCTTCCCCACCTCTACAAAATATAAAGCACCTCAAATCATGGAAGTATTCTTTAAAGAATTTTTTCTTCTCCATAGATTACCAAAAAACATTGTAAGTGATAGAGATAGCAAGTTCCTCAAAAAAAATTTCCAAGAATTATTTAGACTAGAAGGGACTTCACTCACCCCTAGCACCATCTATCACCCCCAAACTAATGGTTAGACTGAGATCATAAATAAGTGGATAGAGGGATATCTAAGAAATTATGTCATGGGACATCAAATGGCTTGGATCAAATGGCCACAGTTGGGTGAGTATTGCTATAATACAACCCATCATATGTCCATAGGGATGAGTCTCTTCAAGGCATTATATGGATATTATAAAATAATTGAAGGATAATTTACATGTTGTACAGAACAAACAAAAACTCTATGCAACTAAGAACAGAGTAGAGAGGTCATTCTAGGAAGGGGATATAATGTACTTACAATTATAGCCCTATAAATAATCATCTATTAAGAAGAATGGAACTAAGAAACTCAAACCTCGATTCTATGGACCATGTAAAGTAATCAAAAGAGTTGGAAAAGTATCCTATGAGCTAGAATTACCTAGCAATAGTCAAATACACAACATATTCCATGTATCCAAACTCAAGAAGGTTTTGGGCCAATAGATAGGACCCTATGTAGAACTTCTCCCACTAGATGATGAGGGACAACTCAAGTTGGAGCTAGAAATAATTTTGGATACCAAAGAAAAGGTACTAAGAAATACAACCGTGAGAGGATTCTTAATCAAATGGAAATGATTATTGGATGAAGATGCTACTTGGGAAAAAGAAGGAAATCTCAAATTGCTTGAGGATAAGAAAAATTGAAACAGAGGGATTGTGATAACTCATAATAATAAATGTAACTTCTTATACAAGAAATTCATATTTTGTAATAATCATGATAAATAAGGAAATAAGAAGTAATAAAAAATGAATGTAATTTCCTACACAAAGAAATTCATATTTTATTTATAAATGAGGAGATAAGGAAATACAAATAATAAATTATATTACAATTCATATTTAAAATAATAATTAACTAAATATTAATAAACAGCTAAAAATAATAAAATACAAACAAATAAGAACTAAAACAAATACCATTGATAAAAATAACAAATTAACTATTACCCTTAACACAATTAATTGCTCCCCAAGAGAAATGATTGGTCAAGAAGGCAGTCATACATATATATACAACATTAACAAAAGTTAGAAGTACATAATAGGATATCAATGTGAAGAAGCCCCAAAAAACCTTGGTAAAAGAGAATTACCATACAAGCAAAGACATCTAGAAAGGAATGATAGACTTCTGAGCACCAAGCCAAACAAGACAGAGATCCATATCCACATACACATAGGGATATAAGCTATTAAATCAAGAATAAGTGAATATCATTGATAGTGAATAAAGATGTCACTCAGGACAAGGAAAAAAAACCTTAGGAAGTCAAGAAAGATATCTCCAACATGGATAATATAATCATTGATAAGAAAACTCTTGGAGGCATGGACAAAGTCAAAAGCCATTAAATTTTTGAAACCAAAGATAAAGGTTGGAAGCACCTTTAATGAAGAGGAAGAAAATCCAATTAACAAGTACAAGCATCACTAGTAATGACTAAACAATATTCACAAGATGTCATCCTAAGTGACACCTAACTATAAAATAGCAGAGAGCCAGCAAAGGATACTAAGAGGACTAATATAAAGAATACACTAAGTGATTAGGCATTGACCAAACTAGTATGAGAACTTACCATTGACAAAGAGAATTCCTTAATCATTAAGGGAAATACTTAGAGGGCATCCAGTTGGATGTAGATCCTCTCTTGAAGACAACAAAGATAGAGAACATTCTAGTGTGAATGTTAGATTCCAAATAGGAATCCTAGGACAGGGATATGAAGAATCTCTTAGAGGCAATATATATTTTAGTGGTCAAACATATGCATATTTCAGATATGAGAGCCTTGGTAGAGGTGGGATCTTTACCAAGTGAATAATTAGAGATCCCAAAAGAGGCCTTAGGAAGATACTCTTTTATGACAATTACTTAATTGGGAAGTAATTCTCTCTAGAGGGTTAAGTAATTTGGAAGGAGTTTCTTATGAAGGATTAGGAAGGGCTAGATAGGGTAGTCTTTATATTATTAGTTTCATGTTTATAATATAAATTTCATATATTTTTCATTATACTAATGATTTGATGTAGATCCCTACTTCTAATCCAAATCCATAAAAGGGGACATTACATAGGAATATCAACCTCAATTGGAAGCACAACATCCACTCCATATACAAAACAAAATGGTATTCCCCATGTAGGTCTTTTAATACTTGTTGGAATAGATGTGATGGTAGCAAGATGAGTTATGTCTTATTATGTTTCAGGAGAGTCACGAGGTAGGGTAATTTTTCCACCAAGAACTTCTGTCTGAAATCATTTTTTGGCATCTAGAGCATGGAAGCTAGAGTGGCCATGACATAATCTACTTTATTATCCACTCAAGGAATCTATTGGAAAGGGACATGTGCAAGGTATTTCTTGATATCATCAACCATTTTTTTGTAGGGTATCAAATTTTCATCCTTTATTTAATAAATGCCATTGACCTAGTTGATTGCCAACTATGAGTCTCCAAAGATATTTAGCTCATCCACCCTCCACTTAATGGTGATCATCATTCCATTGATTAAGGCTTAATATGTAGAGATGCTATTTGTACAAGGGAAAATAATCTTGTACACCTTATGTAAAGAGTACTTTTGTAGTGTGATGACTAGTATTGTGGCACTTGATCCCTACTGAATGAATGATCCATCAAAGAACATAGTCCATGTTTGGTGAGTTTGAAGCAGTATGGATCATCAAACTCAATATTTATTCATTGGTGACTTTACAATGGTGCCTTTTCTAGTTGATTAGTGATTTATTTCCCTTCAATGAATTTTCTTTCCACATACTTGATGTCAAACTCACTTAGTATCATGACCCATTTTTATAGTCTCCCTATCAGAGTTTCTTTACTTAGAAGATATTTTAATGGATATTTTTTTGAAATCAATCTTCTAGTGTGAGAAATTATGTAATATCTAAGCTTTTGGTAAGATAAAAAAATGATAGATAAGCCTACTCAATGATATTGTATTTTATTTCGTAAGAGACCAACATATGACTTATGTAGTAGATGTCTTGTTCTTTGTTGTTTTAATCTTCTTGAGCCAATAGGAGAATCAAGGATGAATCAATTGCGAAGATGTAAAAATGAGAGGTATCCTATGAATGGGAGGAATTAATGTAGGTTTGTTTCAAAGATATTTTTTTACTTTTATTAATCTCTTGTCATACTCTTCACTTCACTTATAGGTCACACCCTTATGCAGAGTCTTAGTGAATTATTGTGATTTGTTTGCTAGTTGTGAGATAAACTACCAAATTGAGTGGAGTATGCCCTATAATACTCTCATCTAACTAATATTCTAAGGAAGAGGAATTTCCATGAAAGCCTATACCTTTTTAGGATCCACCTCTATGCCTTTTTCAAAAACAATATAGCCTAGCAATTTTCCCGATGTTACCCCAAATGCGCACTTCTTATGATTCAATCTGAGACTAAATTTCTCCATGTGGTCTAGTATATGACCCAAGTATTTATGATGAGTTTTTTATTGCATTCTCTTATCCAAAATATCATTGACTAATATTCCATTGTCTTGTGAATCATATCATTGAATATTTTAGTGATATGGCATTGATGTGTAGCTCCAAGGTTCTTTAAGACAAATGACTTTTATTACAAGATAGAGTTGTTATTGCACCAAAAGATCAACCTTTTAATGTTTGATACAACTACTAGAATTATAGAACATAGGAGGTGGTTAAGCCATGTCACGAATCCCAAAGGGGAAGGCTGGCAGTTAGTCCAACAACTTCATGTTCCAGCAAAAGGTCCCATGTGCATAGGAGAAGGTGGTCTTTTCTTGATTTTCTAGTGTAATATTGATTTGGTTATAGATATAGAAACTATCCATTAGTGATTACATTTCATACCTAGTTGTTATATCCACTATCATGTCAATGTTAGGTAGTGGAAAGTCAACCTTTGGGCATGCCTTGTTGAGATCTTAGAAATCAATACAAACTCTAATAGATTTATCATGTTTAGAGACTAAGACTATATTAAGTATCCATTAAGCATGGTCAATGACTTGAATGAATCCAACTTTCTATATTTTCTCCAGTTAAACCTTGACCAAATGTTCACATGAGGATGCATCTTCTAGAGTTTCTATTTTATAGGTTTGATACATAGTGCAATGGAAAAGTGATGCATTATAAGATCATGGTCTAAACTTGAGATATCTACATATGTCCATGAAAAGTTGATTTTCTTTTATTGGAAGAAGGAAGTGAACTCCTCCCTCTCTTAAGTCAATAGTGACTATGCAAGATGTATAATGTGCAAATTCTCTTTAGTACCCAGATTCATTAGTTGTGATGGTTCTATTAGCATTGATGATTGTTGCTTATTTTTGCACCTCCGCCAAAATTTGAATTCAAACACAAACCCCACCCAATGGTCACTTCCCTATTTAATATTATCTTTAATGTCCCAAAAATATCAAAAAATTATTAAATGATCAGACCTTATGATTTGTTTCCGCAAGCCCACAAGTTCCTCATCATTGGATCAGGAAGATCAACAATTGGCGTTATGTTGCTATTGAAAGTTGCACGTTGTTTTGCGTTAGTGACATAGCACCTTTTGGTAGTGTGTTGGGTAGGTCCCCTTTTTTCCTGTTTGTTTCTCCAACACCGAGTTTGGATAAATCAATCGAGGGCGCTATGGTGCTTTCAGAAAATCTATGTTCCTCACCGTTAGCAACATAGCGCCCAGACATAAAATGATCCTGTAGCGAAGTTCAGAGACATGGTGGGTCCCAAGTATGCCTTGTCAGATATTAGTGATGTAACTTGGTCCTCATTGGCAATTGGTCAGTTTTCATTGGCTAAAGAATGACTGTGCAAAATGTGGGTCCTGTTTCCCTTGGCAGCCGCAAGTGAGGACTTGTCAGATAGGTTGGCATGTGGCCAGTTCTCATTGGTTGGTACACTGATAAGTCAGATCTATCTTGCTCACCATCAGATTAGTTAAAGTCAATGATGGGCGCTATCTTTTTATGGAAAGCTATGAGAATTTTAACCATAGTGACATACCACCTTGGCGATGCATGGCATAAATGACGTAATGGGCCCACCCTTCCCTAAAGCAGTATTATGGCTCGACCTCAATGGCATGTTGTTAGGTGGGTCATAGTATGGTGCTAATTTTTCATTGCTCCATTTAGCCAGCTTGATGCATAGTTGTACAATTTTTTTGATCACCGTAGATCTAAAGAAAATCCACGACAGGCACTATCTCACTATGGAAAGCTGTGAGAATTTTAACCATAGCAACATAGTGCCCTTTCACCACATGGATCAGTGGGGCTAGGTCCCACCAAGTTAAGATACTAGGTTGTGCTAGGTGGTTTCCAAGTGGATTCATAGACCAAAAACTTTATGGAGGCAAGTGTAGTATTATGAGGATCTTCCACGATCATTGATCTCAGGGAGATCAACGATGGGCGCTATCTCGCTATGGAAAGCTGCAAGAATTTTAACCATGGAAACATAGCACCTTAGTGACATGTAGCAAAGCAGGGACAAGTGTTATGAAACCATAGGGATGGTACCAATTTAGGCCAAGTTAGATGCCAGGTGTGCTGAGTTGTTTCATGGGCCCAAAAGTTTAAAGGAAAAGCACAATAATACGGTGAGTCTTCACAATCATCAAATCTAAGGAAAATCAACGCTGGGTGTTATCTCGCTATGGGAAGTTACTTAGAGGATATGCATAGTGACATAGCACCTAGGTGACACATGTCTTTGTGGGCCTGGCCAACATTAACAATTAGAGAGCACTGACAGTTAATGTAACCGTTGCGGTTAGAATTTGCAAGGATGGTGCAGTTAGTTAGAGAAAGGCATGGTCAAACTCATAGGACTTTGTAGGGTGGAAAAAAGATAAAAGACTATTGGCCCACATGGTTCATCCCAGTGCCAAGATAGGTTGACCTGCTGACTCTGCTAATTCATGCACCAAAAAGTGATAAGAAATCAAGTTGTGTTGCATGATTTGATCTCTATAATCAATCTCAACCAACCCAGAATGAATGCGAGACAAGGAAGAACACTCCACCTCTAATCCAATCCATCTACCTAGTCAAAGTGGCTTAATCACACCGTTTCTATCTTCTTAAGGCATTATTTGATGCAGAGGATCAGATATCATTGTGTCTAGATCCGTATCCAGATCAAATTTCCTCATGATTTTTCTCTGCAAGACTTCAATGCAGTGTTTGTAGAATAATTATAGTTGGAGGACATCTTAGTTATGCCTAAACTATAAAGGAAAAGTTTTGTGATTTTTGTAGGGGTCAATCATTCTCTATTGTTCTCTGCTATTGCTCTACAACCTCTAAACTACATGATTTATGTCTTATCTCTTTCAGCCATTGGTGTAAAGTGCAAGAACTCTTTGCCTCCACTAGTGTTTTGTGGAAATTTGTAATCTGCATGACTGTATCTCCCTGACTTATGAATGATAGTATAAGTAAATCTCTCTTCCTTGTGTTGTTCATCTTGGTCTTCTAATCTACATGTGATTATTAGATTAAAGAAAGTCTGAATGTGTATATCCTTAGTTTCATTCTAGTTCAATAGTGCATATATGGGTAAAGTTTGGTCTGAACACTCTATCTCGATGTATCACCCCTTTAGATTAGATTAGGTAGATTTTCTTTCATGATCTCTTTCTCCCTTTTCCTCTCCAAGAGTAGTTAGGTGCATCCTAATAGTAAGAGGAAGTCGGCCTTCTCTCGAGACTCAACCTCATAGTTCAAGTCCCACAGCTTGAAGGTTGTTTCAATGTTTCACTAGGTTGTCCTCATGCATAGGCTTTGGACAAGGGTGCAAACCTAGGTGACAACAATAATTGTTCATATAAATGACTTGAAAGCACATCAAATGTCACATCTTTAGGCACCTTAAAGAGGTTTTCACTTTCAAATACATCTATTCCTTTTACTATTTTAGGCTCTAATACTACCAAAATGTGGTTTTCACCATCATAGTGTATTTTTTTTCTTTTTGATTGTATGACTGAGATTTTTTATGCCTACTTCATTCATATTTACACTATGTTTTCTAGTGGAAGAAAATACTAATTTGACATTGTTTGGGTAAAAATTGAGAGCATAGTCATTTTGTACCATAGGGACATCACTAGATGTAGAGTTGGAGTTCAAGTCTATTAGCTTGAGATAGATGAGTGGAAGAGAAGTGACTATTCAAGTGCATTCATGGTGTAGTCATAAATAATGTGTACAAGTAAGTCAAGGCCTAACATGATTTTGTGTAGAGGTATATTTGAATTCCTCTAGGTCCTAATGACATTAATCAAGGATAAGTCAAGATTAGTAGAATTGGACTCATTAGATCAAACCATAGAATGCTCTCCTACTTTGAGATGGTATTCATATGTATGTACCATGTCTACATCTTTGTTAGAAATTGCATCTGAGAGGGAATTAAACTTATACTCATGAGATTTAGTGCTACATAGAGGTAGATTAAAGTATTCCCTTATAGTCATACATTCCTACTATCCACTTTTTCTATCATCTTGGTTCTTTTCAACACTCCTAGGAATTAGAGTATGAGTAGACTCACCCTATTCCAATTGAGTTAGGGGAGCATAAATAGTAATTTTAGTGGAATTGTTGTCATTTTTAGCAGTACTGACATGTGGTACAAACTCATCGGATTCCACAAAGAGCGTAGAAATATCTAGTGGAAAAGGATAAGGAAAGGTACCCTCATCATTAGAGATTTCCTCCTAATTTTTAGACTCATATCAATATTTAATTTTATGTGGACTATCAAACTCTAGCACAAATCTATTAATTCCCAAGTGAAAGGGCACTTTCTTGAAATCTAGGTGTTATAGTTAAACCACGGATAGAAATAACAATTACATGTAAATATAACCAATAATAAAAAATAATAGATCACATAGAAAAGAACATAATACTACAAGATTTAACATGATTCACCCAATCCCTAGGCTATGTCCACCAAACAACAAGTTTGATATTATTATGATCCAGTGATTACAACCTGATTACAATTTATAATCCCTTATAGCTCAATATTGCTGCAAGAACCAATTTTGCACCACAAATATAAAACAATCCCTAACCCTTAGCTCTTTTATACAAGTATTTTTACCACTTTAGGGTTATAATTAATAATTAGATGTCAGCCCAAAATCTTGATAAAATAGGGCTCAAAATTTTTTTTTGGGGTGATGCCCTGAGCACTAAAGAATTTATGAAGTATGTATAGTACTTTCTTGATCAATAACCGCAATCTAACAATCTTCCACTTAGGGAGTAATCAAGCTCCACATTAAACAACAATCTCCCACTTGGAGACTGATCATGTAGCTATGTCGTTACTCCATGATTCTCCCACTGGATTAAACCACCCTAGACTATGTTGTTCTTTTATGCATGTTCAGTCTAGAAGACCAACCAAAGTTGAAGAGGAGTTCAACTTCTCCCTTGGTACTACCTTTGTCAACATATCTAATAGATTGTCATTTGTATGTATCTTCTCTAGCTTTAACTATCCATCCTCCAAAACTGACTGAATGAAATGGTACCACAACTGTATGTGTTTGGTCTTTGAATGTAAAGCAAAATTCTTTGCAAGATGAATGGCACTTTGACTATTTGTAAATAAATAATTATCCTTCTGAGGGTGTTCCAATTCTTCCAAGAAGAAATGAAGCCATATCATCTCCTTGGCTACCTCTATAGTAGCTACATACTCTACCTCTATAATGGATAAAGCATTAACCTTTTGTAACTTAGAAACCTAGCTCATAGCTGCCCCAATAATAGTAAAGAAATAACCTATAGTACTCTACTTGGTATCAATATCTCCAACCAAATCTAAGTCAACATAGCCCTGTAAATCAGTATTAGAGCCTCCAAAGTGTAAACACTTATTAGATGTTCCTCTCAAATATTTGAGAATCCATTTGACTACATTCCAATGCTCAATTCTTGGATGACTCATATACCTGCTAACAACTCCCATTGTATGTGCAATAGCTGGCCTGGTACATACCATAGCATACATCAAGCTTCCTACAGCTAAAGCATAGGGTACCTTGGACATTTTATTATCCTCTTCTTGTTTCTTGGGACATATCTCCTTAGTCAACTTCAAATGGCCAGATAAAGGTGTGTTGAAAGCTTTAGCATTCTCCATAGAGAAATGTTGCAACACCTTCTCCACATAATCAACCTGATATAGTGTCAATGTCCTATTCTTCCTATCTCTACAAAATTTCATACAAAGGGTTTGTTTTTTTCCCCAAATCCTTCATAGCAAATGCATGTGCTAATTGATATTTCAACCCCTTAATATGATCCATGTTAGACCCAGCTACAAGAATATCATCAATATATAAACATAAAATAATGTAGATCACCCAACCTCTTAAAATAAACACAATGATCTAAATGACACCTATTGTATCTATGCTCATGCATAAAACTATCAAATTTTAGATACCATTTCTAAGGTGCCTATTTCAAGCCATATAAACTTTTCTTTGATTTGCACACTAAGTTCTCCTTATTTTTGACTAAAAATCCCTATGGCTAAGCCATATATATTTCTTCATCCAAACCACCATGAAGAAAGGTTGTTTTAACATCAAGCTACTCTAAATGAAAATATTCAATAGCCACAAGACTTAAAACAGTACGAATAGAAGTCATCTTAACAACAAGAGAAAATATCTCATCAAAATAAATGCCTTTTTGCTATGAAAATCCTTTCACAACTAACTTGGCTTTAAATATTTTCTTACCTCCATCCTCTTCTTTTAACCTATAAACACACTTATTCTATAAAGCCTTTTACATGCAAGAAACTTGCACAAATCCCATGTATTATTCTTCAACAAAGATTCCATTTCATCTTTCATTATAGACTCCCATTGAATCTTAGTATCCACCTACACAGCTTCATCATAACTTTCAAGTTCACCAGCATCAATAAGTAAAATAGAATACAAAGAGGGAGAAAATCTTTGTGAAAGTCTAATTTTCCTTGTTGGCCATCTAGCATTCACCGTTGTGTGTGTTATTTGTTGTTGTAGTTGTTGCACATCATGAGAAATGGCTAGAACATTAACTTTTGGAGTATCATCCAACACTACATAATCATCTTCTCTCTTCTCATGTTGCTGCAATAGATCTTTGTACAACACTTCCTCATTGAATATGACATCCCTACTTCTTACAATTTTATGATTTTAAAAATCCCAAAGCCTATAACCAAACTCATTAATGTCATATCCAAAAAATACACATTTTTTTGACTTAACTTCTAGCTTGGTTCTATTTTCAAAATCTATATGAGAAAATGCTTCACAACCAAAGGTTTTGAGAAAAGAATAACTCACCTTCTTACTAGTCCATGCTTCCTCTGGAATACCACAACCCAAAGGAGTAGAGGGACCTTTATTAATCAAATATATAGTAGTATTGATAGCCTCCACCCACATGTGTAAGGGCAACCCAACATGTAACCTCATGCTCCTTGCATGCTCCATTATAGTCCTATTCATGTGTTCAACCACTCCATTTTCCTGTGGAGTCCTTGGAATAGTTTTCTATCTATGAATACCATTAGTGGAGCAATAATCTACAAATTCATGACTACAATACTCACTACCATTATCAAATCTAAGACATTTTAATTTCTTACTAATTTCATTTTCAACCAAGGATTTCTATTTCTTAAAAGTTTGAAATACATCATATTTCTATCTAAGGAAATAAACCCATACTTTTCTAATTGTGTCATCAATAAATGTAACATAATAATGAGAGCCACCAAGGGAAGATACCTAAATCGGTCCCCATACATCTGTATGCACAAGCTCTAATTTCTCCTTTTTGTTTTCCTTCCCAGTCTTTACAAAACTCACACTCTTTTGTTTTCATACACACAACTTTCACAAAAATCCATATTAACACATTTCAAACCTGGTAAAACTTTCTTTGAATGAAGTACTTTCATACCTTTCTCACTCATATGCCCAAGTATGTTGTGCCATAGCACTGTATCATAATCTATAGTAGCTATTTGTTCTCCTTGCTCAACTATAGCAATTGTTCCTAAATATTCATTTTTCTCTAAAAATATTAAAGTAGAAGGAAGAATATGACCTGTGCAAAGATATAAGGTGCCTACTTTCACACCTTTTGCTACTACAAGGGAACCTTTTGAAACCTTCCAATTTTTATCATTAAATGTAACTACACAACCCTCATCACCGAGTTTTCCTACTAAAATTAAATTCCTACTTAGCCTTGGAACATGTATTACTTCATGTACTAGCCAATGATTCCCATTCTACAACTCAATCTTATCTTTTCCCTTTCCAACAATTTGATAGGGTTCATTATCCCCCAAATAAATAAGTCCAAAATCCACTTGGACATAATCAATGAAATAACCTCTATGAGGTGTAGCATGAAATGAAGCACCACAATCTAAAACCCATGAATCATGAACACTTTTTAAAAACAGAAGCAAAGCATCCTCTTCAGATTTGTTACTTACCACATTTTCCTCCTTGTCTCCATCTAGTTTATTTCCTTCATTTTTCTTTCAATTCTAGCAATCTTTCTTTTTATGACCTGGTTTCCCACAATACTAGTAGTCATTTGTCCTCTCAATTGAGACCTCCTCCCCTTTGACTTTCCTCTTGATTTCTCACAATTTCCAGAGGTACTTCCTCTCCTAGTAATTTTGCCCCTACTTTGTTCATTCAAAACACTTCCTAATGTAGATCCATCTGAGGTTTTCCTATGAGCTTTGTCACTCAAAACAACATCGATCACATCATCATATTTAGGGTACTAGATATAGGAACAAAATTACTCATAGTCATTATTAAGCAGTTCCAGCTTTCACGAAAAGAACACAAAATCAAGAGAGCCCTAATTTCCTCCTCAAAATTGATACCCACAAAAGATAACTAGATAGTAATTGTATTAAACTCATTTAAATGATCTACAATAGATCCACCTTCTACCATTTTCATATTAAATAAATGTTTCATGAGAAATACCTTGTTTGAAGAGGAGGGCTTTTCATATACTTTTGCTAGGGTTTGCATCAATTCTTCTGTCATCTTCACTTTTGTAATATTAAATGACACTAATGGTGCCAAGCATAATCAAATGCTTCCAAGTGCCTTTCTGTCTAAAAGATCTTATTCATCATTTGACATAGATCCCTAATTCTTGGCTTTACCTTCCAACAGCTTCCATAAATCCTTTTGATAAAGATAGTCTTCCATTTGCATCTTCCATAGCTAGAAGTTTTACCCCTTAAACCTATCAACCCTTAGCTTACCCTCATCTTCCATCACTCCCACTCAAACATGAGACTTTCCTACAAATGATAACTAAAAAAAACCTTGATTTGATACCACTTGTTAGGATTAAATCACAAATAGAAATAACAATTACATGCAAACATAACCAATAACAAAAAATAATAGATCACATAGAAAAGAACAAAAGACACCAAAATTTAACATGGTTCACCAATCCCTATGCTATTTCCACCACACAGAAAGTCTAATATTATTATGATCCAGTGATTACAACCTGATTACAATTTGTAATCCCTTACAGCTCAATACTACCACAAGAACCAATTTTGCATCATAACTATGAAAAAATCCCTAGCCCTAAGCTCTTTTATATAAGTATTTTTACCACTTTAGGGTTATAATTAATAATTACATGTTAGACCAAAATCTTAATAAAATAGGGCCCAAAATTTTTTTTTGGGGCAATGCCCTGAGCTCCAAAGAATTTATGAAGTATGTATAATACTTTCTTGATCAATCACCACAATCTAACAATCTCCCACATGGGGACTGATCAGCTTCCACACTGAACAAAAATAGGCCTATTGTATCACAAGGTCATCTAAATGTAGCTTCAATAGGATCTATTAGACCTTTATTATCTCACCCTATAGGACTATTTCCTTGGAAGCCAAGCCATCTCATTAGTTTGCAGCCTTGCCCATACTTTCCAATGGTTATCTCACAAGACTGAGTAATGGTGTCAGTTAGAACCTCAACACTATATAGCCTAGAAAAATGGATTTTTTATCAACCTCATCTTCTACAAGTATGGTGGTGAGTACAAAAGTGTCATAAAAGATAGTTTAAGGTGGTACGATAGAGGGTCTCTTCTCTTTAGAAGGTTTCTCATAGTGAGAAGAAGATATAGGAAGAGACATCAACGATAGTAATAGTTCAATTTGATACTCTCCCATACCCATTTCTTTTAGTTTTAAAGTTTTTTCCATGTTTTTCAACTTGTTAACATGGTTTTCAGTGGAATCTCGATGTATTGGAACAAACTATCAGTTTATTTTAGCATATTGTAGGTGTAGTTGGTATTGGTAGGTATAGTCATCCCTACCCATCGCAATGGGAATTTTATGCATTGGTGATAAGTTTAAGGGACTACCTACATCTCATAAATCTAAGATATTTCCAATAGTATGTTTTATGCTAAAGGTATGTCAAGGACTTGACATATGTCATCTTGTTCTCTAGGTCCTACTCTAATAGGTAGCACAACAAGACTCTTGGATTTTATTTCTTCCTTGTCATAAGATTTGATTGTGATTTTTTGGAGAGGATTAATGGAATCATCATCATAACCAATCTAAGTAAGAAAAATAATAGAACCAATGTTAACACCAACACCATTATCTATAAGCACGTGATAGACAAATTTTAGATGGATCATAACTTTGATATGCAACAATTGGTTATGAGGACGACTCAAAGAATTATCATCCCCCTTAGAGAAGGATATATAGTGAGGTGAATTCAAGTGACACAACATGGATATAAATCAATCAAGATCAAGATCCTTAGATATGCTAGCCTTAGTAAGAGCTTTTTCAAGAATCTTCCTATGAGCAAGCAAGATTTTAAGTAGTTCAAAAATGGTTATCTAAGCATTAGTCCATTGTAATTATTCAAGAATGTTTTAGTTTGGAGTGTTGGAATGTGGTGTAAGTTTTGTGTTCTTTCTAGTTCCACTAGACCAACAATAATTTTGACTTTAGATTGTTTAATTTCAGATGTAGAAAGTGCAAGGCCTTTGAGCATTATTTTGGCACAGGACAATGTGATAGCATTGGCACAAAACTATGATTGTCCTTGATAAGATTCAAGAGATGTAGCTCCTATAAGGAAAAATTGAGTATTTTGTTTTGATTTTTCATTTTTCCCTTTGATTATGATAACATCATACTATTCAAAGTCCAAACATTCAACCATATTGATCATATTGTCATTGTTGGTATATGTGTAGTTGACTTTTTGTTATTTTTTAATTTAGATGTTTCTCTCTTTTTCATATGGAGGGAATGGTTCATTGAATTCTTTATGGTCTAATTTTTTGTTATGTCCACCCATAATTACATCACCACCATCAATGTGGTCCTAAATCTTGTATCTTAGTTGGATGCAATTATTTGTTTTATGACCTTTGTTTGGTGGTAATCACAATATGCAATTTTCTTCCACCATTTAGGTCTCATTTGTGGGTCGTATGGATTAGAATTTTGTAGAGGAATGAGAATATTATTTTGAAGAAGGGTCTTGTAGACCACTTCAAGAGGTTCACCTAGGAGTTTGTATTTGCATTTGGGTCTAGAAGCCCAAGATGTGTTCTTAGAATTATTTTTAGATCGTCTACTATCTATAGTGGCTTACTCAATGGCTTAGCTACTTTCATGTTGTTTATAATATTGAACACATCTCTTTGAGTTTTTGGTGTCACAATGACTACTACCCCATTACTCATAACATCACCTTTCTAAGTGATGTACTTGGCTTTATCTTTTCTCGAGTTGGACCCTTATTTTTTTTATTTTTGTAAGGTCATGAATTATTCAATGCAAAAACCTTGTTTGATCATGTCATCAAAGGTTGTAGGTCCCTAAAGTTTCACTTTATGCCAAAAATCAGGTAGATTGGCCATGAAGATGTCAAGTTTCTCATTTTTAGGTATCTTATAAGAGTATTTGGTGTACAATTGCAGCCATCCTTGGAGAAAGTTCAAGAATGACTCTCTCATTCATTGTTAGAGGTTTCAAATATCTCTAATGTTGACTAGATGTTTATGTTGTGAGGATAGTGTTCTATGAACATGTTTGTAATTTTTCCAAAGGTTTTGATTATAGTGGGAAACCCTAAAAACCACTCCATGGTCTTTCCACCCAAGCTTCATGGAAACAAGTGCATGAGGTATGTTTAGTCATGCATGAACTCCATGGACAAAGAACCAAACTCCCTCAAGTCATCTTGGGGATCAAAAGTGCCTAAATATTTGTCAAATTTTGGAAGTTCAACTCCTCTTGTAAAAGGAGGCATGCAAAGGTCCTTGTTAAAAAGAAATAGAAAAATAGTGTCTAATGTCCACTATTTTTTAGGTTTGTCCTTTTGTTTCATCATTTGGAGTAGTTTCTCCTTCATGGCTTGAATTTTTTTACTCAGTTTATATGTTTCAATCTGTTTTTCTTTGATGAAAATGGTTTCTCCATCAAGGTGTGAGGGTAGTTTGGCTCCTTCTTTAGCCATTTTGAGAAATTATTTCTCTTTTTCTTCATTCAACAAGATTTCCATCATCTTTTGGAAGATTTTTTCTTTATGACATTGTTCTCTATCTTCTTGGGGGTATTTATTCATTGTCCCCATATGCATTTGTGTAGGTATACTATTTCTTCTATTTTGGAAGTTTAATATTTGTCAAATTTTGGAAGTTCAACTCCTCTTGTAATAGGAGGCATGCAAAGGTCCTTTTTAAAAGGAAATAGAAAAATAGTGTCCAATGTCCACTATTTTGTAGGCTTGTCCTTTTGTTTCATCATTTGGAGTAGTTGCTCCTTCATGGCTTGAATTTTTTTACTCAATTTAAATGTTTCAATCTCTTCATCTTTGATGAAAATGGTTTCTCCATCAAGGTGTGAGGGTAGTTTGGCTCCTTTAGCCATTTTGAGAAATTATTTCTATTTTTATTCATCCAACGAGATTTCCATCATCTTTTGGAAGATTTTGTCTTTATGACATTGTTCTCTATCTTCTTGGGGGTATTTATTCATTTTCCCCATATGCATTTGTTTAGGTATACTATTGTTTCTATTTTTAGTTTTATTTTCATCTCAATTTTCCTCTCTACTATGTTCTCTCCTCTCTTGGTTTTGGTCTTTCATTCTATTTGTATCCAAGTTCTTAGTGTGTTTTTTTTAGAGGTTTGGTGTTTTTAAGTATAGGTTTCTTCCTCTTAGTGGCAATGTCAAGTTCAGGAGATGATTCTCTAGATTTTTCTTTGGAATTTTCTCAAAACAAGGGGTTCTGAATATAACTATAGTTTCTAGAAAAACAACATTGTACAAAAGTTATATTAAAAAATGACAAAGATCCTAATGATCTCACACTAGGTGTAGTAGGTGAAGGAGACTATGAGGATCCTCCACTACACTCAAACTATGCATAAAACTTGGAATGACCTCTACCTTGACTCCTACCTCTACCTCTACCTCTTCTAGCTTGATGCAATGGAAATGCGTATCCACTTCTAGTTAAAATGGTCATAGACAATAAAATGTAATAGGTTTAGACTAGGACCAGACTTAGAAATTCATATCAAAGTAGGTCTAATTAGTAGCAAGGGTGATGTACACCAAGGTAGGGATAGTTATAGTAGTGGCTAAAATAGATGAGATTTTTACTATCAAGACTTTGAGGTGTAACAACATAGTAGGACAAGTAGGATAGTGTAGAAATAAGACTAGTTTAGATATGGTTCACAAGTGTTCAACTCAAAAGTTTTCATTTTTAGATTTTTGCAAATAGAGAAATGGGAAGAGTTTTCTAGATAGTGACTATATTTGACAAGATTTTTGACAGGAAAACAAAAATAAAGTTATTGTTTCAAAAAAATACAAGACAAACTCACACAATAGAATTATTCTTTGAGAAATATTCTCACATGATCACATGAGTAAATATAGAGCCCTTGTGAGAGTCTTTACTAGGAAAGATAGTGGACTATTTTGACAAATTTGACAAGTTTTTAGCAATACTTGGACAAAAGGTTGTGCGAGAATATTGATGTTCCCAAGTGAGATACTATTTAGGAATAGGCAAGAAAATATAATAGAAAGTGCTAAAAAAATTAATCACATGAGATTTGACACTAGAACAAGTGAATAAATACTGAGATTGGACTAGTTTGACCAATTTTGACAAAGTTTATATATTTTTTACACGTTTTAGATAGAAATTTCAATTTTTATAGACAAATTTAATAATTTTTAGAGTTCTTGGTTTGACATGTGGATAGGTTTGACAATTTTGATTTCATATGTTTGTAACAAACTCATAAGGAAAGTGGATTCTTGACATGATTTTAAATAGCTTGAACAATTTCAAGTCAAAAAGATACACTTTATCCCTAGAAAAGAAAAATGGCAAAGAAGGAAAAACCTTTATCTCACAACTTATGTGTATGCATTCACCTCAAACAACCATGTCACCTTGCAAAGGAAACTTGTGTTTTTTGTGTTTCTAGAGGACTCAATAACATATATGTTCAAAGGCTACCCTTGCAGTAGGGGCCAATATTATATACCACCTTCAAGCATCTAGGCACATACATACGATGAGGATCTATATGAGAGATTCTCCCCCCTCCTTGCCCAAAGACTATGCCCCTTTTCAAAGGTAAACCAAGTACAAAACTAACTACAAAGTATTTGATAGGATTTCATTCACGTTAACCCTTGGTGGCCTTGCAAGCAAGGTTTAAGCCTCTCAACCATACAATATTTGAAAGTGTACCCCCTTGGAAAGAAGAGTATAGGGAGTGGTGTCACTTAGTACAATAGTCAAATCTTTCTCAAGATATATGATATCAAGAACCAAGAGGAAGGAATTAACATGGATTTTGAGTCTTTCACTCCATATAGCTTATTTATTAAAGAGAGTTAGAATCATTAGCAAAAGGTGTGAGCTCACTTCAGCCATTCTTGGAGGTTGAGTACTTTGGCAAGACCAGTAAAGGTAACTTAGACTTGGTTTGGATTCAAGGGTCCAATTTTTTATTCTCCCAAAGGTAAAAGATCACACTCCTCTATCTTTTCACCTCACCCAATCATGCCAAACAGATTCATCACTAAGATGGTTTATCATCTCAATGCATCTAGAAGCTTCTAGGTTTTTTATTTTCCAAAAAGAAAAAAGAGCATGCTCCCCTTGCTAAAAGACTTTCCAAGAGACTCTCTACCTTCCTTTCCTTAAGAGGATTCCATAATCCAAAGGGGTTTGGGTTTCTTATTTACTCTTGGGCATCACTTTTAAGTAGTAAAGAGCATAATCCCCAATCCCTTCGTCTAGAGCCCTAGAAAATTTCACAAGGCCTAATTAAACCATGTTTGGAAATCATTGAGAAAGATGTTTGGAGTGGGTTTGAAATAGATTATTTGACACATGTACCTTCAAAAAAGGTCCTAAAATCAAAAATTTAGAGAGTTTGGACATATTTCATGATGTAAGAGCATTCTGGGTTTCATCATAATCCTACACTTTGGTTCTTTACTTCAGTTGCTATCGATTTTTAGTTATTGTCTAGCACTAGTTTTCTATTGGTACCGAGTTCCCAGTGGATGTTGAGTTCATAGTTATTTCCGAGTGATATTTGGTTGTTGAGTGATCCTTTGGTTGCCAAGTGGTCTTTTCTTGCCGAGTGATCCTTTAGCTACTAAATTAGTGTGATTGTTGAGTGGTCTTTTATTTTTGATTGATCCTTTGTTTGTCAAGTTTGTGTGGTTGTTGAGTGGTCATTTGGATGCTGAGTGCCAATGTTTTGTGAAGCCTTCATTTTTTGAGTTTTTGGTGTCTAGTTCTAGTTTGGGTTGACCTTGTTTGCACTTAATTTTGGGTATAGGTAGTTAATATTTGCTATGAGCTTAATCGTGGCTTTTCTATGTTCTAGAATCTTTTGTAAGCTATTTTGGCAAGTATTTAAAGAGATCTTGGGTAGACCCTTAGTGGGAAAAAGGTAGAAGATAGATAGTGGGTAGACTTAGAGGATGGAAATGTGAACTTGAAGCTAGATCATGAATCTTGAAGTGGTATTTGTAATTGGTCATAACCTAGAAGGCCTTATAGCTGGGCATGTATGTTGATCATTTGATGAATTAGTGAAACATTATATTTTCTCCCTCGTGTTGTTCCTTGTTTTTTGTTTCTATTGTGTTAAATATTGCAAGGTGGATTGGATAGTCAGGTGTCCCTTGGGCCCTAGTTCTTTCCATGCCCTCCCTATGTCAAATGGTATTAGATCTTAAGGTTCATCCTTATGGTGATTGGATCATATAGAACCCTAATTTAGATTTGGTTGTACAATTGTAGATCTATAGACTTGACCTATAACTTACAAAGGGTTATGATCTTGTAGGATCCCAATTTGTAAAGATGGTTTGTGGTAGAGGAAATGTCAATAATATTATATTGGATCAATTAAGACAAATTTCAACCAAGTTAGATGTTGTGGACACAGCCTAAAGGAGAGGAGCATATCTTGATAATGTAAGTGATGATGAAGTAGCAAAACCAAACCATAATCTAGAACCTAAAGAAGAGCAATATGAGGAAATATTGTTGAGAGTGTTGTCTAGGAAAAATTCAAAACTTGCTATAGAAGTTGTTCCTTATGATCAAAAATTGGATACTAATGTTGTGTTAGATTGGATCTTAGATATGGAGAAGCTCTTTGAGTATGAAAACACTCCTAATAATAAGAAGGTGGAGATGGTAGTTACTAGGTTGAAAGGCCATGCTTCACTATGGTGGAAACATTTTAAAATTGATAGACAAAGGAGAGGAAAGGAGAAGATTAGAACTTGGTTAAAGATGGTGAACAAGGTAAAGAAAAAATTCCTTCTTGTTGATTCCCAAGTTAGCTTGTTGATAAAGATGCAAACTTTGAGACAAAAGGACATGACTATGAAAGAATATACTAAGGAATTCTATAGACTAGACATCAGATCTAGACATGTGGATGATGATGTTGAGAAAATTGCAAGGACTTAAATGGATTAAGATCTAGAATTCAAGATGAAATAAGTTTTCTAAAGTTGGAAAATATGGAAGAATCATATCAATATACCTTGAAAGCTAAGGAGATCTTGACAAAGAAGCATGAACAAAGACAAATAGGTAGAGGTGGTAGATTCTAGATAAGTAGAGGTAGATCTTATGGAGAAGGTAGTAGATCTAACAATTTTGTGCAAGATAAAGGCGAATTTGAATGGAAGAATAATAACAAAGACAAGATCAAGTGGAAAGGTGGTAGTTCATACCATGGAGGTACTGGATCTTACCAAGGAAGAGGTAAATCTTATTCTAGAGTTAGTTTTTGTGGTAATTGTTTCATATGTGGAAAAGAAGGGCATAGATCTTTTGAATGTAGATCTTGTAAAAGTGAGAAGAATAATAGAGATGTTGTGATTCAAGGAGACATTGAGAGTTCACCAAGTGGACCTGAGGCTAGAGAAAATTTAATGGTGAGAAGAACCTTATGTAATAAAGAAAGTGACATGGAACTTGTCCTTAGAAGAAGTATTTTCAAGACACGATGTAAGATGGATGGAGAATGTTGCAAGGTGATAATTAATAGTGGAAGTTCTACAAATTTGACATCAGAAGAGTTAGTTACAAAGTTGTAGTTGCAAAGGCTGAAACATCCCAAATGTTATCATTTTTCATGGATCAAAGATGAGCATAAGATATTGGTAAGTGAGTAATGCCTTGTGAAGTTCAAAATTGGACATTACTTTGATGAAGTTTTATATGATATTATGCCTATGGATTGTTATCATATTTTGTTGGGTAGACCTTGGTAATATGATAGATATGTTGTACATGATGGAAGATCGAATCAATATACTCTAATATATTGGTAAGTGAGTAATGCCTTGTGAAGTTCAAAATTGGACATTACTTTCATGAAGTTTTATGTGATATTATGCCTATGGATTGTTGTCATGTTTTTTTGGGTAGACCTTGGTAATATGATAGATATGTTGTACATGATGGAAGATCGAATCAATATACTCTTTGGGTTATTGGGAAGAAAAAAATATTGCTTCCTTTGATTGAAATTATAGATGAGGTTAGTTGTACTCAAATAAAAGTTTGCATGGTTAATGGAAAGCAATTTGAAAAGGAATTAAAGAAGAATCAAGTTTGTTTTGCTATAGTTCCTAGAGGACTGAGTGTTGGTAGTAATGATTGAGAAGCAAAATTTGATAGTAGTAGCCAAGAATGAAAAGAAATTATAGGGTTGCAAAATGGATATAGAGATATTATTCTTGAGGATATTCTTGATGGTTTACCACTAGTAAGAAGTATAAGTCATTGTATGGATCTAATTCCTAGAGCTAGTTTTCCAAACAAAGAACCGTATAGACTGAAACCTACAAAGAATGAAGAACTTAATAGACAAGTGCATGAGTTGTTGCAGAAAGGTTTAATCAAAGAAATTTTTAGTCCATGTTATGTACCTATGGTACTAGCACCTAAAAAGAATGGAGAATGGAGAATGTGTACTGATTTCAGAGCTATTAACAAAATCACAATGAAATATAGGTTTCTTATACCAAGGATGGATGACATAATAGATTATTTGAGTAGAGAAAGGTATTTTACCAAGATTGATTTATAGAGTGGCTATCATTAGATAAAAATTCGAGAAGGTGATGAATGGAAGACTTCTTTCAAGATAAAACATGGTTTGTATGAATGGTTGGATATGAATTTTTGTTTGACTAATGCACCTAGTACTTTCATGAGGTTAATGAATGAAGTTCTAAAAAGATTCTTGGGTAAGTTTGTGATTGTTTATTTGGATGACATTTTGATATTGAGTTAGACTAAGGAAGAACATCTTGAGCATATTAGACAAGTATTGTGGAGGTTGAAAGAGGAAAGTCGCTGATTAATCTAAAAATGTGTTCTTTTATGCAAGAAGAGATTATGTATTTGGGACTTTTTATTTTAGCTAATGGGTTGAAGATGGATCTTGAGAAGGTTAAAGAAATTTTGGAATGACCTACACCTAAGAATGTAGGTAAGGTAATATTATTTCATGGTTTGGCTAGTTTTTACAGAAAGTTTATAAAGAATTTTAGTTCTATTTGGAATGCTATGACTGAGACAATCAGAGGAGATAAAAAGGAATTCAAGTGGACACAGGGAGCTGATAAGAGTTTTGTGACTTTGAAACAAAAGGTTGTTGAGTTACCTATATTGGATTTGTCTAATTTCAATAAGGTATTTCAAGTTGAATGTGATGCAAGTGGTAATGCAATAGGAGTTGTATTAATTCAAGAAGGTAAACCTATTGCTTTCTTTGGTGAGAAATTGAATGATGGTAAAAGGAAATATTTTGTATATGATCAATAATTTTATGCTATTTTTCAAGCATTGAAGAAGTGGAGACATTATTTGATTCCTAAGGAGCCTATGTTGTATACTGATCATAGAGCTTTACAATACTTGGGAAGTCAACATAAATTGAATCAAAGACATATAAAGTGGGTTGAGTACTTGAAAAAATTTACATTTGTCATTAAGCATAAGAGTGGAGTTACTAATAGAGTTTTTGATGCTTTGAGTAGAAGACATTCTTGGTTTTGATGAAATAAAAGAGTTGTATAATGCTGATCCTAATTTTTTTGAGGCATGGAAAGAGTGCAGAGCACCAAATCTGAGAGATCACATAGGTAAGTACGATGAGTACTTCATTCAAGAAGGTATGTTGTTCAAAGGTATTCAATTGTGTATTCCTAGAAGTTCTATAAGGTTGAATTTGATTAAGGAAAATAATAGTGGTGGATTAGCTAGACATTTTGGATTGATAAGACATTGAGTTTGCTAAAGGAGAATTATTGGCCACAAATGTATAAGGATGTTCAAAAATTTGCAAAGAGTTGTGGATTTTGTCAAGTTGCAAAAGGAGTGAGTCAAAATACTAGTTTTTATACACCTATTTCTATTCCTAAGAAACCTTGGAGTTGTTGGTGTTTGAAAATGTTACCAAGTTTTCAATTATCCCCATGAGAATATGACATATCTAGGGGCAGCTAACTCCCATTCTCAACATATCATTTCAGACACAAGGCCAATTATAAGGCTTGACCCTTCTTCTACTTCAAGCTCTGCTAAACCTAGGTGGGTAGACCTTAGATTCAACTGATACCGTACCAATGCAAAAACATATCTCTAAATCTATTAAGTAGACAAAAACCCCTTATATCGCCTAATAACTCATTAAATGACATAGATCTATAGTAGCTAGATGCATATCTATGAAATTCATAAGTTGAGTGTGGGTTAATTCCTTGCAGCCCACTATAAAACATGAAATACTGAAATGATTTTGATTAATAATGATTTGTGTGAATAACCTTCATATTAGCTTGCATTTGATTTAGTGATCGGTGCCTTATCCATTGAAACATAAAGTCATTACCAGCAGGATGACCTAACTAGATTGCATTACAATCAAGTTTGTCAACTAAAATCCCCAAATCCCATCCTTATGCAATATCACCTTCATGAACCCAAAAACCCTACCAGAATGATGAAGCATTTCTTGACTGCTTGAGTCAAAAGCAACAAAGATCTGACATACAACTCATCTAAGCTGCTTTAAATCAAATGAACATTATCCATTTAATCCAAAATTTAATAACACATGAAGAATCAAGAGACAGAATTAGAGAACACAGATAAATCATGTAAATCCCCTTTTGTATTTATCCTTGGAAAGACCAAATACACAAACTGGTAACACAAAATGTAACTCAAGATACTTCACATAATCTAGCATCAATTTCCAGTATCTCAGAATGACAATACATGACATGAAATGAAAATATGCACACAAACAGGTGTGTGGCCTTTATTGCTAGAGTTCAGCTCAATAGACAGGAAGCAAAACCATCAACAACCCTGGTTTCAACAGTAGAACTGGAACCCTGCTGGTATTACCCAGAGCAAACTACCCACCCCCAAAAGAGAAGAAGAAAGAAAGATATAGGAGAAGATTTCATTCCCAGATCTAATCTAAACATGACATTTGTCCATTTGGAAAACCTTCTCAATAGGTTAAAGCATCTTTTTGATCTTCTCCTTCAACTGGTGAATCAAATATTCATAATTATGGCTCTACAAAGAAAAAATATCTGAGATATTTGATTCACCATCGTAACTAATTTCTGATTTTAAAGATGAGTTCACGGTAAAAGGTGAAAAACTAGTTACATAGTGACTTCAAAAAGCCAATACAACCTTTTCAAATTGTTTTTCTCGACATTTAGGCTTCAAAAGTTTTTTTAATCTACCCTTTAACAAACTTTGATGCTCAATGATCCAATTTTCCTATTCTGTTGCCAATGCCCTAGAAATCATAAATTGGCCTATAGCAAGAACTGGTGAACACCTGTGCAAAAACCCACCTCAAATTTAGAAAATTAAGATTCTCTCAATTTTGGTGGTATATTGGAGTGCCAATTTTTGACAAAAATTGCCCAAGTTATGCTTGTTTGAAGTTCGGACCTCTGTCTCATGGCTTCCATATTCATTTTGCAAAAATTTAAACTTTTCAAAGTTTAAACTATATTAAAAAATAGACATTATTTAAAATGTCTGATGACTACATGCTTGGAGGAAAAATCTTTTAAAATTAAATATTTTTTTTAAAACTCTTTAAATTTTCCCTCTCAAGTTTCATTCTAGGTCAAATATAGTTTGACCATCCCACTATGTGTCATCACATGACTAGCTTAGGCTTATACAACTAGGTGCCATGTGTCACAATCTCAACAACCCTCGCTATGTAACTATGGTTATCCCGTGAGCATCTTCGCTTGGTGAGATAGCAATGATCACACGATCTGCCATGTGGCACAATCTGACGCATCACAAGATCTACTTGACACATTAGTCTACTTCAAAATTTATGCCACATGGCACCTTATGATTGGTCTAATGATTGCCACATCATCTCCTCCTTACTACACATACTCTCTAGTCACCACTTGCCACTCCCTAGCTTGTTGACTACATATTCAAGTGAGACCCATGTTTTTTTTACCTTGGAGTTTTCTTTTGCCAATTTTTAGAGTTTTCTAGTGACCTCGCTATGTCGCTAGCCGAATTTCTGAGATTTTTTGGCTAGAAACATAGCGAATAGCCAGATTTACTAACTTTTTTGGTGACTTGGTTTATGCTTATGTTGTTTTACATTCCTCGTCAAAATTTATTAACCATCGCCAGTTGGCTGGCTGGAATGGTGGGTGCTTCCACAAACTTGTAGCCTTTCAAAAGGTGGTTTCCTTTGTGACACTAAGCTATTGAGTAAGTTTGTATTTAAACTGCAAAAATTTTCCATCCTAAAAAATGTGGGATAACTCCACTTTTCTTTCTTTTCGCCTCTGCTCTAAAACATGGACCACAGATTACTCATTTGTCTAGCTATCATGAGAGCATTTTGTTGGAAGAGTATTCTACCCAGAAGTATCGATCTCCATTGGTTGTGAACTATCCTCAGCAAATAGATCAGAGTTACCAACCACAATTTCACCTTGGTCAAGGTCACTATTTCACTTTGAGTATTTCAATACCTCGTAGCTTTGAGATACATACATTTTAGGCTAAACATTGCGTAGGCATGCACTTGCTCTTGTAATATGAATTGGCCGAGCAACAAGATTTGGAAGGAAATTTGTAGTTGAATCCTTTGATGGACGTGTGAGCCCACTCTGAGTAGCAATTTTATCATAGAAGGCAACTAGTAAAGGATCTATTTGAGAAAGCATGCCAAGAACCGCATCCTTCAGTGCATATGCTCTATTGACAATTAGAGCTCCATTGTAATCATCACCATTGTATGCTTTTGCATTGGTAAAATCTTCCCCATGTCCTGGGCTCTTTGGACATGGATGTTGTTCTTGTTAATACTGGAAGCTTTTCTTTTCAATTTTTATATTCATGTCTCATGCAGATCTCCTTAAAACTCCTCTCTAACACACTATGTGGTCTGCTCTGGGCAACTACCTCCATGTGGCTTTTAGTCAGCTTCCCTGTCTACTATTGGTGGAGCTCTCTTTCGTGCCACATTTGACCTCCTTTGCATACTACACATTTACCCTTTCTTATCATAGGTGCCCTTGATATTGTACTTCATGGTGGCCAAGTATGGAGTGGGAGGCAGCACTAGGGAAATGTTGTTGATCACCCACTTTATAGTCCCATCTATGTGGTTTTGTGTGTTGAGTAAAATCACCTACTTTTGTGATCATTGAGGAGGAGGCTTTTCTACTCCTTTGAGAGCCAAATATTTTTTGGCTAGATTTTTTCTGTAGGCAAAGTCATTCCAAGGTGGGCTCATGGGAGAACCACCAACGAGGAGTTTTTTAGGATTATTACTAAAAATTGACAATATAGTGGGCATCATTGGCTTTCTACTTCTCACATTCACTCATGTCTAGTAGTTCTTAGAAGGGTCCTGGTTTGCTTTCACCAAAACTAAATATGTTTCTCCTGAATACAAGTCAAGATTGTCCACCTCAAAGGGTTCCACGTAATGTCTATCTTCCTCCACAACTGTCATCTTGTGACCCTGAATAACAAAATTGAGGGATGCCAAGGATGCCACACTGGCAATGTGTAAGTGGTATGTTTTCCCACTCTCCACTGGATGACGTGTGAGCAAGAATTATGGATTGCTAGGATTGTAGTGCCTACTACTTGCCTTGGAGCAATTGAATTGTACTCTTCCATCCATTAGGAGACTCTGAGATTCCCTGACCTAGTGAAATGGGCCAGCAAAGAGTTCATATGCATGCTCATACATGTTGTCATGCCACTAGTCATCCAATAGTATTTTCAACTCTCCATCATAGGAGAAGGGTTCCTTCTTAGCCACCTCCACTATCAACCATCCATACAGTCCCGCCACCCTCTAAAGACCATAGTGCACATGACAGAAGTATGTCCCTGGCTGCATTACAAATGCAAAAGTTATCATATCATAAGAGATGAGGTTGACATAGTATTTTAAAAATGTGTGGTCACCTCAAAGAATATAAAGTCTTCCTCTCTACTATGGGGGCTTTTCCAATGTTTTTCCATATCTGATCACTTGCAATATGAATGAAGTCTCCTCTTCAATATGTTGCATGTCCCCATACAATTCATTCCATTCCTTCCATTCATTCATTCCAGCACCTTCAAATGAAAAACTTGGGAATATCTGCTTCTTTGCTTCCCTTAGGTCCTCCATTGTTAAGGGTCTAAATGTAATGGCAGGTTCCTTGGTTTCATCCTTTTCTTTAACCTTCGTATCTTCCCCTTCCTTGATAGGCTTCATAGAGGAATTTGATTCTCCTTCTTTTCCTTCTTTTTTCTCCATAATTTCTTTCTCAATTTCAAGTTTCCTTTGCTTAACATTTTTTAGAAGTAGATCTATTAGTGTATCCTAATACAACTCCACCATGTACACCTTTAGTGAGGAGAACTTATTACTATCATAGCTCAAAACTTTAAAGAGCTCCCCAATTGCCCTTGGGGTAAGATTTGGATCTCTATCTGAACTATAAGCAATGAAAGTTTTGCCATAACCAGTTTTCCCATATGCAAATACGCAAACATTATATCCATCAATAGAAAATTGTACCAAATATCTTGTATTCTTAAATGCTTCCTCTTGGGTGGCATTACCATTAAAAACATGGTCAAACTGATGGGCTCAAATCTCCCTTTTAAAACAATCATAAAACCTCAGTGTTTCTATCAATCAAATGGAATTAGTCGGGCCCCAAAACGGGTTTGACTAAAATTAAAAAAATTCATGCAACTGACTTTGCATAATGATCCAGTGATCACCTCAAATTATTTGAAAGTGATTTCAAGCATTAATTTGATCATTAAAACTCATTTACTCATTGATCTGCAAATTGTCAATTTAATGCTAGAGGGTCTTTTGACTGACTTTAAAACTGACCAGAACACCTAATTGAGCTCTATAAACTAGTACACTAACTCTTTTCTTTGCATACTTTTACCCCATCAACTCTTTCTCATGAAAAATTTGAGGTCAAAAGATATTGACCGTCAAAGTTTCCTCTTCGAATTACCTCCAAGTAAACAAGTTAGAAAACAACAAATTGGGTTTAGATTTGGCTTCAAAAATTGGGCAAACTGACACTTGGGGGAACTAAAACTAGGGCACTAGTTCATTTTCATGGGGAAATTATGGATCTATGATTTGGGCTCATGATGAATAATAGGAGACATTTGAGTGGTCAAAGTAGGCTACTTGGATTTTGCAAATTGAAAACACTAGCAGAAAATCATTTTTTACAAATGGAATTGACCTAGAAAAGTTTGCAAATGGATTCATCATGACTTGAGAACTAGGACACTTAAAGTATTTTTAGAGGAAAAAATAGTGGTATAATTCATTTAACCTCACCTATCATGGATTTGGAGTTATAACATCATGAACAAGGGTTCTGAAAAATCTGCAAATGCTAACACCAGTAAAAAGTTATGAATTGCACTTGGAATTGCGTTTGAAAATTGATCAAATGGATTCATCATAGGCTGAAACTTGAAACATAACAAGTCTTTGACATCTAAAATGCAAAAAAAAAGGAATTTTAGCATTTTTTCAATTGTGTAAAAATTATAACTCATCAAATAGGGCTTTCCAAAATTCTAAATATTTTGCAAAACCATGAAAATAGTAAACTACCAACTTTGAGGGATTCAAAACCTAGTCAAACAAACTTGAAACAACTTAAAATCTGAAAAATAGGTTTTCAAGTATGGACACTAGACACTCCCAAAGTGGTGAATCATGAAACATTTTTGGGTGTGAGATATTCAGATGCAAACATAGCCTCCTATCATTGTTTGACACATGTGAAAATGTAGAAATGACACTAGCTCAAAACAGGACTTCACAAAATGACTTGAAATGTCAATTTTTCTTCATGGAATGCTTAGACAAGCTAAATGCAGGGTGTTAGAAACATTAAACATCTTAGGGGCCTCAAAGGTACAACCAGGTATAATCTCATTTATTGACATTTATAGGGCTCAATTTTTTCAACAGTGCTCAAAATTCGAGCTACAATTTTGAGCGCTAACAAGAGTGACATCAGTATGGATTTTGTTCTTGGATTACCTAAAACAACGAAGGGGTATGATTCTAAATTTTTTGTTGCAAATAGATTTAATAAGATGGCTCATTTCATACCATGTAAGAAGACATCAAATGGTGAGCATGTTGCTGAACTTTTCTTCAAAGAGATTATGAGATTGTATGGATTACCAAGAAGCATTATTTCTGACAGAGATAGTAAGTTTTTTGGTTGTTTTTGGAAGACTTTGTGAAAGAAGATGGGTATTGAATTGAAGTTTAGTTCTATATTCCATCCATAAATAGATGGACAGATAGAGGTTTTGAATAAAGGCTTGGGTAATTTGTTGAGATGTTTAGTTGGAAATAAGCCAAGTAATTGGGAAATGGTATTGGCACGAGTTTGCATATAACACTTCTATGAATAGGAGTATAGGGAAGATAGCTTTTGAAATTGTTACTAGAATGCAACCTAGAGGAGTATCAAAATTAAGGGATGTTGCTGGTGAAGAAAAGAGAAATGTTGCATGAGAAGAATTTGTTGATTTTATGAAGTCTCTGCATAAGGAAGTGAAATTGAGGTTGAAACAAAGTAATAAGAAGTATAAGGAGAATGTTGATAAGTCAAGAAAATTTCATGATTTTCAAGTTGGTATGAGGTGATCATTCATTTTTAAAAAGGAAGATTTCCTATTGGAACATATAGTAAGCTAAGATGAAGTTTGGACCTTGCAAGATCTTGAAGAAGTTTGACAATGGTAATGTTTATGAAGTTGAGTTGTCTGATGACTTAGATATATCTCCTATATTCAATGTTGCTGATTTATATAAGTACCATGAGTTAGATGATGAATTTTTTGTATTAGAAGATTGGCCTAAGAAGCAGATTGAAGGAATTGAATAGATATTGGATCAGAGAGTTGGTAAGAGCACAAGGGGAAATTATTACTATGAGTATTTGATGAAGTGGAAGAATAGAGCTATTGAACATGCTACATGGATTTCTCAATTTGAGTTGGATTCAACTTAGGTTGTGACACTTACATGATTCAAGAGAATCATTTCTTCTAACCCAGGTTGTCTAATGCAGGAGCATACTGGTTATAATCTTGCACTTTGGTTCTTTTTGTCAATTACTACCAAGTTTTAGTTGTTGCCAAGTGCCAGCTTTCTGTTGGTACTGAGTTCCCAGTGGATGTTGAATTCATAGTTACTACCAAGTGATCTTTGGTTGCCGAGTTATCCTTTGGTTTTTGGGTCAATGGTCTTTTCTGGCTGAGTGATCCTTTGGCTGTCGAGTTAGTGTGGTTGTCGAGTGGTCTTTGATTGTTGAGTGATCTTTTGGTTTTTGAGTTCATGTGGTTGTTGAGCATTCATTTGGATGTTGAGTGCCACTATTTTGTGGAGCCTTCATTTATCAAGTTTCTTATGTCTAGTTCCAATTTGGGCTGACCTTGCTCGCACTTAATTTTGGGTATAAGTAGTTAATATTTTCTATGAGTAAACTTGTGGTTTTTCTATGTTCTATAATCTTCTATAAGCCTTTTTGGCAAGTATTTAAAGAGATCTTAGGTAGAGCCTTAGTGGGAAAAAGGTACAATATAGATAGTGGGTAGACTTAGAGGATGGAAATGTGAACTTGAAGCTGGATAGTGAATCTAGAAGTGGTATTTGTAATTGGTCATAACCCAGAAGGCCTTACAACTAGGCATGTATGTTGATCATTTGATGAATCAGTGAAATGTTTTCTCCCTCCTTGGTGTTGTTCCTTGTTTTTTCCACTACGTTAACTCTTACAAGGTGGATTGGATAGTTGGTTGTGTCTTTAGACCTAGTTCTTTCCATGCCCTCCCTACATCATTTCAAGGGAGTATTTGGCATATGTCCTATAGAAAACCATTATGTTGTTCTAGAAAAATTAGATAAATCAAACAAAAAACATAAATTAGCATGCTTAGGAAATGATAAACTAAAAATATTCAAGTGTAAATCAACTAAATTATAAGCACTAATACCACATCTCCTATGAGATTTTGCTACTTCCAAAAAAGAATATGGTCTCCTAGGTGAGACAAAACTAGGTCTTGTGAAAGAGAATGAAGTTCTCAAGTGAGAGTGTATTCTATCATGTGAGTCAATGGGAAGCTCACATGAGAAAATAACTTCCTAGGTGAGACTTCATGCTAGTGTATGGAAATTAAAATAATAATGATGAAAACAAATGTAAATGATGTCATAAAATTGATTCTTCTTCCCCACGGTGGGTGCCATAAATGTGAGTGCTAAATATGGGCCATAAGAATTAGCAACACACGTCAACCTAGTCATTATCTATTAGATTCATCTAAGCATGTAAATGAATTTTCTCATCTTTAATGTCTAAACAAGGTGACCTATTTCCTTCTATCTTGATGAGGTTTGACTATTCTCTCATAATTGAGAGTTCAATGACCATAAGCCAATCTAAAAACAAAGAATTTAAGCTATAGGAATGCAATATTAAGGAATGTTTTTGTGATTTTTGATGTGAAGAAAATGAAATTAATCTATATGAAGTGCAAGATAATCTGTGAATTAAGTAAGAAAAAGACTAATCTATATGTATGCATTATAATCTAAATGAATGTGCTTATGAAAAAGATTTAAAAAATCTCTTTTTAATGCAATAATATTGAGTTCTCAAATAGAAAACACTTTGATACTCAAAAATTGCATCCTCCCAAATGAGAAATAGAAGTTGTCCTTTTATGGAATCTAAGAACCGATCAATGATGGGGATTGAATCAGATGAACGGTTTAGATTTGATGAGAGATTAGTTCAATTAGAAAGTTTACATGTTTGAAGGAGTTGATTGATTACTTTTGGAGTGAATGAGGAGTCAAGTAGTTTTATTTCCTTTTCTAATTAAAATTATCTCATTATTTCAAATTATGAACTAAATAAGAGGTTTTGGAGAGAATATTTATTTTATTAATTAAATATTACCTCGTAATTACATGTTCCAATTAATTCAATAATTGAGATGAAGATATATAATTAAATCAAAATGTATTTGAATATTTATGTCATGTATATTAGCTAAAGGGGTGATTTAATTTTATTAAAGTGTTAGGACCCTTACTTAAATTAAATTGATCATAGGGGTTTATTAACCAATTTAATTCAATTAAATAATTTTATTTACCCAATTTTATTTGAAGTGTTAGGACCCTTAAATTAATTTAATCATAGGGGTTTATTAACCAATTTAATTTGATATTTATGAATTGAATAAAGTGTAAGATTATTATAGAATTGGGATATTTTTCAATTGATACTTAGATCAAGTAAATTCAAGTGGTCATAAATTCCTAGTTTAATAGAAATTTTTTGATCAAGAGATTGATGGTTTAAGACTAATGCACTGAAATTGGTTTAGATTGTCAAGGTGCCAATTTTGGGGTATTACACCAAGAACTTCTACTCTCATAGTTTTCAACAAGCTTCTTCTCCTACTTGAGGCATCAAAAACTCTTTAAGAGTTTCCACTTATATATTTCAAGACACAAAAAAAAAATTGTGTGCACTCAACCCACTTCATATGTCTCTGATTCAACTTATTGTAACTTCCCAAATATTGCAAGGCTTTATGATCAATGTACAACACAAATTCCATAGGCATCAAGTAATGTCTCCATTTATTCAAGGCTTGAATAATATCATATAATTCATGGTCATAAACTAAATATCTCTTCTTAGTACCATTCAACTTCTCACTAAAAAAAGCTATAGGATTACCTTCTTAACTCAAATTAGCTCTAATTTCACTCCCACTAGTATCATAGTCAACTTGAAAAACATTGGTAAAATTAGGAAAAACAAGCATAGGTAGTTTATGATATTCTCCTTTAATGTTTTAAATGGTTTATTTTCTCCATGTGTCCATATAAATTCCTTTTTATCACCTCTCATAGTCTTTGTCATAGTATTACAAACTGAATTGAAATTTATGATGAACTTCCTATAGAAACTTTCTAATCTATGAAATAGTCTATCTTTTCCAACACTCTCAAGTGTAGCCCACTTAAGAATATTTTTTACTTTCTCAAGGTATATATTCAAACCATTAATACAAATCACAAAACCAAGATACACAATCTTTTCTTTCATAAAAGAATACTTCTTTAGATTTCTTAACACCTTATCCTCTTTCAACCTCTACATCACCTGTTTGATATGTTCAATGTGTTCTTGTTAAGTCTTACAATATATTATTATGTCATCAAGATATATAATCATAAATTTACCCAATAACTTCTCAAAATCTCATTGATCAAACTCATAACATTACTAGGTATATTAGGTAAACCAAAAGCCATAACCAACCACTCATACAAACCTCCATTACTCTTAAAAGAAGTCTTCCACTCATCTCCTTCTTTGATTCTAACCTGATGATGTCCTCTCTTTAAATAAATATTTGTAAAGTATTTTTCTCCACTCAAATGATCCATAATTTCATCCATCCTAGGGAAGGTAAATTTGTACATAATTGTTATTATGTTTATAGCTATAGAATCAGTGCACATTTTCCATTCTCCATTCTTCTTAGGCACCAATAAAACATGTATTGCACAAGGACTCAAAGTATCTCTGAACAAACATTTCTCAAGTAATTATTGTGGTTTCCTATTTAATTCTTCATTCTTTTCAAGTTTAAATCTATGTGGTGCTTTATTAGGAAAACTATCTCATGATATCAAATCCGTAAAAGACTTATACTTCTCACATGGGGTAATCCATTAGGTACATTGTCATAAATGATCTCTTGAAATTCAACTAGAAAATATCTAACCTCAATTATATTCTCAAGTTAATCTTGTTTCTTAGTATCTCTAGGAATCTAAGAAATTTTTTTTTGCCTTTCCATCTTTTTAACAAACAGATTTCCTTCAACTAAGAAAACTCAAACTATAGTATAGTAATTCTCTTCAAGTTTCTCAATAAAAGGCAACAATACTTTTTTCTTCCCATTAGCTTAAATATTATATTGATTCAAATCTACCATTGTTTAAAACTTTACTTTCATATTGTCAAAGTCTTCCCAAAAGGATATGAAAAAAAATCCATAGCCATAATATCATACAAAAATTCATCAAATTAGTTTCCAATATTGAATTTTTCAAGGCATTATTCACTTACCAATAATTTATGTTCATCCTTCATCCAAGAAATCTAATAAAGGTTAGAGTGCTTAAATATCTAAAACTTCAAATTAGATACCAAATCATTATATGCCAAATTTTCATAACTTCTACTATCAATGATCACTTTGCAATATTTATCTTCAATATACACCTGGTTTTAAGGAGACTTTTCCTCAAAATAGATTCATTATCCAACTCCTCATTCCACAAATCTCATCTCATCATTAGGTTCTTTCCTTTATTAGGTTCATTTAGAGGATCAATAGCTTCTTCTTGAATCAAAACATTTCTACTACTACGTTCTATCTTCTTTCTAGAAAATGTACATTCAAAAGGTCTATTTCCTTCTTGTCCACATTAAAAAGAAATTCCTTTAAACCAAGATCTATTCCCTCTCTTTCTATTACTATTTTTCATAGGGTGAGAAAAAGAATTACCTCTAGTGTTGTTACCTCTTCCTCTATTATTATTATCATCTTTCCAACTATATTTACCTCTTTCATGATGTGTATTGTTAAATCTTGTACTTCCTCTGCAAGATATACTTCTTCTCCTCTGTTATGTTCCACCTCTTTCTTTTTTTCTATGTTCATCTTTATTTTTTAAAATCTCTTCAAGTCTCAAGGCATACAAGTGTACTTCTTCAACACTTTCCATATTTAAAAAGATAATCTCATCTTGTATAGAAGTTTGTAAACAATTATCTAGCAACATTTTCAACCTCATCATCTTTATGTCTAGATCTAATATCCAACTTATAGAATTAATCAATATAATATTTTATAATCATGTCTTTATGTCTCATATTTTGTATTGATAATCAATAGGAAGGAATTTATTTTTCAACTTTCCAACCATCTTTACCCAAGCCTTGATCTTTTCCTTTCCTCTTCTTTATCTATTAGTCAACAAGTGTTTTCACCAAAGAAAAGTATCACCTCTCAAATTTGTAACTTCTATCTTAACATTTATATCTTTGGAATACTTTAATAATCAAAGAAATTTTCAATCTTAGAGATCTAATCTAATAAGGCATCAGTTTTAAACTATCCACTATATCAAGATAGTTCAAGAGTCTTTGTTTATCTTATTCAACCTCAAGTTTAGGATTAGGTGCAATTACTTGTTCTTCATCACTAACATCTTTAAGGTGTAATCCTCTTCACTGGTATATTTTAGTAGCTCCAAGTCTTGTTATAGTCTTTCTCAACATGTCCATAATATAATTATCTATATTTCCTCTACCTCAAACCATTTTGACAATATTTCATGTAAGTATCATAACCTTCTTCAAGTTATAGGTCAAAATCTTAATCTTCCACCCTACAAAAAATTCACAAAAGGTTATCCTTGATCCCAAACTTTTCAAGGAAATAAACCATGATTTGATACTACTTGACACAATGTTAGGAATCCCAAACAAGGGAATCCTAATCTACCCTTGCTAAAAATTACACACAAAAGCCAATATACAGGAGAAACCATAAGAGATTAAAGAGAAATCAGAGACAATATTCTGTTAATATGCAAAACATAAGATCTGCCTAGTTATAGCCATAAACATCCATATACAATCTAAGAGCTTAGAATCTTGGGCTTATATGGACAAAATTAGATTTTTTCCTTCTATCTAACTTTATTCTACCTATCCTAACTAAATATCTCAAAATATATAGCTAATAAGACCACAAGTTAGAATGTCAGGAAAATTATTACAAAATATAGGTCATATGTCAAAGGAGAATTCATTGACCTCACAATAAAGAAAATTAACTTATGTGGGGACAAATATATCTCTATAAATGATCCAATAATAAACCCCAAGGTCATAGGAATCCTTGATATTGTACGAACCCTCATCAAAGCCATAGTCATATACAAACCCTCATTAAAGCCATAGTCATATGAGAGCTATCAAGAAAGAACATGCCATGAGCCAACATAGAGGATAACTCTACAAAATTAATGAATCAATTTATGTGATCTCAGCTATAGGATCTATGATAGGTACTCATTAATGAGATAACTATGTGAAAAGAGAAAACACAAACAACAAAGGTCATTCCTCAAACAGCAAATAAAAATACTTGAAAGGAAATCTTTTTTGTTGATGCAAGATTGCCAAAGTACCAAAGATGCTCTTGCATCATTTGATGTGCTTCATAATTCCAAAGATATAAATTTGTAGGAAATATTGACCATAGATAAAATTTAATTTAATGCTCTTATAAGGAGGATAATGTACTAGACCCCATTAACATTCAATTTACTTTCTGGGAAAGAAAATTTGAGAAGGTTTAAAATAGAATTTTAATAATAATTTAATAAGATAATATTATTAAATAAATAATGATGATAAAATCATACATTATAATTAGTATTAATATAAAAAATAATAAATACTCATTAAATATTATCATAACATATAAAACATAGTAATGGTATAATCTATTATCAATAAAGTTGTTAATCTCATATTGGTTTTGACAAGGTCGTGATGAAACACTTAGTCATTATTTAGAAATATTATAGTGTAGGTTGAGTGATCAAAGAAAGTTGAGAAATTAGTGCAAGACAAGTGATCAAAGCATGTCGAGTTCAATATACATAGTCAATGTCGAGCACTAGTATGTGTCAAGCAGATAGTTAGTGCCAAGTTACTCATGAGCCAAGTAAATAGAGTATGTCAAGTCATTAAGGAACTGAATTATAGCATTTAAGATAGAGAAAATGTCAATCATTAGCGAATTTAATTACCAAGTGAATAGTTTTGGACATAGTTTCTTATAATGGTACAAACTTCTATGTAAACCATTTTTGGGTCGATTGAATAATTGTTTTACAATTCTAAAAGATGTATACAGGTGTATATTATGAATCCCTATGTAGTACATGCAACCAATAAAATTGAGGGATGTTCTAAGTGGAAAAATGGATCAACCTAAGATGTTTATTCTAACCTAACCTTAGAAAACTTTTGTTTACTTAAGGAGACAAACCCTAAATAGTTTGTAAGAGAAAAAAGGAAGAGAAGGAGATGCAAGAGAGGTGAATGCTAAGTATAAAGAGCATCCATGATGGAAATGGAGGTTGTGATAATATTATGAATTGTAGAATCAATTAGAGGAAAATAGAGGAAAGAAGAGAGAGGATAGAGGAGACATATTTGATCAGAAGGATCAAGTACACACCAGGAAAGAGAAGATTTGACATCTAGTAATAGAGTACTAATTGAAGGATCATAGTGTTGAATCATTCTAACAAGTGATGTAGAGAAGATCTCCTAATAGAGTAGTCCTTATAGGCCTGTGTAAATCTTTTAACTAAGTGCTTATTTTATTACAAGTTTAAGTCCTCTAACAAGGCACACTTTTAGTAGGGTGTTTAAATCCTTTAATAGGGTGAGACCTAATAGTCTTTGTAACACCTAATAGGGTGAGACCTAATAGTTTATGGTCAAATCCTTGTAACATTAATTGGCTACACTTTATAGTTGTAACTCTAGAAAGAAAAGCTTTACAGCTTTGAGGAAAGATCTTGAAGATGGAAGTCTACAAGTTGACAAAGACTCTTGAGAACTAAAAGATTGAAATCTATCTTTCTCTACACCAAGTCATGGAAGAAAGAGATGAGATGTAGCATTCATTGAGGAGAAGGAAAGAGATAGCTATTGAGAAAAATGACACACATTACCAAGATGAAGACACTACTAGATTATTTGAGAATGGAAACTCAAGTGGGTTTGATGCAACAATTGTAGATCTGATGGAAAAGAATGGTGCTCTAACTGAAGAGGTCATAAATCTTAAAATAGAACAAAAAGTCAAATTATTATTTTTATGTGAGGTGATTGGGAAGAAAAAAAAATTGAATACAACAAAGTCATGATTGAAGATGACGAAAGAACACTGACCAACAGACTAGAAGAGAAGACATCAAAGGTAAATAGGATTGCTCACATGCAACTAGAACTAATGAATCAAGTGATGATTTTCAATCATGAATTGAATGGAAAGGATATTAAGATCACAAAATTGAAGTTACAAAATAAACAACTTAGGAATGAACTAAGAAAAGAAAAGGAATTTCCTAAAAGTTTCAACAAACCTAATGAATCCATCAAATACTTTGAAAGATTGATGAGATCTCCTAGATCTAACAATGATACTATTGGATTAGGATAAACTACCACTCAGGAAGGAGAATCATCTAAGAGTGGTAAACAAAGAAACAACAAAGGTAAGAACTACAAACCCACTTGTCATAATTGTAGAAAGTTAGATCATATGACAAATGTTTGCAGGAGCAACAATGCAAACCAGAACCTTAAGCAGAAATTCAAGGGTTACTATCATAAGTGGAACAAGAAAGGACATCAAGCACATGAATGTAGGACCAATACTTTAAGAACATAGAGATATGAAGGATATTTCCATAATTGTCAAAATTATGGACATAAATCATATGAATGTAAGTCTAATGCTAATTGGACACCAAACAAGCAGACAAAGGTACAATAAAAAGGAAAATCATACAATTGGGATTACAACACAAGGTATAGTTGTCACTATTGTCAAGAATATGGACATGTTCTTGAGAATTTTATTAGAAAAAATTTTAGAGGCAACTACAATAGATTGTTGAGTGAGACTACATGCTTTAGTTGTTTGAAGACTGGTCATATCAACACAAACTGTCCAACCAAATCACCAATATTGAGTAATGAAAATAATAAAGGCAAAAAAAAGGTCAATGTTGATAAGGTCAAAGTGTACATGAACAATGTATGGAAGAAGAAGGAAGATTATAGCACATCAGATTTAGATGAGGTCACTTCATCCAATATATCGGGTGATCACATCACCTCCAATGGGGCAATCAAATGGTATGTATGGGACTGATATTTCAAAGTTGGATTATACATCATTTCTTAAAAATGTAAGTTCTAAAAAGATAATATATGCATGAATTGAGATGCAATTTATTGGTTAGAACCTAGAAGAAATCTATAGTTTTTTTATTTTTCACATTATTTCCGAGTAATGAAGGTATGATAGTATTGGCCTAGTTTGTTATGTGAACCAAGTGTAGTGGAAATAATGTGTAAGCCAAGTGAATTGGAAACCCTATGATGACTGAGCTTACACATGTGTAAGCATTAAACATTTATTGTAGAATTTTAAGGGTTATATAGTCATTTCTCAACCCATTTGCATTCACCAGTGATTGAAGAGAGAATGAAGAGCATGAAGGAAAATTGCAACATGAGATTCTTGCATTTGTGAACTAAATTCAACTGCAACTTGACATATTCATCAAATTGGAATGTTATTTTACTGGTGCCAAGTTTCTCTATTTGAATTTTTGTGAACCCTAATTATCAAATATGGCAACTAGCTCTTTTGCAAGTGGTAGGAAGGAAGGAAAGGAAGTTTTTAATGTATAATTAATTAGTAATAATGTAAGACAACCACCTCTCTAAGCAATATCTAAAATTTATTGTAAAGGAGACCCATCTAGTGTGTTAGTTATGATACCACTGAAAGTCTTAAAGATTTAGGGTGTCAAATAAGGGAGTTGTTCAGTTAACTTTGTGATGATGGAGTCTTAAGGGAAGAGAATAAGATTGTAGAGAGGAAAGGGTTAACCCATGCACTAGATTTGAAAATCATATGAAGTGATCCTTGGAAGAAGAAGAGAAAGGATAAGGATCTTGAAGTGGAGAAACCTGAGAATAAGCTTGTGAAAATTTCACAATGGAAGCTAGTACTACCTACTATTAGGTCTAGCACAAGGGAAGCCACCAAACAATACAAGGTTGTTAATAAACATAAAGGAAAGAGGAATGTTGCCTCAACAGAGCCAAGCCAATTAGCCAAGAAGACATATGTGAGGAGGAAATACAACCTAATGGTCGAGTCAAATGAGGAGAAGATAGAATTTGATGACATGATCCAATTAAAGGTGGTAAGCCACATGCCCTCCTCTGACTAAGATAATTTGTGTGACAATATAAAATCAAATGCAAATTTATCTAGTTTTGCACACATATATTTTGATAAGTTAGGAAATATTGAACAAAATACTATAGAGGAAGCCATATATGTGATGATGGTTACATTAAAATCAACTCCTATTAAGATTTTCAACTCCCTAACTAAAATTCTATATTACTTATTTGAGAAGAAATGACAATACAACTAACAAATAGAGAGATAGATTAGGGAATCCACTCTAGCCCAAGTAATGTTAGAATTGGATAAGAGGAAGATTACCAAGGCTATGGAAAAGAACAAGTCAAAATTTTCACCAAAATATAGAGCTTTCTATATATTGCAAGATTATTGAGGATGTGGTGACCATGAGTACACAAATCTGGAAAATAATCTATGGGTCATCCACTCCTATAATAAAAGACAAAGGTGAGAAAGAATTACAAGAACCTAAGAAAATTTAGAAAGTGAAAATAGAACCAACACAAGAGGTATTAGTAAAGCATGGTAGTATGGAAGGCACTGAGGAAGTAGAAGCAATAGAAGAGACCAAAACTAAAGAAAAGAATCAAGAGGAAAAGATATACAAGTGTCAAATATTAGTCATCCACATGTAGACTAAGTAAGTGAACATGACTAAACACAAATCAAGGATGTTCCTGATGTAGAACCAGAATTAGTATGCAAAGAACATTAACAAATAAAGTAAACATTCACAAACCAAAAACTAAATTCACATATATGCTTAGACTAAGAAATAAAATAAGAAGTGCAAACCTCACGAGAGAAAACACTCCATGCTTTCTTGATTCTGTAGATGTGTCCTTTTGCTGTGGATGTATCCTCAAGATGCTCAAAAGTTTCTTCAATGGAGATGGGTAATGGCAAATTGGTAGCTTTGTGAGCTCTCAATTTGGCATTATAAGGGTATGGTTGATGGCTTTGGTTCTCAAAATAGCATGGTAACTTTAGCTCAAAGATTGTTGATGAAATGGCTTGAGATGGGATTCAATTTATAGGCTAAGGGGTAGAGGGATGGAGGGCTTAGATGCAAGGATGGATGAAGGCTTAAGGAGGGCTAAGATGCACTCAAAGGGGAGCACATGGATTGTGCTTGTTTAGCACCAATGGGAAGGTGACACTTGTCACAAGGAGGATGAGTGTGAGAGGGTAGGGTAAAGGGTTGGTTAAAGTCATGATGAGTGGGGTTGAGTATGTAAGAGGGATGTAAGAGGAATGAGTGTGGAAGAGGGAAGAGTGTGGAAGATGGGTGTAAGAGTCATGAGTGGGCTTGTAAGAGTCTTTATGTTTTGTAAGAGCACTCATGACTTAGTGGTTGGGTTTTTTTGAGGGGAGACTTTGGTTTGGATTAGGAAAGTCTTAAACTTGTTTAAGGAATGTGACAACATTAGAGGGTGGATTAGGCTTGGGTTTAGGATTAGATTAGGGATGTTAGAGATGTGCAAGTGGATGGCATTAATGAGGGTGGGTGAGTTAGTGGCTAAGCTTGGTTAGTATGGGTGGATGGGGTGGTTTAGGCTAAATGGAGGATTAGAGATAGGTTAGGGTTTTTTTGAATTTGAGGATTTCATTTATCAAATAGATTTATTTAATAAATGGGGATTTTTGAAATTAGATAGGAGAAAAGGATTTAATTGATAAATAATAGATTATTTGATTTATCAATTAGGACTATAGATGATTAATTAAATTAATCAACTAGGGGATGACAAAGGATTAATTAAATAAGAATTTAATTAATGATGCCTTTAGAGATGGCTAAATTAGATTACCAAAGTAGTGTAATCAAATTTAGGTGTCTACATTTTGCCCCTCTTTGACATAGTGTCGAGACAACACTATTTCAAAGAAGTTTGAATGAAGACAACATGAGGAAGATGTTTTAGCAACAATGTTGCCCCAGTCTCGGATAAGAAGAGGAGAGACTAGACTTAGATGATGCCCCCTCAAGAAGGCGACGGGGAGAGAAATGAGGCTTGACGACTTCTTGAAAAGTACAAGAAATTGAGATGAGCTGAGACGCTGGTTGGCGAAGAGAAGGGGCTGAATTAGCTCAAACTCTCACTACGGGAGAATGATAAAGGGAAATCAGAGGCACAATAGTAAAGCAAGCTTAAGACTTTCCAAGATTGGGGGGGGGGAGATGGAGGAGCGGAGCGCTATAAAAGGAATCCATTGAAGCTTTTTGAACGGGGGGATACTTCAAAGAGAAGTACCACCATGTAGTTGAGCACTAGATTTGCTATAGGACTGTTGGTTAATTGCCAAGGTTACCAAGAACATCAAGGCCTTTTCACCAACCATCCAGAGGACTGACGAACTGACTCAAAACAAACACACAAGGATTTCCCCAATATCACACATGAATCCCAGAGGAGGCAGTGTGGAAATGACACTAGGTTACCCACAAGCAGAAAAAGAAAACAAGCAAAAGACCTGATCAAGACCTTACGCTCTAATTGCCCCATTCGTAGCATACCATGATATGGAAGATCATGGCAACCTTGAGGAGGGAACAAGGAGATTGCTTGGAAAAGATATTTCAAGACCCAAAAGGGAAGATCCCAAATCAAAAGAAAGTGAAAATCCAAAAGAGAACTATTTGCCAATGAGATGGGTAAGACGAGGTACTAACGGACCAAGATCAGACATGAGGAAAGCTATATCCTGCAAAAATATATCAGAGAGCACCTAAGCTGATGGATCTGGATGAGTGATGTGTCTGGCAAGCTGAACTAAGAAGGATAACACTTTGGTGATAGGAGATCTAGCTAAAGGATGCATTGGAATATCTAACCAAGGTGTGCAATGTGTGCAAGATGTTGACCAAGGATGAACTAACATGAAAGCCGGATAGATACAATGATACTAAGCTAAAGAGGATGTATAAGCTGACAGACCAAGATATGTTACAAATGTACAAGTTTGTTCATGTTTTGGTTTTTTGTGAGATGGAAATTTTTTGTGAAGGATGGGATGTCTATAATAGTTGATAGGTGGACAGGTAGATGGTTTGTGAAAAGCTTAAGGAAAATGGGATTTTGTGTGTGCATGTGATAGGATACGGGCTAGGGTACAAGATTATTTACAAGCTGGAATATGGTACAAGCTTTGGACAAGATTTGGATATATACAAGGTATGGTAAAAGATTTACAAGGTATAATACAAGCTTTGGTACAAGATTTACAAGCTGTACAGGAGGTATTGACAAGCTCCATCAGATTTTGGATATTTGATTGGAACACCAAGGGAACAAGTAGGTGTTTTATGGGATGGTGGGTGGATGGATGAGGGATAGGATAGTGATATATAATGGATTAGTCTTTAGCACACAAGGCGCCTGAATTACCAGGTTTTTACCAAGGTACCTATCCAAGGCGCTTGAATTGCCAAGTTTTCACCATTGGACGTTTATTTCTCTTTACTATTTTTTTTTTTTGTATTTTTTCAAAAGCTGGGTATACCAAGGATCTTCAAGCATAGAACTTCTTGAGGTGAATGATGTTAGTGGGATCATTCTAGAGTTCTCCTTCTGGTGTAGATAATTGATAGGCTCCGGAGCCAAAGGAGGCAGTAACCACATAGGGACCAAGCCATGTAGGTTCAAACTTGCCTTTCTTTTCTTGATCTGCTTGGACTTTCATATTTTCTTTGAGGACCATGTCACCTGGCTGAAAGTGTCGTGGGAGCACCTTCTTGTTGAAATTCCTTTTGAGACAAGTTTGATAGACTGTGAGATGGTCATAGGCTTGTTGTCTCTTCTTGTCTAAGAGATCTAGCTGGGTGAGTCGAGCTACTCTGTATTCTTCATCTGAGATTTTCCCTCGCAAAGATATGCGTAGTGAGGGAAGTTCAACTTCTATAGGTAATACCGCTTCGGCACCATAGACTAGGGAGTATGGAGTTGTGCCTGTGGATGTATAGAAGGAAGTTTGATAGGCCCATAGAGCCGGATTTATTTGAAGGTGCCAATCACGGCCGGAATCATTGACAACTTTCTTTAGGATTTTGAGGAGGGTTTTATTAGTTGCCTCTGCCTGGCCGTTACCTTGTGGGAAATATGGGCTAGAAAAGTGGTGATGGATGCGGAGGGAAGTGCATAATTCTTCCATGTTGAGATTTTCAAAATTACCTCCATGGTCAGTGAAGATGGTGGATGGGATGCCAAAGCGGCAAACAATGTGGTACAAGATGAACTTGGAGACTTGAACTCCTGTAGCTGAGACTAGGGGGACTGCTTCCACCCACTTAGTGAAATAGTCTGTAGCTGTTATTATCCATTTATGTCCATCAGATGAGAGAGGGGTGATAGTTCCAACTAGATCAAGGCCCCAACAAGCGAAAGGCCAAGGTGGTGCAATAGGCTGTAGATCCTGTGCTGGAGCGTGCACAAGATTTGCATGCTGCTGACATGGGAGACACTTTCTGACAAAGTCACAAGAGTCTTCTTCAATGGTAGGCCAATAGTAGCCTGCTCTAAGGATTTGTCGTGCTAGGACAATACCACTCGTGTGGGCACCGTAAAGTCTGGAATGTACTTCTTTTAATGCCATCACGGCCTCATTTTCATCTAAACATCGAGAGAGAGTATCGTGATAACCCCAACGATATAGGGTATTGGCTATGATAACATAGCGGGATGATTTTCGGATGAGGTTCTGGCATTGGGTACGTGTGAGGTGAGGGGATATGATACCATCGTTAAGGTAAGCGTGAATTTCATGGTACCAAGGGGATTGGGGACCAACCAAGATACAAACATGATTTGAATCCTCATTCGCATAGGCAGGTGTGAGGAGGTGCTCAACTAAAAACTCATACTATGTAGCTTCTTGGGGAATTTCCAAGAGTGAGCCGATAGTGGCCATGGCATCTGCTGCCTTGTTCTGCATTCGAGGCACTTGTGTAAACTGAAGCTTTGTAAAATACTGGGTCAGCTGATCAACTAGCTCTTTGTAGGGTAATAGCTTTTCATCTTTGGTTTGATATTCATTTAAGACTTGTTTGATGATGAGTTGGGAATCACCAAAGACTTGTAACTCGGTGATATTCCATTCTGCAACTATCTTTAATCTTGCTACAAGAGCTTCATATTCTGCTATATTGTTGGTGCTAGGGAATTGTAGCTTGAAGGCTTTTGGAATGTAATCTCCTTGAGGTGTAACTAATAATATTCCTACCCCTGATCCATGAGAGGTGTATGAGCCATCAAAATAAAGCTTCCATGGGGGCTGTTCTTCAATTAGGCAAATATGCTCATCTGGAAATTCTGTGAGCAAAGGATATGCATCTACTAGAGGTGCATCAGCTAGGTGATCTGCTATAGCTTGCCCTTTGATTGCCTTTCTATCCACATACTGGATGTCAAACTCACTTAGTAGCATAACCCATTTGGCCAAACGGCCTGTAAGTGCTATTCTGGAGAGCATATACTTGAGAGGGTCAATCTTGGAGACTAGTTGGATGGTATGACTTAGCATGTAGTGGCGAAGCTTTTGAGTTGAGAAAACAACTGCCAAACAAGCTTTTTCCATAGGAGTGTAATTGATTTCATAACCAACTAGGGTTCTACTGATATAGTAGATGGCTCTCTCTCTGCTATAATCATCATGTTGTGCTAGAAGTGCCCCTAGAGCAGTAGGTTTTGCTGATATATACAAGATCAAGGGACGACCAGGAACTGGTGGAACCAAGATAGGGGGATTGGTGAGATACTGCTTGAGCTGATCGAATCTGCGCTGACATAAAAGATCCCACTTGAAGTTCTCATTCTTCTTTAGCAAGTGTGAAAATGGTGTACACTTATTTGCAAGTTGGGAGATGAAGCGCCGGACAGATTGAAGTTTTCCCTGAAGAGAGTGAAGCTGTCGCAGTGTCTGGGGAGGAGGCATGTTTAAGATAGCCTTGACCTTTTTGGGGTCGATCTCTATACCTCGTTTAGAAACTATGAAGCCTAGAAGCTTGCCAGATGTGACCCCAAAGACACACTTCTTGGGATTTAGCATGAGATGATATTGGGCCAACCTATCAAAGACTTTCTCTAGGTCATCAAGATGATCCATGAAGGTGTGAGATTTGACTAGGATATCGTCCACATAATCCTCCAAAATGCTATGGATAAGATCATGGAAAATGGCTATCATAGCTCTTTGATAGGTAGCCCCAGTATTCTTTAGGCCAAAAGGCATCATGGTGTAGCAAAAGGTTCCCCAAGGGGTAGTGAATGCTGTCTTATGCTGGTCCTCTTCTGCAATCTTGATCTGATTATACCCAGAAAATCCATCCATAAGGGACAGGATTTTATGTCCAGCTGTAAGATCTACAATCATATCTATGTTGGGCAAGGGAAAATCATCCTTTGGACAAGCTTTGTTAAGATCTCTAAAATCAGTACAGATTCTGATGTCACCGGAAGGCTTAGTGACAGGGACCATGTTGGAGATCCATTCTGAGTAGTCGATAGGTCGGATAACCTTAGCAGCTAACATTCTTTCTAGTTTAGCTTTGACTAGTAATGCCACCTTGGGGTGCATTTTCCTAAGCTTTTGTCTGACGGGCTTGATCTTTGGATCGACTGCAAGATGATGAACTACAAGCTTTGGATCGAGTCCTGGCATGTCCTAATATGACCATGCAAATTGGCCAATGTTCTCTCGTAAAACCTCAAAGAGGAGGTTAGCTTGGTCTTGTGATAGGGATGCAACAATGTGAACAATTCTAGGGATCTCTGAAGAACCAATGTTGACTTCTCTAGTATCCTCTATTAGAATAGAAGACACCTCTGGTCGATTATCTTGAGGAGGCAATACTAAATCCTCATGTTCTGCTTGTGGCTCTAGATTTTCTTGCTGAGGGGTTCTCTTCGCTGCCTTAGCTAGTCCCAGATTTACCTTAGTTCCAGTTTTGGGTGTATCAAAACTAGGTTGGGGATTTTCTCCAAAATACCCCTTGGGATCTAGCTTGTAGATGTAGGCAGAATCTGGCTTTGTCTTCTTATGAGGAGTTTCAGCTCCCATGAATCTTAGAAGCGCTTCCTCTAATGCGAACTCATCAATATGTATGACACTTGGTTGGTCCCAATCTATGAGTTGTGGATGAGCAAGTGGTAGGTCAATGAGATGGATGGATAGTTCTCAGAGAACAGAGTCTCCTAGGAAGATTTGGTCTGGGATATCGTCGTAGGCTCTCTTTTCAACTTCCTCAAGAATGTCTTCGATTTCAACAAGGTCACGGTGGATGTTCAAAAAAGCGTGACCATTCTCGTTGGTGCCCCCAATTGTGGGTATGCCAAAGCCAAGACCTGACTTTATTTCCCAATCATGTGCTTCAATGGGACATGGCATGCCCCTTTCTTCTGGTCCCAGTCCACCTCCTTGATAGTTCCATTTTTCATTGATGAGCTTATGTTGTTGGGGATACTTTTGGCTGAAGTGATCAAGGCGTGCTTGATTTCCTGGAGGTGCATCCTTATGTAGCCAATTGTTGATATCTGGAGTGAGCTCCTCATGAAGAGGGGTTTTTGAGGACACAAAGGTGGTTGGGCCAAACTGTTTGTATCGAGGAGGTGGAATCTCCTTAGCTTTTTGATATGTTGGCCATCCATGGGTATGTGGATCAAGTGGGATTGCTCCGACAGCAAATGCATTTGATAGACTATATTCTCCACATCCTTTGTTGTTGATCTTTACAGTAGATAGGGTAGAGGCAAGGATGGTTTCTGCGTCATTACAAGTGTGGGATGAGCTGGCGATGGTTGTGCCGATGTCTATTCCAGGGCAATGGTTTGTATATGAAGCTTCAACTGCATTGCAGTAAGCAAAGGGTTCTGGATCGGCATGGATGGTTACCTCAGTGCCTTGATGCAAAAATTTGATGCACTGATGGTAGGTGGATGGAACGGCCTTCATAGCATGAATCCATGGGCGACTGAGGAGGATGTTAAATGGTAGGTTTAGATCAACAACATGGCAAACTGTCTCTTGAATGACAGGCCCAACCTTGATTGGTAGCAAAATAGTCCCTTCTGTGGTCCTTTCCAAGTTGTCATAAGCTTTGATGGTGATAACCTCACTGATCATATCTGCCTCAGTATACCCAGCTTGTTTTATGAATTTTGGGGTGCAAATGTTCAAGGCTGATCCATTATCTATCATTACTCTTTTCACGGCAAAATTGGATACCATGATGGCTATGCGAAGTGGAAGGGTGTGATCTGGCTCAACCGCGGGTATGTCGGTGGGTTTGAAAGATAGGGCACATGAGGATGAAAGGTGTCCAACAAGATTATGAAAATCAGTAGCATTGATATTAGAAGGGACATGGGATTCTATGAGAGCACTGTCAAGGATGTCTTTGTACACAGGACTAGTGCGGAGAAGGTCTAAAATGGATATTTGGGCTGGCATGTTCCCAAGGTGTTCCAAGATATTGTACTGGCTTTTTGATGGAGCTGATGGTGTTGATGAAACTAGTGGGCCTGCGATGTTAAATTGCGCTCTTCGAGTGGTGACCGCACACTCATTGTCTGGTCCTCGGATATTGATAACATTGACTGAAGGCTCTTTCTCAGATATACAACCTATAAGGCTACCATAGTCTATATAGGATGAAGTGTGGTCATTGTTCTTCCCATGCTGTTGGTTTGGCTGGTGGTTGTTGGTGTTGTTTTGGATAGGTGCTTTTCCAAGATTTTGGTTGTTGTGTGGAGGAAAAGCATTTTGATAAATTTGTAAGCCTGCATTGGGAGAGTTTTGGGCACCAACAGTGATTTCCTTCTGATCAATGAGGTCTTGCACATAGTCCTTCAGTTTCATGCATCTGAGGGTGGTGTGACCATTTACCCTATGGAACTTGCAATACTCATTGTCCTTGTACCATGCAGCTTTGGATTGGCTTGGATCAATTTTCTGGGTAGGAGGAAATTTGATAAGGTTTTCCTTAGCCAATTTCTCAAAAATAACATCCAATGGCTCACCAAGGGGTGTATAGTTTCTAGGTGCAGGTTGGAATCTGGGCTTTTGCCCTGCAGCTACATTGATGGCATTAGCTTGATTGTGGTTTTGATAGCTTTGGTTATTTCGTTGTTGGTAATTGGTAGCTTGTTGGTTATTTGTTTGATATGGTGGGTTAGACTGGTTTCGAGAAGGACCAATGATATTCACATGTCTGGTGTCAGTAACCCCATCTGTTGCAACATGCTTATTTTTGTTCCAATACCTAGACTTGTCATTGGAATGTGATTGATTTTGGTTGGCCTCTTTGTAAATCTTTACCACACCATCTTTGATGAGTCCTTGCTCAAGGATCATTCCTTTCTCTTTGATATCCTTATAGGTCTGCAAACAATTCATGGTCATGTGGTGAGCCAAGCTGGGATGTGCATTATCAATAAACATTTTTACCACATGGCGTTCTGGCAAGGTGCAGGATATGCGGGTGGTAAGGGTTTGCCATCTTTGCAGGTATTCGGCAAGGCTTTCTCCACCTTTTTGCTTGGTGTGGACAAGATCAACTATTGATAGCTCTGTTTCAACAAGATGGGCATATTGGGCTACAAATGCCTCAGATAATTCAGCAAAGTTCTTAATTGTGCCATAGGGGATTCTATAAAACCATTCAAGAGCTGGTCCAGCCAAGCTTTTGAGAAAAAGGCGCAAGAGGAAGACATCATTGTATGCCACGTCCTAGCAATGCATGTAAAATTCTTTGATATGTGTGACAAGGTCTCCTTTTCCTCTGAATTTGTCAAATTTAGGTACCTCAAAGTGTTTGGGAAATGGTGTTGTGGTAATGGCTCTGTCAAATGGGTAAGGACACACATTCTCAAACTTGAATGTCTTTGGATCATTCCCTTCTTGGATGGCTTTCAGGGCTATCTTCATTTGCTCCCACTCTGAATTGATAGGTGATGGTTGGGGTTCCCTCAATGTAGGAGTGCCTTGAGGTAGGTATGTGCTGGATGGGGCCATTGAATATGGATGGTTATGAGGGATTTGCTGATAGGGATTGTACATTGTTTGGGCAGCTGCATGGTGGATGACGGGTTGTTGAGGGGGAGGTGGCGCATATTGCTGCATGTGCTGTGAGGCTTGCTGTTGATATGGGATTTGAGGTTGGGATTGAGGAACATAAGCTGGCTGTGGGTTAAATGGATTGCTTTGTGGAGGTAAGGTATAAGATGGTTGTGAGGCTTGGGGAAAGGATCGGAGGGCTTGTGGGGTTACACCAATATATGTGGGTTGTGCCCCCATTTGGGATGGCATCTGCAAATAATTGGTGGTTGGTTGGAGTGGTGGATTACCTCCTAGAAGTGGCATTGAAAAGTAGTTGGTAAGTGGAGGGAATGGATTAGTTGGTGGTGGAGGTGGTGGGAATTGAAAGCTTGGGAATGGAACTGATGGGGTTTGATAGCTTTGTGGCTGGATTTGGAAGCTTGGTAGAGTGGTGGTGGGAGCTAGGATCACTTGGGAGCTTGGTAGAAGATTGGCAGTAGCTTGTGGGATTTGATAGCTTTGTGGAGTGAAGGTAGTAGCTTGTGGATTTGTGGCTGGTGGTATTGAGCTCCCAAGACCTAATGGAAATGATGGGATTGTGCTTTGGGTTGTGGTGAATAAGCTGGGGGCGATAAAAGGTTGATTACTTGGCCCCATGGGTGGCATCCCTGTTGTATATTGTTGAGGTTGGCCAAAGATGCTAGCACTGATTTGGGAGATGGGTGGATTTGGAAGGCTAGGTGTGGGAGCAGTAGCAATAGTGAAGGGGGTTAATGGTGAGATGTTTTGGGTAAAGGGGGTTTGGAGTGGAGAGGTATGAACCAAGGATGGAGTGGTGGTGGCTGGGTTGGCTTGTAGCATGGAGATTTCAACTTGGGTGGATGATGGTATGTTTGGGTCTGTTGGGTCATATGGATTGGCTGGAGGCTCTTCTTTTGGAATATATTGAGGATAATTTGGATCATAAGAGCCTATGGGTGGTGGTAGCTACCCAAACAATGGGTGAGATGGATCTGATAATGGAGGGGGTCTTCCAAAGTCAAAGGTTCCTACATTGTCCCTTCGAAAATTAGCCATGATTGTCTCTTTGTTTTTGTCTATAATGGCGTTTACCAATACTGCATTTCCTGGTTGGTTCATGAAAGCTTCAATGTCAGTAGGTGATGGCATAGCTGGCTCTGGGCTGAAGGATGGCTGAGTGCTCAAGGGGGGTGAGGCTGTTCGATCTAAATGATAGGGCTCCATTGTTTCTTTCTTCTTGGCTAAGCGAGTGACGGGTGGCATGAAAAAATGCTCCTAGGGATGAGATGCAATAATGCTGATGGATGCAAAAGGGGGAAGGCTTTTCTATGCAAATGATTTCCTAGGTTGAGGCAAAGCTATATGACAAAACCTAAGGAGGATTGGGTTGGGGATTCTAACTTCAAAGATATGTTGTCAAAGTACAAAAGGTCTGCTTTCCTATGTGGAAGCTTGGTGGTGATTGTGTCAACTTAAGGATAGACTGATGATCCTTTAGGAAGAACACGAGATTGACCACTTGTGAATCCCAACCTTTAGCTCAAGGTGGTGAGGGATAACAAGTGACAAAGCTAGATTACCCTAGACAAAGCTATGTCAAAGGGATAACCTTGGTGAGATTGGTGGATTTGGAAGATTTTAGGAATGGCAAACTTTTAGCAAGGTGACAACAATTTTGAAAGCTTAGATATGCAAAATTTTGATTACTGGCTAGATGGTATGATTCTAAATGAGATGGATGAGCTAATAATGCTTAAGGGGATAACCTAAGATGGCTGGCTTTTCTACAAAGATGACTCTAGAGTGAAGCTTATCCAAGAAGATGTGGAGAAACAAGGGTGTCTAATCATAGAAATCATGCCTAGTTGGTAAGGCATAAGAAGGATTAACTCCTGGATGTTGGCTAAATTTGATGGTGTGCTCTAACCAGGCCTCTTGAAGTGCTTCGTCGGTAGCTTTGTCCTCTGCTTTGTGGAGTTTGGAAATTCGTGGGCTTGGTGTTATTGCTTTTCTCTTGGCTGAAAGTTCTTGGTATGCTAGAGATGGCTTGAGTTTGACCTTGTGAAACTTCTATTTGGGTTTGGGTTGTTCCGACATAAATTTCTGAATCTGCTTGGCTTTGAGAAAAATCTCAGTTGTTTTGCTTCAACTTGTTCAACTTCTAAAATAGGCAGTGACTACGCTAAGTGTACCCTAAGCTAGGATTGACCAAGTTTGGCAAACATTCATTCAACAAGTAAAATAAAAACAAGCAATAGATAGGAACACCCAGATAGAAGTTTGTGGTTCTCAGAATGTGGTACTTGTGCCAAGGAGTGTGTATGTTCTACAAATGTTTCGATCAGTCACTCCAAACACATTAACATCCTAGATGGTTTTCTACAAGGCAGACAATTGGTTTAGCTAGGGAGTCCTCGATATACGCAAGGTACGTGAGGCCCAAATCTGTAGATGAGACCAAAAGGATGTCACACAGCCGAGAGGAGCGGTAACCCACTTCTCCTCTTTCACTTCTCAAGGGTATAAAGTTCCTTGAGGCTTAGCCTGAATGACAAAATCTTGATCCTAAGAGAGGTGTCTTTCGATTCACCTCCCGATTCTTATACTCTGCCGGAACGCTGGAGTTGAGGTCGTCCAAGGGGTGATGAAATCCCCAAGCAGGCCTCCTAAAAAAGAAACAAGGTTTTGGATCCTAATCTTATGCACCCAAGATGGCCTCGAAAGACGATAAGGGGAGAGAAGACTCGGATGACCTTGGGCTAAAAAACATGCTTGTTCTTTTACCAACTGACTCTTATGTGTGCTAATCTAGACTTTGCAAGCACTCATGTTTAAGAGACAATGTTCAATTCCAACTTGAAGCGCCAACAAAAGTAAATCGATCGAAGAATGCACACAATAAGAAGAGTTAGGGTCAACAAAAGCAAACTCACGCGCCCAGAGGCCCTCCACGTCAAGTATCGATTAATTTTCTTTAAGGCATTCAAGATTGAGTGTGAGTTTGTTTTAAGCCCAAAACAAAAGTGTGTGAGATTCGATTTCAAGTGCGCGCCCAGAGGCTCTCCATGTCAGTTGTTGTTCAATTTTAGTGCCCAAACTTGAAGTGTGATCGATTTAATCTAGAGTTTTGACCATTTAAGAATTTTGATAAAGTTAAAGAAAACGTTCAAAGACCAAGTGAGTGAGTTAGATTGTGGAACATTTAACACCTTTTTCAAGTAGACCCATCCCCATAAATGGCGCTGAGATTGCAACCAATGGTTAATATTTGATGGGTGATTAGAAAAGAGGTGATTCCAAGGAACTACTCAAATTGATTTTTGTAAATTTGTATTTTAACTTAACAAAGTTTCTTAAATGTCCAAAAATCCAACTTTACCTAGATTGCATGTGAAAAAGAGATTTGTAATGGTTAATTGATCCTTGGCATTCAAGATTGAATTTTTTTGTTTTAAGCATGCATTCCAAAGAAAGTTGATTTTAATCCATGACATTCAAAAGTGTGTTTTTGAGCAACATTCATTCAATGAAAAATGTGTTTAACCATTCAAGTTCATTTTTTTTTAGCAACATGCATTCAAAGACAAATGGTTAAACATTCAAGTTCATTTTTTTTTAGCAACATGAAAACCTGCAAGAAGCATGGTTAGTGGTTCCATATGTGCTCCAACCTGCAATGAGACAAAAAAAACCAATTTAGTTAGTTAGCCAAAATCTTCAAAAATGAGAGCTTAACTATGGGAAAAAAAATTTTAACTTTTTTTGTTGTTTTTTCTACGCGTAAAAATGCTTAAAACGGTCTAAATCCTACGGAACCACTAAAAGTCAAATTTTGATTTATACTCTTTTTTTTTTTTTTTTTTTTTTTTTAGCTACAAAGTGCAGAAATAGTAAAGCGGAAATGGAACATAAGCAAGCAGAGAACACAGTCTGCCAAAATATGAAGATGCTGAACTACAGAGGCACCAAAATATGAAGAGGACAAAATAGATTTGCAGCACAGAACCCAGGTGACAAGCAGAGATGTCAATTTTCGCAGACGCAAATTTTCGCAGACGCGGATTTTCACAGATGTTGATTTTCGCAGACGCAGATTTTCGCAGAAGTCAATTTTCGCAGACAGAACAGGTTGCAGACGCCAAAAAAAGCTGAAAAATGCGAATTTTTTTTTTTTTTTTTAGATGGTATTTCTTCTTCCTAAGTGTGTTCTTTAACCTGCAAAAACAAGCAAAACACCCTCACAAAACACTCAAACAACAGCAAACATTAGATGGTTAGAAAAATGACATATAGATGAAAATAGATGATTAAATGACCCAAAGTGGGGTCCCACCGGGCGTGCCAAAATGTAGAACCAGAATCAGTATGTAAAGAACATTAACAAATAAAGTAAACATTTACAAACCAAAAACTAAATTCACATATATGCTTAGACTAAGAAAGAAAATAAGAAGTGCAAACCTCACGAGAGAAAACACTCCATGCTTTCTTGATTCTGTAGATGTGTCCTTTTGCTGTGGATGTATGCTCAAGATGCTCAAAAGTTGCTTCAATGGAGATGGGTAATGGCAAATTGGTAGCTTTGTGAGCTCTCAATTTGGCATTATAAGGGTATGGTTGATGGCTTTGGTTCTCAAAATAGCATGGTAACTTTAGCTCAAAGATTGTTGATGAAATGGCTTGGGATGGGATTCAATTTATAGGCTAAGGGGTAGAGGGATGGAGGGCTTAGATGCAAGGATGGATGAAGGCTTAAGGAGGGCTAAGATGCACTCAAAGGGGAGCACATGGATTGTGCTTGTTTAGCACCAATGGGAAGGTGACACTTGTCACAAGGAGGATGAGTGTGAGAGGGTAGGGTAAAGGGTTGGTTAAAGTCATGATGAGTGGGGTTGAGTATGTAAGAGGGATGTAAGAGGAATGAGTGTGGAAGAGGGAAGAGTGTGGAAGATGGGTGTAAGAGTCATGAGTGGGCTTGTAAGAGTCTTTATGTTTTGTAAGAGCACTCATGACTTAGTGGTTGGGTTTTTTTGAGGGGAGACTTTGGTTTGGATTAGGAAAGTCTTAAACTTGTTTAAGGAATGTGACAACATTAGGGGGTGGATTAGGCTTGGGTTTAGGATTAGATTAGGGATGTTAGAGATGTGCAAGTGGATGGCATTAATGAGGGTGGGTGAGTTAGTGGCTAAGCTTGGTTAGTATGGGTGGATGGGGTGGTTTAGGCTAAATGGAGGATTAGAGATAGGTTAGGGTTTTTTTGAATTTGAGGATTTCATTTATCAAATAGATTTATTTAATAAATGGGGATTTTTGGAATTAGATAGGAGAAAAGGATTTAATTGATAAATAATAGATTATTTGATTTATCAATTAGGACTATAGATGATTAATTAAATTAATCAACTAGGGGATGACAAAAGATTAATTAAATAAGAATTTAATTAATGATGCCTTTAGAGATGGCTAAATTAGATTACCAAAGTAGTGTAATCAAATTTAGGTGTCTACACCTGACAATTCTACTCAAAACATCAATCCTTTGACTGATGATGATTTGAAGAAGATATTGAAGGATTCCACCATGACAAAATAGTTATGCACAAATGCTATATTGGTGAGAATAGATGAAGTTTAAAAGGAAAAAGTGGAAGTAGTAGGGGAGAACCAAAATGAAAAATCTAGTGTGACCCCTACATCTATAGAGATAGAAGATCAAAATGCAAGCACGAAATAGTTAAGTGTTATTACTAAAACACCAGTAGCATTGTCTCTAATGTCACTCATTTCAACTAAGAAAGCCTTAGTTACAGTTGTGAAAGATGGAACTGAAATCAAATTAGGTTAGGAATCCAATCTTGCACCTACTCCACAAATTCAAGGTGAAGATCAACACAAAGTGAGACAAGTTGATAGGTCTGAAATATTAAAGGTTACTACTACTCTAAAGGAACAAATTGCTATCTAGACTCTAGTTACCTTACCAATTTTTGCGACTTCTACCAGTAGTCAAGTTCTTTAGAGGCTAAGCACTCATGCCACACCATTATAGATATCAAGGCCCAATGCAAAAACATCAAGGAGCTTAGAAGAAATATCTCATGGAGATGTTAGCCTAGATGAGGTGATTGAACTACCCAAGTTTGATTTTAACACAATCACTATTGAGCAAATGAGAATTCTATAGGAAGCTCTCCATAGGAATAAATAATAAGAGTTTCTAAGAAGGGAGCATAAGTAGAAGCAAGTGCTTCATGGAATCAAAGATATATTTCTTGATGCTTTCAGTCTCCGAGCTACAAATGAAGATAAACTCAATCATTAAGAAACTAGTACATATTGTGGGTGAGGTTAGTGATGAAGACTTAGATGCAAATACTAAATTATTGGAATGGTCTAAAACAAAATTTCACACTAAGGTACTTGAAAAGATATCTAGTGCCCTTGCACTATAAAAGGTTGATTTAGAAACCAAAATAGAGTATGTGAAAAAGGTGTTCATGAATATCTTTTCTCTAAACACAAAGCTTTGTGATGTGAATTTATTCATACAAGAAGTATAGAGGACTACTAAATTGGCTACAAGGAGATCTATAATCCATAGTTACAACATTAAAACTATCTCTTGGTTAAACCCAAACTCATTTTTGAAGACTACTATCTACTCAAGGTAAGCTAGCCAAGTTACAAGCACAAGATGCTAACATTCATGCTACCTTGATCAAAATCCAATCCATGTTGACGCGATATATGGAATTTTTACAAAAGGAACTAGCCTATGTTGAAACATTAATGAAGAAGGATTCTCATCTTTCCACTCATTATGGCTTAGTAAATCTTGCTGCTAGACATCCAATATCAATCTCTAGAGGTAGTGTGCAAAAATTGGGATGAAACATTGAAAATCATAATGGAGATCTATAAATTATTTTTTGATAAACACACTATCAGTGTACCACCCATGACATAAGTGTCAAAAAGGGGGATAATGAATATAAAGGGATGTAGTATAGAAATAGGTACAAAAAAATATAATTAGAAGGAGTATTAGATTCAGATATAGAAAGGGAACATTTACTCCCCCATAGAATGGTAGGGGGCTAGATCGATTCTACATGCTGACATGCCCACTACATGCACCATGTTACATACAAAATCTGAAACCCCTTGTGTATTCATGTGCATACCCCTATCCCTACCCTATATTTCTCCCTAAATAATCTACTTTATGGTTGGGGACCCTAGCCCCACTATATTCTAAGGCTTGCCTAGACCTTAGAAAAAATAGTTGGGAAAATCAATAGATTATTGTAGGGCACTTCAATTAATGGAGTAATGAAGGTGTGAGGTATGACAGTTTTTGCCATCCATTTTGCAAAATTTTGAAGTTTTGAAATTTTGTATAAGAATTGAGTCATGGATATATATTTTCTGAGTTATGTTCATAATACAGATTGTATATGACATGCCACTCATGTCAAAGGGGGAGATTATTAACCTCATATTGGTTTTGACAAGGTAGTGACAAAAAACTTACTCATTATTTAGCAATATTACAATGTAGGCTAAGTGATCAAAGCAAGTTGAGTAATCAGTGTGAGTCAAGTGATCAAAGAATGATGAGCATAAGTTTCCAAACAATACATGCTAAGTAATATACATAGTCAATGTCGAGCACCAATATGTGTCGAGAAGATAGTTAGTGTCGAGTCACTCATGAGTCAAGTAAACATATTATGCTGAGTCATTCAGGAACTGATTTACAGCATTTAAGAATAGTGAATGTCAAGCATCAAATACTTTAGTTGATGAGTGAACTATTTTGGACATATTTATTTGTAATGACACAAACTTCTATGTAAACCATTTTCTGGGCTTATAGAAAGATTATTTTATGATTTTAGAAGATGTTGTTAGGTGTATATTATGAATCCTTATGTAGTACATGTAACCAATCAAATTGAGAGATGTTCTAAGTAGAAAAATGGATCAACCTAAGTCGTTGATTCTAACCTAACCCTAGCAAACTTGTGTTAACTTAAGGAGACAAACCTTGAACATTTTGTAAGAGCAAAAAGGAAGAGAATGAGATGCAAGAGAGATGAATTCTAAGTACAAAGAGAATTCATGATGGCTATGGAGGTTGCGATAATTTTATGTATTGAAAAATTAGTTAGAGGAGAATAGAGGAAAGAAGAGAGAGGATAGAAGAGACATATATGATCAAAAGGATCAAGTACACACCAGGAAAGAGAAGATCTAACATCTAGCAATAGAGTGCTAAGAAAAGAATCATGGTGTTGAATCATTCTAACAAGTGATGTAGAGAAAATCTACTAACAAATTAGTCCTAATAGGCTTGTGTAAATATCTCAATTGAGTGTTTTTTTATTGCAAGTTTAAGTCCTCTAACAAGGCATACTTTTAGCAAGGTGTTTAAATCCTTTAATAGGGTGAGACCTAATAGTCTTTGTAAGTCTTTAACAAAGAAAACCTTTCACATGGTAGATCATACTTGTAACCTTAATTGGCTACATTTTACACTTGCATCAGTAAAGATTTGTGGGTATCATCCCCACCCTATTTTTACCTTCTCATTGGAGGATTTCTAGGTAAAAAACTTATTGTGTTATGTGTTATTTTTTTCTGTAAGGTCCACACTAGTACCCTATTCTAGATCTTGATGGAATAAAATGGTTAGGAGTTGATTGAGGTATGATTTACATTTTTTTTTTTATAAATCATGACTTAAGGGATCTCATCGGAGACTAATGTAGATTTTGATACTCTCCCCAGTAGCAGTAAGTCAATAAGATATGACCACATGGAAATGAGATTTAATGTTCAAGAAAAGAACTTGACCTTGAGACACTACGGATGATCTCCTAGGTAGTTAGGAAGGATAAAATAATATTCAACCTATTAGGAGCAACTATGAGCATAGGTTATGATGATAATCAGACATATGGGTATGTTTGAAAATGGTTCTAGATTGTTATGACATAATTAGTGAAAAATTCTAACAGCCTGTGAAGTTAAACCTAGAAAAACCACACAAACCCCTCATAATTTGATAAGGGTATATTTCTAGGAACATCACTATGCTTGACCTTTATGTTCAACTTAATCAAAGTTACTAGTTAACCAGTCTGCACATATCCATTTAATATTGTTTTTACGATTTACTAAAGATGACTTAGAGTTTCATTATTATGGGAGAAAGAGTTGTGATGATACTCTAATTGAAAATGATTTATACTAAGAAAGATTACTATTGATACACATATTTGATATTTCAATGAGAATGATAATGTAATGTTTTGAATATGCACTTAGATGAAAGTTAAATGGAATATGCTATTGCAATGTTTAATTGATAATACTTAGAATAGAAATGATTAGATGATACTTACTTATATATGTTAATGAGTAGTATAACCTATATTATCTTATTGTGTTACTAATGTTTAAGTTGAGTGTGCAGGACAGTAGAACCATGGTGATTAATGGGGGAAACAAGGTTCAATCTTATGTGAACACGGTTAAGCCAAGGTAAATATTTGGAAGATTCAAAACCTCATTGTATTGTGTTTATTTTGTACTGTGACTTTGTATGAGTGTTATAGTCAGAGAGCTTGGTTGATTATAGACATGTCATCGTAATGTGTAAAGTGTTTTTATGTGTGTGTGTGTGTCATTTGACACTTGTATTGTCTATATGACATGTCAAATAGTATTCTTTGGCATGAAGTCACATAACCTAAGCCTAATACTCATTTTGAAATAAATTAAACCACCTTGGAGAGTGTTAGGAAGAGTCACCTTTTTGATAGAATTCAAGTTACAAGTGATAGGAATTTTAGAGAGCCTAAGTGCTTCTTAAGTGCTAATTTTGTGGAAACAAATCACCCACATGGTAATAGTATGGGTTGGGGGTTAAAATGTAATCATAAGGGGGTCTAGGGGACCTAGGGGACCCTCAAAAATGGTCATTTCCAAGCCAATTCGAAAATGATTTTGTCACATAACTTCTTTCCTTATTACACCACTTGGTTAAGTCCTCATTGGTGGAAAAACATAAAAGTGAAATAGGTAGGTGAGGATGAAAGTGAAGGTCTTTATAGAAAGCTTATGCCAATCTTGGGGATTCATTCACCCACTCTCTAATTTTAGAGATAGCAGGTTAGTGCTTCATGCCATGCTTCTTCCTTGGAAATTGTAAGAGAGTATCTTTTGTAGGGTTGTGGGAGTGATATGGCATCATTTATTGTGCTTTCTTTTGTTTTCGTGTATTGTGAGTATGTGTATGGTTGTGAAACTTCTTGGGCTTCTTTTATATTTTCTTGTTTTGTTGGATGTTGAATTTTGGTCATGGGTGTGAAGGCTTCACTCACCCTTGGGAGGGAAGAGCAAGCCTTGGGTGAAGGGGTTAGTTGGGCTTGAAAGGTAGTTGAGAGCATTGGAGTATTGGCTCCTTTGTATGCCAAAATTGTGCATGGATTTCTTGTGGGGTGAAGGAAAAGATGGGGCTGGAAAGGAGGTTATGTAGTTGATGGTAATATGATGGGAGAATGCTTGTGAATAGCCTCGAAAGGGAAAGAAATTATTGTTAGTGAAAGCCTAAAAGGCATCGAAATTATTGATCTATGGAAGCCCCAAAAGGGCATGAAAATTGTTGTTACAGATTCTATATGATATGGCAAGTCTCCCACTTGAGAGCCCACCTTCACCCCATGTGTATGATTCCAATGGAGAATCATTGTGTAAACCCTAGTTGGGGATTGTAAATGTGTTGCAAAATATGTGCTTGTGTTAGTTTAAGAGCTGTGATGTTGTGTGGATGAAACTTGGTTGAGCCTTGATTCCCCTAGCATGGGGGTAGTCTCCTTGAGGCCTAGTTTGGGAGGTGAGCCTCCATGGTTCCCTATTTGACTCTCTTTTGTGCAAGTATTCTTTTGGAGAGTTTTGAAAACCTGATGTTATGGAGTCCAGTTCTTGCTTAGGAGCAAATGTATTATTATTGTGTTAAGGAGAGAGAGATATCCTCATTGGTTATGTGAAGGAATTTGCATTGTAGAGTGTGGTGTTGTTTCTATTTCATATGTTCATAGGAAGAGCAGTTCTTGTATAATTATCATATATGATCTTTCTATAGTGCTCAGATTGATAGAATTCATGCTTGATATTGTATTGAAAGAAATTTGAATGGATCATGTTAGAGAGGTTATGTTTTATTGATGTTATCCCATTTATATTCAATAAGAATGTGAAGAAAGAAGAAATTGAGTATCTTGAGATTACAATAGGACTGAATTTGAACTTTGCCACCTTGATATCTTATTTCTCTATTGTATAAGGAATAATCAAAAGTTTGATGTTTAGTAGTGGAATTGTTAATATGGTATGCAATTGATAGAAAGAATGATAGCTAGTTTTAAGTCATGGTATTGAATGATATTACAGTGAATGATAACCTTTGATGCAATAAAAACTAGCTTAACACTTCTTGAGTCCTATTTCGAATGTGATTTATTCAACAATAAAATAGTATGCTATATGGTTAAATTGGTTATTAGAATCGAAATGTAGTGCTTAGAGAAAATAAATCCCCTCCAAACAACCCTAGTAGCTAAATTAACTTTAGCAATTAAATGAAGGTCTGATAAGAACTAAATATTTTGCTATGTTTACATGAAATCTGAAGATGCACATAAGCATTCTGGAAAATGTATGGGCAAAAAGAAAATACAAGATCTTCTAATTCAGAGTAATATTTTAATGAATAGGAAGCTATCTAAGACTTTAAAAAAAATAGAAATACCTAGCTAGGAATAAATTCATAATACATAATGGGCTAAGAAGTATAAGTGTCTAATCACTATCTAAGAAGGAGCAATTTTAAATATATATATATATCTTGGACTAGCCTAGGTGCCACCTTTTCTTCCATAGCAATGAACAACCAAACCTATTTATAAAATGAAAAAAAAATATCACAAAAGAAAGAGGCATCCCATTCTAGGCATTACCTTCTAAGGACATGGGGATAAGGTACTTAAGAAGTCATTAATTGTTGCTGCTATGTCATGCTAGCCTTGTTCCCTTAGACAGCAACATCTTCTTGTGTTTTAAGAAGGGAAATGACTTTTAGAGGGAAGGACACCTTGGAGAGTGCTCACTCTCCCTCCCATTTTCTTTCACCTACTACCACCCACATAAAAGTGCCCATGTGGCAAGTGAATCTAATGAAAAGTGGGTGCATTTTATTATGTTAAGTTTTCAAACAAAACAAACCTGCCCAAAGTCAAGAAGACCTAAAGCATGCGCTTGGGAAAAAGGTAAGCTTAAATTGCATGATGTTGAGTGATAAGACAGCCTTTAACATACTCATGATGTAAGCCTAGACCGTTAGCTTAGGCAAAATAGGTATAATTAAGTGGTATTTATAAGTGGGTTTGAATCTTAACTTAGTTTTTCTTTGGAATTTAAATATGACATGTAAATTAATAAAGTTATGTTATAGTGGAAATTAATATATAAATGGGTTGTGGTGGTGGATCATTTAAATGGTTATATTAAGATATTTTTGAATTTAATACATTTGATTCTAGCATAAGGATGTAATGGGTAACTAGGAATATGTATTATATTAATCTTATTTATGTAAGTAGATATATATAATATTATATTATTTAGGAAGATACTATTTAAATTATGTTATATCATTTAGATATACCTTATATTAATTAGTGGTTATTTAGGTCGAGTGTAGTATAGATAAGATGAACAAGTAGGGCACTTAATTTTGAATATGAGTTAATGATGCCTTGATGTCAATATAAGGAGATACGAGATTGGACAGTAATCTGATCAAGATAATAATTGCACAATAACTCCAAGCATAGTAGTTTGATTTAATAATTGATACTAATAATGTTAGAATTTTCATGAAAAGATGCAAACTAAGGAGGTATAGGTGCTTGTAAGTTATAACTATAAGACTAGTAAACTCATAATAGAACATATAATAATAATGGTAACCTGAATACCGATGGAGATACATTGAGTAATAATTCATCCTCTTGTTGCAATCCTCTATGCTATTGCTGCTACATTCTCATAAGATGAATCACATCTTTCCATCAGAGTGTCCTGGTTTGAGTGCAGAAGAATGAGGGCTCATAATGCCATGTCCCCTTTTCAAATAATTAAAAAATAATAATCTTTGCTAAGGCAGGCAAGCCCAAGAAAGTGAAGTTTCAGAAAAAGGGGGTTAATCTTTGGAAACCATTGGACTAATAAATGAAAATTATTATTAAAATATGTTTCATTAACCTCTCTTGGACGTGAGTTACAGTTATGCCCTCTTTTAATGGGTTTGGAGGCATTTTGGGCTGATTCCAGAACTTGATTTTTGCTCATTTTCTTTGTTGTTCTTCAGAGGCTGCCAAACCTGTGGAGAAGGAGACCCAAGAATGGGAGTTTTCAGGTTTCCAAGAAGGCTAAGAATGGGAGTTTGAAGCCATTCCATGTGCATGCTCGTACAAAGTTTTCCTTTGTGCTAAACAGTGTAGATTTGTGAGTTTTTTTGGGTGTGTTTTTGTATGAGTTTGGTGTTTTCAGTTGAGTATTTCATATCATTTTGGGTTTCTGCTGTATATCATACTTTTAAATGTTAAAATAGAGCTGAATATATTTATTGGGACGTGATTAAACTTCTGAGATAGATTATTAGTGTTTTTGTGGTGTTTCCGGGCATATTTTGTGCTATTTCGGGAGCCCGATGATCATAGTTTTGTCCTACATTTTTGAGCTGTTGTGTAAAGGCTATACGGATCTAGAAATTTCAATTTGTAGGATATTATGCTGCTGAAAGTTCTATAAAAATTTCCATTTTCAGATTTATTAATAATTTGTGAAGTTGTGAAGCTTTTAGCACTATTTTCAGCATACCTGATTTGGGGTTTCTTGAGGAATTTGGTGGATCTTTGGGATATTTATTGTTTGATTTTAAAGATCTGATTTGAGGCTTGAAAATACCATGAAAAATCAGAAAAGGGACATTTCAGTGGTATCAGAGCCATGATCTTGCCAGCCTGAGAGTTTGTAGAAGTTTTCATGTCAGTTTTGACAACTACCTAGATCTTGCATGTCATAATTTGGTGGTTGCATGTTGCTTCTAATCAATTGCATGTCAAAATCTATGGTTGCATGCTACTTATAATCATTTGCATGTTAGTTCTTGGTGAATTTGGTGGTTGTAAAAGTTTGCATGTCAGTTTTGACAACTACCCAGATCTTGCATGTCATAATTTGGTGGTTGCATGTTGCTTCTAATCAGTTTCATGTCAAAATCTATGGTTGCATGCTACTTATAATCATTTTCATGTTAGTTCTTGGTGTTTTAAGAAGTTATATCCTATTGGGGTTACACTCTACTTTATCTACAATGGACAGGTATAGTACAGAGTCTCAGAGGACACGATCTTGGACAATTGATATCCAAAGTCAAAATAGTAGAAAGGATGGTTATTTAGACATTCAAGATAAACTTATGAAAATAAGCCATGACATGTCTGAATAGTTGGTTGAGCACCACCGTATAATGAATGACATGTTGTTTGACCCAGCTAAGGTGGATAAGTTGATTGGATTTCTATTTGGCAGATTTTCTCATAGGACAGATGACATAATTCCCAAGAACTTGCATGAGGAGTTTGAGAAACTAGCTGATAGCCAGGTAGAGGTCTCAGATTCTACTTTGCCATAGGAGGAGGTGGGAAAGGATATTACACAGATTGGTATTAATGGTCAACTTGATACTCAAATTGAGACAATTGTTTATAGGTCGTCAAAGGGTGATGCCACAAGTATTCAGGATGGTATAGTTACAACAGGCAGTGACTATAGTGTAGTGGGTTCAGATGATGATTATGAGGATGTTGTTGTGCAGGATGGTGAGATACCTAGTAGAGATGAGCAGACATTGAGCATTCATGACTTTGCTAAGAAAGAGTACCAGACACAGCTAGATGCTTCACCACATGAGGTTGAGGCTAGTAGTACTTCACATGATTTGTCCAGCCAACTAAAGGTGAAAAAAGATAGTATTGTGACTTCATTATCTCAACATGACAGGCATGTGGAGTTAGTTGGTATTGGTCATATTACTCAGGTGAGGAGTTTTCTTGAGTTACTAGTTGATTCTAGTTTACGGATATGGACTCGAGATTGTTATATTGGTGTTTGGGATTCAGTTGATTGGAGATCTTTAACACTTTTTGGTAGTAGTGTTTGTTTGGGTGCTATCATGGATTTGATTAGGAGATTACATGGTGTTGTCTTTTCTTATGCCAGTATCTTGTCCGATGTTGGTATTAGTTTTTATACATCGGTGTTGGGCTTTGTTCATATATCTAGTCGACCATACTTGCTGGAATGTGTTGATGATCTTTCATATTTGGAAGTGTGTACAGATGAGTCCCAGGATCATATTGGCATTGTTGACATCCAGGAGGATGTAGTGGGTAGTTTTGAAGACTTAGTTTCTTTGGGTATAGAGGAGTTGGACAGCAGTGCTATAGTTTTTGATACTCCGTATGTTGATATGAGCTTTAGAGTTGATTCACAGGACATGGATGGTAATACTCTAGAGACTAGTAACTTTGAGGATACTCCTTTAGACAGTGCATCAGAGGAGGTTATTAGGAGATAGTCAAGCTAGTGCCATCATGTGTCTAATCAATTGAGAGTTAGTGACCGAGACATTGCTATCACTTGCCAGCATTTCGATGCTGCTCGTCAATTGTTAGCAGTTTATGGATGGGGTTCTCCTACTAGTGATGAGTAGGAAGGCAGTTATCTTTCCTTGACAGAGATCCACTCTTTATGGGAGGCTATTCAGATTCTGAGATAGAATTATATGCAGTTGGTAGCCAACAGAGATTATCTTATGGAGTGGGGCAGTACAGCATATGATGCATTGTTGGCCAAGGAAGATGAGGTGAGTGAGCTTACTGAGTAGCTTGAGGTGACTTCTGAGATTCTTAAGAGTACACAGTTGGCTTCCAAGGAGTCATAGTTTCATTTGGCTAAGGTGACCATGGAGTTAGAGTGACTACAATCTTTACCTAATTCTATATAGTCACAAGCTATGGTGTTTGGTGATCCGAGGATGTCCATGGCCGAGATTGTCAGAGACAGTGGAGATGGGGATGCATCCATCCTTGATAATAACATTGGCATATCAGGTTCATTCCCACTAGAGTCAAGTTTAGTTGAGTTGGGTGTTGTAGCAGATTTTTGTGGTATGCCTGACATGGTGGTGACCTCTAGCACTAATGGCACGAAGACTAGAGATGTTGTATCAAAGACCATGTGTGATGTTGGTGAACCAATAGTTGGCATGGTTCCTGCTAGTAATACTACTCCCTTGGTGATTTCTTTAGAGGTAGTAGTCAGTTCCAACTTGGTTAGTGATCAATTTCAGTTAGTTTCATCTAGATGACAGTCTGAGCCATTGACTGAGATTGGCAAATTCTATCAGCATTACACTATGAGGTATGCTCATCAATTTACCTTTGATGACCATTTTGATGAGATGATGATACAGAGATGTACTTTGGTTCCTAGTGCTTGTCATCAGTTATGGGACAGTTTGATGCCTCAAGATGAGAGTTGTGATGGGCATGACATGGTGATAGGTTCTACAGTTGACAGCTTCATAATATGTGACTTAGAGCAGGAGTTTGGGAGTGATGCTTCAGTGGGTGTTGTTATTGATTCTACTCCTTTGGCTATGACATCTCCTAACTTAGCTAGTGATCAGTCACAATGGGTTGTATCACTTGTTCATGCAGTGCATGGGAGTTATGGTTATGAGATAGTGGCCGGTGATTTGCAGAGTTGTGTTGACTACAGGAGTTGTACAGTGTGTGGATTCTCCATACTTGGTATAGTTTCATTCGGGAGCATTCACCATTGTTGCAGAGTTGGATTGTACATTCCGTATAGGCCAGTGGAATGCATTGATGGTATTTACTATGTTGGTAGTCTACGTTACTTGGGTTTTGATGTTCTAAGAGTTTTTGTCTCATGGGTTTCTGACTGTGGAAGTTGTGACTTTGGAGTTTGGTTGAGCAATAATTGTTAGTTTGATTACATATTCCTCTTGGTTATATTGCAGAGGATATTGCAGGAGCCTGTGTTAATTGACAATAGTATAGTTCATGACTACATTTGGGATCCAGGTGGATTGATTGGTTTATTGTTCAGCCATTTCTTGAGGACAAGCAATGTTTGGGAGGGGAGGACTTGTCATGTCCCTTTTTCAAATAATTAAAAAATAATAATCTTTGCTAAGGCAGGCAGGCCCAAGAAAGTGAAGTTTCAGAAAAAGGGGGTTAATATTTGGAAATTGTTGGACTAATAAATGAAAATTATTATTAAAATATGTTTCATTAACCTCTCTTTGATGTGAGTTATAGTTATGCCCTCTTTTAAGGGGTTTGGAGGCATTTTGGGCTGATTCCAGAACTTGATTTTTGCTCATTTTCTTTGTTGTTCTTCAGAGGCTGCCAAACCTGTGGAGAAGGAGACCCAAGAATGGGAGTTTGAAGGTTTCCAAGAAGGCTAAGAATTTTATTTTGAAGCCATTCCATGTGCATGCTCATACAGAGTTTGCCTTTGTGCTAAACAGTGCATATTTGTGAGTTTTTTTGGGTGTGTTTTTGTATGAGTTTGGTGTTTTCAGTTGAGTATTTCATATCAGTTTGGGTTTCTGCTGTATATCATACTTTTAAATGTTAAAATAGAGCTTAATATATGTATTGGGATGTGATTAAACTTCTGAGATAGATTATTAGTGTTTTTGTGGTGTTTTCGGGCATATTTTGTGCTATTTCGGGAGCCCGGTGATCATAGTTTTGTCCTACATTTTTGAGCTGTTGTGTAAAGGCTATATGGATCTGGAAATGTCAATTTGTAGGCTGTTATGCTGCTGAAAGTTCTGTAAAAATTTCCATTTTCATATTTATTAATAATTTGTGAAGTTGTGAAGCTTTTAGCACTATTTTCAGCATACCCGATTTGGGGTTTCTTGAGGAATTTGGTGGATCTTTGGGATATTTATTGTTTGATTTTAAAGATCTGATTTGAGGCTTGAAAATACCATGAAAAATCAGAAAAGGGACATTTCACATAACTTCATTTTCCAAGTAGAGCCTTTCGATCCATTAATGAACCTTAGCAACTCCAAGTTTAAATACGAATAGTGTATCCTTTAATCTGATCGACAAATTCAGTTAGGTAATTATTGAAGCTTCATCCTAAACTATAAACTTAGAATACAACTCATACTTTCAATTATGCAGAGTAACAACCAAATATAACTGCCACCTAATCGGGGTATAAGTCCCCTTCACAGTGCACACTAAACCATTCAGCTCTTCAAGAAAATGTTAATGTATTCTTCAAAAAAAAAAAATTGGTTGTGTTCTCCCATAAAAATTTATGTTGTGTTCTCCCATTAAAATTTATGGCATGACATTATTGTATCAGAGAAAAGTTATACAACACTGGTCATTAATGAGTCCACAAATGAATGTACCATTAAAGGTATCATAATACGATACTACAAATAAGAAATAGGCCTTCTAGGAAATTGGCTCATAATTGTACTAGTATTAATTGGCAATTAAGTTAAACACCCTAAAACTGATGGAATGTAGTAATCAGCTAGAGCTATTAAGAATTAGGATATGATAAGATGTTGGTCTCACTTTTGTGGAAATCTATTTTGATTTAGGATCCTCTCAATAGTTGTGAGGCTTAACAATTACAAACCTCAGTACATGTGAAACTATACATTCAACAACAAAATAAAAGAAACATGCTGACATTCAGGATGAAATGGGTGGTTTCTTATCTTGATGGTGTCTAGGTATTGGTAAGAGCTCAAAACCCCTTGGAAATGTAGATCCTAGTCCTTCGTGAAATTTTATTACTAGTGAGAAGGAGCCCCTATAATGGAGAAAAGGAGTGAGGATTAAGAGGATTGTAATAAGGCTAAATTTTACATCTTGACTATTTTAATCTAAACTACACGTAAAGAACTCCTAAGAAGTGATGTTTGATAAAGATTAATCCACTTTTGAACCCATAGGGAAGAAGAAAATTTTTTTTTTAAAAAATTAAATTTTTTTTTTAAAAAAATACATATGGAGACATATAACGATAAATATAACATAGTACAATGATTTCATTATAGTGTATACCTCCACAACAAATGAGAACCCATCACAGCCTTCACCATTATAACAAGATGAACAACATGACTGTATATATTCACTAGCTAGGACAACTCAGAAGCAGGAAGGTTTATCTACAATAATCAGTAAAACTTGCAAGTCAAGTGTCTGCTAAAAAAAGTTGTCATTGCTCAACAACACCTTGTAACCTAGTGGAAAACTATAACTCGATTATCATTATCTCTGCTAGAAAACACTAGAACTCAAGAGAGACAAAAGCCTGACAATGTTGACTAGTCCTCATTATATCAACAATACCTAAAAGAATTTTAGACTAACATGAGATTGAATGATAGAACCCTTCTTAAGTACCGATACACTCGAGTGATGCTTGAAGGAAGGAGCGATAGACATAAATGAGATAACCCCATCGATCTCTCTTATAGTAACCTATTACCTTATATTTCTCAATAAGGGGTACTTATCATAATCTTACTCTTGTATAACAGATCCCCAGTGTAATTGGGAAAAGAAACCTTGGCTCTAGACTACATTTGATGATTCTTGACAGTAACAAGTAGGCGGGTAAGGAACTAAATCTCTAAGAATCGACAATCCCATAAGTAATAGGGGTATGGATCACTCTCTTGACCTATTCTTAGAAAGACTAGAAATACCAGGGAATCATTTTGCATATTTGCGAGTAATCTCATAATCCTAGGACAACCCTTCCTCTTCTTTCTCTCAAGAAGACCTAGGTATGACCGCATTACTTTTAAGAATTTGAAATGTTGTGAATTATTGTTGTTGTTCTTGATGTTGCACTTTTGGAACGTTTATTTATGATGGTTTCTTGGTATGGTCCCCTTTGCCTCAGGACACAACTTTTGAAATGAACAATTTACCATTGTGGCCACACTTATGTTAATTGGTGCTTTTATTTTAATTCATTTTTTTAATTATTTTTTTATTTTTATTGATGAGGCAATTTTTTTTCTATGAGTTTGTATGATACCTTTAAGTCGATCATATCAGGGGTATCCTGGATAAACATCACGGGAAAAATTAGAATATCACCCTTCCATTCATTATGAGTTATGTCTTCATTTAACCCTATAAACTTGGAAATACCTTGACTCTTGAATAAATATACTTTAATCTCACACTATGCCTAGGACTCAATGTAAAGGTACAAAATGTCGTAAGCCTATAAGGACTAGAAGTGAAGGGGGTACACACTGCTATTCTGATCTAATCTTTAATAATTATATCACTGAGCATCTACAAATGAAAGCTTAGAAGTAGACCTTGATATTAACTAATGTCTATGAAATTCTTGGAGTTAGCGAAGGATCTCAAACCTCTATTGATAAGTAAATTCCTGACGACTATTGTAGGGTTAATTAATGCTATTATAAAAGAATGTTTCAACACAAATAAAGAGTAAGGTTAGTCGATACGAACTAATGAAAAAAAAAAACTATGATGATAATGGTAAACAGATGGTCACCCAAGCAAGACATAGTATATAAGACCATAAGCTCTCAAAAAACAAACAGAAGGAAAACCCTAAAGGAAGAATAACGAAGCAAAAGAGAGAAGGAAAGTATGTCAACTAAGGTGCAACATAGGAGGATAAGTAACTTTGACTTGTAAATGGTAATGAAACTAATTAAACAAGTTGACAATGACAAAGATAATAAGATTACACCATGAAATGACTAAACTAATAACCAAAGAAATATAATTATAGAATTAGCTATTGAATATATTAATGTGATGAACCATTCTTAACTGCCGAAAGGCTAGGAATGCTACAATGGGTCTGTGTATTCTAAATATAATAGAAAATGTCTTACCTACTCCACAAAAATGTTATATCAGGTATTGATAGAAACCTTAGCTTGAAACAAAACTTGACCCAACCAATGGTGAATTAATCAATTCGTCCTCTATGAGCTATGGGACAATATGCCATAATTCTCTATTTCGATTGCATGTATAATTGTTAGAAACATGAATTGATGTCAAGGAAAGGAAAAGTGGAATAATCATAATGAATTAAGGTAAACCTTCATATGAGAGTTATGTTTATGAGTACAAAAGACTTCCAGGAGGAAGTCGAGAGCTAGGGGGGGAGGATGTAAGGCCCACACTAGTACCCTATTCGAGATCTTGATGGAATAAAATGGTTAGGAGTTGATTGAGGTATGATTTAAATTTTTTTATTATTATAAATCATGACTTAAGGGATCTCATAGGAGACTAATGTAGATTTTGATACTCTCCCCAGTAGTAGTAAGTTGATAAGTGATGGGGACACAACCTAAGCACAAAATGGAAACAACAGGAAAAGGGAAATTGTATTAACTATGAAGATAAGCTAGTACATTCTATACAGAGAAAATAGACTTCATAACATGCCCTATGGGCTTACAATAACATAAATCTAGAGATAATTTCTCCTTTCAGTACCTCCTCTCAAAATCCACTCCGAACTGCCTTTTACAATGCCAGAAATGTCCTTAAATAGACCCTGAAGGGTTAGGGACTAGGAATACATTCTAGAAAGTGCTAGTAGGCATTCACTAACCAAGAAGAAGGCTCCAAAAGCCGCGTTAGAAGTTGGTGCAAATCTAGAAGAATTCAAAAATGATAACCGAACTTCTGGGAGGCATAACTTTTGAACCATAGCTCCGATTGACGAACTGTTTACATTTTCGGAAAGCTCTCAAAGCACTTTATAGCCCTATAAACAAGCCTTGCTCATCTCCCATTTTTTGGCCCATTTTGAGGTCATTTAATGCCCCTAACCTGACTTTGAAGCATTCTTAGGAGGTCTCCAAAACTCAAAAAACTGTGATAACTTTCAAACCGTGGGGCCTTTTGACTTGATTCTTTTTCTGGAATGCTCTAAATTACAATTACATTCATCTAGCCAATTTTCACCTCCTAGTTCACCAAAATGATGGCTCAATTACATACTCCTATTTTTTGGCATTTACACGTATCCCAAGGTGTTCAAATACTCTATCCTAGAACACTAATAGTGGAACTGTGAGAGTTGGAACCTTTATTTGACCCAAATGGGTATCCAAAAATGAAAACACATGAAACAAAAAATAATTCTAAGTACTTTTTTTTTTTGTGTGACACAGGATTGCCCTTATACCTCTAGATGCTCCTGCATCAGACACCCAGGGTAGATTGAAAAGTGACCCTATCACTTTATGAATGGTAGAGGAAATCTCAAATAGGAAACCTCAATTGCTAAAATCTAGGTTGAGTCCTCTATCAGCCGTCCTTTCCACTTGACCAAATACTCTTCATACTGCCTGTTTCTGGTACTTCTACCCACATGATGATCTAGAATGTCTTCTATCTCCTCCTTCTTAGAAGCAGGAATTGGACATTGCTCTAACACCAGCTCCTCATCTGCACCATCATCATGATACTCTGTTAAGTCTGCAATGTTGAAAATAGGAGAAATGTGAACACCATCTGGTAGCTCCACCTCATATGCATTTCCTGAGTCATGTTTCTTCAAAATTTTGTAGGGGTCAAATTTATTCATTTTTAGCTTGTTGTAAGTACCGGTTGGAAATCTTTCTTTTCATAAGTGCACCATGACTATATCCCCTACTTGGAATTCCTTATGTCTTCTCCTTTGATCAGCCCTAGCTTTATACTCTTGATTCATCTTGGTAATGTGTGCCTAAACCTCCTCATGTAGATGCTTGATATGTTCAACAAATTCTTTAGCTTCAGCACTTGTCCTCTCCCCTTGCTCTATCTTCCTCAATTCTAGTGTAGTCCTTGGGCTACTTCCATATACTATTTGGAATGGTGATTTTCCAGTACTCCTATTTATAGAGTTATTGTAAGCAAACTCTGCTTGTGGTAGAATCAAATCCCATCCCTTGGACTTATCCCCAACTAAACATCTTAGCAAATTGCCCAGACTTTTGTTTACCACTTCTATTTGGCCGTCAGTCTATGGGTGATGCGTGGAACTAAATTTCAAGTCTGTTCTCAACTTCTTCCATAATGTCCTCTAGAAATACCCCACAAATTTAATATCTCTGTTAGAAACTATACTCCTTGGAAGACCATGTAGTCTTACCACCTCTCTAAAAAACAAGTCTGCAATATGGACAACATCATGAGTCTTGTGGCATGGAATGAAATGTGCCATTTTGGAGAACCTATCAACCACCACAAATACTAAGTCATTACCGTGTTGTGTCCTTGGAAATCCAAGAACAAAATCCATACTTATGTCCTCCCATGGCTTTGATGGAATAGGCAATGGCTGATATAGTCCAGTATTGTGACTAAATCCCTTGGCAACTTGACAAACCTGGCAACTCTGTACAAACTTCTTCATATCCTATGAAATTTGAGGCCAAAAATAATGTTCTCTAAGAATGGCAATGGTCTTATCTCGACCAAAATGTCCTGCCATCCCTCCGCTGTGTTTCTCCTTAATCAGATTTTCCCTCATGGAACTCCTTGGAATGCACAATTGACTACGCTTGAACAACATGCCATCCTGAATCAAATAGTCTAACCACTTGGTTCTATCTACAGCAACAGGATCTTTACAAGCTTTCCATGCTTTAGCAAAATCAGGATCCTTAGGGTACAAATTCTTGAGTTCATCAAACCCAACTACTTCAACCTGCATTACTGTAAGCAACAACTGTCTCCTACTTAGTGCATCTGCAACCCTGTTAGATTTTCCACTTCTATGCTTCAACACAAATGTATAACTCTGCAAGAACTCTACCCACTTCATATGCCTCTGATTCAATTTACCTTAGCTATTTAGCTACTGTAATGCCTGATGATCAGTATACAAAAAAAAAATCTTTTGGCAACAAATAGTACCTCCATTTCTTTAAGGCTTGAACTATTGCATAGAACTCTTGATCATAAATAGAATACTTCTTCTTGGCATCATTCAATTTTTCACTAAAATATGCAATAGGCTTACCTTCTTGGCTTAATATAGCCCCAATAGCACTGCCACTAGCATCACAATCCACCTGGAACACCTTTCTGAAATCTGGAAGTGCCAACACAGGTTGTTCTATCACCTTCTTCTTCAGCAATTCAAAACTTCTTGTAGCTGTTGCAGTCCATTTGAACTCTTTTCTATCCCCTCTTATTGTGTCAGTGAGGGGTGCACATATGCCACTAAAATTCTTAATAAACTTCCTATAAAAATTAACTAGACCATGAAATGATCTTACCTTAGTAGCAGACTTGAAGTAGGCCATTCCAAGATGGCTTTTAAATTCTTTGGATCCATTTTGAGACCTTTAGGTGATATAACAAACCCCAAATAGACTAACTCTCTTTTTGCAAAGATACACTTCTTCAAATTAATTAACAGTTTCTCTTCCCTTGACCTTTCAAGGACACTACGAATGTGCAATAAATGTTCTTCCAAAGCCTTTCTGAAAATTAAAATATCATCCAAATAAAAAATAACAAATTTTCCCAAGAACTTCTTAAGTACCTCATTCATAAGCCGCATGAAGGTGCTTGGGGCGTTTGTCAATCCAAAGGGCATGACTAAACACTCATAAAGACCATCCTTGGTCTTGAAGGTTGTTTTCCACTCATCTCCTTCTCATATTTGTATCTAATGATAGACACTCTTGAGATCTATCTTTGTGAAGTACTGAGCTCCACTCAAGCAGTCCATAAGATCATCCATCCTTGGCAAAGGAAACCAGTACTTGATGGTTATCCTATTTATAGCTTGAGAATCTGTACACATCCTCCACTCTCCATCCTTCTTTGGTGCAAGTACTGTAGGTACTACACATGGACTTAGGCTCTCCTGAATCAAGCCTTTCCTCAACAGCTCCTGAACCTGTCTGTTTAGCTCCTCTATTTTAGTACGAGTCATCCTGTGAGTAGCCTTGTTAGGAAAACTTGCTCCTAGAATCAGATCTATCTGATGACTGATTTTCCTTACTGGTGGCAATCCTTCTGGAACATTATCAGAGATAATATCTCCAAATTCACCTATTAAATCTGAAACTTCAAGTGGTATTTCACTACTACCTTCTTTATCTTTCCTAGGAATCAAAGCATAGAACATACGTTGATGTTTCATTCCATCTAAAAACTTCCTTCCATCAACAAGACAAATCCTAGCACTGCTACATACCTTTTCACCTTCCCTTTTCATGGGCTTCGGTTTGTGGTGAACTCCATCCTTTGTTAGAGAATATGTGTTTGCATGACCATCATGTACTACATGTCTATCAAACTACCATGGTCTACCCAACAATAGATGGCAAACATCCATTGGAATAACATCACAGAGAACTTCATCATGGTAACTCCCAATTTTGAATTTCACAAGACATTGTTCACTTACCGGGACCTTATGATCATCTTTTACTGAAGCAATCCAATAGGGCTAGGGATGTTTCTCCCTCTTGAGCTTCAACTTAGAGACCATCTCCTCTGACACCAAGTTGTCAGTGCTACCACCATCAATGATCACATCACAACATTTTTCCTCACATTTGCACTTAGTATGAAACAAACTCCTCCTTTGTCCTAGTTCAATCTCACCACTTAATAGGACCCTTTCATTTACCAAGGTCTCTCCTCTTTTTGCATCCTCTAAATGTGATGACTGTGCATCCTCATCCACATGAGCAACCCTAGCTTGACCCTCAACTCTCCTATCTGTCCTTCCTTGTCATTGAGGGCATTCAAAGGCATGATGACCTTCTTCATTGCAATAGAAATAGGTACCACAAAATTCTCCTCTTCCTTGTACACATCCTCTACCTCTTCCTCTCTGATTTCCAAAGTCTTGATCACGGGAGCAGTTGAAACCCTCATTCCTCTGGTTCCTGCTAGTACCCACATCTTCATTTTTCTTTTAGGTTTCATTGCGACCTCCAGATGACCTACTACTTCCCCTTCCACCATGACCACACCCTCTTTGTCTCCCTTCAAACCTCTTATTTAGCTTCTCTTCAACTCATGGGGAAAAATAGTATGCCTGTTCAACGCTGGTCATTCTTACCAGACTTAATTCCTCCTAGATGCTAGGTCGCAACCCACTGATATAACGAGCAACCTTCTCCTTATTTTCTTTTGCATGCCTTGCTCTAATCAAAAGTTGATAAAACTCCTCTATATATTCTTGGACTAATCTTCCTGCTTGCTTTAGCCCATGCATCTTCTTAAACAAATCAAGCTCGTAGTCCACAGGAATGAACTGCTTCTTTAATTTGTCCACCATGCGATCCCACCTTGTGATCTTCTCCTTTCCTCTTCTGTTTCTTTCTAATTGAACCTCTTACCACCAAATTTTGGCATGGCCTTTTAGTTTGGCCTTTGCAAACTTAACCCTATCTAGGTCTCTGATATCCTCATACTCAAAGTATTCTTCCAGTTCATTGATCCAGTCGATCAACTCATCTGGTTTCAGATTTCTTGAAAATACACCCACATCAATTGTAGGTCTTTTCCCAAATTTAGTAATGGCCCTAAAAAGCCTTTCCTCTGCCTAATTTAGAACTTCCCTATCAAATTCCCCTCCTGTTCCAATTTCTTCTTCTTCATCGTCATCCTTACTATCGTCACCTGCAACAACATTTGTTCCTCTACAGAGCTCCTCTTGCAATGCTTGTAGCTGCCTTTGGAGGGCTCTAACCTCCTTAGGATTAATAGCTCTGGACCTTCCACCATACTCTCTTCATGGAGGCATCTTCTTAACTCAAACCCATAACCACACAGTCCTGGTGCAAACTACCTCATAGTCGGCGCTCTGTCTACACACTCAAGAAAACCTGCTCTGATACCACTTGATGGGGAAACAACCTAAGCACAGAATGGACACAACAGGAAAAGGGAAATTGTATTAACTGTAAAGATAAGCTAGTAAATTTAGTACAGAGAAAATAGACTTCATAACATGCCCTATGGGCTTACAATAACATAAATCTAGAGATAATTTCTCCTTTCAGTACCTCCTCACAAAATCTACTCCGAACTACCTTTTACAATTCCAGAAATGTCCTTAAATAGACCTCGGAGGGTTAAGGACTAGGAATACATTCTATAAAGTGCTAGTAGGCATCCACCGACCAAGTAGAAGGCTCCAAAAGCTGCGTTAGAAGTTGGTGCAAATCTAGAAGAATCCAAAAATGGTAACCGAACTTTCGGGAGGCATAACTTTTGAACCGTAGCTCCAATTGACAAATCGTTTACATTTTCAAAAAGCTCTCAAAGCGCTTTATAGCCCTGTGAACCAAGTTCACTCATCCCCCATTTTTTGGCCCTTTTTGAGGTCATTTAATGCCCCTAACCTGACTTTGAAGCATTCTTAGGAGGTCTCCAAAACCCGAAAAACTGTGATAACTTTCAAACAGTGGGGCCTTTTGACCTGATTCTTTTTTTGGAATACTCTAAATTACAATTACATTCATCTAGCCAATTTTCACCTCCTAGTTCACCAAAATGATGGCTCAATTACATACTCCTATTTTTTTGGCATTTACACGTACCCCAAGGTGTTCAAATACTCTATCCTAGAACACTGGTAGTGGAACTGTGAGAGTTGGAACCTTTATTTGACCCAAATGGGTATCCAAAAATGAAAACACATGAAACAGAAACTAAGTCTAAGTAGATTTTTTTTTCGGTGACACAGGATTGCCCTTATACCTCTAGATGCTCCTGCATCAATAAGATATGACCACATGGAAATGATATTTAATGTTCAAGACAAGAACTTGACCTTGAGACACTACGGATGATCTCCTAGGTAGTTAGGAAGGATAAAATAACATTTGGCCTATTAGGAGAAACTATGAGCATAGGTTATGATGATAATCAGACATATGGGTACGTTTGAAAATGGTTCTAGATTGTTACAACATAATTAGTGAAACATTCTAACAGCTTGTGAAGTTAAACCTAGAAAAACTACACAAACCCCTCATAATGTGATAAGGGGATATTGCTAGGAATGTCACTATGCTTGACCTTTATGTTCAACTTAATCAAATTTACTAGTTAACCAGTCTGAACATATCCATTTTATATTGTTTTTATGATTTACTAAAGATAACTTAGAGTTTCATTGTTATGGGAGAAAGAGTTGTGATGATACTCTAATTGAAAATGATTTATACTAAGAAAGATTACTATTGATACACATATTTTATATTTCAATGAGAATGATAATGTAATGTTTTGAATATGCACTTAGATGAAAGTTAAATGGAATATGCTATTGCAATTTTTAATTGATAGTACTTAGAATAGAAAGGATTAGATGATACTTACTTGTATACTTTAACGAGTACTATGAGATATTGGATTTATGTTGTACATGTTCGTATGGATCCTATATTATCTTATTCAATTACTAATGTTTAAGTTGAGTGTGGAGCATAGTGGAACCATGGTGATTAATGGGGGAAACAAGGTTCAATCTTATGTGAGCACGGTTAAGCCAAGGTGAATCTTTGGAAGATTCAAAACCTTGTTGTATTGTGTTTATTTCATACTGTGACTATGTATGAGTCTTATAGTCAAAGATCTTGGTTGATTATAGACATGTCATCGTAATGTGTAAAGTGTTTTTATGTGCGTGTGCGTGTCATTTGACACTTGTATTGTCTATGTGTAAATGACATGTCAAATAGGATTCTTTGGCATGAAGTCACATAACCTAAGCCTAATCCTCATTTTGAAATCAATTAAACCACCTTGGAGAGTGTTAGGAAGAGTCACCTTTTTGACAAAATTCAAGTTACAAGTGATAGGAATTTTAGAGAGCCTAAGTGCTTCTTAAGTGCTAATTTTGTGGAAACAAGTCACCCACATGGTAATAATATGGGTTTGGGGTTAAAATGTAATCATAAGTGGGTCTAGGAGACCTAGGGGACCCTCAAAAATGGTCATTTTCAAGCCAATTCGAAAATGATATTGTCACATAACTTCTTTCCTTATTACACCACTTGGTTAAGTCCCCATTGGTGGAAAACCATAAAAGTAAAAGAGGTAGGTGAGGATGAAAGTGAAGGTCTTTATAGGGAGCTTATGCCAATCTTGGGGATTCATTCACCCACTCTCTAATTTTAGAGACAGCCAGGGATTGGGAAGGAAGAAAACTTGGAAAGCCAAGCAAGATGAGGTCTTCATTCCATTGCCATAGCTTGTAAGCAGGTTAGTGCTTCATGCCACGCTTCTTCCTTGGAAATTGTAAGAGAGTGTCTTTTTTAGGGTTGTGGGAGTGATATGGCATCATGTATTGTGCTTTCTTGTGTTGTGGTGTATTGTGAGTATGTGTATGGTTGTGAAATTTCTTGGGCTTCTGTTAGATTTTCTTGTTTTGTTGGATGTTGAATTTTGTTCATGGGTGTGAAGGCTTCACTCACCCTTGGGAGGGAAGAGAAAGCCTTGGGTGAAGGGGTTAGTTGGGCTTGAAAGGTAGTTGAGAGCATTGGAGTATTGGCTCCTTTGTATGCCAAAATTGTGCATGGATTTCTTGTGGGGTGAAGGAAAAGATGGGGCTGGAAAGGAGGTTATGTAGTTGATGGTAATATGATGGGAGAATGCTTGTGAATAGCCCCAAAAGGGCAAGAAATTATTGTTAGTGAAAGCTCAAAAGGCATGGAAATTATTTATTTATGGAAGCCCCTAAAGGGCATGAAAATTGTTGTTACAAATTCTATATGATATGGAAAGTCTCCTACTTGAGAGCCCACCTTCACCCGATGTGTATGATTCCAATGGAGAATCATTGTGTAAACCTTGGTTGGGGATTGTAAATGTGTTGCAAAATATGTGCTTGTGTTAGTTTAAGAGTTTTGATGTTGTGTGGATGAAACCTGGTTGACCCTTGTTTCCCCTAGCACGGGGGTGGTCTCCTTGTGGCCTAGGTTGGGAGGTGAGCCTCCATGGTTCCCTATTTGACTCTATTTTTTGCAAGTATTCTTTTGGAGAGTTTTGGAAACCTGATGTTATGGAGTCCAGTTCTTTCTTAGGAGAAGATGTATTATTATTGTGTTAAGGAGAGAGAGATATCCTCATTGGTTATGTGAAGGAATTTGCATTGTAGAGTGTGGTGTTGTTTCTATTTCATATGTTCATAGGAAGAGCAGTTGTTGTATAATTATCATATATGAACTTTCTATTGTGCTCAAATTGATAGAATTCATGCTTGATATTGTATTGAAATAAATTTGAATGGATCATGTTAGAGAGGTTATGTTTTATTGATGTTATCCCATTTATATTCAATAAGAATTTGAAGAAAGAAGAAATTGAGTGTCTTGAGATTACAATAGGACTGAAACTAAACTTTGCCACCTTGATATCTTATTTCTCTATTGCATAAAGAATAATCAAAAGTTTGATGTTTAGTAGTAGAATTGTTAATATGGTATGCAATTGATAGAAAGAATGATAGCTAGTTTTAAGTCATTGTATTGAATGATATTACAGTGAATGATAACCTTTGATGCAATAAAAAACTAGCTTAACACTTCTTGAGTCCTATTTCGAATGTGATTTATTCAACAATAAAATAGTATGCTATATGGTTAAATTGGTTATTAGAATGGAAATGTAGTGCTTAGAGCAACTAAATCCCCTCCAAACAACCCTAGCAACTAAATGAACTTTACAAATTAAATGAAGGTCTGATAAGAACTAAATATTTTGTTATGTTTAAATGAAATCTGAAGATGCACATATGCATTCTGGAAAATGTATGGGCAAAAAGAAAATACAAGATCTTCTAATTCAGAGTAATATTTTAATGAATAGGAAGCTATCTAAGACTTAAAAAAATAGACATACCTAGCTAGGAATAAATTCATAATACACAATGGGCTAAGAAATATAAGTGTCTAATCACTATCTAAGAAGGAGCAATTTTAAATATATATATATATATCTTGGACTAGCCTAGGCGCCACCTTTTCTTCCATAGCAATAAACAACCAAACCTATTTATAAAATGAAAAAAATATATCACAAAAGCAAGAGGCATCCCATTCTAGGCGTTACCTTCTAAGGACATGGGGATAAGGTACTTAAGAAGTCATTAATTGCTGTTGCTATGTCATGATAGCCTTGTTCCCTTGGAGAGTGACATCTTCTTGTGTTTTAAGAAGGGAAATGAATTTTAGAGGGAAGGACACCTTGGAGAGTGCTCACTCTCCTTCCCATTTGCTTTCACCTACTACCACCCACATAAAAGTGCCCATGTGGCAAGTGAATCTAATGAAAAGTGGGTGCATTTTATTATGTTAAGTTTTCAAACAAAACAAACCTACCTAAAGTCAAGAAGACCTAAAAAATGCACTTGAGAAATAGGTAAGCTTAAATTGCATGATGTTGAGTGATAAGACAGCCTTTAACATACTCATGATGTAAGCCTAGACCATTAGCTTAGGCAAAATAGATATAATTAAGTGGTATTTATAAGTGGGTTTGAATCTTAACTTAGTTTTTGTTTGGAATTTAAATATGACATGTAAATTAATAAAGTTATGTTATAGTGGAAATTAATATATAAATGGGTTGTGGTGGTGGATCATTTAAATGGTTATATTAAGATATTTTTCAACTTAATACATTTGATTCTAGCATAAGGATGTAATGGGTAACTAGGTTTATGTATTATATTAATCTTATTTATGTAATTAGTTATATATAATATTATATTATTTAGGAAGATACTATTTAAATTATGTTATATCATTTAGATATACCTTATATTAATTAGTGGTTATTTAGGTCGAGTGTAGTATAGATAAGATGAACAAGTAGGGCACTTAATTTTGAATATGAGTTAACAATGCCTTGATGTCAATATAAGGAGATACGAGATTGGACAATAATTTGATCAAGATAATAATTGCACAATAACTCCAAGAATAGTAGTTTGATTTAATAATTGATACTAATAATGTTAGCATGTTCATGAAAAGATGCAAACTAAGGAGGTATAGGTGCTTGTAAGTTATAACTATAAGACTAGTAAACTCATAATAGAACATATAATAATAATGGTAACCCGAATACTGATGGAGATACATTGAGTAATAATTCATCCTCTCATTGCAATCCTCTATGCTATCACTGCTACATTCATATAAGATAAATCACATCTGCCCATCAAAGTTTCCTGATTTAAGTGCAGAAGAATGAGGACTCATAACTTTATTTTTTGAGTAGAGCCTTTCAATCCATTAACAAACCTTAGCAACTCCAAGTTTAAATATGGATAGTGTATCCTTTAATCTGATCGATGAATTTAGTTAGGTAATTATTGAAGCTTCATCGTAAACTATAAACTTAGAATACAACTCATACTTTCAATTATGCAGAGTAACAACCAAATATAACTGCCACCCGATAGGGGTATAATCCCCTTTCACAGTGCACACTAAACCATTTAGCTCTTCAAGAAAATGTTAATGTATTCTTCAAAAAAAAAATTTGGTTGTGTTCTCCTGTAAAAATTTATGTTGTGTTCTCCTGTTAAAATTTATGGCATGACAGTTTCATGTTATGGATGAACATGTGTAGTTAGCTATTTCAATTTATATGCTAAATGATGAGATGGATGCGTGGTGAATGTTTTATGGTTAAATTTTTGAAGTACTAATTCACACCCCCTCCCCCTCTCAGAGTTTACTTTCCCATTGTTATTTCCAACATAAAATAAGATCTAAAAATAAATTAAATTAAATAATTATAAAATTAAAATGGATGAATAAATAAATAAAATTGATTACATGAGATAATATTATGGAAAGTAAATAATATAATATAATAAAAAATTAAAAATGGTAACTAATACCAATAAAAATTAAAGAGATATGTAATAAAGGACATAACTCCTATGTGTGTGTAAAATATGGTCATGTAGTTGTAAAAAACATACTTCAATAAATCTTTATATGTTAGACTAAATTAGATAAAGCAACGAGAAATATAAAGCATGAGTAATCTAACAAGTAGACTTATTTCCTTCTCTCTATTATGAGTGTGAATGCTCCTAAAACCAAAAGACCTCGATGACTAGAGACACTGTTAGAATGAAGGAATTTAAAATGCAAGTTAAGCTATTTTGTTTTTTTTAAATGCAAGTAGTATGAATGGATCTAGATGAAGATATAGTATTCTAAGATGTGATGTAAGTTTAAGTGACAAAAAATAAATCAATAAGTAATCTCTTTTAGCTTGATACACAATATCTTTAAAGTTATTCTAGTAGAGTTTCCTTACTTGTTTAATAATGCATATATGAAATGAGAGGTGATAGACTTTATTTTATAGAAATCCCAAGGTTAAATTAAAGTTGAGTTAGAACTAAGGTAATAGATCAATTATAATTGAGTTAATAGATCAATCGAAGTTGAGTTAACAAAGCAATCAAGGAGGTTAATAGATCGATCAATAAAGTTAATAGAGAGAGAAAAAATATTAGAATTTCAATTAACAACCTTATCACCTTTTCGTGATTGAAAGTGATTTAAAGAGTTGACTGAACCATCTAATTAGAAAGCTTACTTTACCTATCAATCTTCTTTTATAATTTTGAATTGATTTGTCACATTTATTTATTTATTTAAACTCATTTTTTCATCAAATTTATGATTTTGTAGAATTTTGAGAGGATAATTGAATATTAATCTCAATAAATAAATTTCCTCAATTTATCAATATTAAATCCAATAATTGATATTTCTGAGACATTTAACTCAATTTAGTCCAATTACTTCATTTTTCATGTGTAATTGACAAACATGTTCAAATTTAACTAATGTGTAACTAGGGCATTTAATTAATTTGGTTGATTTAGGATAATTTAATTGCTAATAAAGGTTAATATTTAAGAATTAATAGGTTTTTAATGATTATTGCAAGTTAACGATTTTATGTAATTTGATACTTGAATCAAATAAATAATAGAAATTGAAATTCCTTTTTAGTTGGGATTTTAATTATTTTTTATCAATAATTGAGATTAGGGGAATATGTTTTGAAAGACCAATTTTTGGTGATTATATTTTCACCTCTTTGAATTGATGAACAAGTGATGCATTGATTCAAAGGATGACTAATTTTAAAATTAAAGATAGCTTGATATTAATTGATGAAGCTACTCCCAAAAATATTAAGAGATGAGCTTGATTGGATGAAGGTCGATTAGTAAGATAGAAATTGAATTTAAACTTGAACAAACAAAGGTCAATAGGAGAGATAGATTGTTGACTTTGAACTTGATCGAACAAATTTTGATTTGATAAGATATTAGAATATTCAATTTGAACAATAGATTTTAATTAATTCAACATCTATCTAAGGATGATTAGATTGAATCTGAATTTGATTGAAAGAAAATCAATTGAGTAGATAGATAACCAACTTTGAACTTGATAAAATAAAGATTGATATGTTAAGATATTAGAATATTCAATTAGATATAGATATTTTTGAATCTATCCAAGGATAATGACAAAGTAACCAATTTGATATGGGTCTAATGAAATTGATCACTATCACAAGTTTTATTTTGAATGAAAAATTCGATTGATATGGCTCATGGTGAGCCTAATTACCATAAAGAAGTTGATTAGGATACTTGGCTTGATATGGATCTTAATGAAGCTAATTACCTTATTGATAAAGATAATATCATATTGATATGTGTCCTAGTGAACCTAATATGCCCTTACAGGATTAATGTAGGCATATGTTAGAGTGACTTCATATGGATATAGATGAAACCACTCATTCATAGAGGATTGATTAACCTTATCCTAATATGGGTCCTCATGAAATTGAGAGAAATGTAAACATATTTGGGAGTACTCATTTTGATTATTGGAAACTACAATTGGAATATCTTTTGTGTTGTCGTTGATGTCAAACCTTATTGGTGAGATAGTTTCTACCTGAGTAGAGTGTTATATCAAGAATATTGATGAAGAGGATTTGAGAAGAAGAGATAAAAAGAGGACCTAGAGGAAAGGTTGAATTATTTGGAATTACAATGGGCACTTGATAAGTTGGACTTTAACAAGATAATGTTTTTTTTAATCATAACACTAGGTGGAGAAGTTAGTTGAGTTGAAGCTAGGAAGAGATGATCAATTAAGGACTTAATGCATATATAGGCTGAAATGAGCTTCAAAGTAGAAGATTAATGAACTTATAGTTGAAGTTGAGCTTTTCTAGTGTCCATTAAGTGAACAGTAGAAGCCAAGAAAATATAGTGTCAAGCAAGCACTAGTAAAGATAGAGTATTACAAAATTTGTACTAAGTGAAGGTTGTGTAAGTTGAGCAAGATAGTTAGTGATGACTGAGGCCAAGAAATATAATTTTGTTTGAGTGTCAAAATTTATTATTTTGTGAAGGAACTAAGATTCCTAGCTAACATAGTTGAATTCTTGAAATATGTAAGGTGCGTTTAAGATAAGGATTGATGAGCTAGATTATTTAATGTAATAGAAACCATATTTGAGAATTTTTGTGCATGGATTCAAAGAGAGGTAGGAAATGAAATGATAGAAAGATTCAATGAATTTGACCTAAACCTAAGATCAGTGGTGGGTTTTAAGTGGAAAAAGATCAAAGTTGCCTATTTAAGGAGGCATAAGGATTAACCTAATAGAGGTTAGTTGATGCTAATTTTGTTGACTAGAAAACTTGAGAAGAAGGCTATGAAGAAGAAGAAGCCGAGAAGAAAAGTAATTTCTTGAAGGAGTTCTAAGTAGATCAAAGATAGTGATGGAGACATGAAGAGGAGTCCAATCAATGAGTTAGAAGATGAGCCAAATTTTGATTTGTATTTGCAAAGTGAGTTGTATTTATCATATCAACATTTTGTTAATTTATAACCATTGTATCAGTTGAAACCTTTTTATCAAGGTTGACCTAACAGTCATTTATAAATCCTTTAATCAAGGTGGAATTCTAATAGAATATTCTTAAGTCCTCTAACAAGGCCACTCCTAATAGGATGATTAAAATCTTTTGATAGGGTCACACCTAATAGTGTGTATTGTAACCTTTTGTAGGGTTGGCTCTTAAAAAATATCACTTTAGAAGAGTGAACAGTAGAAGACAAGAAAATATAGTGTCAACCAAGCACTAATTAAGACAAAGTATCAAAAATTTGTACTAAATGAAGTCATTGTAAGCCAAGAAAGATAGTTAGTGATGACTAAAGCTAAGGAATACAATTTTGGCCAAGTGTCAACATTTATTATTTTGTGAAGGAATTAAGATTCCTAGTCAACATAGTTGAATTCTTGAAATATGTAAAGTGTGTTGAAAATAAGGATTGATGAGCTAGATTCTTTAATGTAAGAGAAACTATATTTGAGCATTTCTATGCATAGATTCAAAGAGAAATTTTGAGAATTTTATAGAAGGAGAAGTGGGAAATTAAATAATGGAAGGATTTGATGAATCTAACCTAAACCTAAGATCAATGGTGGTGTTTAAGTGAAAAAGATAAAAGTTACCTATTTAAGAAGGTAGAAGGATTAACCTAATAGAGGTTAACAATTGCTAATTTTGTTGACTAGAATACTTAAGAAGAAGAATTTGAGGTGTAGAGTTATTTCTTAAAGGAGTTCCAATTAGATTAGAGACAATGATGGAGACATGAATAGAGTCCAATTAATGAGTTCACAGATGAGCTACATTGTGATCTCTATTTGCAAAGTGAGTTGTATTTATCATATCAACTTGTTGTTAATTTATAACCATTGTATTAGTTGAAATCCTTTAATCATAGTTGACCTAATAGTCATTTTTAAATCCTTTCATCAAGGTCACATTCTAATGGAATGTTCTTAAGTCCTCAAACAAGGTCACTCCTAACATGGTGATTAAATCCTTTAATAGGGTCACACCTAATAGTGTGTATTATAACCTTGAATAGGGTTGGTTGTTGACAATTGGTTAATTGTGATATGTAATTGTTGTCATTTATGGAAACACATGATGTACATGCTGATAAGAAACCTCAGAAATAAAGATACTTAGTTTTTAGTAATCAAAAAATAGATAGGAAACCTTAGAAATAAAGATACTTAGTGTTTAGTAATCAAAAAATAGTCTAAGTATAGAAATTTTTTTACAACAAAGTATTCTTTTATTTATAACATGTTGCAGGCATCATATTATGACTATCAAAGTTACATGGAGATAGTATATATGTTGACGATGATGTATATTACCTCAAATGTTTGTATGGAGTGCATAGAATAGAGATAATCATGTTCTGATGATGTAGGATAGTGCAATTGAAGGAAAGAATTGTTTTGTTTATAAAATAATTACTTCTCCAATTAGGGCCGACATCCTAGATGTTTACTCTAACTTGGAAAAGTGAATTTTGGTCTTAGCTAACCTAGCAATAATTTGTGTAAAGGCATGATATTTATGCCAAGGACTTCTTGTAATAAGAAGTGTGCTATCTTAGTGTATTATGTAAGTGAAGTACAAGTGTGGCAATATATGCAAATTTTTATATGAGCTATTTGGTGATCTGAGATCAATTTGAAGATCAAAGATTAGTCAAGGAAAAAAGAAAATAACAATAAATTACTTATTTAAGCAGTGAACTCTTCTTGTAGTTGAAATTGCATGTTTGGGTAGTGGGCTCTTCTTTCATACATTATACTACAACTCCTAATAGGGTTGGAATCTCCTAACAAGGACTTGTTATATTAAATTTTCTCATTAACTTTTAACAAGGTCCATCCTCTAACAAAAAACTTATATATCAGTATATTATCTAGTGGGTATCATCCCCACTGGGGTTTTCCCTTGGCTAGGGTTTCCCTAGTTAACAAAATATGGTGTTATGAGTTATCTTTGTCCACTGCTATTGTTACTATTCAACACTACTTTATTACTTTGTTACGCATGGTTTAAAGTAAGTAATAATATCTAGTTGGTAACTAAAGTTTGTAGATTACTGATTCACCTCCCACCCCCTTAGTAATCCCTATTTGTAACATTTGGTATCAGAGCACAATTACTTTGAAAATTCTTAATAGCTTAAATAAGAACCCTATGGATATGGAACAATTGATGAAGAACCTTGCAAAATCTCTTGAACAAATTGATCTCCTTACTAAAGAAAGAGATAAGCTAAAGGACATATATGAAGAATCTAAAGTATACATTGGTCAGTTGAAGGAAAAGATTGAACATTTGAAATCCAAGCCTAAATCTACTAAATCTGGAACTATTGATGATGACTATTTAAAGTTGAAGATAGAGTACAAGATCTTGAAGCATGAGTTGAAGATTACAAATCTGAAGTTGACTTTGAGAAGTGATCCTAGCAAAGTTGAATTTGATTTGAAGATTGAAATTGCATATCTGAGATCAAGTCTATCAAAGAAAACATCTGAGTTTGAAACATTGAAAGAAGATTGTGAAGAACTCCTTAAGTACTATTGTGAAAGGTGAATCAACATAGTGCAAATAGCAGTTTGAGAAGCTTTATTCTAGTAGAGAAAAGCTTGATGATTCCATGTCTATACAAAGACCTACTTATGATAAGACTGGTCTTGGTTATCTAATCAACATGTTAGCAAAGAAACTTGAGATTAGATCATATCCAAAAGAAAAATACAAATATAATGATAAGATTGAATCTATTCAATCTTCTAAGAAACCTAAAGAAGTTGAGCAAAACAAGGAAGCTAAAATCTAAGATGAACCAAAGCAAGTGGAAAATTCTTAGGCAACCAAGTATGAATTTAAAGGCAAGTGATTTTTATGTAATGAAATAGGTCATATGAAAAGAGATTGTACTTTAAGGACTTCAATCATGTTAAGGACTTTTATTGTCATAATTGTCATGGTATGGGTCATAATGCAATTGATTGTAGGAAACCTAGGTATGGTAATGATAGAAGAAACAATAGAATGTCTGGATATACTAACCCTATAGATAGAAGAAGATCTAATGAAAGGACATTGAGTGAAGGGAGATCTTATGAAGATAGAAGACAGATCATGTGTTGTAAGTGTAACAACTTAGGATACATTGTTCAGAATTGTCATGCACTGATGATCAATAGAATCCTGGAAGTAGAGCACTAGTATGTCAGTTATGCAATAATTTTGGAAACATAATGAAGTACTATAGAATGGACAAAAACTTTGGAGATAGAAGAAAAAATGGAATAAATAGAAGGAATAGAAGGAATGATAGAAGGAACCATGAAAGGAACTCTGGAACTAGCAAAGATCACTAGTAAATTTGGACCCAATTTTTTACCAATTTTGGTCAAATTTTGACCAAGGTTTGTCACTATTTTTCTGGTCAAAATTTCAACAAAATTTTAGGTTGTTCAAAATTTTGATGAATGTATTTGTCAAAATTTTGACCAACCTACAATTTGGTCAAAAATTTGAAGAGAAAAATAGTGATGAACCTTGGGCAAAAATTGGTTCCAAATGTACCAGTGGATAATGAAGAACAAAGAGAAATTATCACTGAAATTTGAGAAGAACTTAATGAAGAATTTGTGAAAGGAATATATATCTCAAAAGAAAAGTTAGATCATGATGAGACAGGAATATCAAAGTCAATTGTTTAGTTTGATTCAATTAAGTTGAATTAAGCTTGTTCACAATATCAAAATTTGAGAACTTCAGTCCAAGACCAAATTAGAGGTAGCAAAGTTGGGAAAAGGTTCATCTTGTTATGTGTAGATGGTATCTAATCTTTCTTTTGATTTGGAGCTCATCTAAAGAAGTTATGATAGAATTCAAAGTTATTGGTATTATAGTAGAGGCTAATTCTATAACAGAAGATGAAAAGTAAGTTTTTGCAAAGAATTTTGTCATGCAAAGTCTTGAGGATATTTATCATGATGGAAGGAGGTTATAGAAAACCTTGGGTAACATTTGAAGATTGGATAGATGATCTTGAGTTGTTAAATAATTGCAAAATGCAAGTAATAGTTTTTTTATATTTGTGAATTATGCAATTAATGCTAGTTCAAGTTGAGGGATAAATGGAGTACAAAATTGATTTTAGTTCATTGCAAACACATTCAAAGTGAAGAGCATTTAGAAGTGACTTGTCCAAGAAATTTCAAAGCAAACCCTATTTTTGAAAAGAGGTATTTTATCATTTTTCCCACAAATTTACTCTGTAAAAGTTCATATTGACAAAGATCATGGATATGTCATTAGTACACAATGTTGAGAATGAGGGTAGGCCTAAGTTTAAGATTGTTTCCATAAAACCTAATGAAGGAAACCCTAGCTCTGCATTGTCTATCACTCCAAACAATGTAGTTTACCTTTAAGACATAGAAAATTATTTTAATTACAAGTTTGATTCAATTGGCAATGAATATATGAATAAGAATATGGAACTAGTCTTTAACCTCAACATGACTATGAAGCCTAGATTTGAACATTTAAAGGGATTTGACTTGTTTAAGTATCATTTCTATCATGAGCTAGATATAAATGAATGGACTCAAATCATATTAAGTAGGATACATGATGGCATATTGTGGATGTAAGATAATGTAGTAGACATTTATGTTGACCTTATTCATGAGGTAATTGGTCTTAGAAAATAAGGCAGTGTACCCATAAGTGAGAAGATGGTTAAGAAGAAAGTGGAAAGTTACACTAAGGTAGTATAGAATGGGAAGGCTATGGAAATCAGATCCATCAAGCAAGATGATGTAATATTTCTTAGTACAATTATTGCTTATACAATTTGTGCAAGATCTCAGATCGATAAACTTTTAGCAGGATTTATATATGTAGCTTATAAGATATGTGTTGAGAAAGAGAAAGTAAATTTTAGTGAAATATTGATAATGCAACTCTTAGAAAACCTTTAAAAGATTAAGAGGACAAAGAATTGTGTGTTTAGATTTCACTCATTGATAAATCACATATTCTTTCATGTGCTTAAGAGATTTCTCGACTTTTTAGTCACACACATAATGAGTAGTGACAGACGCACTATGGAGAAGATTATAGAGGTAGTAGAAGGCATCCTAAAAACAAGATATTGGATAGTGGAAACTTAATAATGAGGACTTTTCAAAATGAGATGAAACAAAGATTTAGGATTTCACCTACAACTATGGATAGATTCAAGGAGGATATATGTATTCTAGCTGATACAGATCATACATATATTCAAATAGTGGGACCTCGAGAGGCATTTTTGGAAACCTTGAGCTATGAGTTGAACAATGGTGTTGTAGTTGGTTACATTGATTTATTGTTGAATTTAGAGAAAGATAAAGTTGAATAAAGATTCAAAAAATATAATCAGATCACACAACATGCTCATCAAGAAACCTTGGAGAAGGAATCACATAAGAAGGTTGAATCTATAATGAAGAAGGCACTATTAGAGGCCTAAATGACAAAGAGTGAATCTGAGGCTATGAGACAAACAATGAATCAAGGTGTATTGAACATACAACCCTTGTCAGTATCAAATGATGAAACATCTTTGGAATAAAGAATACCATAGGCAACAACATCTTATGTTTAGCCTAGTGAATAGAAAAGAAAATCAAAGAGATTAGTGGAAGTAGTATGTTCAAAGACTAAGGGAGTCAAATAGCTTACTACAGGACCTAGTAAGAGGCAAAAAAATTGTTGACAATTGAGTCAAGTGATGAAGATGATGAGGACCAAGAATATAAGAAAGAAGAAAAGGCGACACCACCTAAGCAAGCAATAGGAAAATCTCGACAACCATAGAAACCAAATATTGGGAAGATAAATATAGAGATTGCCAATAAAGGTAACTTTGTTTAGATGAAATTTTTTTATGATTTATATAATAATTTTGAGAAGGATCAAATTGATACATCTACTATAAGATATACCATAGCAAATGATCTAAGTTTGAAGGATACTGAAGGATTAGTGAACCATAAAGTATATGAGAGACTTATAAGTATGAAGACTCTTGCAAGAGAAGAAGTCCTTGAACTTCAAAAGTCTATGTTGAGGACTATTTGCAAGATTGATGATGAAGATGAAATAAAAGGATTGTTGAATAACCATACACCATACTTAAGAAATAAGTTAAGACCATTTCTATTCATGGTTGATGAAAAGGATAAGTTGAGAAAGGATACTACAATAGCTATTAAAAAGATGTTAACAAAATCATATGCAGCATCTCCTCCAGCTCCTAGAACCTTGAAAGTGTTAGTAAGTGGTGACACTATGCAGATTGATCAAACCAATGTTACAATTAACATTGATGATACCAATCCATTTGGTGGTTTCAAACCAAATGTACCTAACATCAAAGATATTGAGGAAGAGAAAAGACTACTAGAAGTAGAAAAGAAGAAGATAGAAGAAGCCAAGAAGCAATTTCTTGAGGAAGAAAGGAAAAGAAAGGAAGATGAAGTTAAAATAAGGATTATAGAAGAATAAAAGAATAAGAAAATAGAGGAAGAAGAGAAGAAAATATTAGAAGAGAAGAGAGAAAGAGAGGAAAAGGAAAAGGAAAAGAAAGAAGAGGAAGAGAGAACTAAAGAAGTAACAAAGAAATAGAGGGAAGATGAGACTAAACCATCTAGCTCATCTACTCTTCTCTCTCTTATTAGTTTATCTATCAATGATCATGATCAAAAAAATTTGATCTCATCCTTGACCAAGCTAATTGAGAAAAATAGGAAAGTGAAGAGTTTACAAAGAACACTGATGGAAGTGATAGACAGACTGCATAGTAGATTGGCAGTTTAGCATACTGAGTTAGATCTCGAACTGAGAGCACAAGCAGTGCTAAAATCATTGAATGAAGAGTTCACAAATCTGTTCAATATTGTAGAGGTGAAGGCTCAAATTTTCCATGATGCTAACTTGTTTAGTACCATCTTCAAGAATATCAAGAATGACTTAGTTAATCTTGATACATGTATAAAAGAACTTCAAAAATGTCAACAAGGAGGAAAAAAATTGTATGTTAAGTGTACCTTATCATACAAGTTGACTAAAGACATGAAGAGTCAGATTAAAATAAAGATGAATGAGCTAGAAGCTTTATCTAGCCAAATCCAACATCCATCTAGAAAAGTTGATGATTTTGAGAGTCAAGTTGCCAATATTCACAGTGACATTAGGAAACTGAAACTTTGAAAAGAGCTGATTTTGAAGAGAACATTTGATTTCAGAGAATACATTGCTCTATAGTTATCTTTTTTTGAGAAGAATCTAGAGGAATGTGTCAAGGCTATGGACACATATTCAAAAAATTTGTATTCAGATATCAATGCAGTTGAGATTGCATCATATGCTTTATGTGCACTTCTCACATTAGCTGAGTCTACCAAAGAGACATGGACCAAAGGTATAGATAGTCTAAAGATTAATTTTGATGATTGTATGAAGATCACTTCAACATAAGGAAAGACAAGAGTTTTGATAGTCTTTGGATACTTTTCGAACAAAATCTTGACATTTTGACCTTTGTCATTGATGTCAAAGAGGAAGAGATGTGAAAATTGTATACATGAAAAAAGTAGAAATTGTTGGGAGAGATACATGTGAAGATTGTAAAAGTGTAAAGTATAGTGTAAGGGGGAGCATATATGTAAAGTTGAACAAGTTGTAATAGATGTAATGTTTATTTTGATAGTTTGTTTTTGTCACATAGCCAATTTTCCCTATTTTGTTAACATCAATGCTAAAGGGGGAGATTGTTGACAATTGCCTAATAGTGATATGTAATTGTTGTAATTTATGATAAAACATGATGTACATGCTAATAGGAAACCTCAGAAATAAAGATACTTAGTGTTTAGTAATTAGAAAATTGTCTAAGTATAGAATTTGTTTTCTAGAAATTTATTGTTTTATTTATAACATGTTGCAAACGTCATATTATGACTAGTAAAGTTACATAGAGATAGTATACATGTTGGTGATGGCATGTATAAAATCAAAAATTTGCATGAACTATACGAAACAAAGATAATTATGTTTTGATGATGCAAGATAGTGGAATTGAAGGAAAGAACTGTTTTGTTTACAAAACAATTACTTTTCCAATTAGGATTGACATCCTAAATGTTTACTCTAACTTGGAAAAGTGAATTGTGGTCTTAGCTGACCCAATAGTATTTTGTGTAAAGGCATGGTATTTATGCAAAGGACTTCTTGCAATAAGCATTATGATATCTTGGTGTATTATGTAAGTGAAGTGCAAGTGTGTTGATATATGTGAAGTTTTATATGAGCTATTTGGTGATCTGAGATCAAGCTGAAGATCAAAGATCAATCAAGGAAAGAATAAAATAATAGTAAATTACTTTTTTGATTAGTGAGCTCTTCTTGTACTTGAAATTACATGTTTGGGTAGTGGGCTCTTCTTGCATACATTGTACCACAACTCCTAATTGGGTTGGCACAACTCTTAATAAGGTTGGAATCTTCTAACAAGGATTCAAAGTCTCTTAATAGGGACTGCTTATACTAGATTTTCTCATTAACTCCTAACAAGGTCCATCCTCTGATAAGGAACTTATATATTAGTATATTATCTAGTGGGTACCATCCCCACCAGGGTTTTCCCTTGGCTAGTGTTTCCCCAGTTAACAAGATATGGTATTATGAGTTATCTTTGTGCATTGCTATTGTTATTGTTTAGCACTACTTCATTACTTTGTTATGCATGGTTTAAACTAAGAAATGATATCCAATTAGTGACTAAAGTTTGTATATTACTAGTACACCACCCCCCCCCCCCCCCCCACAGTAATCACTATTTCTAATAGGATCCTAATAGAGTTCACTTTAGAAGAGTGAAATTTAGGTGACATTTTGTTGGTGTTTTTTCCCAAATTGGGTTTCCACATTAAACCCTAGTGTCTTAATTGTGTCAATGTTATTTGAGATGTTTTAGTGAGTAATGTTTTACATTCTAAAAGTTAAGTAATTATTGGGATAGTGGATGACAAGTTTATGTTACTAATAAGTTGTTATAGAGATTGAGTGGTTTAAAGATTAGATCTAATTTTTTGGAAGAGTTTAAAATTTTAATTGGTACATGCAGACCCGATAATAAATTATTCACCCCCCTCCCCTCTCAATTATTCTAAATCATTCTAAAAATTGGTATCAGATCTTGTTGCGCTTGTAGTGAAAATTTTTAAGGGACTTGAAGCTAAAGATTAAGATGTACAGAAAGGAGATACCCATGTTCAATAGGAGAACTTGCTTGCATGAAAAAGTTTGATGAAGTTGCACATTGCTAGAATAGGAAATTTAGTAGTATTCTAATTGGAAAATGAATATGTAAATATAACTACACCTATGATATCCTAGTAGATAAAGGAGAAACAAAAACACAATCATGAAATCTTGGAGATTGCATCTACCCTAGGCCTCTATGAGTTTGATGGTATAAAGGATTTCAATACTACAAAGAATATGTGGGAAGCCTTGTAAAAGATTCATGGAGGATATAAGAATGTACTAACATCTAAATAAGAAAGCTTTAGAGGAAATTTAGATGACAGGAAGATGGTAGAAGGTGAGAACATTGTTCAATATGTTGGAAGAATCAAAGAAGTTGTGAATGCTATCAGAGGAGCTAATGGAAAGATTAGTGATGAGGCTATGATCAACAAGATATTGATAACCTTACTTCCTATTTATGCTATTATATTTTTTACAAAATAATAACTAAGATGTACTCTTAGTAATGACTTAACCTTGGATAGTCTGGTTGGTAAACTCACTACTTTTAAATTGTCAAATTTTGATAATTGTATTGCCCCTATTATTGAATCTACCTTCAAGTCATAATTGGTTTTACATAATTCTAAGAAGAATAAAGGAAAGTATGATGATAGTGAGAGTGAATCTTTTGATGATAATTTTGAGGATCTTGAAGCATTAATAGCTAGAAGGTTATCAAGAGGGAAAGGAAAATTCAAAAGTAAACTCCCTATAATATATTTTTCATGCAATAATGGTGGTCATGTTGCTGAAAGATGTCCTGACAAGGATGAAAGGAAAGACAAGTTCAAAGGAAGAAGAGATGGAAGAGACAACAAAGAATACAGAGACTACAAAGGCAAAGGTAAGAAGTCTTGTTACATTTCTAAGGAAGAGACTAATGTTGATTCTAATAGTATTGATGAAGAATTTGTTTATGTTTCTATGAAAGATTATTTTGATGAAGATGAGAAAACTACATTTATTTCATATGTGAGTAAAGGTGATAGATGGATAATCGACAGTTGTTTCTCACATTGCATGACTAGTGATAAAAGTAAGTTTAAAACCTTATAAAATTATAAAGGAGGTAGTGTTAAGTTTGGTAATGATGCACCATGTCTTGTGAAAGGTAAATGATCAATAAGATTGACTGATAAGATAAGATGTGATAATGTTTATTGGATTGAAGGTCTTAACTACAATTTTTTGAGTGTGGAACAATTCAAGCTACAAAGTTGAATTTTAGCACAAGAAGGCTAAGATCTATAATGGTTCTAGTGAATTGATTGGATGTGGAGACCAAATTGGAGGTGACAATTCCATCTAAACATATCTGATGACACATGCTTATTTACACAATGTGATGCCAGGTGATTATGGCATAAAAGGTTATGTCATGTGAACTTTGATAATCTAGTAAGCATTAGTAACATGAAGAAAGTAAGAGGTTTACAAAGATTGAAGAAACCTAATAATGTGATGTAGGAACAATGTGAATTAGGAAAAATGACAAAGTCAATTTTAAAGAGAAAGATCTATACTTATGATGTTATTTTAGAATTGGTTTATACTACTCTTTGTGGACCTATTGGAGTGAAAAGATAGTGTGGTCAAAAGTACTTTATTCTATTTGTTGATGACTACTCTAAAATGATGATTGTGATTTTTCTTAATGAAAAATAGTTTGCATTCCAAATATTTAATTAGTATTTGGCTAGAGTTGAATAGGGAATAGGTAAAATCTTAATGTACCCAAGATATGATAGAGGAGGTGAATTCATATTTGGGGAATTGAACACATTTTACAATGATAGAGGAATCAAGAAACATATGTCTACACCTAGGACTCTGTTGAACTAACTACCAACCTTCCCCTTCAAGATTCATGACATGGCCTATCCATCTCCTATGTTCTATAAGTCTAGTAGTTGTATCAGACATTAATAGGTCAATCTTTTGGTGCAACAGAAACTCTAGCTTGTAACAAGTGGTATCAGAGCTTGGTCATAGGATTGAATCTCCTCAAGTAATGCTAAGGAGGAATTATTGGACTAACTGCCAGCTTCCCCTTTAGAATTTGTGACATAGATTAACCACCTCCTATGTTCTATAAGTCTAGCAGTTGTATCGAGCATTAATAGGTTGGTCTTTTAGTGCAACGACAACTCTATCTTGTAATAGACCCATCCACAAAATGGTATAGGTGAAAGGAGGTACGTATCAATCATGGATTGTGCTACAACATTCATGATGGAGAATAATGTTGCACCAAAAAACTAGATAGAAGCTATAAATAAAACTATTTATACCTCAAATATAGTACAAGTCAAGAAAGGTACAAGTGTTACACCTTTTGAGTTAAGGCATGGATATGCACCTAATGTAAAATATTTCAAAGTTTTTGGAATAAAATGCTACAATTTAGAAGATAATAAATGGAAAACTTGATACAAAAAGTGATGACAGTATATTCCTAAACTATTTTACTAAGAGAAAAGCATATAAGTGTTTGAATTCTAACACTAACAAAGTTGTGGAAACTACAAATGTGAAAGTTAATGAATATGCATAAAAGAATAAAGTTGAATGTAAGAAAGAACCTAAATATTATATAATCTTCACATACATTGATGAAGGTGATCTTAACACCTTACATAAACTTGAGAAGAAAGATGCCAAGCAACAACAGTTAGTTCGTACCAAGTTACATCAATAGTATGTTGAGCATCAAGAAATTGGTGTCAAACATTAGGAAGTGCATGTCAATTGTCAGCAAGAGCTTTTCAAGCATCAAAAAGTGATTTCTGACCAACCAAAAGAACAATATAAGATACATAAAGTGCTACCTGAAGTTAATCTACAAGATGAACCTAAAGAAGAAGAAGGAATAAAAGAGCCTAGATTAGAAAAATATGTGAGAAGACACCATGCACATGATCAAATCATTAGAGAAAAATACTATAGAGTTAGGAGAAGAAAATTAATGAGGAGTGATAATTTCCTACTATATGAATTTGACCCTAATTCAAGGAAGGATTCTTTGGATAATGAACACTGGATTCAAGCAATGAATGAAAAGATTGAGTAGATAGAGAAAAAGAAAACATGGTCACTAGTACCTAGACAAAAGGAAAATAATGTTATTGGTAAAAAGTGGGTATTTAGAAATAAGATGAATGAAAAAGGTGAAGTCACAAGAAACAAATCAAGACTAGTTTGTAAGGGATGTGCACAAGAAAAAGGCATTGACTATGAGAAGACATTTTCCCCTATTACAAGATTATAAGGATTGAGAACTCTACTTGCATATTCTTCTTACAAAGGATTCAAAATATACTAGATGCATGTCAAGTCTTCATTTCTAAATAGAATATTAGAAGAGAAAGTCTAAATTAAACAACCTAAAGGATTTTTGTATTTAAACAAAAGAGATATGGTATGTAAGTTGCACAATGCACTGTATGGATTAAAATAAGCCCGTAGAGCATGGTATGAAAGGTTGCACACATACTTGGTGAAGATTGGTTTTGTAAGGATGAATGATAATATAAATCTATACTTGAAGACTAAATTTGAAAAAGGGATACTTTTGGCTAAAATATTTGTGAATGATATCATATTTGGAGGAATGGATGCAATATGTAAGTTATTTGTAAAAAAAGTGATGAAAGCATTTGAGATATCTATGCTTGGAAAGATCAAATTATTTTTTGGCTTGAAAGTGTATAAAATGAACAAAAGTATCTACATTACACAATCAAAGTATATCAAGGAGAAACTAAAAAATTTTGTGATAGAAAACTCTAGACTAGTTGGAACTATTGAAGTTGATGAATGATCAACCCCATAGCTCCCAAGAATCACTTGCATGCAAACACTTATCATAGAAGAGAGAGGCAAAAAGCTATGGAGGCAAGAATTGCCAGATCTATAGATGAGAAATTCTTGATGAGCAAAAAATAAGATTGCTAGATAAAATGAATTGATGTACAAATACACTAGGTGAGCCTGTTTATAAAGGCCTCTAGAATGCTTCTAGAATGAGCAAGAAAGAGTTAGGAGATAAGCATGACAACTAAGCACACATCCACCATAATTGGATTATCCTCCATGTAGATGAGAGGATAAGTATGACAAGGTGTATCTCATGTGGAGATTTTGTAGACACCATGTGCTAAAATAAAGTGCTAACTCTTGTGTTCTCAATAGGACAACACGTAAGAATATGTAAACTCCTAGATGAAAAACTAATAAATAATGCATTTATGATAAGTAAAATTAAGTAAAGTGTAACTAATAATAATTTACACTAACAACCCCCCCCCCCCCCCCCCCCCCCCAAGTGCAACTTAGGGAAATGCACTTAAGCCCGCCAAAGCTATGATGAAATGCATAATGGGTCCCGAAAACTAGGCCAAGAAAGGTACCCATGTACAAATGCAAAGAAATACAGTAAAATCTCCATAAACTGGAGATAATAGAGAAAAACCAATGGGAAAAACCCTACTCTAAAAAGAGATGGCTGAAAACCTAGTGAAGGACTGAAGAAGCCTCCAACTAGAGGAATGTCCTAGAAGATAGGAACAAAAAGAATATCATGAAGAAGATCACTGAAGCATGAAGAAGTCACAAACTCTGTCAAAAGAAAATTGTTGAACTGTAGAACCTCCTCTAAAATAGAAGGCTACAACTAAAGTAGGAATGCCAAGAATAGTGTCTATATGGTAGATGATCCATGTCACAAAAATGCATAGGTAGCTAGCCACTGTAATCACCTAGTACATAGGATCAAATACTAAATACATAGCTCACTCCATCAAACCAAGGAAGCATTAGAAATAATAGTTGAACCCCCACTTAATGCAAAAAAGGTGAGGTGATAGTCAACTGAGAAAGCGGGCCAAAATTCTCCTGTAGAAAGAACCAAGAACATCAAGAGTGAGCAAGAGGTACAAACACCTATAAAGGCATGTGTCACCGATACATCATGGGGCTAATTTCATGGAAGGTACACTCACTTGAAAAAGGAAGAGGTAGTAAAAGGAAAACAACTACCCCCCCATGGCACTTTATAATGTAATGTGAGTACAATAAGTCAAAATGATGAAAAAGATCCTGAAAAGCAAGAAGTGGCACTTTATCTTAGTGCATTAGCAAGAATGCATACAAATGATGTCTACAAAGATTAGAAAAGGCATAAAACTAATACAAAATATAGTACAATTAATGATGAATCATCTAAAGAAAAGAAATCAATCCTCAGACTTGAAATAACTAGGATATCCACCAGAATGCAAAAATGCAAAAGATTGAATAGAATGTGCCTAGTATAGAATTTAGAAAAACAACCAACATTATTGGAAAGAGCTCGGAAAGAGCTTTCCAATGATATAAAGAATTCCCAAATTGGAAATTAGATGCTCAAGATATGCCTCTTGGAGTGCAAAAAGGAACTCCATAATTTGATAGTAGAAAAAAGCATCAAAATAGCATAAAAACTAAAAACTACCTATACCATAGTGATAGGCTCAGAATCATCTTTCTGATGATATCTCGTTTGATAAAAATAGAGTCTATATGCCTGAGATATGAGCAAAAAAAAAAAAAGATAGGTCCAAAAAGAGGTTAAGGAGGTGACAAGAAGTAGTGATGTAGTGTTGACATGTCGTTGATGTCAACAAATGACAATCCCAAATTTGATGGTCAAATAGCCATCGAGGCAAAAAAAGCCTAAAAATGACCCTTGTTGGAGGAAAAGTCCAACCACCAAAAATAAGAGCCAGACAAAGGGCCGGTTCCAAAGAAAAATATCTAGTGGCCATAAAATTAGGCCATGTAAAAAAAAGCTATTGTACACACTATTGGCACTCAAAATCAAATTCCTATTTTGAGTTACTTTGAGCCCCTGTGAATACATTTTTGTGTTTATGTACCCAGTTGTTGAATTAAGGCCTAAGTGGGGTTATATGTTTCTAAAATCTTATATTCAGCCTATATATGCATTCTATGATGATAAATTGATATTTTGAGCCATTTCACAAGGTCCCATTTTGAGTGGTCTTCAATTTTGCATTTTTTGCCAAAGTGTCAAATAGTGATCGAAGGACATGTTTGCATTTGAATATCTTTTACCCTATTAAGATTCATGACTTGATACTTTGAGGATGTTTATTATGCATATCAAAGAGACTATGTGTTAATTTTCAAGTCATTTCAACATATTTTGACTAGGTTTTGAATGTCTAAAAGTTGGTCAGCTACCTCTGTTGTAAATCTGCATTTTTTTGATAATTCTAGGTAGCCTTGTTTGACAAGTTATAACTTTTGACCAATTGAAAAAACTAATAAAATTCCTATTGCATCATATTCTAGGGGTAAAAGAAATTATGTGCTCCAGATTTGAACTTATGATGAATCTATTTGATCAGTTTTCAAACGTGATTCTGTATGCAATTTATAAAGTTTCATTGGTAACCAGAAGTGCAAATTGATCAGGGATGTCTTATCTTTGAATCTATGATTGGTAGGACCAAATGTAATGTACCCTTGCATTCTACTCTAAAAATACTTCAATTTTAATAGTTTATAAGTCTTGAAAAATCCATCTGCACACTTTACTAGGGTCATTCCAGTTGTAAAAATAGTTTTCTGTTGATGTGTCTAGTACTGCAAATCTAGGTAGCCAACTTCAGATGCTCGCCAAATTTTCCCAGTCATTCATCATCAGCCCAAATTGGATATTTATATTCTTTGTGTTAGTGTCTACTATTGCCCTAGTTTCCAAAACTTCAAGTGCCCATTTTCCCAGTTTTCAAAGCTCAAACAAAACACATTTTCTAGTTTCTTGACATGTTTGTTTGCAGCTAATTTGAAGTAGGCATGTTTAGAGGTCGATATCTTTTGACCCTGATGTCATCATGTGATGAGCATTGGTAGGTCTATTGAATGTGTTAGAGAGATAAGGTATGCAGAGTTTTAGAGCCCAGTCAGGTGTTTATGTCAGTTTTTAAAGCTAGTTATTAGGCCTTCTTGTCAGCGAATCACAATTTAGAGAATAGGGTGAAAGGAGTTTTTAATGATCAATCTTTGATCAAGTTTGATTCCAGACAGTTCAAGGTAATCGATGAATCAATTTTCCATGTTAGTTGTTCGAAAACAAAAAAAAATTAGTTGGACCTGCTTTGGGGCCCGATTGATTCGATCAGAATAACAACGTGCTATGATCTTTTTCATTAATTAGGATTCAATGAATATGTAGAAATAATGTACAAGCTGAAAAAATCAATATTATTGATACTCCAGGCTTGATTAGATGTATGCTTCCAAGATGTTATAGGAAATGAAGGGAAGTGGATATATTCAGAGAATCTTGAGGCTTGCACAGGACAATACTATGGTGTTTCTACTTTACCATTTTATTGGCATAACCATAATCAACAAAATGAGATGTTAGACTTCAACCTTATTGATATAAGGATGAATATGGAGACTTATGAAAAGAACTTGAGCTTTTTGCATTAAATATGAAAGGATATGGAAGAGAAGTTGTGTGAATCTCTTCAAAATTTGAGCTAACATCAAGCAACTAGCCAGGGAGTAATGTCAGGGCTAATGAACATATTACTAAGAGAAATCCAAAGTAGCAATGGAGGTGCAATTGGAACAAATCATCCATGGAAGGAATGAGGAATGAGGAACTCCACATTTTTTAAAAAGGATAGGAGAGCATCAACAAAGGAGCAATCCATATTTTGAAAGGAAGTCACCCACACTAGGAAAGGATGCTTTGTGATTTGGTGATTGTGTGAGCTGCAGGGTAGTCTACAGAAGGGTCTACACATGCAAAGGATTGAAGGCCCATGTTTATAAATATTAGTGCAGTCCACGCCATCAAAAAAGACAAAGGCTGCAGTTTGTGAGAAGAGGTGCAAATGCCACCAAATGATAAGAAGACCATGTTTTGGCATAGGAGTGTCTCTAAGAAAAGAGGAAGTCTCTCACACTAGGGCACTCACAAAATGAAATCCATCCACATGGAATGGCAAAGGGGACAACACAAGAGAAGGCCATGGAAAGGAAAGCCCATTGCCAAAAATTAAGATCTCCATGCTTAAGAGTTCAAGTAGTAGCAGCAATGCAGCAGAGAGATTTGCATCCAATGCAGTAGAGAGATTTGCATCCAACATAGCAAGGGGAGTTGTCGAAAACATAGCAGGAGTTTTGATCCCACATGTAGAATGTGAGGTGTTTTGTATTTATTTTTATGCCCACATACTCACATAATGAAATGTCTTAAAGAGACATAGTCACATGGATGGCCCCCCATCTGGCCAGTGGATACAAGGTCAAAGAAGTTTTGACCCTCATTGTGTGGTCAGGGGATGAAGTTTGTGGTTGTGCAATGATCTAACAAAATTGTAAAATCATAGAAAGAAAAACAAAGGTCCCTAATTCTATGATTGTTGTAAGATCGGGGCATGATTTTTGAGATCTCATGATGCTATGACTTTGTCGTAAGATCAGAGGCCCAAGAATGAAGAGGTATGATGCTACAAAATGTGTGGTTTTCATGAGGTTGGGCAACTGGAAATCATCATATGTAATGCTACGAAAGGTTTAATATATTAATGTGGTCTATGGTTTTTATAATGTCGTAGGATCAAAAGGGTCATTTTTTGATGTGGAGATGCTACAACAGGAAGCAAGGATTAATAGATTCATTATATATTAAAAAAATTATCATATCATTAGGGAGGATAATTCAAAGAGCTACAATATTATGGTTAATATCATAGGTTTAAAATTTAAAGTATTTCAAACCCTGGGTACATTTCAACAAATGAAAAATCAACAAGTGGACTTAGAGAGATAAGGGGAAGTGAAAAATGAATTAAAAAATGAAAACTCAAAATGATTTGAATGCACATTTTTTGAACAAGAAATATTTGAATGATTTAATAATGTTATATAGTTTATACTAGTAACTTTTCAATTTTTTTCAATTTTTTAATGCTCTATTCATTCTGGGAGCTAGATTTTTGAAATGGTCCCAAGGGCATGAATTTGAATTGAAATAAGCATTATTATAGATCCTAGAATTAGAAAAGATCAAATTTTCCATTTTTGCTATCAGATTTTGTGTAGGTGTTTGCCAAAAGTAGCTACAGGAGATTTTTTTATTTTGGGGGATTCTCAGTGAAAAGTGCATATTTGATGTTGCAAATGAAATTGCAATCAAATATAGCCATGATTTTGTCACTTTTGGTTTCATCAACAGTATTGTGGATGATTTGATTATTTTTTATGCAGTTGGGAGAAATTATGTTTTTTGGCAACAACATAAGTGAATTTCCCGGCAAAGCAAAAGTGACATGTTAAGATTGGATTTTGAAGCCTCGGTACAGTTTATGATGTATTTCTGATATTTCCTTCATGAGATATTTTGCAGATTAAAAGGGGATATATCAAATATTTTGGCATCATTTGTGGTTTTTCATTGTAGGTTGTTGAAGGAAGTTTAGTTTTAGCAACTTCAGATTGAAGACATTCTCAGTGGGACACATGTCAATTTCATATTCTAGACTCTAAAATATCTTCTCTCCTATATATCTTCCTTTTCTGCTTATTCTAAGGATTCTAGTTCTTGGATATTTTTTCATTATAGTGTTACTACTTTGTGGTTCCAGTCTAGTTGAAATCCCTCCCCTTTACTATGATACCATTTTCCCAGTGTTCCTCTATTGTGAAGAGTTGTATTGTATCTCTTTTGAAGCATTGAGCATTGTTATATTATACAGTCATTCATTTTGTATTTACTAAATTTTGGCATGCAGATGATGTATTTTTTTTCAAGGAAATTAATGCAAGAGTTTCATTTCTTTTAGTTTTATTCTAATTCTCGTCTCCTGCTTCTATTATTTTCAATCTTTTTTGTTTGAGAATGAAGAGCTTCAACTCAATTGTAATCTCTTAAGACTATATGTCAGGATGAATTTTTTGTTGGACTAAAGATCCATGTAAATGCGTTTTTACATTGACAGGGTTGCAGGTTACACCAAGAGGATTTCATCATAAGTATGAGAGTTGTTATAAAGATTGATGTCTATTTGCAAGTCAAATAGATAGATCATATGCCTGAATATATGAGTATACTTTAGATATCCATCTGTATGTGAAGGTTTAGTTGATGTCCAATGGATAAGGGACTAGTTAGCTTGGAGGTTACATCTTCTCTATTGTTGCATAATCGGATGATGTTGAGATCCAAATTATCAACTGAATATCTTTCCCTTTATGTTTAAGAATTAAAAGAGTTTTCCTTCACTTGGTTTTTCATGTTCATGTGCTCTGTTATTAGCTATTTCACCCATGAATGCTTGCATAAACATAGAAGATTAAGGGATTTTATTTATTATTGAGATTTAGTTATATGTCTTTACACTGGTACCATATAAAGAATCCGAGGTCCACCTGCCTAGGTCTTATAGAGCCTGAAAAAGAAGAAGGAATTATCCTTATAGTTGGCCCAAGACTATATTCAAGTGCATCAATCATAGGAATTTTCTAACCTTAGATGTATTGGTATGGTTTCTTGGTTATTTTCAAAACTATTAAATCAGGAGCCAACAAAATGGCAATTCTGCTAGGAAGTATTGCAATCTAAAAGTGATTCAATACAATTACAAGAACGACATGTGTAAAGTCTATTATTAGTTGGAGGTGTTTTCAAAGTGTTGTAGTGTTTGAAGTCAAGAATGAACAACATGGTTTGTTCTTTGTTCTGTGTTTTCAAGATTTTAAATCTATAAGAGTGGTTTGATGATCTATATTTTTTCCTACCATTAAAAGTTTGGTTCAGACTTTGTCAAGTTAGAAATCTTGTTTTATTTTTCATATGTATGAGTGCTAACTCTGTCTTTGTACTAGTGTATCCTAGTTCATTTCATGTTCAAAAGTTGAAGGACTTTCAGTTGTAGTGCAGATTTGAAGCTCTTGTTAGTTTCTTGGAAAAGAAGTGTTTTTGATTAAGGTTCAGTGTTGTTGCTTCTGCTGGTTGAAAAAAATCTAAACATTCAAAGTAAATCACTACTATGATTTATTTGTCCCTTTAAAGAAGTTGGAAGCTCTACAAGGTTTTCATTAGTGTGTGAAAAGAGTGTCAGTTCACATTTGTGCCAGAATTAGCAAAGGAAAGTTTTTGCATCAGCATTGAAGGTATTTTACATTTCATGATTATCATTTTCATGAAAGTTTAATGTTAAAAATTAGTACCTCAATTCAGTGAGTTTTAGAACTAGAGAAAGAGGTGAAGTTTTTATTCAAAGATGAATTTAGACATCAGGTCTGAGGTTAGTTTGCCAATTTCTAAAAGTTTGAAAACTATGGCTAGTAATATTGTTATGTTGAATAAGCAAATCCACAATATGATTATCAGTATAGTCAAAGGGAAAATGATAAGTCTTCAAGGTCTAAATGTTCAAAAATTTTATATAAAGTTTAAGTCAGCATTCAATATGATGTCTTTGCATTCTAGACTGGAGGAATCTTCCCTACCAAGTGTTTTCCTAGATGTTATAGCACCCAATTTAGTTAATTGGCTAGCACCTATAAGGTTACAAGAGATGTTAGTAGATGAGAGATTCATTAAGGAGATGAAAAGTGATAATGATAGTGTTTATATTATGTCTCCTAATGATGATAATACATGTGTTGAAAGTCAAGGTAATCATGAATGTAATGAATCTATAAATAATGATGATCTGTCTTCTGAGTGTGAAGAGATGGATTCATTTTTTAATGAATCAAAAGATTGCAACCAACATAAAGGAGACAGATATGAAATTGAAAATGATTCTTATGATAGTGAATATGAATTTGAGGAAGTTTGTAACAGTAGTAGAGGTGTTGATTTTTATGGTGAGAATGAGTGTTATAATGATTCTGATATTTCAGATTATTGTAGTAATGATTCTGCTACTATGAGTTCTTCATGTCATCCAGATAATAATCACAGCTAGGAGAAGATTTGTGAGGAATTCTTCTCTAGCTCTAATGAGATTTTAGACTTATTGGCTCATGAGTTTGATAAATTTGTAAGTAACTCTAAGGATGTTTGTACTCTCCCTCATAATTTTTCTTCATTTGGTCAAGTAACTTCCTCAATATTTGATGTGGAAAAAGATACAAAATCTAAAAGATCTTCATCAAATTTTGGAGGTACATATAGCAACACCTCAAGTGTATATGCACATGACGATTTGATAGATGGAGGGGATGTGTTTGAGGGGAAGTTTGCTATTGTCTCAATGTTTTCTCATGCTGATGATTGCAATGAAATATGTTTTGATACTCCAGATGAATAGGAAAACATTAAAAATAATGTTGCTGATTCTGATTTCCCTTTTATTACTAAAAAATCATGTAATAAGACATCTAATGATTTCAAGGTTCTCTCTAACAACATGTTAGATGAAGATAAATATTGTGATCAACAATTTTTGGATCAGCATTTTCAGATCAATTTTTTCAGACTTGGTGACTAACCAAATTTTTCAATATGAAGAGTTTTTAGCAAATGATAAATCTAATGTGGTCAATAATATGACTGCAAAGAGGCTAGAATTATATTTTATGTACCCTTCACACCCAGATACACAAGGTGAGTTGCATTTTCTTGACATATGCAACTTGATGAACGAAGTGGAATATGAATACTTTATTTTCCTCTTGATAGCATGCATCTGTCATATGTTTATGATGGTTCTTAGTTTGATTTTTATATTCAAGAGCATGCTAATATGTATTTTCATAGTGAGAAAGACAAAGAAATTGATTCAAGTTTCTATACACACTATGAAAATGGTTTTGTTTCACCTAATCTGCTAATGAGAAGATCTAATGTGTGTGGTGAAAATGTTATAAATAAAAATTTCAATTTACCTCATGGAGATGTATATGAAAATCATGTTTTTGATAGAGGTAGGAAGCTTTGAGAAGTTTCGGTGGCTCAGGGTCACCATCTTGTATAGTTAGAATAGGTTTCATGCTTTTAGTTGTTGTTCAGAGAAAGTTTTTGAGTGGTCTTCTTCAGCTAGAGATCTAAATTATTGCCATGCCTATAAGGAGAATGCATCCTAGACAAAGCCACTATTGGCACTCAAAATTGCATTCCTATTTTGAGTATCCTTTAAAAATTTTGAGTTAGTTTGAGCCCCTGTGAATACATTTTTGTGCTTATGTACCCAGTTGTTGAATTAAGGCCTAAGTGGTGTTGTATGTTTCTAACATCTTATATTCAACCTACATATGCATTCTATGATGAAAAACTAATAATCTGAGCCATTCTATGAGGTCCCATTTTGAGTGGTCTTCAATTTTGCATTTTTTGCCCAAGTGTCAAATAGTGATCAGAGGGCATGTTTGCATTTGAATATCTCCTACCTAGTTAAGATTCATGAATCGCCACTTTGAGGATGTTTAGTATGAATATCAAAGAACCTATGTGTCAATTTTCAAGTCATTTTGACATATTTTGGCAAGGTTTCAAATGTCTCAAAGTTGGTTAGTGGCCTCTGTTGTAAATCTGCATTTTGTTCATAATTTCGGGTAGTGCTATTTGACAAGTTATAAATTTTGACCAATTGACCCAAATAAGAAAATTCATATTGCATCATAATTTAGGGGTCAAAGACTTTATATGCTCCAGATTTGAACTCATGACAAATCCATTTGATCAGTTTTCAAATGTGATTCTGTATGCAATTTATAAAGTTGCATTGTTAACTAGAAGTGTAGATTGATTGGGAGCCTTGTTTAGGATGTCATATCTTTGAATCTATGATCTGTGGGACCAAATGGATTGTACCCCTACATTATACTCTAAAAATACTTCAATTATACTAGTTTATAAGTCTTGATGAATCAATCTGCACACTTTACTAGGGTCATTCCATTTGTAAGAAATACTTTTCTGCTGATGTGTCTAGTCCTGCAAATCTAGGTAGCCAACTTCATACGCTCACCAAATTTTCCCAGTCATTCATCATGAGCCCAAATTGGAGATGTATCTTCTTTATGTCAGTGTCTACTATTGCCCCTGTTTCTAGAACTTCAAGTTCCCATTTGCCCAATTTTCAAAGCTCAAACCAAACTCATTTTCCAGTTTCGTGACATGTTTATTTGCAAGCAATTTGAAATACACATGTTTGGAGGTCAATATCTTTTGACCTTGATTTCTACATGTGACAAGTTTTGGCAAGCCTATTGAATGTGTCAAAGAGATAAGCTATCCAAATTTTTAGAGCCCGACCAGGTGTTTATGTTAGTTTTTAAAGCCAGTTATCAGGCCTTCCTATCAGCAAATCACAATTTAAAGAACAAGATGAAAGGATTTTTAATGATCAATATATGATCAAGTTTGACTTTAGAAAGTTCAAGATGATCAATGAATCAATTTTCCATGTCAATTTTTTGGAAACAAAAAAAAAATTAGTTAGACCCGCTTTGGGGCCCGACTGATTCTATCAAAATAACAACATGCTATGATCTTTTTCGTTAATCAAGATTCAATGAATATGTAGAAATAATGTACAAGATGCAAAGATCAATGTTATTGATACTCCAAGCTTGATTAGATGTATGTTTCTAAGATGTTATAGGAAATGAAGGGAAGTGAATACATTCGAAGAATCTTGAGGCTTGCATAGGACAATACTATGGTATTTCTACTTTACCATTTTATTGGCATAACCATAATAAACAAAATGAGATGTTAGGATTCAACCTTATTGATATAAGGATGAATATGGAGACTTATGAAAAGCACTCAAGCTTTTTGCATCAGATATGAAAGGATATGGAAGAGAAGTTGTGTGAATCTCTTCAAAATTTGCACTAACATCAGGCAACCAACCAAGGAGTAATGTCAAGGCTAATGAACATATTGCTAAGAGAAATCCAAAGCAACAATGGAGGTGCCATTGGAACAAATCATCCACGATAAGAATGAGGAATGAGGAACTCCACATTTTAAAAAAAGGACAGGAGAGCATCAACAAAGCAACAATCCACATTTTGAAACAGGAAGTCGCCCATGCTAGGAAAGGATGCTTTGTGATTTGGTGATTGTGTGAGTTGTAGGGTAGTCTATAGAAGGGCCTATACATGCAAAGGATTGAAGGCCCATGTTTATAAATATTAGTGTAGTCCATGCCTTTAAAAAAAACAAAGGTTGTGGTTTGTGAGAAGAGTTGCAAATGATGTCAAATGATAAGAAGACCATGTTTTGGCATAGGAGTGCATCTAAGCAAAGAGGAAGTCTCTCATGCTAGGGCACTCACAGAATGAAATCCACCCATGTGGAAGGGTAAAGGGGACAACACAAGATTAGGCCATGACAAGGAAAGCCCATACCCAAAAATAAAGATCTCTATGCCTAAGAGTTCAAGGAGTATCAGCAATGCAGCAAAGAGATTTGCATCCAACGTAGCAGTGGGAGTTGTGGAAAACATAGCAAGAGTTTTGATCCCACATGTAGAACGTGTGTTGTTTTTTATTTGTTTTTATGCCCACATACTAACACAATGAAATGTATTAAAGACACATCTCTTTTGAGACTGACCTTACGTGGAGAGACCCCCCATCTAGCCAGCGGATGCATGGTCAATGAGGTTTTGACCCTCATCATGTGGTCAAGGGACAAAGTTTGTGGTTGTGTGATGATCTGACAAAATTGTAAAATCATACAAAGAAAAAAAAATGTCCTTGATCCTGCAATTGTCATAAGATTGGGGCATAATTTTTGAAATCTCGCAATGCTACGACTTTGTCGTAAGATCAGAGGCCAGAGAATGAAGAGGTACAATGCTCTAAATTGTGTGGTTTTCATGAGGTTGGGAAAGTGGCAATCATCATATGTGATGCTATGAAAGGTTTAATATATTAATGTGGTATGTTCTCTGTATAATTTCGTAGGATTGGAGGGGTTAATTTTTGATGTGGAGATGCTACAATGGGAAGGAAGGATTAATATATTCATTATATATTAAAATTATAATCCTATCATTGGAGAGCATGATTTCAAAGAGCTATGATATTATGATTAATATCGTAGGTTTAAAATTTAAAGTATTTCAACTAAGTACATTTCAACAAATGAAAAATTGACAAGTGGACTGGGAGAGATAAGGGGAAGTGAAAAATGAATTAAAAAATCAAAACTCAAAATGATTTGAATGCATGTTTTTCAAACAAGAAAGATTTGAATGATTTAATAATGTTATAAAGTTTATACAATGTAACTTTTTTTTAAAATTCAATTTTTTAATGCTCTATTTAGTCTAGGGACCAGATTTTTGAAATGGTCCCAGGGGCACAAATTTGATCTGAAATAGGCACTATAATATACCGACAAAATTGGAAAAGAGAAAATTTTCCATTTTTGATATTATATTTTGTGCAGGTGTTTGTTGGAAGCAGCTATAGGAGGTTTTCTGATTTCAGGGTCTTCTAAGTGAAAACTATAGATTTGATGTTGCAAATGAAATTACAATTAGATATAGCCATGATTTTGTCACTTTTCATTTCATTAGCAGTTTTGTGGATGATTTGATTATTTCTGATGTAGTTGTTAGAAATTATGTTTTTTGGCAACAACACAAGTGAATTGCCCAGCAAAGCAGAAGTGACATGTTAAGATTGGATTTTGAAGCCTCAGTATAGTTTATGATGTATTTATGATATTTCCTTCACAAGATGTTTTTCATATTAAAAGGGGATATATCAGATATTTTGGCATCATTTATGGTTTTTGATTGCAAACAATTGAAGAAAATTCAACTTCAGCAACTTCAGATTGAAGATATTCTTAGTGGGACACATGTCAATTTCATATTCCAAATTCTAAAATATCTTCTCTCCTATATATCTTCATTTTTTGCTTATTGTAAAGGTTCCAGTTCTTGGATATTTTTTCATTAGAGTGTAACTACTTTGTGGTTCCAGTCTGGTTGAAATCCATTCCCTTTATTGTGATACCATTTTCCTAGTGTTCCTCTATTGTGAATAGTAGTATTGTATCTCTTTTAAAGCATTCTTATATCACACAGTCATTCATTTTGTATTTACTAAATTTTGGCACATAGATGATGTATTATTTTCAAGGAAATTAATGCAAGAGTTTCATTTCTTTTAGTTTCATTCTGATTCTTGTCTCCTACTTCTATTATTTGCAATCTTTTGTGTTTGAGAATGAAGAGCTTGAACTCAGTTGCAATCCCTTAGGGTTGTATGTTAGGATGAATTTGTTGTTGGAACAAAGATCCATGTAAAAGCTTGTTTACATTGACAAGGTTGCAGGTTACACTAGGAGGATTTCATCATAAGTATGAGAGTTGTTATGAAGATTGTTGTATGTTTGCAAGTCATATAGATAGATCATATGTCTCAATATATATGTAGACTTTAGGTATCCATCTGTATGTGAAGGTTTAGTTGATGCCCAATGGATAAGGGATTGGTCATCTTGGAGGTTACATGTTCTCTATTGTTGCATACCCCGATGATGCTAAGATCCAAATTATCAATTGAATATCTTTCCCTTTATGTTTAAGAATTAAAAGAGTTTTCCCTCACTTGCTTTATCAGGTTCATGTGTTGTATTATTAGCTATTTCGCCCATAAATGCTTGCATAAACATAGAAGATTAAGGGATTTTATCTATTATTAAGGTTTAGTTATATGCCTTTACACTGGTACCATATAAAGAATCTGAGATCCATCCACCTAGGTCTTATAGAGCCTAAAGAAGATGAAGGAATTATCCTTATAGTTTGTCCAAGACTACAGTCAAGTGCATCAATCATAGGAATTTGCTAACCTTATATGTATTGGTTTGGTTTCTTGGTTATTTTCAAAATTATTAAATTAGGAGCCAACACACACCTCCCATGTCAAAAATCATGTAGATACATGTGTAGCAAAATAACAAAAATTATGCATTAAACTTGATTATAGTTACAAGCTTTGCCAAAACAATATGGGGCCAACACAAGCAAAACCAGGTGCAAGGCCCATAGAGCAAGAACAAGTATCGTGGGCATGGTACAAGGGTAGAGATTGTTGGAGTAGTGAAGGTAGTGATTGGAGAGGTCATGGAGGGTCATGGGTGGTGATATGGTGGCGCCTCTGAAGAATCTAGAAAATTTTGGGAGCCAAAATCCATGCCACCAAAAAACATGCAAGTAAATTTACATTTTTTTGAAAAAAAATTGTTAAAAACATATATATAAATATATATTTTTACAAAATTTTCACAAAAAAAGTGTAAATACAAATTTTTTTTGAAAAAAAATTGTCTTGATCTATGTGCAAGGGCAAAAAAGGCCCTTTGGCAAAAAAAAGCCTCCCCAAATCCAAACTCTGAAAAATTGGTCCTTCACAAATCTAACCCAAAAAAACATGTTGAAAGCTCAGATCTGAAAACCAATGTCAGATCCAATGCCAAATCTCTCATGAATAGAATAGGGGCATGAAGATCTAGAGCTTGAATACCATGTTGAACTTGATGAACAATCAACCCCATAGCTCCCAAGAATAACTTGCATGCAAACACCTGTCACAGAACAGAGAGGCAAAAAGCTATGGAGGTAGGAATTGCCAGATCCATAGATGAGACATTCCTAATGAGCAAAAATGAAGATTTCTATATAAAATGAATTGATGTATAAATACACTAGGAGAGCTTGTTTATAAAGGCCTCTAGAATGAGCTAGAAAGAGATAGGAGATAAGCATGACAACTAAGCACACGTCCACCAAAAGTGGATTATCCTCCATGTAGATGAGAGGATAAGTATGATAAAGTGTATCTCATGTGGAGATGTTGTAGGCACCATGTGCTAAAATAAAGTGCTAACTCTTTTGTTGTCAATAGGGCAACACGTAAGATTTTGCAAACTCCTAGGTGACAAACTAATAAATAATGCATTTATCCTAAGTAAACTTAAGTAAAGTGTAAATATTAATAATTTACACTAACAAGAACATGAATGACTACTAGAAATAAAATTTAAAAGAATTGTAATTCTATTTATGTGAATCAAACCTTGTATAGATCAATAATTGGAAAGTTTTGATATGTTGTTCATAATAGGCTAGATAATTGACTAGTAGTTGGGATTGTTGCTAGATTTTTTTGCAAATCCTAAAGAGAATCATATGATGGCAGTGAAAAGAATAGTGATGTATCTAAGAGGAACAAATAATTATTGATTATACTAGAAGAAGAATGACAAGTTTGAATTAAAAATGTATACTGGTATAGATTGGGATGGAAATGTTGATGAAAGAAAAAGTACAAGTGGTGGAGCTTTCTTTCTAGGAAAGAGACTATTTTCATGCACAAGAAAGAAGAAAAATTGCATCTCCTAATCTACAATAGAAGTTGAATATGTAGCAATAGCATTTAATTATTCTAACATAGTGTGGCTCAGGAAAATGTCAAAAGTAATGAAGAAAGAGATCACTAAATTTTTGTTATATTCTAATGATAACACAATTTCTATAAACATATCAAAAACTCATGTGATGAACATGAAGACCAAGCATATTGCTATCAAGTATCATTAATTGAGAGAGTTGGTACAAGACAAAGAAATAATATTAGAATATGTGAATACAAAGAAATAAATAGCTGATATATTTGCAAAAGCATTACCTAAGTATGCACATGAATATCAAAGAGATAAATTGGTGGTGATTCCCCTAATTGAAGCTACTTAAGCTAAGATGGAGCTCTAAAAAATATCTTATAAATTGATGCATAAGGTCATACTCTAGGACCTACCTAAAGATGTCAAGAGAGAAGCACAAGGTGTTGAATCATTCACAAGCAAGATGATAGAAGAAGAATGTAGTTCAGAGTAGATAGAATTAACTAAAGATGTACATTGATGTATCTTTAGCGTTACTATCAAAGAGGGATATATGAAGTAGCTATCATTAAAAATCAAAGGGAGAGAATTGTATGTTAGTTACCATGAGGACAAAAAGTTAACAAGGAAGTATAGTTAGTTATCCATGCAGTTATTATCAATAAGATTGAGGTGTTGCCATCAAGAGATACGGAAGAAGTTCAGAAGATGTAAATCAATGAGGGAGATTATGTTCTAATCTAATGGAGGGATCTATTAGAATTTTACTAGAGGTATTATATATCAAAGTTGCATGGATGAGAATAAAAAAAAAACTAAAGATATTAATGGAGATCTATTATTGAACACAAAGGGAGTTGAAATAAGAAAATCAAGTGGATACTCAAATAATTTTTGGATTGTATGGTAACTAGAAGTGTTTCCATCAATTCCAAAGAGGAAGATTATGGGAAACTACAATTAAAATTATTGTTATGTTTTCATTGATGTCAAACCTTATTGGTGAGATAGGTGTTACTTGAGTAGAGTTTCATATCAAGATGATTGATGAAGAGGATTTGAGAAGAAGAGATAACAAGAGGACCTAGAGAAAAGGTTGAGTTATGTGGAATTATAATGGGCACTTGATTAGTTTGAGTTTTAAAGAAAATGTGTTTCTTAATAATAACACTAAGTGAAGAAGTTAATTGAGTTGAAGCCTAGAAGACACGATTAATGAAGGAATAAATGCATAGACTAAACTAAGCTTCAAAGAAGAAGCTTAAAGAAATTATAGTTGAATTCAAGTTGTGCTATTGTTGACCAAGTGTATAGTAGAAGTTGAGAAAATATAGTGTCAACTGAGCACTAGTAAAGACAGAGTATCAAAAAAGTTAGACCAAGAATAGTTAGTGTAAGTTAATCAAGACAATTAGTCATAACTGATTTATATAGTGATAATTGAGGCTAAGGAACACAACTTTGGTCGAGTGTCAATATTTATTTTTTTGTGGAAGAATTTAGATTCCTAGCTGACATAGTTGAACTCATGAAATACGTAAATTGTATTGAAGATAAGGATTGATGAGTCGGATTAGTTAATGTAAGAGAAACAATGTTTGAGTTGTTCTATGCATGGATTCAAAGATAATTTTTGAGAAGTTTCTAGAAGGATAATGAGGAAATAAAATGATGGAAGGACTTCATGAGTCTTACCTAAACCTAAGATCAATGCTAGTGTTTAAGTGCCAAAAGATAAAAGTCTCCTATTTAAGAGAAATAAGGATTAACATAATAGAGGTTAGCAATTGCTAATTTTGTTGACTGACGAACTTGAGAAGAAGACTATAAAGATGGAGAAGTTGAGGTGAAGAGTGATTGTTTGAAGGAGTTATAATAAAATTAGCAACAATGATGGAAACATGAATAGAGTCTAGTCAATGAGTTAGCAAATGAGGTGCATTGTGATCTATATGTGTAAAGTGGGTTGTGTTTATCAAATCAACCTGTTGTTACTTTCTACCTATTGTATCAATTTAAATCCTTTAGTCAAGGTTGACCTAATAGTCATTTATAAATCCTTTAATCAAGATAACATTCAAATGAAATATTCTTAATTCCTTTAACAAGGCCATCCTAACAACGTAATTAAATCCTTTAATAGGGTCACACCTAACAGTGTGTATTGTAGCCTTCAATAGGGTCAAATCCTAAGAGAGCTCACTTCATAAGAGTGAAAATTTGATGACATGTTGGTGGTTTTTCTCAAATTGGGGCTCCGCATTAAATCCTAATGCCTTACTTATTTGAATTTTATTTGAGATGTTTTGTTGAGTAATGTTCTACATTGTGCAAGTTAAGCTATTATTGGGATAGTGGACTACAAGTTTATGTTATTGATAAGTTTCTATAGAGACCAAGTGGATTAAAAATTTGATCTAAGCTATTTGAAGAGTTCAAAATCTTTGATGTGCTCCTAGAAATGAGGAGTTTCTATTTAGATTATATTAGTAGATTAATTGATTGATGCAATGATACATTCATCCTACCCCCTTAGGAGAAAAATCAAAAGATCAAATGATAGAAAGTTTATCTAAAGAAATTATATTAAATAATAAGATTTAATAATGATTATAAATTATGTAAGATTAAATAGATCTTATTTTGGTTGATTTGCATAGGTTTTCAAGCACATTTTGCATCATTTTGAGGCCATGTTGACCAATTTTGACCTTAGTTGACCAAATTTGGATTTTGATGAAAATTTTCAAAGAAATGATGATAAGTTGATTGAATGTCTTCTTAGGGTTGGTACCACAGCATATGATTGATCGTACATGTGGTTGATTGCATCGATCCCAAAAAAATTTAAATGAAATTTTGAGTCGTTTAATGATTTTAGATTTTGATTTCAAAAATGGATTCAAGACCATCAAATCAAATAGGGAGCGATCTTTATGCCAATTAGAGAACTTTTTAAAATTAGGTAAAATCCTACATAAGCCAAGAAAGGTCATTTTCAATTCATTTACTACTGAAACCAAAAAGGCTTCTATGTCTTGCTCCTTCAAGTCAATGGATAGAATCCAGTCAATCAAATCCATGATCCTTTGCATCTGAAATGCATCATCCCCTACTTTATCTACAGGCAAACGATGCCTACCTTATCTATAGGAAAATTGAACTACTACCTTTGAAAGACTCATAAGTGATAGTCATTCAACATCTCCACCCTCTTGCCAACCAGCCGTAGGGTCCAACCAACTATCTCTAATTGGAGACCCTTCTACAATATATACTACCTCTTCTTCTTCTTTTTCTCTGAGATCAAAGGTTGGGGCATTAATTTGGTTTTAAAATAATTATTTTTGTTGTTTTTATTTTTTTTAGTATTTTATCATCTAGCATGTCTCTTTAGTCATCTAGACTCAAGTCTTTTCTTGTACAATACTCTATAAATAACACTAATTCTTGCATAAAGTCCTATGAATTGTCATATGGGCATCCCCATCTGTCATACAGGATGCCCTAGAATAGAGTGTTATGTCATTCTACCTCATGAGAATCCTTAGATGGGATCATGTACTTGTATGGAATCTCATTCCTCCATCATACATTGATGTTCTACCTCCTCATCTACCTCATGATAAAAAGGGAGAGGGTCATAGTTAGGATCTCTCTCTTTTGTTATTCCTTTATCTTTATATATTACTTTGATTTGATATGTATAACCTTTTTTTACTATTCCAAGACCTTTTATACTTATAGTGCTTCCATAGAACTCATATTTTTGACACATAGATCATATCACCCCCCTACTTATATTATTTGATTTATATACTGGACAACTTGATTTTTTATGTCATCACATTGTGTCATGATTTTATTTGATATTTTCACATGGCATGTTCATATGTTACTCTTTTAATTTTCATGCAATGTATGGATATACTTTTCATCTCATGTTGATGGATGTATTATATGATGTGGTTAGAGATGCTTTTGATATGATATGCATAGATGTTTAATGTCTTTCTTTTTTAAAAAAATCATATATAGTAAATGATGTAATAAGAAAATGAAAAGATTAATGAATAAATGTGATGTATAGATGTAGATACGAATATTCCTGGTTAGACATGCTAAGTGTAAATGAACTTATAAGTTTATGCAATTGTGGATATAACTAATTATCTTATATAGTATTTTTTTGGTTTATGGATAATTATCAATAATTTAGTTATAAATAGGACATGCATTTTCATACTTATTCAATCATGATGAAAATGGAACACAAGTTGACTCTTCCCTCTCATTTCTAATAGCCAATAGAAGAAGAATAAGAGTGTGTTGTATTTATGAAAATATAGTCCTAAAATGAATGTAGTCCTAGGACTTAGTCATTGAATTCATAGCTTATCTTTTATCAATAGTAATTTTTATTAGGGATATAGAATGTTGATATAGTCCTCAATAGTGAGATGACCATGAGAATATGAATATGACATATTCTTTCTCAAATTTATTAATGGAATTAGACATAAGCATTAGGATACATGTAGCCAAGATGACTAGACAATCCCTTCATTTTGATTGTGCAAGCTAACATAAGCATCAAGACATGATGCAAAGATAAGGACAAGCTTAAGTAGAATGAGCTGAAATTACACCTGCAAACATCCCTTGCATAGAGTTACACATGGAAGAAACACATAATTAGGCAAGATTCTAGATGTTTACTTAAGTATAACCAATAAGAAACACATAGAACATAAGGCCTTACAATTGGCCACCACACTGTTGTGATAATTAGAAGAAATCAAGAAATATGCTCGACTATGAGGCTTTTTGGGTTAAGGCCATATATAATAAAATTAGGAAATAAGAATCCAAACTCATATCCCTATCATCTTCTTTTATATCCTACTATTTCTATTATCCTCTCTACTTTGAACTACCTCTAAACAAGCTTCTTATATAGCTAGCTAACCCACAAATTAGCTAGTTATGCATTTAATTACACTATAGGTACAACCTTGGAGATATAAACCAAAACCAAAATATATATAAACATGAAGTGATACACACTCAAATGTGGATCCACATGTGTTTGATGAGTTTTCTCCTAACTTCACAACACACCATTATGACTTAGTAAACTGTACCAAAAGAAACAACACACTTTACAAGAAGAGAAACACAGAAAATAGAGACCATAGAGAATGACACACAAATCAAGACAAATAAATGATCAAGGCTTGCACACTTAGGATGAAAATCCTAGATAGGTCCTTGACAATATGTTAACCTTTCATTCCATGAAACTTCAAGTAGCAATGACTTATTTATGAAAATTAGACTGGTATAGAAAACAAGAAATATTTTTGGTCAGTGTGAGATTTCTCCAAGACCCAAGATGCTCCTACAAAAAACACCTAGGGTTAATAAAGAACTAACATCCAAATTAGGATCTACTTATATTTTGACCCAAATCATAAATATCCAACTCAGTTTGTGTAATCCATGAACTATCTTCAACTAGTTTGTCTTTCCATTGAAATAGGCATTCCATGTAGTCCTTCCCTCAGCTACTCTTTCTTACTCTTCTATTCAGAATATTTTTAATGTTTTTTTTTTTTAAGGATAATATAGTTTATTGTCATTCTCATCATTAGATTCATAGTGCTCAAAGATATATGCAATTTTTAATATAGGTGATATATCCATATCTTTTGGTAATTCCACTTCATAGGCATTTTCACTATCAAACTTCTTCATAATCTTACAAGGTCCAAACTTCTTCATTTTAAAATTATTATAGGTACCAATTAGAATTATATTCTTCTTCAAGTGAATCATAACCTCATTACCAACTTCAAAATATTTATGTCTCTTTCTTTTACCATCTCTCCTTTTATACTTCTTAATATTGTCTTCCAAATTCCTTTTAACTTTCTCATGTAAAGTCCTCATGAAAAATTGCAAATTCCTCAACTTCAACACTCTTTTTCTCGGTAGAAAATTCTCTCAACTCAATAGTTCCTTTAGGATGAAATCTAGTAAAAATATTGAAAGATGTCTTCTTAATACTTTTCTTAACAGAATTATCATATGAAAACTCTTGTTGTACCAAAACTAAATCCCAATTAGTAGGCTTATCTCCAACTAAACATCTCAACAAGTTACCCAAAATCATGTTCACTACTTTAGTTTTTCCATATGTTTGAGGGTGAAATGTAGAACTAAACTTTAATTATGTATTAATCTTCTTACAAATTTTTCTCCAAAAATAGCCAATAAACTTAGTATCTCTATCTGAAATAATAGTCTTAGGAAAACCATGCAATCTTACCACTTCCTTGAAAAATAACTTAGCTACTTGCAATGCATCAAAGGTCTTCTTAAAAGGCATGAAATGAGCCATCTTTGAAAATCTATCAACCACTACCAAAATAGGATAATTACCCCTCTGATTTCTAGGAAATCCAAGAAAAAAACCCATACTAACATCTTCCCTACACGATGGCCTCTGGTTATGTGTCTCTCCTTCACTAGATCCAGGCCCTAGCATGGGCAAAAGCCTGGCTTCATGGCCTTACTCTAAAGATTAAGTTCTTTTTCTGGACTCTCTTGCAAGATCACATTCTCACAGTTGACAATCTCACCAAACATGGCAACATGTTACCCAATAGATGCATCCTTTGCAAAAGGCATTGTGAAAGTGTGGATCATCTATTTTTACATTGCCCCTTCACTATTGTTGTCTAGTCTCACTTCCTATCCTTTTTCAAATTTTCCTAGTGCTTTCCCTTATACACCCTCGAGCTCTCCATTCAATGGTAGTTTGGTTTGGAAGGAACCCACCCTAATTCTTTATGAATTTGGGCTCTCCCCCATCTTTTTTGGGGGGTGTAGAAGGAGAGGAACAACCACATCTTTAGGGGAAAAAAGGTGAATGAGCTGGTTGTTTTCCAAAAATGTTTCCATACCCTTGTGGAAAACCACACCATTACCAAGGGCCCCTCCCCTCCTCCTCTCAAGATCAAAAATAACAGAGAGAATTGTTGCTGGTCCTTCCCCCTTGCTGGTTGGCTCAAGGCCAACTTTGATGGGGCTACTAAAGGCAACTCGGGCAAGGCTGGAGTGGGGGGAATTATCAGGAATGAACATGGAAAAGGCATTGCGGCTTTCACTACTCCCATTGGGTGAAAAGATAATCACTTTTTCAAGGCCCTAGCTGCTCACCAAATTATCAAGTTGGCCAAAGATGTGGGAGTCAAATGTCTTTGGTTAGAGGGAGACTCCAAAAGCATTATTGACTACCTTAAGGAGAAAACTAAACCAACTTGGACTACGATGAATATTATCAGGGAGAGCATCAAAGACCTTCAAACCTTCGATAAAATTCATGTGGCACATGAATTCCACGAAGCCAACAAGGTGGCAGGCAAGCTGGCGAACTGGAGGATCAAAAATGTTGAGGTGGCTAGATGGACAAATGGAAGTAACATTCCATCAAAAATTAATGAAACCATCAATATGGATTGAATCCTAGGCAGATTGGGTAATATTAATGATAATAATGAATATTAGTTTCCCGCAAGCTGATTTTAGTACGCACATTTGTGTTCTCAAAAGGGTAATTACTTTCTTTTCAGGAAGGCACAGATCTATGAAGTGAAAGTACAATCTCACGAGTACTCCCCACATCATCAAAATATTTCACTATAAGCCAAGCATCCATTATGACCAGGAAAGTGCTAGAAACATGAAAAATAGAGGAGTTGGAAAATTTTGCAAGTTTTGGCTCTCAGAGGTAAATGCAAGAAGAGAGTCATGGTGGGTGAATAACATAGACAAGAGCTGGAGGATGAGGCTTTGAAATGGAAGAGAAGAACTAAAGTCTAGAAGATCCTGAAGAAAGGGGAGATCACCAATTATATTGAGTGCCTCCATGGCTGGAAACCTTCAGTCACCAAAGCTATGGTGAAACACTGGAACGAGGGCAATGTGGAGATTGATGGGGTGGACTTCACTATCACTGAGGAAATTATTTCTCATGTAACTGGCATCCCCATTACTGGGAAAAAATTTTACAAAGATTGCAAAAGCTCACGGCAAGCGGTGATGAAGTTCACTAAAGACTTAGAGGAAAAGAAAAAGCTGGCAAAAAGTGGAACCCACTATCTCCCAAGGTCTATTAAGCCCATTTGGAGGTTTGTGTTGAGAGCCATTATCAAATACATAACTTTGGACACTAGGTTCGATTACATCTGCACCTACCACTTCATGCTGCTAAACCACTTCAGGTATGGAGCTCAAATCTCCATTCCTTTTTACCTCTATTCATCAATGAATGATAATATCCAAGAATTTCAAGATAAGAGAACAAGGAACCCTACTTTCCATGAAGGGTTGCTCTTACTATTATATGAATATTTCAAGTCTAAAACAAAAAGCAAACAAATTAAGGGAAAGAAAGAGGGCAAAAGGGTTAAAAGGGATTCGAGTGATACTGATGAAATTTACTCCCCCTCTGAGACTAAGGAGGTGGAGTTGTACATGGATTCAAAATATTATGAATCCCCTCAGCGTAGGTTGGACATGTCTCCCTATTTCAACAAGTAGGTTGCCACTCCCCCACAGACTGGGAGAGATACCTCTTCAAACAAAGGGTATAATGAACAAGATGATGGCATAGAGATTGGGGGTGATAGTGCTGATGGTGAGGAGATGACCAAGGCTAAAAAAGGAAAAGATAGAAGGAAGAGCAAGTGGAAGATTATTATCAAAGTGCCTTCCAGAAGAGACAAGGAAGCCATGGAGACTACCAAGAATAAGAGAAAGAAGGAAGAAGTAAATAAGGAGAAGTAGGGCGAGGGTAGTGTGATGATGGAGGAGAACCTAATGGACAAGCCTGAGCAATAGCCCAACTTGGAACTCGACCAGAGTTACGATGATGTGGGTACTTCCACCTATAGGTGCTCCATCACTGGCAAGGACAGGAAGGTGGTCTAGAGAAATTTTGACCACACCACTTCCAATTTGGGGATCAAGAGAGAGATAATCCATACCTAGGTCCATGAGAATGAGGAGGTCAGGATCCAGATAGAATAACTTATAGACCCTTCCTTGATCATCCTCAGTGACATTACTAGGGACAACCTGGAGATGGATGTGCTAAATAATGATAAGAACAATGATTTGGACAACTACAGGACAACTAAATAGATCTACCATGAGATCCTTGATCTCAAACATAGACTCAGTGAGTTAGAAAGGGAGACCTACAGCCTTAGGAATAGGGTTAATGAGGACAAACTCAGCACAAACAAGAAGTTGGAGGCTTTCAACACTACCTCCCTGGATATGGTGAAGACCTTATAGGGCATATCTAAGCAAGACACCAACATCCTTAAGGATCATGATAACATAAAGAAGCTCATCCACCATGGCAAGGTTCAAAGGGGCAAGGAGAAGGAATAGGGTATAAATTAGAAAGACAAGCCCCTAGAGGAAGATGTTCGAAAAAGAACTAGGGCTAGTACCAAAAAGAAAGACACCACCGCCCCTGAGTAGGACACCATGGAAAAGAAGGAGGAGACGAGCAAGATGTCCAAGCCTAAGATCAATGTTGCAGAGATGCTTAGAGACATTGGTTGATTTTCCCTGGCCTTTGGTGGCCTGCCCTAGTTTTTAGCACTCTTCCCTGGATTTTTCTTGCTTTATGTTTTAGGGAACTATTTTTTTTCTTTTTGGCTCTTGGTGACCTTTTTCATTTAAACTATTGACTTTCTTTTCTATGTTTGGGGTTTCAGGGCCCTTTTAAAGCCTATTTTCCTTAATCAAAAACATCTTCCCAAGGCCTATTAGGTATGGATAAAGGTAAATAAAATCCTACATTATGACTAGTTCATATTGCTATTTGAAAAATTCCACAACCTCTAACCATTCTCTATACATCTCTACAAATCTGTGGTTTAAAGTATCTCTCAAATTTTATTTTCACAATATTACCAATACCAAAATGTCCAACAAGTCCACCACTATGTTTTTCTTTCATTATATTCTCTCTCATAGATCCTCTTAGTATGCATAGCTAAATTCCTCTAAACAATATATTCTCTTGATTGAAATAATCATTCCATTTTCCACTCACTATCTACTCCTTATAAACTTTCAAAGGTTCTCTAAAATCTAGATCAATCTCATAGAAACACTTCAAATCATCAAAGCCAAGTACCTCAACTCTCATATCTATCAACAAATTTCTTCTTCAGCTCAATGCATAAACAACTTTGTTCGACTATCCACTTTTATGCTTCAATGAAAAGGAAAAGTTCTACAACAAATCAACCCCTTTCATAATGTATCTTATTCAACTTATTTTGACACCCCAAATACTACAAATCTTTATAGTCAGTGTACAATACAAAATCCTGAGGCATCAAATAATATCTCCACTTCTTCAAATCTTGAACAATAGCATAAAATTCTCGATCATAAACTAAATATTTTCTCGTAAAATCATTCAATTTTTCACTAAAGAAAGCTATAGGTCTTCCTTCTTGACTCAAAAAAGCTCTAGTTGCACTTCCACTAGCATCACATTCAACTAGGAAAATTTTATTGCAATCAGGCAAAGCAAGTGTAACCAATTCTACAATATTTTGTTTTAAGGTTTCAAAACTCTTTTGTGATCCATGTGTCTATTTGAAATTTCTTCTATCTCCTTTCATAGTCTCAGTCATAGAAATACAAATAAACCTAAGATTTTTGATAAACTTCCTATAAAAACTAGTCAATCCATGAAATGATCTTACCACTCCAACATTCTTTGATGTAGGCCAATCAATTATTACTCTCACCTTTTCAAGATACATCTAAAATTTAAAAACCAAGGTACACAATCTCCTCTTTCATAAACAAATATTTCTTCAAGTTAATCAACAACATTTCTTCCTTCAATTTCTACAATACTTGTCTTATATGTTCAAGGTGCTCTTCCTTTCTCTTACTAAATTTCAAAATTTCATCAAGGTATACAATCACAATCTTACTCAAAAATATTTTTGAAACTTCATTCATCAGTCTCATGAAAGTACTAGGTGCATTGGTTAAACCAAAAGGCATAACCAACCACTCATACAATCCTTCATTAGTCTTATAAGAAGTTTTCCATTCATCTCCCTCTCTGATCCTAATCTAATGATATATACTTTTCAAATCAATCTTTGTAAACAACTTTTCTCTACTCAAACTATCCATTATATTATCCATCCTAGGAAAAGAAAATCTATGTGATGCAAGAGCATCTTTAGTCTTTGAGCAATCTTGCATTAACCAAAAATATATCTTGTTTTCTATACCAGTATGTTGATTATGAGACCATCTATTTCTTTTGTTCATTTTGTGTTATGTGTGGTTAATCTATTGATGATGACCTATCCTTGATCCTCCTCCTAAGAGCACAATCTTTGATAACTTGTATTTCTCGATTTGTGAGACATTCTTTGCAGTCTCTATTTTAGCATGTTTTCTTCTAAGAAGGGCAAGTTGTTTTTTTGGAACAATTTAATATGTTGATGTGATGTGTTGTGAATTTAGGAGTTAACTCCTAGAACACATTTGGATCCTCCTTCAGGTGTCTATTATCCTATGTTTCATTTAGCATTATTTTTGGTTTACTCTTTCTAGGTTGGATCTATAATGTAATTAAATGCTTGACTAGTCGACTTGTGGCTTAGCTAGCTATATAAGAAACTTGGTTAGAGGTAGTTGGGTAGTACTAATAGAATAGAGAGAGGAACAAATAACATGATATTTTGAGAATCAAGAAAAATGAAAATGTAAATCTCAAGCATTGTAATTCATTATGTATGGTTGTAACCTAGAAGGCCTCACAGTTGGGCATGCTCAAAGAGTTATTTTAATTATTACATCAGTATGGATGTCAAATTGTTGAGTCTTGTGATAAAATGTGTTTCTTATTAATTGCATCTATTTATAATATTGGATTTGATCTTCATGAACATTTTCTATTAGTAGCTTGTGTGTGTAACTCTAAGTAGGGATATTTGTAAGCTTAAGTCAATCTGATTTTTCTTAAGTTTTCTCTCTCACCCTATGTCAAGTGGTATCAAGACTTATGGAGAAAGTAGTAGATTTGACAACACTATACAAGACAAAGGAAGGATGAATTTTCTGGTAAATGATGTAATTACTCTAGAGGAAATTATACTGGTTACTCTAGGAATAGCAATAATGGAAAAAGGGAAGAAAAATGTTAGTTTAAGGGTACTTGTTACAAATGTGGTGAAGAAGGACATAGGGCCTTCAAATTTACTAACTCTTGAAATAAAGTTGGAGGTAATAGAAGAAATAATTTGTCTTGTGAATAATTTGATAAAATAGATGAAACATCTAATGAACCTTAAAAAGTTGAGAACTTGATGGTGAGAAGAATCTTGTGGAATGAAGAAACTGATGAAAAACCTATTCTAAGAATAAGTTTATTCAAGATTAGATGTAAGATATATAGAAAATGTTGCAAGGTAATTATTATTAGTGGAAGTTCTAATAATTTGGCATCTAAAGAGTTGGTTAACAAATTGCATTTACAGATATTGTTACATCGTAGACCTTAACATGTTATTTGGATCCAAAAGGAGCATAAACTACTTCTAAGTGAACAATGCCTTGTCAAATTTAAAATTGGAAATTATCATGATGAAGTCTTATGTGATATTATGCCTATGGATTTCTATCATATTCTATTGGGTAGACCCTGGTAGTATGATAGAAAAGCTTTGCATGATTGTAGATTGAATCAATATAATATTCTTGGAAATATAAGCTAGGCTAGGTTATTCTTAGAATGAATTAGTGGTTGATCTCTGATTTGCAACTATAATTTTTTGAATGAGATTCCTTGAATTGCAATGATGACTTGATTGTGATAGAAAAGTCTCTATTGTACCATATACTACTTGTATCCTTCTTCAACTCACACTCATTTTCTCTTTACTTATTCTCATACATTCATAGTCATCACATTTGAATATAATATAATTCATTACATATACATTGATCCAATTAACTACATACTCAAGTTGGCTACAATATCAAATTCATCATAATTCAAAAAGTTGGCTCATTGCTATAACTCAGGTTTAGAAGACAAACTCAATAACTTTATGACACTCAAAAAACATCGTCAATGTTCACCAAACTCTAGCACTTTGTTGAAGTTGAATCTTGGTCAATACTAATCACTTCAAGTAGCATGAACTTGGTCAGCTCTATATGACTTGGTGAACACTAAGAAACTTGGTAGATGTTGAATTACTCAATTGACACTACATGACTCAGTCAACACTGAATTCACTTTGTTAACACCATGAACTTGGTAGACACTGTGGGACTTGGTTAACACTACAATGCTCAGTTAACACTAAGATCTTCATGGATATATTGATAGACTCTACTACACTCGGGCTATACTGTAAATTTTTTTAGATGCTCAGTAGATATTGTGAAGCTCGGTGTTAATTGGAAACTAACTACTTAGCTTGGTAACAACTCAAAAACTTGGTTAACACTACTAGATGAATGATAAGCTTAGTAGAAATTGTAGAGCTTGGTAGAAATGTAACCAACTGAATAAGTGTTACATCACTAATAGACAAATTGACCTTAACATTAACAATCTCCCCTTTTGGCACAAGTGACAAATATATTGATCATACCAAAATCCAAATTCTCAACATTACAAGTCAAAACTTCCTTTATCAACATTTTGTGACTTCAACTTAGTTTTGACTTCTTCTTGATGTATCTCAATAAATTACTTTGTTTTTTTAATTTTTCAAAATTTCTTTTGTAAATTTATTTATTGCTTAGTTGTACATATATCTACATATTACTACTCCCCCATACATATATCTCTCTTCTATACATATATCTAGAGTATGATAATCTTCTATATACAAATAATCTTCTTCTCTCTCATACTCTATATAGATGATCTTCTTCTTCCTTGTTTTGACATAAATTCATAAGGTGTATAATATGTACGAGTTAATACCAAAATGTGAAATGAAATTAGTGTGTACCATCAAAATGATTGACATAGCCTTGTCCCAATTCTCTTGTAATACAATCAAGGCTATATGTACCTCTGTTGATAGTTCTATCATGTGGTTAGTTATGGAGAAGTTGTTGTCATGGATGAATGTCTTTGAATGTGCAATGATCACCTAACTATGATAGATAAGTCCCTGATGTACCATATACTGCTTGTAGCCTTCTTCAGCTTGCACTCATCTACTCTTTACTTATTTGCATACATTCATATTCATCATGTTTGGATATGATACAATGCATTACATATATCAATCCAATTAACTACTTACTAGAGTCAGTTACAATACCAAATTTCATAATTCACAAAGTCAGCCCATTACTATAACTTAGTTTTAGAAGATAAACTTGGTGATTCTTTGACACTCAAAAAAGACTATCAATGCTCAATAAACTCTAGCACTCAGGTAAATTTGAAGCTCAGTCCATACTAATCACTTTGAGTAGCATGAACTTGGTTAGCTCTGTATGACTCAGTGAACACTAAGAAACTCAGTAGATGTTGAATCACTTAGTTAACACTACATGACTCAATCAACACTAGATTCTCTTTGTTAACACTATGAGCTTGGTAGACACTATAGAACTTGGTTAACACTATAGATCTTGGTTAACACTAAGATCTTCATGGATAGCTTGGTAGACTCTGCTACACTCAGGCTTTACTATAAACTATCTTAGATGCTTGGTAGATATTGTAAAGCTCAACATGAACTCAAATACTACTAGATGAATGAAAAGCTCAATAAAAACTATACAACTTAGTAGCAATATAACCAATTGACTAAGTGTTAACTCACTAATAGACAAATTGACCTTAATTTCAATAACTATATGAGTGGATGGAAAGAAAGAAATATTGTTTCCTTTGGTAGAAACGTTGAGTGAAAATCATTTTTCTACAATCAAAGTATGTCTAGTTGAGGGTAATAAGTTTGCAAGATAGATGAAAGTACAAAATGTTTTTTTATGCTTTGATTCCAAAAAATACTAAGAAACAAGATGAATTAGAGCATGCACCTAAGATTGAACTTTTATGAACTGAGTTTCATGACATCATTTCTGATAATTTACTTGATGGTTTGCATCCTATGAAAAGTATAAGTCATTGTATGGATTTGATATCCAAAGCTAGATTTCCTAATAAAGCACCACACCAATTGACATCTAATGAAAATATTGAGCTAAAAAGAAAAGTGCAAGAATTTCTTGACAAAGGACTAATTAAATAAATTTTGAGTCCATGTGTTGTACCTATAATATTGGTACCTAAGAAGAATGGGGAATGGAGAATATGCACTAATTCTAGAGCTATAACCAAGATAATAGTGAAATACACATTTTTTTTGCCTAGGATGGATGATATAATGGATAGTTTGTGTTGAGAAAAATATTTTACAAAAATTGATTACAAAATTGGGTATCATTAGATTAGGATTAGAGGAGATGAATGGAAGACTACTTTTAAGTCTAATGAAGGTTTGTATGAATGGTTGGTTATGCCTTTTGGTCTATCTAATGCACCTATTACTTTGATGAGGTTGATGAATAAAGTTCTAAAAAATTTCTTTGGTAAGTTTTTGATTATATATCTTGATGACATTTTGATATTCAATATAAGTAATAAAGAATGCCTTGAACATATTAGACAAGTATTGTAGAGATTGAAAGAGGAGAAGTTGTTGATTAACTTGAAGAAAATCTTATTTATGAAAGAAGAGGTTATGTACCTTCATTTTGTAATTTTAGCTGATGGTTTGAAGATTGACCCTAGAAAGGTGAGAGTAATTATGGATTGGCCTACACTAGAGAATGTTGGAGAGGTAAGATTATTTCATGCATTGGAATTTTTTTATAGGAAGTTCATCATGAATTTAAATTCTATTTTCAATACTATGACTGAGACAATGAGAGGAGATAAAAGAGATTTTAAATGGACACATGGGGCACAAAAGAGTTTTGAAATATTAAAACAACAGATTGCAAAATTTCTTACCCTTTATTTCCCTAATTTCATTAATTTTTTTCAACTTTAATGTGATGCTAGTGGAAGTGTAATTGGGGCTATTTTGAGTCAAAAAAGAAGATGTTTTTCTTTCTTTAGTGAGAAATTGAATGATGCTAACAGAAAATATTTAGTTTACGATCAAGAATTCTATGTTATTGTTCAAAATTTGAAGAAATGGAGACATTATCTAATGCCTAATAATTTTGTATTGTACACTAACCATAAAGCTTTATAGTATTTGGGAAGTCAAAATAAGTTGAATCAGAGACATTTGAAGTGGGTTGAGTTCTTGCAGGGTTTTTCCTTTTTCATTGAAATATAAGAGTGGATAGTTAAACAAAGTTGTTGATGCATTAAGTAGAAGAATAAATTTGATGAAAAAGAGTTAAGGTACTTGTCTGTGATGACTTGATATGTTTGTATGAGACTAATCTAGATATTCAAAGAGGAAAAGATAGCGACTGATAAGCGGACTAATTATTTCATTTGGAAAGACATATTTTTTAAAGGAATTCAATTATGCATACCTAGAGGATCTATGAGAGGAAACATAATAAAAGAGAAACATAGTGGTGGACTTGGACATTTTGTGATTGATAAGACTATTAAACTAGTTTCTAAGAGAAAATTTTGGCCAAAAATCTATAGGGTGTACAATAAATGGTTAGAAGTTATAGGATTTGTCAAGTAGTAAAAGGATCTATTCAGATTGTGGGGTTATATTCACCATTACCTATACCTAATAGACCCTGGGAAGATGTGAGCATGGATTTTGTTCTTGGATTACCTAGAACTCAGAGAGGTGATGATTCTATTTTTGTAGTGGTTTACATATTTTCAAAGATGGCACATTTTATACCTTGTAAGAAGACCTCTGATGCATTGCATATAGTTGAGTTATTCTTTAAGGAAATAGATTTAATAGTTTTCTTAAGACTGTTATTTCATATAGGGACACTAATTTTATTGGTTACTTTTGGACAACATTTTGTAAGAAGATGAATATAGAGTTGAAGTTTAGTTCTACATTTCAGCCTAAGACAGATAGACAAACTAAAGTAGTGAACATAAATTTGGATTGTTTACTAAGATGTTTATTTGGAGATAAGCCTACTATTTGGGATTTAGTTTTGGCACAAGAAGAGTTTGCATATATTAATTATGTGAATAGAAGCACTAAGAAGATGTAATTTGACATTGTTACTATATTTCACCCTAAAGGAACCACAGAGTCAAGAGAATTGCCTACTAAGATAGGAAGGAGTGTTGAAGTTGAGGATTTTATAATTTTCATTAAGACTTTACTTGAGGAAGTTAAAAGAAATTTAAGATAGTAATCAGAAGTATGAACAGAAAGTTGATAAAATGAAGAGACACAAATATTTTGAGGTTGGTGATGAGGTTATGATCCATTTGAAGAAGAATAGATTTCTAGTTGAAACCTATAGTAATCTAAAAATGAATATTTTTGGACCTTGTAAGATTTTGAAGAAATTTGACAATAGAAATACCTATGAAGTTGACTTGCCAGAGGATATGGATATATCACCTATATTCAACATTGTAGATATCTTTAAGTACTATGAATTAGAAGATGAGAATGATAGTAACTTGGATTATCCTATAAAGCATAGAGAAGATATTGAAAATATTCTAAATAGCAGAGTAAGTAAGAGTACCAGAGGAAAGGATTACATAGAATACCTATTTTAGTGGAAAGATAAACTAGGTGAAGATAGTTTGTGGATTACACAAGCTAAGTTGGATCTTTATGATTCAGCTTAGAATAAGAGCATTGTCTAATGTGGACATCAGTTTTTTATTAATCATAAATTTTTGATGCAGGAGCATCATGGGTCTTTGAGTAATCTTGCATCAACCAAAATTATAGATATTGTTTTATGTACTAGTCTCTTGATCATGAGGTAGTCATTTCTTTTATTTGCATTGTGTTATGCATAGTTAACCTATTTATGAGGACCTATGCCTAATCCTCCTCCTAAGGGTGTGAGCTTTGATCATTTGTATTTCTTGAGTCGTGAGTCATTTTGTATGGTCTCTATTTTAGTGTATTTTCTTATAAGTGAGACAAGTTGTTTCTTTTGGTGTGGCTTCATATGTTAATGTGACATGTTGAAAAGCTAGGAGCTGACTCCTAGGGCACATGTGGATCTACCTTTGAGTGTTTATTGTCTTGTGTTTCATTTACCATTAGTTTTGGTTTACTCTTTCTATGTTGGACCTATAATGTAATTAAATGCTTGACTAGTTGACTTGTGGCTTAGCTAGCTATATGTTGGTTAACAAATGTTCTTCCTTGGTTTCGTTTATACCCTAACTCTTAATGTGCCCAATTTGGTGAAAGACAAAGTAGATAACAATAGAATGGGTTAATGTAGGTATTATATCAAGGACTCCTAAATTGAAAAGGTATAGCTTCCTTGTATGCAAAGATTTGAAATGAATGTTTTTTTAGTAGATCAACAAGATTTAGGGGTGTGCTCTTAACCAAAGAGCAAAAGATGTATGACTAGAAAGACCAAAACTTTAAATAATCCCAGTGAGTTTTTGATGATGACTCATAGAGATCCATAGCTATGAAAGAACATGAGTCACTTTTAAGTTCTTCTAACACCTAAATGTAGTTTATTCAATCTACTGAATGTGAGATGCAACAATACAAGACTATTTAGCAATGCATGTGGAATAAGAAGAGAAAGTATAATCAACTAAGAAATAACTAGATTGACCAAATTATTGAGATTTCAAAAAAACTACATGCTTCCTACTCAGTAGATTACATTAACCAAATTTGGAACTTCTCACACAACAATGAAAATGCACATGCACTAACTTGCATAGAATAGAGGAAATGAGATGATATTGTAAATGAGGGAAATAAAGTTTATAACCATTGAAATGAAAGAAACAAAACCCATTTTATGTACAATCCTATGACTTTTATTAAGATTACATTTCATTCCATGCACCATACAAGAACTAAAACTAGACTAACATGAATAACATAATCAAAATATGGAGGCAAAGTCTCACACAGTAGTCCTAGCTACAAGGGTTTTCCCACATCAAAATTTTATCAATCTTATTTACTTCCCAAAAAAATACATCTATAGGCCCTTTAAAATTGGCCAATTAAATTTCTATATTTCTTAATAGAGCATCTTATACATTCTTTAAAAAAATGATTGATTGTATGTGTCATTTGTTAAAAAGTTTTAATCTATGACAAGAATGCCAAATATGGATACAATATCAGAAAGTGAGAGAGAGATGAGGTGACACATGTCATATCTTTGTAGGGAGAATGTAATACATTTTTAGAGAATTAGTTCTTCTTTGGAGTTACGTCTTTATCTCTATAGGCCTTTATTGCATCAGTTAAATTCTTCATCCCATCGACACTTGGGATGAGAATATTGTTAGCTCTAATCATCCAGTAATCATGCATTTCTATCAATTCTTCCACTCTTGAGATCCTTGATTAGAGATTCTTCATTGTACACCTTAGAACACAACCCACTGCTAAAATTTTTTGGGATCTTGGCAACTTGGAAATTTGATGGGTTAGTAGCCTCTTTAATGAATTCCACAAACTTAGCCTTCATTCGTTCAATGTCTACCAATTGGAAATTATTGGTGACATATGATTCAGTGTCAAAAGCCTTTAAATGCTCAAATATCTTGTCCATTACTTTCTTCACTAAATCATATACATCTTTCAAATCATGCTCAAACTTCATTGAGCTCTCAATTTTGAATTCCAATGATTTATTCCAATTAAGAAGTAATGGTTCTTGACCATACTTGAGTATCTCATGGGTTATAGAAACACTCATCTTCATGTCAATCACCTCTTGCAATAGGACCAATTTCTCTATTAGGATATTGGATTCTTTATGCATTGAAGTCTTGTGATTTGACATTTCTTTTCTCAATTTATTGGTGTCTAATAGTAGATTTACAAGGCTCTCGATGAGAGGGGGACTTTGGGAATTCATTTCATCTATCCAAGCACAACCAACTTGACCAAATTACCTCTCTATTGTAGCTTAAGTAGAAAAAATTCTTCTCCTTTGCACTTGAGTTGAATGTTCTTGTAGAGGTACTTCCAAGTGGAATTGTGATGTTGATTTCTAATCTATCTTTAATCTTCACATTTTTTGATTTCCATATATTGACAATAGAATCATGCAGTAGAATTCCTATTTCAATCATTCTAATCTAAAAATAATTAGGAGTTAGCTCATAAAATTTTCCCTCCTTCTGAGGTTCTGTAATCTCCAATAGCACATGACCAGTAGAATAATTTGTGGCCAATGCTACTATAGTCTTCTACTTCTTCACCTTCTTTGATGTTGGCTAAGCCAAAGTTTCTTGTACAATAAGATCCTTAGATGGAGAAATTTCCTCATATCTTTTCTTCTTTCTATCAATAGTCTCTTCCAAACAAGATTTAGTTGAAAAGACATTAAGCGTTCGCTACAAGGTTGTAGGATCAAAAAGATTCCTCATAACTAGAGTTTTTACTTTTCTTTGGATGGCAATATGGAAGGTGGATGCTTTAGTAATAGAGAGGTCTAGAGTTTTACCTTGTTGGGATGCTTCTTTTTCTTATCTATTCAAACGCTAGAGGATTATTATCACCATCAAGATTGATGACTAGCATAAGGGAGGAGGCCTTGGCTATTGATTTCTTATTTTCCTTTTCTTTGTTTTTATCTTTCTTTTCTCCAACCTTTCCAGTATCTGGTAGAGATTCTCCTCGATAGGTTGGAGTGATTTGAACATTCTTCTTAGGAGGTTGGTCTCCTCCACCACCAACAGATTGTGTTGGTTTAGTTGATGTCAATGTAGTAGCAGTAGTAGAAGTAGGAGTAGATGATTGGGTAGTTCTAGTAGTTACTCCACTAGAAGAACTCATGGCTAGCTCCAGTTCTCTTTTTCCTTTCTTTGGACCACTCCACCCATTTGTATGCCCTCTTTATGACACCACACATTAGAACTTCTATTGTATCAATAATAGGTTCATCAAGAAGAGTTTACACTATAGGAGTGTTCTTGACTTGCTCACAACCTGAGGGACATATGTAAGAGCCATCATCTACAAGATCACTAACATAAATAGTTTCATTATACAACTTAATCTCATCTAGTATCAACCTAGACCAATAACTTTTCCTAGTTTGGTACTCATCATTACATCCATCCCAATAGTCTTCAATATACAAAACATGCATATTAGTGTAACCTAACTTTAGATGACTTTTACAAAGTTAACAGAGTCTTTTCACTCATAATCAATCAATTTAATTATTTTCTCAAAGGATTTAATTAATTTTTAGGCACCATATCTTGAGGAACAAGAATAAGGTCCTACCATGATTGGAAAAGTAATCTTGACTATCTTCTTCACATTCAAACATAAGGTATTCACATATAGTATTTGTCTACACAACTCAACAATAACTGACTTATCTTCAAAATATCTAGGGAGTCTTTGAGAAGCCATTGAGTGCACCAATCCTTGGGTAGGAGGAATATGGAAATTGGGTGAAACAATGTCCGAACTGGCTGACTGATGATATGGCTTCTAGTGAAAACCTTCACTCAAGACATGCTTGCAATTCTTGGCATAGCCTCATTGTAAAGGCATCATTTACCTTTATATATTCCTCAAAACTCCTCTACAATAATAGGTGGGGATAGAATTCATACACCTTGGTCTTCTCATCAATATCTTTGATACTAGAAAGACTAGGCTAGAAATGATGCGTGGCTAAGGTGTATATCAAATATGATGACATAAAGAACTTCCTAAATGCCTTTGCCAAATTTAACCAAGAGGCGAGCTCCTCACATATAATTTGATCCCAATAAATTTGTAGTCCTTTAGCACAAATTTTATAGACCAAGTAGAAGTCATGCTCAATAAAATCCAGGATCTCTTGTTTTCCTTTTAATCTTAGCAATAGTGTCAAGATATCCACAATTTCCATCTTTAGATTGGTTCCAAAATAACTCCTTAGCATATTACTCTCTTTTCCATGAGGGGTCTAAAACCATGTTCTCTACATGTCTTCTCTCCTCAAAGTATTTCTCTCATTAAACATTGATGCAGACAAAGAAAAATTGGGATGCCAAAGGAAGACTACATCAATTCCTTGCTCATAGATAGTAGGATAGATTTGTTGGGCAATAGTATTTGTTTTGTTTCTAGGTTGTATCTCTCAATACATTATTTTACCAACGCTGGCACTTGCATGGCCATGGGGAATATGGAAGCTTCAACTAATCCACTTTATTTTAGTTTTTCTGTAATTGGATGGATGGGTTAGATATTAAGTCTTCTGTGTAGATCACCCAGGTTGTTAAACTTGAAGGAAGTATCAAAAAGGTACTTTAACTCACCCTCTAATCCAATCAGATGACCATATCTATAATTCGCCACCCGAAGATCCTTGGAACAAGCATAAATAAAATCCAATACATTTTATTTTAGAGTAATAAGCATAGATTCAAACCACATCAACATGCAATTGATTGAATGATCACAACGGAAGAATTAAGCAAGCAATCTTAACATCCAACAAATCTCCAAGTGTCACTACTTACCAATGTGCCCAAAACCAACTATGAAAGTTTGAACAAACACAAAACCAATAATCTTTGACTTGTTGAAGCCTAGGAAGGGGTGCAACCTAAGAGGGTACCCAAAATACCCTTTGACTCTCAATCAAAAAGTTTAGAGATATCTATTATTTTCCTGAGTAAGTTTTTCCAAGAAATCAGATGACACTTTCTTATGCCTTACAACATGGGCAATACTTTTCAAGCATCATGCAATAATTCTTACTACTAGGAGGTGATACTTTCAGGGATTGTGTGATAGATCTCAACACTATCATGTGATACTTTACTAGTGTCATATGATAGAACTTACTACTATCATGCAACATGTTTTTGTGTTATGTGATATTTCTCCCTAAGGCATGCAATATCTTTCTAATATCACTCAACGCTAAACTTTTGTCACTCAAGTTTATAAGGAAATAACCTAACAAGAAATTTAAAGGGGAAAAGAGTTAGAACCTCCACACTAGGGAGTACTAGATCCACAATAATTGAAGCTTGAACACTCAAATGAATTCAAAATGACTAATGCACTAAAAGGGATGAATCAAACATCTAATCACCTAATCCATAACATCTAGTAACAATGTAGAAAAGTAACATCACAATAAGATACATGAGCATAAAAAAACTATATTTGAAAACTGAAATAATTTAAATCACATGGAAACATACTCCAAAAGAAATAGAGAACCATGTGAGCATCTAGCTCCAGAACTAAACATGGAGAAAGACCAACTCTGTACGCTAGTCCCCAGTAGTGGTAAAGGTAGTTATGCCTCCAAACCATGTGAAACCTATAGGGCCACTCCCATCATGTTGATGGAGATAGTGATCTGACCTCAAACACACATAAGACAATCATCCATGGATAACACTCATGCCAAATAGTACAGAGGACTGAAACCAAGATCATGACACAATGTAATACAAAAGGTCCTAGTTAGACACTCTATGGGCCTACTATGTAGGGACTCTAGAGAAAATTAATTTTATTGGTACTCCCAAGCTCAACATTGTTATAGACCATTCCCCTCAGTACTCCCTCAGAAGGCCAATGTGTTGCATCCCTAGTCGAATCATGTAGACAATGTATTTGCTTATCTTAGTTAATTACCCATGAATTTATTTAGTTATTACTTATTAGAAACTTCCTCACTTATACCTTGTCAAGATAACTAAGGTATATGAGATAAGCCTCTCCATTGACCTTATCCTAATACCCATGCTCATACCATGATGAGTGCCCATAGGAAATACACTTTCCCAACCCAACCCCAATGAACATAACTTAACTAACAAACAACCAGGAGCTCACATCTCATAAGAACCCAATAATTGCATGCTTATGTGCTCATGTGTGGGCACACTAACTACATGATGATCATAAATAAAATGGGTTGGATGAGAAACAAAAAGACACAAATAATAAATCACTCAACCAACCTATATCTAGGAGTACAGATTTGACATGAATCCTAATACAATTAATAATATACATAAAGGTTTGGAAATATATCCCTATAGATAATCTAGATCCACAACCAACTACACTGCCAAGAAAACCCAATAAATTAGGGCGACACCCAAATCAATGCAAAAACCCAAGATGTCAAAAACTTTGAAATTAAAACTAATTTTTCCTTTCACTACAAAAGCTATGAATATCAAATAAAATCTAGGTTCAAATTCTGTATGCAAAAATGACCAACATAAAGGTGCAAAACTTGAAACACCCATCCCAAAAAATAGGGAAATCCTCATACCCACCCAACTAGGTAGAGCTAGCAACTAGAAACAAAGGGGAACATTGGTACTCAACCTCTTAACAAATACCTACCAAAAATAGAAGCAGAAATAGAGTTGAAATAGTAAAACAAGAGAGCCCTACCTGATAGCCAAAAGGGAAAATACAATAACCCAAGTAGTGAAATAAAAACCTCACAGAAACTATCAAAAGTTACATCAATCCAAGACCTCCTTGAGTTGGATCTTACAAGACCAATCTTGTAATGATCCCACACTTGTAGCTCCTATAGCAAACAGAACAATATTTCCTCTTGAAGAGGATTTGGAATTTTCTCTCAAATTCCTATTTCAAATGTCAAAAAGTGAGTAATAAAAATCCTTTTTGGATATATATTCACTTTTCAAGTGAATAAAAGGATTAGGGTAATTAACCAGATCACCTAGTTAAACCTTAATCAACTCAAACAAAAAAAGGCTATTCCAAGTAATTGGAATTCAACTATGACAAAGCTACCAAGAATTAAATTAAATAAGATAAAGCCCAAAATTCCCTTTAACCAATCAATCACAATATTCCAAGATAACTTTCATGAATAATTGTGAGCCTCTAAATGCATAGACACACTCACTGGTCTAATCACATAATGCAAATGAGTCCAAATTTATTAAATCGTTGAAGGGTTTAATTAATCAATTAAATAGGATACATCAACCATACAAGGATGACATTGGCTAGGTAAGAACAGTTGAATCACTAACTCTATGTGACACTATTAGGGATATAAATCGTATACACTAAACAACATGATCAAGTGCAATTTCATATAGAAATATAGTCGAAGCGGTAAATGCATTTAATTGCATTAATAACCATTTATTTAAATAACTCACTACATCACAAAACATCTCAAAGAAAGAATGAAGTAAATAGACATAGCAACAAATTGAAGTATCTAGAATCCAATAAGTCCATCATATAATCATAAATAGAGTATATGTCTGAATACAATATAACCAAATATCATCAAAAAGCATCATGTCACATCAATAAGCATCATCATGCAGATATGATCAAACTGAACAACATAGCATCTAACATATATGATACAGGTAAATCAAAATAAAGTATCTGACCATCAATTCATCTCAAATATCCTCAAACATGAGTATCAAGTATCTCTCAAAACCAAAATAACAAGGTACAGAATGCAAACACAAGAGGCACTACATCCTCCCCCACTAGGCATAGGATTACTCTTGGAAGCCTGCAAAAAGATGAGAGTATAATTATCTCAACTGTATAACATCCTCCCAAGTTATAGAAGTCTCATTTCTTGAGTGCCACTAGACTCTTACCTGCTCTATGTCTCAACCTCTAAGGGTCAGCCTCCGTTGTTGAAGGATACAGATGGGCTCCAAAGAAAGTTGTTTGTCCTCCACCTATAAAGCATCCTAATAAAGTACATGGGTCACATTAGGAATATACTACCTTAAAAAATGAAAAACATCATGGATGCATGATAGGCTAGGTGGTAACACTAGTCAATAAGAAATAGGATCAATCCTCTCGAGGAGCTAAAATAGCCCAACAAAATGTGGCACTAACTTAGAGCCTTTCCCATAATGGATGGGGTTCTTCCTCATATGCACTCTCAAAAACAACCTGTCACCAACTGAAAAGTGACAATCCAACCTATGGACATCTGCATAATTATTTTTCCTATCCTAAGAAGTAACCAAATGCTCTCTAATACAAACCACCTATTGCTCCATATCCTAAAGCATCTCTAGACCTAGAATCACTCTATGCTCTAAATGATCCCAACTCAAAAGGGTATGGCATGGTCTCCTGTACAAAAATTTAAAAGGTTACATGCCAAAAGAAATATGGTACCCATTGTTATAAGAAAACTCAACAAGGTACAAATACTCCTTCCACTTCACCTACCTATCCATCACATACATGTGAAGCATGTCTTCCAAAACTTGGTTCACTCTCTTTGTCTAACCATCAGTCTCTAGGTGGTAAGTTGAACTAAAATTAAGTTATGCACCAAAAGCATGCTAGAGATATGTCCATAGTGATGAAGTAAACATTAGATCACTATCTAGTATAATTTATCAAGGTATTCCATGCAAATGAACAATGTCTTCCAAGAAAACATGTGTTATAGAAGAAATTATGTAGGATGATCTCATAAGTGAAAAATGTGCTACCTTGTACAACTTTTCCACTATCACCATGATAAAATCATGTCATCCTGATGACATAGGAAAACCTATGATAAAATAAATATATATAGTACTACAAATTGGTATGTGGTTGCAAAAGGCCTGTCGGATGTTGATGCTCTACCTTCACTCTTTGACACTCAAGACATTAAGTAATAAAATCAGAAAGATCATGCCTCATCCATACCCAAAAGTACAACTATCTAAGGTCAACATGCATCTTCTTAATGCTAGGATATGCAAAATATGGTGCATGATGTACTTCTAACAAAATCAAGGTATGAATATTACCAAACACTAGCACATAAATAAGCCCCAAGTGTCATAGGAGTGCATTAGACTCTAGTAAATAACATGTAAACCTCTCCTCAAGGTTACATGTAGACTTAGTCTCCACACTCACCTCTTGATACCATGTGTCACTAGGAAAGGCCTCCAAGATACGACCTTGCAAATCCACTCCCAATGATAAAATTGATATCTCATGTCACCTCCTACTCAAGGAATCCATGAGGACATTTTCTTTCCCTTTGATGTAGTGAAAATCAAAATCATATTCACATAGAAATTCTATCTAGCAACATTGTCATGCATTTAGGTTTGGTCGTGGAAAGATATACTACAAGCTATGATGATCACTATGTAGCTAAAACCTATGTCCCAAAAGGAAATTTCTCCAACACACAAGGGCATGCACAACTACCAAAAGTTCCAATCATGAGTGGGATAGTTAAGCTCATGATCCTTGATTTTTCTAGACTCATATGCTATCACCTGACCATCTTGCATCAACACTTCTCCCACATCCTCCAACAAAGCATATGTACAAACCATAAAATTACCTACATGATTAGGCACTGCAAGTAGTGGTACACTAGTCAATCACTCCTTCAGTGCCTCAAACACTCACTCACACTGGTCTGACCAAACATACTTCTTTCCTTTCCTCTATAGAGAAGTGTTAGGATGAGCCACTCATAACAAGTCCACGAATTGATGTTACTAACCTGCCAATCCCATGAAGCTACAAACCTCAAAAATATTAGTGGACATGGACCAATCCATGATAGCCCAAATCTTCTATGGGTCCACTGCAATACCATCACATGTGATGATATGCCCCAAATACTTCACCTCAGACTAGAAGAATCCACATTTTCCTAGCTTGTCATACAACTAATGGTCTCTTAGGCACTACAATACCTAGCATAAATGGACCTTGTGCTCCTCAAAAATCTTAGAATAGATCAATATGTCATCCAAGAAAACAAGGACACACTCATCAAGATACATGAGAAATTCTCCATTTATCAAACTCATAAATACCAATGGTGCATTGGTTAATCCAAAGGGTACAACTGTAAACTCATAATACCCATAGCACATACAAAAAGTTTCCTAATGAATTTTAGCCTCATGAATCTAAAGCTAATGGTATCCTAATTTCATATCAATCTTTGAGAATATTCTTACTTCCTTCATCTAATCAAACAATTCATCAATCCTTGACAAAGGATACTAGTTCTTCACTATCACCTTATTCAATAATCGGTAATCAATGCACAATTGTAAAGATCCATCTTTATTCCTTAAAAAGATGACTGGTGTACCCCACAAAGATATACTAGGATGAATATGGCCCTTGGCCAATGATTCCTTTAACTGTAATTTGTGCTCACTCAAATACTAATTAGTCATATGACAAGGAGCTCATGAAATAGGTTCCGCTCTTGGAATGAGATCTATAAGGAAATCAATGTCATGTTCTAATGATTTTCTTGGTATCTCATTAGGGAATACGTCTGTGTACTCACAAAGGAGTGGGTGATCATCTAGCATCACCTCATGAATCTTAGCCTCTTCAAGGTCACTGACAGAGACCACAAACATTTGACATCCATATTGCACACTTCACTTTAGTTGCTTGGCTAAGATCATCCGGAGTGAGACTGGCCTCTAGACCCCTACAAGTTCCACCTTCCCACCTATTTCATCCACACACAAAACCAACTTACATCAATGGTCTATATTTTCCTGATGGGTAGTTAACCAATCCATACCCAACACAATTATATAAGACATAAGGATAGGATGTGAAGATCAACTATGGTGGTGAAGGTGCCCAAGTCCAACACACAACCACTAACTATGGAATCCATAATCACCTTGGAACTTGTAGTAAACTCAACCTATCATGATGCCAGTAGCCCAAACTACTCAATAAGGGATGGTGAAATAAAAGAATCAGATGCACTAGAATACATTAAAAAACCAAAATAATTACCATACAATGTACTTGTATCCTTGACTAAGGTATCCTAGTGCTCAGCTTGACAATTTTCAACTCCCACAAATACCATGTGGAATTTTCCTACATCACCCACAATAGGTTTAGACATGGTCACACCTCTTCTAGGTCCTGAATATGTCTTCATAGGATACTCTGTTGATCTATGGATGATCTCACTGCATGAAAAGCATGCTCCTCCAAAGCTGAAAGAAGATCCTTGCCCATCTTAGGGAGTGCTAGAATATGGTACACTCCCTCTACTAGAGTTTTTTTGATTAACTTGGGATGGATGGCTCTACTGGAACTGGTGACCTCAACTCTGGTTATGCCTCTTTCCCTTTTTCATACTTGAACTTCTTCCAACCTTCTATGGATAACATTGGTATCATTGTTCTTGACAACTATGACCACTCTGTGAGGGTGTTGACTAGGCTTGACCCTTCCCTATGACCTATGTTGGAGGGGGTGTTGCACTCTATCCCATAGATCATTTCCTATGGCCCTAAGAGACTAAGCTAACACTAAACCCCCTGGCCACATTACTATTAGAAAAAAAATTCCTTCTCAGTGGCAAGTGCAAGTGTCCTACTCCGATGAAGACAGACATCCACAATGATACTCTTTAGGACCCCTACAAAAATATTGTGTGAGGAGTACCTTGTTGTAATAGTAACTAGAGTATTGTCTCAACCCAAAGAACCACCTCTCATACTGATCCACTTCCATATTCCCTTGATTGAGATCATGGAACTCATCAGCATGAGCCTCACATTACTATGGAGATAGGAATTTCTCCTTGAACCTATCCTCAAAGATCTCCTAGGTGAGATCCATTATACTGATCTAGAGTTTCTTACTCTCCATATCCCACCATATGAACATAAATGCAATAGAAACTCACCAAGCTAGAAGCTTAAAAGGGAAGGACTAAAGTTGAAAGACTATATAAGAAACTTGGTTAGAGGTAGTGGGGTAGTAGTAACAAAGCAGAGTGAGGAGCAAATGACATGAGATGTTGAGAAGCAAGAAAGATGCAAATTTGGATCTCTAAAATTGTAATTCATTTTATATGGTTGTAACCCATAAGGTCTCATAGTTGAGCATGTTGAAAGAATATTATTAATTATTACAATAGTGTCACTACCAAATTGCAAACTCTTGTGTTCAAATGTGTTGACGATTAATTATATCTGCATAAAATATTGTATTCAAGCCTCATGAACATTGTTTATAAGTAGCTTATGTGTGTAACTCTAAGTGGGACTATTTGTAAGCTTAATTCAAGCTAATTTTTCTTAAGTTTTCTCACTCACCTGGTGTCACTATACTTTACTATTATTTTATTTATAGATCTAGAATCAGTGCACATTCTTCATTCTCTATTCTTCTTATGTGCTTACATAGTTGGTACTACACAAGGACTCAAACTTTCTCTAATCAATCCTTTCTCAATCAATCCCTATACTTGTCTATTCAATTGAATCCTTTCATCGGGTGTTAGCCTATGTGGTGTTTTATTAGGCAAACTAGCTCCAGTTATCAAATCAATACAATGACTAATAATTCTCATAGGAAGAAAACCATCAGGTACATTATTAGAAATGATGTCATGAAATTCTATCAACAAAGGTTCAATCTCAAGTGCATGCTCTAACTCATCTTATTTCTTAGTTTTTTTTAGAATCAAAGCATAGAAAATATTTTGTTCTTTCATTTCCCTTGTAAACTTATTACCCTCATCCAAGAAGATTCATACTATAGTGCACTAACTTTCATCCAAATTTTCTACCAAAGGTAACAATATTTGTTTCTTTACATTTGCCCAAATAGTATACTAATTCAATCTACCATCATTAAAATATTTTCTATCATATTGCCAAGGTCTACCCAAAATAACATGACAACAATCCATGGGCATAATATCACACAAGACTTCATCATGATAATTCCCAATTTTAAATTTGACAAGGCATTGCTCATTTACAAGTAGTTTATCCTTCTTATGGATCCAATCATCATGGTAAGGCTTAGAATGTATTAAAATCTACAATTTTAAATTTTTAGCCATCTCTTTAGATGCCAAATTATTAAAACTTCCACTATCAATGATTACTTTACAACATTTTCTAGTGATCTTATATCTAGTTTTGAATAAACTTCTCCTTAGAGCAGATTCCTCATCAGTTTCTTCATTCCACAAGACCTTTCATACCATCTGGTTTTCACCATTCTTAGGTTTATTTCATGTTTCATCACCTCCTTCATAAGCCAAATTATTTTTTCTATTACATCCAGTCTTCTTTCCAAAGTTAGTACATTCAAAGGCTATGTGACCTTCATATTTGTAACAAGTACCCTTAAACTAAGATCTTTCTTCCCTTTTTCCATTATTTTTATTCCTAGATTAACCCATATAGCCACCTCAAGAGTAATTGCCTCTTTTACCAAATGGTTCATTCTTTCATCCCTTATCTTGCATTATATTTTTAGTTATTCTACTTTCTCCATAAGTTCTCCCTCTACTTCTTTGAAATCTACCACATCTTCCTCTCTATCTTTGATTGTATTTCTTTGTCAATATTTCTTCATCCTTCAAAGAAATTTGATATGCTTCCACCACACTATCCATGTTAACATAGTTGATATCATCTTGAATTTATATATTCAAGCTATTTAGGTATATGGCCACCTTTTCAACTCCATCATCCACATGTCTAGATCTAATATCCAATTTGTAGAATTCCTTAGTACATTCCTCCACACCCATGTCTTTTTGCCTTAAAGTTTGCATCTTCCTCAACAAGCTAACTTGGTAATCTATATGGGGGGAATTATTCTTCATCTTTACAAGCATATTTATCCATGTCTTGATCCTTACTTTTTCTCTCTTTTGTCTATTACTATGCAAATGATCCCACCAAAGAGATGCATGACCTTTCAATTTTGTAACTATTATCTTAACCATTTCATTATTAGGAGTACCTTAATACTCAAAATATTTTTCCATTTCAAAGATCCAATCCAACACCAAATTAGTTTTGTAACTCCTCCATCATATCAAGAAACTTTAATAGTAGGTCTAACATTCTCTCAAGAAAAAACTCTCAAAATCCTTTCTTCATCTTGTTCAACTTCATGTTCGAGATTAGGGTTACGTGTTGTCTCTTCTTTGTCACTAACATTTTCAAGAAATGAAACTCTTATGTTATTTGTATCCATAGCTTCAATCCTAGTCACTATCTACCTCAACATGTCCATTATAGCATTGTTTACATTTCCTCTAACACTAACCATTTTGACAATAGTTACTACAAGATTGTAACCTTCTGCAAGTTATAGGTGAGATTTTAGATCTTCGACCCTACAACCAATCCAAATAAGTTCCTCCATGATCTAATCCACAAGAAATAACTATTCTTGATACCACCTAATAGGAAAATGGCAAGCTTAATCATAATTAGCTCAACTTAAGCCAAAAAACATACCTTTCTTGAAGTTACACATGGAAGCAACACATAATAAGGCAAGATTCTAGAATTTTAATAATGTATAATTAATAAGAAACACATAGAATATAGGGCTTGGAAATTGGCCACCACACTATTGTAATAATTAGAAGAAATCAAGAAACATGCTTGACTATGAGGCTTTTTGGGTTAAGGCCATATACAATGAAATTAGGAAATATGAATCCAAACTCACATCCCTATCTTCTTCTTTGATATCCTCCTATTACTAATTTCCTCTCTTATTTAAATTGCCTCCTTGCAAGATTCTTATATAGACAGTAAGCCACAAGTTAGTTAATAAGGCATTTAATTACATTACAGGTCCAACCTTGGAGATGTAAACCAAAACCAAAACAAATATGAGCATGAAGTAATGCGCACTTGAAGGTGGCTCCACACATGTTTGGGGAGTTGGATCCTAACTTTGCAACATGCCAGCATGACTTAGAAAACCATGTCAAAAGAAAAAAAAAAACACACCTTGCTATAAGAAAAAAGCAGGAAATACAAACCACAAAGAATGACACACAACATGAGATAAGCAAACAATTATTGCTTGCACGCTTAGGATAAAGATCCCAAATAGGTCCTCAACAAGATGTTAACTTCATATGTCATGAAAATTGAAACAAAAATGGCTACTTTATGAACAACATAATGGTACAAAACACAAGAAATTTCTATGGTTGATGCAATATTCCTCCAAGACCCAAGATGCTCATGCATCAAGACATACACATTAGGATGACCAAAAAAATTTCTACATACAATCACACTAGAAATGTGAGAGATCATTGTCAATGATATGTAAATTTCATTATCTTATCTATAAGGATTGTTTATCATTCATAACCTAAGACAAAATATAGCTTTGTCTACCCAAAGTGACATGTAAATTCACATCCTAGGGTATTTATCAAGATTAAATTAGTAGTGAGAAATCACTTACACAAGCAAGGAGAAGATCCAACCTCACCTTAGTCCCCAAATAAAATAAGTTAAGGTACACATGGTAATCTAACATGTGATATAGGCTCTCATAGAAGACACCCAATTTATTTGAACCCTTCAAATCATTGGAACTAAACCAAAAAGTAAAGAACAAAATAAATTCATGCCCCCAGTCATCACTCTCCTAATCAAGATAAACATCTCAAAGTCACTTAGAGGGGTATAAAGAGAAAAACTTGTAGTGCCTCTCTCATTTGATTTTTATAAGTCATCTTGATGGATGCAACCTTGACGATTTTATTTATGGGTGATCATGTTGAGGCACATGAGTGGTCTACACCCATGGTGTGATTGCCTTTATGCTTTGGTCTCAGTGAACTAAATATGCTTATGCCTGATTGATGAGATTATGGTTCATGATTATCAATAGATTTTGTTGGATTTATTGTGATGTTCTTATGCTATGGATATTTACATCATTTTTGTTATTAAATTTTATTATGATACAAAGGGATTATTTAAATTTATTATTTTAATAAAATTAATTAAATTATTATTTGCATAATTTTGCACATTATTGTTGAGGCTATATTATTTTCATACATCTATACTTGATCGAGTTGTTTATTGTGCAAGACTTATATCACTGACAGTAGCACATGGAGTTAGTGAATTAGTTGTTCATACCTAGCCAATGGCATCCATGTATGGGTGATGTATCATGCATAATTAAATAATAAACCCTCTTGTTATTGGTAAATCTAGATTCATTATGTATTTTTTAATAGATTTATGAGCATGTCTTTGTATTTAGGAATCCACAGTGGTTGTGGAAGTTATTAAAATATTGTAATTTAATATTTTAATAAGAATTTTATATTTGAATTAATTTATTTTAATTTACCAGCTAATTTTTCATAGTTAAATTCTAAGCAATTGGAATTACAAAATTATTTGGGTTAAGGGAGCTAATAAGATTATTTAATTTAAATAATCAAATTTATATGTCATTTATTAAAAAGTGCATATATTGGCTAAAAGTGAGTTTATTCTCACTTCTCGCTTTGGAAAATCAAGATTTTGGAGCAAATTTGTTAAACGCCCTTGTGAGATTTTATTATTTTATTAGTTTTGGGAGATTAGATTGAAAGTTTTATGTGTTAGTGGTCTCATTGGATTCATAACGATAAGATCTTCATTTGTTGAATGTTTTTCAAACTTGACAGCCTATTTTTTTAACTATGGTTTTCTTTGTTTTACCCACTTGGCTGCAAGGTAGGGATCTCTTATTTTATCATTTTATCTCTATTTATTTCCTATTTTCAAGTGTAAATTTATTGAAGGTTGAGAACTAGTGTAACCCTCCATTTTGGTATGCTAGTTCTACCTGATTGGGCAGGTACAAACATTTAAGCATTTTGTTGGTTTTGATTTAAGGTTTTATTTTATTATGTTGTCCATTTTTTAATACTATCTTGGAACTCTATTTTTATTTATTTTTTGGGAGTTTGGAAACCATTTGGATAATGGGTTTTAATTTTTCCATTTTTCAAGAATGTTGATTTTTGAGCAATTTTTGCATTACCTTATTTTGTGCATTGCCCAGTTTTCTTGGGTATTTCTTGGCATTTGTTTTGGTCATGTATCTAGAATAAACTAGATCTATAATCTAACCATATTTTTACTATAATATCATTGAGATTCATGTAGAATTCATACTCCTAGATTTAGGCTAGTTGAGTGAGTTCATGATGTTTGGTGGTTTGTTTCCCAATTGAGATTCGTGTCAAACTCATACTCCCAATTATAGGCCAATTGAGTCGAGTTGTTATACTTGACTCATTTATTGCATTTAGCACATCCAGTCCTTTCTTAAGTATTATATGATTACATTTGTAAAGATGATTGTGTCTATAGATGAACATGTGTACGTGTGTATGATGGGATCTTGCAACACCTGAACTCCCAAATATAGGCTAGTTTAGGGATTTTTCATTTCGGTGTTGCATTGGGAACTTTCATTACCTATGGGAACTCATCATGTGATGACAATGGGTATGTAGGGTATGCGGTGAAATGGCTTCTCTCATGCACCTTAACCTAAAATTGGTCAATAAGGTAACATGAAGAGGTCTTACACAAGAGATAACCAATTGTATAATTGGCCAATAAAACTTAATGATAAGATAAGAGAATATTTAGGAATAACCATAGATAGAAATAATAGTTACATATAGATATAACAAATATCAAAAAAACTAAAGCACACAAATGAGAAGACAAGACACAAGGATTTAACGTGGTTCACCCAATCCCTAGGCTACGTCCACCAACAACAAGCTTGATATTAATTTTATCAAATGATTACAATATGTAATTCCTTATAGCTCAATACCATCACAAGAAGCAGCAATATCACCATACATTATGAAAATCTCTAACCCTAAGACATTTTATACAAGCTTTTGTCACTTACAAAATTAGGGCTAGAATAAGTCGTCCAATAGAAAAATATCAGTTAGTACCTTTTACAATAATAGAGGCATTTTTGGATTTAGGGTTGTTGCCTTGAGAACCCCTATAGGGGAATTTACCCTTGACCCCACCCTATACTATGAATGGAGTGCACCTGGGGTGCTAACCTAGGATGCCACAAGGGGCACTACTCCCAAAACTTTGTAGAAATAATTTGAGGGGAAATTGCACCAAATAAACCTATGAGTCTAATTTTCCTCCACATCACAACACCCTCCCACTTGGAGATTGATTAGACTCCACAATAATAACCTCCCAATTGAAGACTGATCATAGCATTGCTAAACTTGTTGCTGTCACTAGAATATCAGACCACCCTAGACTTTGTTGTTCTTTTATTATGTTCAATTTAGAAGACCAACCAAAGCTAAAAAGGAGTTCATCTTCTCTAGACTTGGTAAATATATCTACTAGATTACCATCTATATGTATCTTCTCTAGCTTTAACTTTCCATCATCGAAAATTGACTAAATGAAATGGTACCACAATTGTATGTTTTTTGTCTTTTAATGCAGAGAAGAATTATTCAAAAGATGAATGGCACTTTGGCTATTTGTCAAAAAACAGTTATCCCTTTGTGGGTGTCCCAATTCTTCCATGAAGAATTGAAGCCACATCATCTCCTTGCTTGCCTCTATAGCAGCAACATACTTTTCCTCTATAGTGGATAAAGAATTAAATTTCTACAACTGAGAAATCCAACCCCTTGTTGTCCCACCAAGAGTAAATACATAACCTGTGGTACTTTTTTTGGTATCAATATCTCCTGCCAAATTTAAGTCAAAGTAGCCCTGTAAATCACTAGTAGAGCCCCCAAAATATAAACACTTATGGGATGTTCCTCACAAATATCTAAGAATCAATTTGACTGCATTCCAATGCTCAATCCCAAGATGACTCATATACCTACTAACAACTCCCACTACATGTACAATATCTAGCCTAGTACATACCATAGCATACATTAAGCTTCCTAAAGTTGAATCATAAGGTACCTTGGACATCTTATTGTCCTCTTCTTTTGTCTTTGGACACATCTCCTTAGTCAATTTCAAATGACTAGGTAAAGATGTGGTGATAACTTTGGCATTCTCCATATAGAAATGTTGCAATGCCTTCTCAATATAATCAATATGAGACAATGTCAATTTTCTATTCTTTCTATCTCTATAAATCTTCATACCAAAATTTTGTTTTTAAAATCAATGCCCTTTATCTATGAAAATCCTATTACAACTAACCTAGCTTTAAATGTTTTCTTACCTCTATCCTCTTATTTCAACCTATAAACTCGTTTATTCTATCAATCCCTTTTACCTACAGGCAACTTGCATAGGTCCCATGTCTAATTTTTTAGGAAGGGGTCAATTTCTTCTTTCATTGTAGACTCCAACTAAATCTTTGTATCCACCTACACAACTTCATCATAACATTTAGGTTCACCAACATCTACTTATAAAATGTATGGTGCTTAATGCTTAGTTATCTGGCAGTGCATGTGCTTCACCTGATTTTGTTAAGTACTCAGTGGTCACTATAGTATACAAACATTATTGACCATGACTAGCCTTTAGAGGTCCAACAAAATCATATCCCAATCTTTCAAATAGCTCCTAGGAATGGGAAGGGTTGAGTTGCATAAAGTCCCTCTTAAGAGGATTTTCTGGTTGTCAGCAAGTATCACATTTGACAACCCATTTTCTTGCATCATTTTACAAATTTGGCCACCATAAGCCTACTTCTAAAAACTTTTTGTCATATTAGGACCCATATGTCCTCCATTTGGTCCTTCGTTGGCTTCTCAAAGCACATTTTGTAATTATTCCTCCATCATGCATCACCTCGGCACTTAGTCTAGACTCATTTTATATAATAGATCATTTATTAGTTTGAAAGTCCTACTCTCGAGGAGTAACTTCCTTCATTCCCCCAGAGGCATGTCTAGGAGAAACTAGGTTGTAGATAGATACTTTCCTATACTTGTATACCACTTAGGGAGAATGGGAATATAAAATAGATGCACATCTAGAAAGTTGTAATTTACTCCAATAGGTGGCTCACTAGACTTAATATGTGATAGTTGGTCGACGATATGACTATGTCCTAGTTGTGTGATTGTCTTGAATGTGAACTCTTGAAGTAAGAGAATCCATTGGCTCACTCTTCCCTAAATAATGGTTTCATTGACCAAGTACATGAGGGCTTAGTGTTCCACATAAAAATTGAATGTTATCACCCATAAGTAGTGCTTGAATTTCTAGATAGAATAGACCACTCCAAGGTCTTGCGTTCTTTGGTGTTGTAATTATTCTTAGTATTCAACAACAACCTACTTGAAAAATGTATTGGGTGATCTAGTTTGTGTGCTCCTTCCTAAGCTAAGGTGGCTCGAATGGTGTAATTTGATGCATCCACATGTACATGAAATTCTTTATCCCAATTAGGGAATGCCAGAATGGGAGCACCTTAAAACCTTGATTTCAGTTCCTCGAAGGCCTCCCCTTGTTCCTTCTCCCAAATGTACAGATCCCCCTTCCTCATGATCCTATCCAATGAAAATGAAATTTTTGAGAAGTTTTTTATGAACTGGCAATAGTATCTAATGTGATCGAGGAAATATTTGATGCTAGTCACATCTGTAGGAGCCTCCATCTCTACTATCATTCACACTTTATCTAGATCTATTTTCATTCCTTCCTAGCATACTATGTGTTTGAGAAACTTCCTATTTGGCAACATAAACTGAAACTTCTTTGTGTTAACATCCAAACAAGCTTGGTGACACTGTTCATGCACTCTCCTAAGGCGGTAATATGCTTCCCCTCCCCACTAAATATGGACTAGTTATCTAGAAATGCTTTAAAGTTTCCAATGGATGTCTTGTAAAAGATGTGTATAATGATGCTATGGAAGGTCATTGGTGCATTATAAAGGTCAAAAGGCATTCTATTGTATGCATATTCACCATCCTTCACTATGATAGTCATTTTCAATTGTCCTCCTCCATAATGAATATCTCATTGTACCCTAAAAACCCATCCATAAATGAGTAAATATCATAGTTCGCTACTTCCTCCAAGATTTTGTCAATAAATGGAATGGAAAATAGTTACTGCATTATGACATCAAAAATCTACACAAATGCAAATCTGATTTTCTTCCTTCTTTAAGGACATCACAATTGACAAAACTCACTCACTTGTCTTTACCCGAAAGATAATATATGCTTCCAACATCCATTCAATTTTGTCTTCTACCCTTGCAACATTATTCATGTTCATTTTGTACATCCTTTCCACACATGATGGGCTCTAGGAACAAGAGGGATTTAGAAGTCCTTGTAGGTCCAAGAGAAGACCTCTTTGTACTCTATAAAGATTTGAAACATCTTCATCTTTAGTACCCATTTTTAGTCATCCCCTATTAGGATGATTTTTGGGTTCTCCTTGTCTTTGAAATTTATCTCCTTTAGGTTTGCCTCTTTGTATTATATTGATTCATATTTGTAGAACTAATGGGTAGGACTCTTCTCGACTTCATCCTTCCCTTCCTTGTATTCTTTGAATTCCCAAGCACATTACACAAAGGAGGGAATAGTTCATAATCACTCATTTTCTAATGGAATAGGTCATCCATAAAATATGTATCATCCTCCAACTATAATACCCATTCATCATTGGAATCCATACTCATTTTCTCTTTTTCTGCTCTATCATCAAATTCTATTATGAGGAAGATGTCATTTCCTCTCCCACCAATTGCATTTTGAGGTCCATTACAAACCTCCTTTCCCCCTTCTCAAATGATAAGGTATTTTTCTTCCAATTATGATTTGCCTTAGTTTTCACTAGCCATCCTCTCCTAAGGATGGCATCATATCTCTTTTTCTTGAGAAGGATTAAGATGAAGTCCAATGTGAAGGGTTGTGTCTCAATTGTTACTTGTTGCATCATCAACATTCCAAGGGGTTTCATGCCATGTTGGTCAAAACCCAATAAGTTGAAGGTTAGTGGCTAGAACATTGGTTTTCCTAGAATCTTCCAAGTATCTTCAGGTAGGAAATTTACCCCTAACCCACCACCAACAATTTTTTTCATTAGTATGGTGCCCAAGATGCTCATCTCCACTATTGTCAAGTTTTTTTCATTGTTGATGATAAGTATCATTGGGTCTGCTGCAAAACCATTGGGAAACTTCATCTATCCCAATGTACTTCTTGGCATGGATGTGTTTTTGAACAAGGCCACTTTCAAATGTGGCATCATTTAGAATAGGTCTCATAATTTCATTGGTGTCTCCAATTGGATCACCTACCTTATGATTTTTTTCTATGGCTTGAGAAGAAGAATCAGAGGTATCATTAAGGTCCCTTCAGGCCTTTACTTCCTTCTCAATCTCGACCTTCACTTGAAGTACCTTTTGTTTAATCATATGAGGGCTAAGATATGTGGCATTCTTTTCTTGTTTCCTTGTAATTGCTAAGATAGCAATGAGGTTGCAACTAGGCTTTGGACAGTTGGCTCCTTGTAGTCCCCAAGTTAACACCACTTAAAAAAATTATCTAGATTTTCCTCCTAGAAATCTCGAGTGAATTGTCTACACTGGTTGCAATATATGCATTCTATCATTTTCCTTCCCCTTTGCATCATATTGGATCCAAGAGAAATTGTTATTATTATTTCCTCTACTTCCCCCTTAGTTATTTTTGTAGCCATTAAACGATGCAGTATTATTATTATTTTGTTAACTCTTGGTTCCAAATGTGGAAGGTTTCCCTCTTATGAAAATTACTTTTTAGTTTCTCACCCTCAAATTATAGAGGTATTCTTTGGTGGAATGTCCCACAATCATACAAATGTCACAAAAGGATTTCTTTAGACAAGACCCTTTTGTGTGTTTAGCTTCCTTGTAGTTCATACACCACACCTTATCCTCCTCAATTTTTCTTGATCCTCCTATCATTTCCTTAATTTTGTTTGTCATCCTTTGGAGGTCTCTTTTTTAAGGCATGCACCCTCTTACTTGATTCCTTCTCACTTCTATCCTCTAAGGAATCATCATCTGAGCACTTAATTTTCTTGGAAGTCATATATTCACTTTCTAAGTCTATTGCATGGTATATGCATTATTGGACAATGTTGGGGGTATGATCTTCATCTTCTTTTGGAGGAAAGTTTTTAGTCCTTTGACAAACCACTACTTCTCTAGTTCATCACCTGGGGAAGATTCCTTTTTCCCCATTAATTTTTTTAGTTATCACCTGTAGGCTCTAACTGACTCATTCTTCCCATGTTTTGTGTTGTAGATCTCGGCAAGGATCTTGTTGTCATCTCTTAGTAGTTTTAATTTCATTTGGAACTTTTTCTTCACTACTGCAAATGTTATCAAACCAATTTTATCCAAATCAAAATACCATTCAATGGCTCCTTCCCTTAATGTAGTAGGAAACTATTTAATCCACTCATCCTGATTAGTGATGTCATTACCAGTCCAAATTGTTTTGCATGTACAGAAATGATGTATGGGATCCTCTTTTTCTTGGCCTATAAACTTGGGAAATTTTTGTTTGTTCCTAACCATGACTACTAGTTATGTCATCCATTATACTACCAGTGATGTTGCCAACTACTTCGGTGCACTAAAATATTTGGGGTCAAACTGTGATGACAATTTATGATGGTGGTGTAATTTGTGGGTGTTTTTCATTTTTTTTTAATTCTCCTCAATGTCATCACAAACTGACATTGGCATCATAATTATGATAGTAGCATGAGTATAAACAAAAAAAACATGACATTAATTATTCCCATTTGATCAATTGTAGTTGCTCGCAAAGAGCTCTGAATGAGGATACAAAGTGAGAGAGTGTGGACATCTACTTTTGTGTTATCATGTCATTGCCCTACATATTCTCTACATTTTGTTTCCATGTTGCACCATTTCTCTATGATTGTGAATTGTCTTTCCATTACCTTGTGATTTTTGTGCCCTTGCTCTGCATTATCCCTATATCATTAAAGATTAATAGTGAGTATTATTGTAGTCTTGGTGTACATTATCATTATCAATTCCTCATGAAACTCTCAAAATCTAGTAAAACTCAATTTGTAAATATAAAATAATACTTCATACCTAAGAAATCCAGTTTCTTGAAAGTTCTTAAAGCATACTTAACAAGTTCCATTTATGGACATCTTACAATCTTTGATTTGTTAGCTCAAATTTGTTTGAGACATTCTACAAGGAAAAAAAATAAGGCTCTTTTTTTGGGATCTTTATGTTTAAATGTGTGAAATTGAACTTTAGTTTTTGTCCGATTTGATGACATTGGGGAATTCATGAGGGTCTGCATGAATTAGAGATTCAAAACAAAATATGAGGTTTATAGAGGTAAATAGCTTGTGTTGGATTTGTGCCAGCAATTGCAACATCGCACAATGTAATTCAACCATCAATAGCTTCACTAGACTCCTTCAATGCCCTAAGAGTAGAATCCATGTGCTTAAATGTAGTAAAAGAAAATCATCTTTGGCTTATCAATGATGATAACACCCTCTTTGTATATGCAAAATGTGGCCTCAGAGTTCACACACACACACTTCAATACAGTCCTTGTATGTGGATTCATCCTAGAATAAAAATGAAATTGTTCACCCAAGAGGAGTCCAACAAGATGACCTATTGCCTTCTATCTAGGTGGATTTTACCTACTTATACTCTCAGATTTGAGGTACAGGTAATCAGACCATTCTAGAACAAAGGTTTTAAAGATGATTAATCTATATGAATGTGTAGGTAGTCTAAATGATTATGCAATTAATCTAAGAACATGTAAATAGAATTAACTAAATGAATGCATATTAATTCTAAGTGACATTAATCCAAGAAAATGAGAGCTTTATGAAAGTGTTAAACTTAAATGAGTATGCAATTTAGTAGCGAATCGATAGCAATTCAATTCAACCTCCATAATGAGGAATTTTGAGTCTCTTAAATAGAATTCCTAGAATGGATCAACGATCATGATCAACCTTGATCAACGGTTAGGATTGAAGAAAAGATTTAGTTAAGATGGAAACTTCCTTGTGCAGGTGGAGTTAACTATTTCAGATCTGAGTGTGATGAGTAGTTAACTAAACTTGTCATAAGTGTGAGAGCAAGTTAACTGGATTAATTCTAAATTCGACAAGTAGTTTACTCAGAGTTTCCATTTAGAATTGAAGAGAGGATTTTGAATATATTATTTAATTTAATAAAGTGATATATGATCTCATAAATGAATTTTCTATTTAATTGAGTAATTATATTCAATTAATTAAAACAAGCATAATTATTAAATTAAATAAATTTAATTCCTTAGTACATTAGCCTTAGGAGATAATTTAATTTAATTAAAGCATAAATACTTTAAATTAAATTAAATCTTAATTAATAGGTTTAATGTGACTAATATGAGTCAATACTTTAGGAATTAAATAAAGAGTATGATGAATACAGATTTAGGGTTTTTTGCATTTGACAATTAAGTCAAGTAGTGATAATCAGAACTAAAATTGCCTATTGAGATAGGATTTTAGGATTGATCAGAATAAACCAAAATTGGTATCATAGAAATGAGCCAATTTTGGGGTTTTACATTTTGCCCCTCTTTGAATGAATGTGCAAGCAGTATGTTCGATTCAAAGAAAATCAGAAAGTGTGATGCAAAGATCAATAAGTAAGATTAGTTCTAAAGTTGATGTCACGGAGACCAATTGATGAGCTTTTAAGGACCATCACCAAAATGGAGCTTAATCCTAAAGAATCCAAGTAGAACACCTAGATACCTAAATTGATAAGCATTTAAAAGGTTTTCTTTAGAATGAAGTTTAACCTTTAAGGATCTAGATAGAGCATCTAGATACCCAAGATTGATAGCATTTAAAAGATTACCTCCAAAACAGAGGTTAACCTTTAAGGATCTAGATAGAACACCTAGATACCTAAGATTTAATAAGAATTTAAATGATTATCTCTAGAATGAAGCTTCATCTTTAAGGATCTAGATAGAATACCTAGATAACTAAGATTGATATCATTTAAAAGATTGTCTCCAGGTAGAACACCTAGATACCTAAAATTGATAGAAGATAACAAGATTGAATTATGAGTCATGGAATCATCCCCAGAATGAGGCTTGATCCTTAGGAGTCAAGGTTTAGATTGCCTCAATATCTATCCATTGAATTCTTTATAAGATGTATAGATGATAAAGATGCCAAAAAGAGGGGAATAAGATGCTCCAAGTAATGAGATGCCCTGAGTGATGAGGACATAAGATGGGGAAAAGATGCCCCAAGAAATAAAGATTTAGATCTATTTGAATTTCAAGTTCAATGATGTAATCATCCTGCCCCCTTGGGAGCGAAATCGAAAGATGACACACCAGAAATATGATGTAAAGCAGTATGTGAAGAGATATAGGAGAAATTCAAGATTTAGCAGATTGTAGAAGAGATCAAAATAATCAGAAGAAAATATGAAGAGATTAGAAAAATTTGAAGAAATATAGAAAAGATTAGAATGATCTAAAGAATATAGAAGAGATCAGAATGATATGAAGAAATATGAAGAGATCAGAATGATCTAAAGAAATATAGAAAAGATCACAATGATCTAAAGAATATATAAGAGATCATAATGATCAAAAGAAATTTGGAAGCTCATCCAAAATGATTTTGAGGTCCAAAAGACCAAATTTGACCACAATTGACTTGAGTTGACTTTTTCAAAAATAAATTTTGAAAATTTGAAGAATTTTGAGTTGAAAAGAGTCAAAGAATTGCAAAGTATTAGAAAAATCTAGACTACACAAGTGTTCAATCATGTCGGTCCCAAAATTTTAAAATGCATTTTTGAGTTGATTCGGTGTATCAAATTTTGAATTCAATCTCGAAAATGGATTTAGAATGGTCAAATTAGCAATGGGGTGATTTTTGCACAAATTGGAGCACTTTGGAAAATTAGGTCAAACCTTATATAAGGGCCCAAGGGGTCATTTTCAATTCATTTGAACCTTTTGTCTTTAGTGAATAGGAGCTCTAAGAGGAAGATGGCAGTGAATGTGAGATATTATCATTTTGAGCACTCTTGAGGACATAGTCAACCGACGGACTATAGACCTTTAGTGATTGATTGATAACCATCCTTTGTACTTTCATTTTCATGCTTTTTGAGAGCATTTATTGCATGTTTTAGCAGGTTTTAGAAAGTCGCAATCAATCTTCACATGAGACTGTCCTTTCTCACACGATGGCAGTCTCTTCTCGCATGAAGATTCATCAATCCAGTGTGTCTTCGTGCACATCAGTGGGAATTCTTACACAAGAGATACCCACTTCTTGCATGAAGAGTGCTAGAATTTTGCATGAGTGGTTGTCACCTTTCACATGAGATAATCTCTCTTCATGCGACAACTTGTTTCTTCACGTGAGAGAGTCTCTTTTTGCATGGGGTTTTGATTTCTCATGTGGGTTCATATCTTTTCATGCAAGGACTTGATTTCTCATGTGAAGATGCACAATCTCACATGAAGATGCACAATCTCGTGAGAGGAAATACATCTTAGTGCAAAAATCTATCACAACAGTGTAGTGAATTTTTTATTTTTTATTTTCATTTTTGCATGAATTTTGCATTCATTTCTTCATCGTTCTAATTTGTTGATCGAGTATTGACTGTTTTCTTGTCACTATTGTTGTTTGTGTGTGTAGAGGTATTCAGAGATGTTTCATTTAAATCACATTATCCACTATACAGAGCTTTGTTGTAGAGCCTAGATGTAGTAGACATGGCACATATTGATAGACTAGGGCTCACTTTTTTATGTTGGATCCCAGCATTGCTAGTGAATCACAACTTGTTGACACCCTTGTTGGAGCATTTTCCATTCGAAAATAAACACCTTTCACTTGCCATAGGAGGAGATGATGATCACTCCCAAGGATATATATAGGATCTTGCATATACTATTCCATGGACCGAGGGTATCCTATGACACAGTGCCCCAAGTAGGTACAGAGGCCTTGTGTGCCATTTTTCAAAGGTAGTTAGCAATTGGATGAGCCATTACCTAGGATGATCTCATCCACACATATGGGAAGTTACATAGATTGCCCTCATTTTTTGCCATATTTATCAGCTATTTATTGGTTCCAGATAGAGGATAGCATGGATTAGAGTGTGGATGGGGGGTCATGCTACAGTGCATGCTCAATGCTCTAGAGAGATGTAGATGGGGCTAGTGCATGTTGACTCATATTTTTTATGAGATGCATGAGATTGTATACCATAAGCAGAAGAGTATGGCTGCTAGTTTGTATGTTCTTTAGGTTTGGGCATGGGAACACCTACCAGTCACACGACCTATTTTTTAGGATGCTCAAGAGCACATAGAAACTTACATTTGTAGATATAGGGGACAGATTACCAAGGCAGGCCTAGGTAAGACAAAGCACTGGTGGGCTCATCTTGATAACCTGGTCTCCATCATATGGCAGCCCTGGTGAGAGACGAAGGATTGGGATGACACTCCTAGGGAGTTAGGGTGAATGTTTTTTTCACGATTGATGGTGGGGAGGACCACACAAACTATTGAGAAATTTTCCATCTCATGAGTGTGGAGGCAGTATGGGAGGCAATAGGATATCTCCCAAGAGTTTTGTACCTACATGTAGGTCATGAAGGACCTGACACAAGGATGGCCAGCGAGATTGGATGTGGGGAGATCAATGATCGATGTGCACAACCTAGTTGTGGCACAGTGGGACTACCATCCAGAGGTAGTAGATGCAGGGGTGATGCTAGCATATCAGGAGTATCTTATCAATCACCTCTTCCCAGAGTTCAAAGATTCTTTTGGGGGAGCAACACCAGCCCCACAGTAGGCACCAACACAACAGTAACAGGTTCCCTAATAGTAGGCACCATAGGGCCCACTACTAAAGGTGTGGCAGAGAGTTAGACAAGTGTAGATACCTGCAAAACATATGGGGTTAGGCCCAAATGTAGGAGGTAGCAACAAAGAGAAGAGGTGATGACAGAGACTAAGGGTGGAGGAGAAAGCACCCACAGAGTAGGCACCCAAGATGCTCGATGAGGAGATGTAGGAGCAACCTACCACAGGATCCTAGGATGTGTTTCAACAATAGAGGGAGCAGATCCAACTAGCTTCTTAGTAGATCAAAGAGCTACAAATACAAGTAGTATTTAGGGATGCATGGTTGGCTGAGTGGGATCAGGAGATCCTTAGATTGAGGGAGAGAGCATAGGCTACCAAGAAGAGGGCAGAGATGTTGTAGGACGAGGTCTAATTTTAGATGGCTTGAGAAGCTTATTACTTTGTAGCGTACTCTACAGTTGTACCCATTGACGCTCAGCATATGCCTTGGTTCTCTTAGTATGCTCAAGATTTTGCAAGTGCATGTCCTCTTGCGAGACTAGATATGTCACCTCCTCCTCCTCATCATCCTCCTATTGGAGGTGATGGTGTGGGTCAGAGCTAGCTACATGATACTCTTACCCTTGATTTTGATTCTGGCTATGTATCCATTGGTGTGCCAGCACCATTTTGTATTATTTTCATTGACAGCACTTGATTAGTGCCCCATTTTTGTACTGACACATTTTTTATATACATATATACGAGATTTTGAGCCAAGTATCCCTGTGTCTATGTCATTCTCAATGTATATTCTTTACTTTGATGTACACAAGATGCTTATGTGATGATTATGAGATGCATGTGTTATGTTATGGATGCATGTTTGATTTGATGTGATGCGATTATGTAGTGTAGATAATATGAGTATATGAATGCAATGCATATGGAAGTGAACTGACATCTCATGTAGTGTTGCATATTTTTGCTTGACAGTGACAAGTACCCCCTCAAGGAGCATGAAAATAGGAACCACAGAATCAACTGCTTGCGTAGGCATGGACAATTCTGATATGCTTGAATATATCCACAATCCTTCATCACGAAGATGGAAATACAGTTGCAATTGAATCGTGTGCTTATGCAAGTGAAGTATGCAATGCAAGACTATGTTAAATGCAACCCTAAGTTTGATTACCAAGCCTTGACCATTTATCATCACTGAGCATAAGACAAAATCCCATATATGATACAATTCCCATAGATATTGCAATCATGGTAATATGAATAAGACATATGTTATAAGTATGTCAGGATTAAATGTAAGCATTTGAGGCACGAGAAGCCAGAATGACAAGAAAATTTGTCTCTTTTACTGTAGCAACTTAACATAAGCATCAAAACATGAATGTTAGGATGACCGAAATGTTTCTTGCATGGTAGACACACCAAACACATGAGAGATCCATAGTATGCTAAGCATCTAGTAATTATTCTATCTGCAACAAGCCTTGCATTTGTAACCTAAGATAGAAGTGTGCTAGGTATACTCACAGTGACCCATACATTCACTTAACAAGATGAGTATTAGTATTTACTGTAGAATGAAGAGTTCACTCCAATAAACAAGGAGAAGAACCAATGTTATTGATGTATTCATATAAAAGGAGTCAAGGTACACCTGACCATCCAATATGAGATGGAGGCTCTTATAAAGGACACCCCTCTTATAGGAATATGTCAACTATTTGGAACTAAACCACAAACAGAAAGCAAAGAAAAGATCATGCCCCTAGTCCTTACTTCTCTAGGAAAAAATGACATCATCAAGTTGTTCAAGGAGACATGATAAAGTGAAAAAAAGTAAACAAAGAAAATGCTCAGCATATCCAAACAAGTATGTCATTTTGAGTTCAATTTTTTTCATGGGATTGATATCAAGTGTCAATGTCTAGAACATGTTTGAAGGAAATCTCCTTAGTAGTGTGACAATAGTATGTAGATGCAACTAGAATGATTGGTGACTAAGGTCAAAAGAGGAATCTTTGAGGTGAACCTAAATAGGACTAAGCGACAATAGATAGACATAGCCAGAATGACTGGTGACTGACACAAGAGAGATCTTCTATAAAGGGAACCTGAAACATGACTTGAGCAATAGTAAGCTAACATAGTTGAAATAACTAGTGACTGTTGTGAAAGAGCTTCTATGAGGAGAACCTCAAAAAGAGTGACACTAGCAATAGTAGGCAAACACAACTAGAACAACTGGTGACTATCACAAAAGAGATTCTATGAGGAAAATCTTGAAAAGAGTGATAATAGGGATAGTAGGCAGACATAACTAGAATGACTGGTGACTGTCACAAAAGAGATTCTATGAGGAGAATCTTGAAAAGAGTGACACTGGCAATAATAGGCAGACATAGCCAGAATGACTGGTGACTATCACAACAGAGATTCTATGAGGAGAATATTGAAAAGATTGACACTAGTGATAGTAGGCAGACATAGCCAGAATGACTGGTAACTATCACAAAAGAGATTCTATGATGAAAATCTCAAAAAGAGTGACATTGGTGATAGTAGGCAAACATAGCTAGAATGACTAGTGACTATCGCAAAAGAGATTCTATGAGGGGAATCTTGAAAAGAGTGACACTAGCGATAGTAGGTAGACATAGCCAGAATGACTGGTGAATATTGTAAAAGAGATTCAATGAGGACAATCTTGAAAAGAGTGACACTAAAGGGGAATTCCCCCGAGCTGTGACAAGACTCAATCCATGGATTATTGAGTAGAAAGTGGGAAAAGAAATAAAGCAATTATATAGATAGCTAGAAGATGCATTGTAAGATGGAGCATTGGGAACAAGAGGCACCTGTTTACTAGCTTTTCACCTTCTTGGCAGAAATTTCTCTTTTTTTGCTACCAAGATGCCTGTTTCCAGGTTTTCACCAATGGCACTTTTCTTGTTTTTCAATTTTCTTATATTGTTCTCTTTCTGATTTTTTTGTATTTTTTGGATTTTTCAATTTTTTGGTGTTACCAAGGCACCTATTACTAGGTTTTCACCAGGGTAACAATTTCTTTCAGGACTTTTTTTTATTTTTAGGATTTTTTTCAAGACATATAGATATGTACAAAGAGCTACTGATATTAGATCAACTGTAAAACCACTTTAGGTGGAGAGTGTTGACAAGTTCCTTGAGCACTTCTCCTTTAGTTGTGGAAAGCTGGTAGGAACTAGATCCATATACTATAGTAATGATGTAAGGACCGAGTAAGTTTGGTTCAAAGTTCCCTTTTTGGACTGACTATTTTTTATTCTTAGGGTTTTATCTAAGGACAAGATCACCCAGCTGGAAGTCACATGGCCTAACTTTTTGATTTTAGCTTCTTAACATTCGTCATTGATAGGCTTGCAAATGAACACACACCACTTGTTAATGTTCATCCAATAACACTAGCTCTTGAAGCCAAGCTATTATATAATCTTCAGCAGTAATAAGGCCTTTCATAGAGATTCTTAAGGTAGGAATCTCAACCACAATTGGAAGCACTGCATCCACTCCATACACCAAAGCAAAAGGTTTCATACCCATTGGAGACTAAATTCTTGCCCTATATGCCCACAAGGTTGGATTAATCTAGAGATGCCAATCTTTCCCATATTTACTGACTGTGCAATGAAGGATTTTGAGAATCACCTTATTGGATGCCTCAGCCTAGACATTACCCTGGGGGTAATAGATGGAAGACTAATGTTGTGTGATTTTGAATTTCTTGTATAATTCCTTGAGGACTTTATTTTTAAATTGTCCTCCATTGTTAGTAATGATTGAGGATGGTACACCATATATGCAGATGATGTAGTTTTTAATAAAAAGAGCTACAATTTTTCCATTGGTGACTATGAGAGGTACTGCCTCTACCCACTTTGTAAAGTAATCTATAGCTATGATAATGAATTTATGTCCATTAGAAGAGGTTGGGTGTATTTGACCCACCAAGTCGAAGGCCCATTGTTGAAATGGCCATGTCATAGTAGAGGGAATCAGCTCTCTGGCTGAAGCATGGATTAGATTCCCATTAAGTTGACACTACTTGCAAGACCTAGCATACTTGATAGCTTCTTGCTCCATTTTAGGCCAATAGTAACCAGCTCTAAGGAGTTTGCAAGCTAGCGTCAAGCCATTTGAGTGGGATCTACAAATGCCCTTGTAAAGGTCAATTAATGCATGTTTGGACTCTTTGAGTTCTAAACACCTAATGAGTGTTTCATTGACACCTCTCCTATACAGATCATCAACAATAATGACATACTATGAAGCATTACAGATTAGATAACATTTCTCATTCTAGGTCAGACCTTTCGAAATGGTTTGATTATGGAGATAGGAATAGATGTGATGGAAGTAGGATGAGTCCTATCCTACAATAAAAAAGATCATCTTAGAGTCAGGGGTTTCATAGCCTAGGCAGTGTCACACTTCCACCAAGAACTCATGTTGGAGATCATTTTCAAGCATCTGTAGCAAGGGGGCCAAAGTAGTCATAGCATTAGCCACTTTATTATCTGCTCAAGGAATCTGCTAGAAGGTGATGTGTGCAAAATACCTCTTTAAGTCATCAACCATGCATTTGTAAGCAATTAATTTCTCATCCTTTGTTTGAGTTGATTACAAGCTAAGAGTCACCAAAGATGTCTAACTGATCCACTCTCCATTCAGCTGCAATTTTTATGTCATTGATCAAAGTCTCGTATTCAGCAATGTTATTTGTACAAGGGAATATAATCTTGTATACTTTGGGCAATGAATATCTCTATGGTGTTATGAAGAGTAATCCAGCACTAGATCCTTGTTGTGTGAAGGACCCATCAAAGAACATGACCCATGTTTGGTGTGTGAGTGTCAGGATTGACTAATCAGGAAAATCAATGTTCATTGGCAGGAGACTCTACATAGGTGCATCAGCCAGCTGATCTACCATTGCATGTCCCTTGATAGCTTTGCATTCAACATATTGAATGTGAAACTCACTGAGTATCATAACCCACTTAGCTAATCTTCTTGTGAGAGCTTCCTTACTGAGCAAGTACTTTAGTGGATCTATTTTAGCCATGAGTCGCATTGTGTGGGCAAGCATGTAGTGTCTCAACTTCTAGGAAGCAAAGATGACTGTCAAGCAAGCTTTCTTAATGATGTTGTAGTTCCTCTCATAAGAGATCAATGTGCAACTCAAGAAGTAAATAGCTCTCTCTTTGTTGTCATTGTCTTCTTGAGCCGATAGGATTCCCAGAGATGTTTCTGTTACTGAAATGTACAAAAGAAAAGGCTTCCCATGTATAGGAGGCATCAGGATTGGTGGATTGACAAGATATTATTTGATCTTTATTAAGCTTTTCTCACAATCCTATTTCCAATTGAATTTCACACCCTTATGTAAGGTCTTTGTGAAGGGTTGTGATCTATCCGCCAACTGTGAGATAAACCTATGAAAAGATTGGAGTCTTCCTTGTAGACCTCTCATCTGGCTAATGTTTCAAGGTGGTGGCATATCCATTATTTCTTGTAATTTCTCTAGATCCACTTCAATTCCCTTTGCAGACATGATATATCCTAGCAACTTTCCTGATTTGACACCAAATGCGCATTTCTTAGGATTGAGCCAAAGACTAAATTTTTCCATGCAATCTAAGATGGGTCACAAATCTTGCAGATGAGTATTACATTTTGCACTTTTGACCAAGGTATCATCCATGTAGTCCTCCATGGTCTTATGCATCATATCATGTAATATTTTAGTTATTGCTCTTTGATAAGTCGCACCAACATTTTTCAAACTAAATGGCATTACATTCCAGCAAAAGGTTCCCTATGCACATGTAAAAGTTGTTTTCTTTTGGTCTTCTAGCACAATTTTTAATTAAAATTAACTAGAAAACCCATCCATAAGTGAGTACATCTCATAGACTATCATCATGTCCACTATCATATCAATGTTGGGAAGTGGAAAGTCATCCTTTGGACATGCTAAGTTGACATCATGGAAGTCAGTGCAAACTCTAATAGATTTATCATGCTTAGAGACCAGAACAATGTTGGATATCCATTTAGCATAGTCAATTGCATGGATGAATCATGCTTTCAGAAGTTTCTCTAGTTCTACTTTGATGACAATGCAACATGAGGATGCATTTTTTGAATTTTTTGTTTAACTAGTTTGATGCCTAGTGAGAGTCAATGACTATGCCAAATGTACCATATGAGGATGTTCTTCTAGACCCAGGTTGATTAGTTGTGTTGCTCTATCAACACTAATGATCTCTCTTGAAAGTGACTTGGAAGTGCATCAAATATCTCATCTGTGGGCACCTCAGAGAGGTTTCACCCTTGGTTATGTCTTTTGTTTTTACTTTTTTGGGTTTTGACACTGCCACAATGTGGTTTTCACCATCAGACCTTTTGCAATTTTTCTTTTTAATTGTATGACTAAGATATTTGATGTCAGCTTCAATCATGTTGGTGCTCTATTCATTGGTGGAAGATGTTAAAAGTTTGATACCATTTAGGTAGTAGGAAAGAGCACAGTCATTTTGGAATGTGGGGACTTCACTAGATGCATTAGGGTTCCAGTCTATAAGCTCAGAATGTGTGAATGAAAGAGTAGTGATGGGTTCAATTGCATTCATGGTATAGTCATTAAGTGCTTGGACCATAAATTTGAGACCTATGGTAACTTCATCCATAGTTGTGTTCAAATGCCTCTGAGTACTAATGTCAGTAATTGACAACTCTAGGACACTAATTGGATCAGACCCATCTGACCTAACCCTAGATGTTTCACCCACTTCGATTTGATTTTCATAGATATGAACTTGGCCAATGTCTTTATCAATAGTTGCTTCTAAAAGAGAGTCAAACTCATATTCCTTAGAATTAGTGCTACATGGGAAGAGAGTATAGATCTCCCCAATAGTGATAGGGACATACTCACCTTCATCATCTAGTTTCTTACATAGGTACTCAATAAGCAATGACTAACTAGACTCTCACTTTTCTAAATGAGCTTTGGGTTGATTAGTATTGTCCTCAGAAGAATCACTAGTATCATCCATAGTGCTAACACATGGCACAAAGTCATCTGGCTCAACAAATAATTTAATGATATTGTGAGGAATAGGATAAGGATAGGGATCCTTATCATCATATTGTTCCTATTGAGTATCTTATTCAACTTGGGACTCATTTCCAAATGAACTCTCATGTTCTAGTATGAATTTATTAGGTCCCAAATGGAAAGGAACCTTCTTAAACCCTAGACCAATTGTATCACTATTGCTTTGAGCTATTTCCTTAATGGGATCAATTAGGCCATTCTTATTGCACCCAATAGGGACAATTCCCTTGTAGCCAAAATGCTTCATGAGCCTAAGACCAGGCCAATATATCTCAGGAGTGATTTCTCGAGATTGCTCTATTAAGTCTACTAGAGTCTCTTCTTTGTAAATCCATGTAGCAATGGCTCTATTTTCACTTTCATCCTCTAGGGGAACTGTAGCCTTGATAAAAGTTCCATTAAACTTGTTTTGAGGTGTCAACATAAATGGCTTCTTTGCCTCTGAGGGTCTCCCATAATGATGAGGAGACTCTAGAAGAGATGTTAATGATAGCACTTGTTCAATATGGTATTCTCCCATGCCATTTTCTTTCAGTTTTAATGACTGATAAATTTGTTTCAGCTTATTTCCATGATAATCAATGGATTCCTAGTTAGCAGGGATGAAAGTTTCAGCAACTTTGAGCATATTGCAGCTATAACTAGTAGTAGTAGGAATAGTAACTTTAGAGCCATGAAATAAGAATTTGATACATTGGTGATATGTGGATGGCACAACATGCATCTCATGTATCCATGGCCATCCTAATAGAATGTTATAAGCCAAGAGAATGTTGAGTACTTGACAGGTGACATCCCTTTCTATTGGACTGACACGAATGGGTAAGACCACAAGACCTAGAAACTTTCGTTTAATTTCATCCTATTCTTTGATAGTGATCTTACATGAAGGATCAATAGAGTCCTTAGAATAATTCAATTGTCTAAGAAAAGTAGCAGAAACAATGTTTAGGCCAATGCCATTATTGATGAGTACCTGACGAACACATGTTTGATGTATCATAACCTTGATGTGTAAAGGTTGATTGTACTGGTGACTCAGTGAGTTATCATCCTCCTTAGAGAAGGACATAAGATAAGGTGAGGTTAGGTGACCTACCATGGATTAAAATCACTCAAGATCAAGATCTTGAGGAACATTTGCCTTAGTGAGGGCTTTGTCCATAATCTACTTGTGAGCAGTTGAGATTTTAAGCAGCTTGAAGATAGAGATTTGAGCATTAGTTTGTTTTAATTGATGGAGAACACTATAACTAGTTTTTGTTGAGTTCTTTGTAAGTTTTCCACCTTTGCTAGATGGACTAGCAAGGGCTTTATCTTTATGTTGTTCAAGATCAAGAGTAAAAGGCACAGGGCCCTTGAGCACCAACTTCGCACGAGAGCAGGTAATAGCATTAGCACAATGTTGCGAAGATGTGTTATCCATTGTGTTGGAAGTAAGGCCCCTCAAGACAAATGGTGTGTTGGGTTTATTGTTATTTTATTTTCCCTTAATGGTAATGACATCACAATATTCAAAATCCATAGGCTCAACCATGTTGATCACATTGTCATCATTGGAGTATACATAGTTGACCTTTTTGTTGGGTTGTGGTTTTGAACTCTTTTCATAGGATGAGAAGGGCTCTTTGAAGGCCTTGTGATTCGAGTACTTATTATGTCCATCTACCACAAGTTCAACAGCATCAATCATGTCCTAGACTTTATGGTGCAAGTTTATGTAGTTGCTAGTTTTGTGTCCCTTATGTTGGTGATACTCATAAAATGAGGTTTCATTCCACCATGGTGGGCATGGTTGTGGATCATAGGGATGAGGGTTGTCCAGTGGTGAAATAAGCTTGTGTTGTAGTAATGTTTTGTAAACCACATCCAAAGGTTCACCCAAGGGTGTATACTCTTGATTAGGGCATGTGGCCCATGAGTTTCTCAATTTGTTCCTAGATGTCTTGTTGTTAGGAGGAGGCTTCTCAACATTTTTGGCTACATTGAAACCATGTGTGAGATTAAATATCACTTTAGTAGGTTTGGGAGTGACATTGTCAACAATGCTATCATGTACAATTTCTCAATTCTTGTTGACATATTTGGTTTCATCCTTGTTGGAGGTGGAACCTTGTTTTGTGTCCTTTTGAAGAGTGAGTTCACCTTTCTTGACCATAAATTCCTTAATACAAATAGCCTGTGCAATCATATCTTCAAAGGTATGCAGACCTTGAAGTTGGACTCTATACCCAAAATTAGGTAGAAGATTATCAGTGAATATTTCAAGCTTTTCTATTTTTCGAATCTTGCATGAATATTTAGTGTATAGTTTCTTCCACCTCTGGAGGAATGTGAGGAAGGGATCCCCAACTTTCTACTTAAGGTTGCATAGATCTCGAATGTTGATAGGGTGTTGAATGTTATGAGAATATTGCTGGACAAATAAGTTGGCAATTTCGTCAAATATCTTCATACCGAGAGGTAAGTATGAGAACCACTCCAAAGCCTGACCACCTAGCCTTTTGGGGAATAAACACATGAGGTATGTTTGGTCATGTATAAACTCAATAGACAAGGTGCCAAATTCTTGCAAGTGATCTTGGGGATCAGTGGTTCCAAAGTACTTGTTGTACTTAGGTAGCTCTATGCCTCATTGGAAAGGAGGCATGTTTATGCTCTTGTCAAATGGAAATAGACAAAGACCATCTAATGTTTGTTTTTTCATGTTTCTCTTTCTCATGCATCATCTAAGCCAGTTGGTCTTAAATCATTTTTAGTTGTTTTTGGAGTTTGGATGTCTCAATTTCCTCTTCAAGCATGATGATGGTTTCCACATTGAAATTAGAGGGTAGCTTAGCTTCCTCTTGGGCATGTTGGAGAAAGTACCTTTCTTTATCTTCATTAAGTATAATTCCCATGACCTTTTGAAATTTTTTGTCTCTACAACATTTTACTATGTGTTTAGGAAGTATTTCCACCTCTTCCTATTCCTCATCAATTTCATGGTCTTTCTCTTTCTCTTTGTTATTCCTAGGTGGTTCTTGATGTCTGCTATGACTATTATGTTCAGGTTCACGATCAGTCATTGTAAGAATGTGTTTAGTTTTAGTATGATGTGATTTGAAAGGTCCTTTGAAATGGAAGTTAAACATTTTGTTTGGAGATATAGGACCTCTACTAGTCTCAAGATCTTCTTGATACAAAGGATTCCTAGTTTGTTGTAGGTTTATGGAAAATGTTCACTAGACTCGAGGTGACCTGACGAGTGAGGGAGATCATGAAGATTCCTCACTAGATGAACTAGATGCAAATTGTGTAACAAAAGTTAAGTGACCTCTATCATGATTATGACCCCTAGCACTACCTCACCTAAGTCTAAGAGGATAAAATACATTGGCGCTCCTTGTTGCGATAGTCATAGACAAGGACAAGAAGCAATAACCTAGACAAGGACCACACTAGAACTTAGACTCAATAGGACAAGGTAAGATTACTATATACTAAGGCACAAATAGTCTAATTTGAAGGCTAGAATAGCCAAATATTATGACTATCATGATGCAGAATATGACAAGCACTAAAGAATGAGAATCTAGAGAACTAAAGGACGAGACTTGTCAAAATATGGATCACATATTTTTAGTTAAGCTAAATGCCACTATTCAAGACTATGTACAAATAGATAAGGGACTACTCAATGTAGGAAAAAAATTGAATGTAGGTCATAGATTGGTCAAATATGTTGATTTGACAGTTTTATAACAAGTTATCATGTGAAGATCTTTTAGGGACTGCACGAGAAAGTTTACCGAGACGTGCAAAGACTTAGAACAGCAATTTAAATTCATTTGAAGAGTTTCTATGGCTCACACAAAGAAGTGATAGGACCAGCAAAGACAGTTGGTAAGATCTCATGTGAGTATACACAAGTTTTCACACAAAGACCTGAACTAGCTTGTGTAAAAAAGTAATTTTTTGTGCAAAGAAATGCAAGACTGTGCACAAAATCCAGTGCCAGACTGACAACAGAGTTGGATTTTGAAGAGATTTTCAATAGTTTTAGATAGATTATAGGTTTGTTTAACTGATAATAAATAGATTGTAGGGTATATTTTTAGACTTGTGAAAGTGGTATTCAATTTGAAACAAGACAAAGTGTTTTCAACTGGACATAGAAAGCAAGCAGTAGTTTAATACAATCCAACTGAGGGCAAAGCAACTTAGAGGGATAGGGGAGTCTTGACTTTTAGTTTGTTTGATCAAGTTTGGAAATGTTTAAGACTTGATAACAAACATGCTTTATCCCTAGAAACATAAAATGGTAGAGAAGGAAAAACCTTTGTCCCACATCTTATGTGCATGTGTCTACCTCACACAACCATATCACCCCCTAGAGGGCACCCATTTTTTTGGTATATTCAAAGGACTCAATAGTATACATTGAATGAGCACCCTTATGGTAGAGGAAAAGTGCATATACCACCTTCCAACATCTAGTAGCATGCCTATGGTGAGTTCTATAGGAGAGATTCTTCCCCCTCCTTGCACAAAGATTATGTCTCCTTTCAGAGGTGAACCAGGTAGCTTCAAACTAAGAGGTTTTTACTTGGCTTTCATTGGAATTAATCCCCAATGGCTTTGCAAGCAGAGTTGAGATCAACAACCCACACCAGCATCTGAAAGTGCACACACTTGCTTAGCAAGACTAGGGCTAGTTTTAGCTATTGCAACAGACAGAGCCTCTCCTTGGCATGCGATATAAAGAGTGAAGGAGAGGAAATTAATATAGCTTTGGAGTATTTTTATCTACAAGGCTTCTTTATTAGAGTGAGTTGGAATCTCCAGCGAAAGGAGTGTGCTCACTTGGGTCATTCTCGGAGGTTAGATCACTTTGGCAGGCCCTCTAAAGGATTCAATCAGACTAGTGGTCTAGATTTAAGGGTTTGAGTTTCTCATTTCGCCCAAGGGGAAAGAGCATAATCCTCTACCTTATTTCCTCACCCAAACACACAAAACAAGGTAAATTTACCGACTTAGCTTAATCAATCTAGCCTTGTCCTTTCTCAAGATCTAATTCCCTAAAAGGAAACCATCATCCCTTCATAGAAAAGAACTTGTACTAGAGAACCACCAAGTTTCTTGCCTTCTTCAAAATGTCATCTTTTAGAAGTGTTTAGGTTTTTGATTCACCCTTGGTCATGACCTCCAAGTGGTGAACAGCATAATCCCCTATTCTTATGTCTTACACCCTAAGAAGTTCACAACTTTAATTAGTCTATGTTTTGAAAGCAAGAAAGAAAACACACTATTTTGTGGGTTTTTTAAGTAGTCTTTATCAAACATATCTTTGGCAATCATCCTGCAAGCAAACAATTAGTCCATTTTTAAGTGGGTTTTGTATGGAATCTTTGACAAACATCCTACAAACAACAGTTAAGTTGCATAAAATCATAGAAATAGAACAATAAAGATTCAGAGAAAAACATGTTAGAAAAATTAAACAAATAGGGTGTTGAAAAATGATAAAATTAAACTTCTTGTTGTAAAATTTTGCGCAAAATCTTGAGCAAGGCTACGTGAAATCTTTCACCGAAGACTTGTGCAATGAGGCACTTTTTCACACGAGAACATTTTCAAACTCGTGCAAAACCTTTCAAATCTTCATTCAAAAATAGAATTCATCACACAAAAATTTGAGAATCTATATGGAATAGTATGGATAGAATGCTAAAATAATAGAAAAAATGTAGATGAGGCTAGCGAAATTGATATTTTTGACCCCACGGTGGGCGCTAGAAATGTATATGCAAAATATGGCCTCAAAGTTCACACACACACTTCAACACGGTCCTTGTATGTGGATTCATCCTGGAATGAACATGAAATTTTTCACCTAAGAGGAGTATAGCAAGATGAACTGTTGCCTTCTATCTAGGTGGATTTTACCTGCTTATACTCTTAGATTTGAGGTATAGGTAATTAGACTGTTCTAGAACAAAGGTTTTAAAGATGATTAATCTATATGAATGTCCAAGTAGTCTAAATGATTATGCAATTAATCTAAGAACATGTAAATAGAATTAACTAAATGAATGCATATTAATTCTAAGTGACATTAATCTAAGAAAATGAGAGCTTTATGAAAGTGTTAAACTTAAATGAGTATGCAATTCAGCAGTAATTCGATAGCAATTCAATTCAACCTCTGTAATGAGGAATTTTGAGTCTCTTAAATAGAATTCTTGGAATGAATCAATGGTTAGGATCAACCTTGATTGACGGTGGAAACTTCAATTAAGATGGAAATTTCCTTGTACAGGTGGAGTTAACTATTTCAGATCTGAGTGTGATGAATAGTTAACTGAACTTGTCATAAGTGTGAAAGCAAGTTAACTGGATTGGTTCTAATTTTGAGAAGTAGTTCACTCAGAGTATCCATTTAGAAATAAAGAGAGGATTTTGAAGATATTATTTAATTTAATAAAGTGAGATATGATCTCATAAATGTATTTTCTATTTAATTGAATAATCATATTCAATTAATTAAAATAAGCATAATTAGTAAATTAAATAAATTTAATTCCTTAGTACATTAGCCTTAGGAGATAATTTAATTTAATTAAAGCATAAATACTTTAAATTAAATTAAATCTTAATCAATAGGTTTAATGTGACCGATATGAGTCAATACTTTAGGAATTAAATAAAGAGTATGATGAATGCAGATTTAGGGTTTTCTACATTTGATAGTTAAGTCAAGGAGCGATAATCAGAACTAGAATATCTCCAAGTGAAATAGGACTTTAGGATTGATCAGAATAAACCAGAATTGGTATCATGGCAATGAGCCAATTTTGGGGTATTACAATAATCAAACCCCTATTCTATGGTTCATATGTATATTAATTGCAAAAAAAAAAATAACAAAAAACTTACCAATGGATAATAATCAAACCTCCCTTCAGTGTGACTATTCTCCCTACAATGTCTCTTAGATATTTTGATTTTTATTCTTCTTTTCTTTAAGCCATTACAACTCTTGCAAGGACAATAACATTTCTCATCGCCTTCTCTTTGAAAGTTAGATGACAATCTAGTGATTGTCTCCCTATTTTGATCAAATTCCCTTTTATTATCTAACATAATCCTTATTCATGGGAATAACTTATTCTTGTACCCTTATTGAGTTGGTTGTACTTAAATTTTATATCTGCACATATGGTTTTGAAAGAAAAATTTGGTGTGATGAATGTGTGTATCTACAAAAATATTGGACATATTGTAATTAATATTTATATCTACACAGATGGTTTTGAAAGAAAAATTTGGTCTAGTTAATGTGTATATCTACAAAAATATTAGACATGTTGTACTTAATGTTTATATATGTACATATAGTTTTGAAAGAAAAATTTGGTCTAATTAATGTGTATATCTACAAAAATATTGGACATGTACTACTTAATATTTATATCTGCACATATGGTTTTGGAAGAAAAATTTGGTCTCCTCACTCAAATTCACCATTATTCCTTTTCAACATCCCACCTTTGCATTTCATCCCCATTCATTACATTTCTCACCCAATGATCGACTCATCTGACCCCTATAAATATGATCCATTTATATCTCCATAATCCCCATCAACACAACTCCCATTTCATATTGATTACTTATTTGGATTATCTCTCTCCCATTGATAAGTTCTAATAGTGGCAGAGAACTAATTATCTTAGTTGTTGATGAGAACCATTGTCAAGCTTAGGGACATAATGAGAAGATATGGATGCAATGAAGGAAATGTCATAATTTGTGTTTCATTTATGCCTCTTCATTTTGATTTTGTTCAAGGGAAGCCTCCCAATGCTAATAGAAAACAACAATGCATTTTCTAAGAGTTTACAATTGTTCAACAAAATTACTATTTTACAAGAAAATGCACCTAAAGAACTGTTAGCTCAGGAGCAAGAACATGGTGTTGGTTTCCCTCATTAGGTCTGGCATAGATGCCATGACAATAATCTCATATTTTACTAGCCTTCTATATTAAAATATTGGGTATCCTACACAACTTTTTTTATGTTTTGCATCTTCAATTTCTTTATTAAAACATTCATATAAAAGGAAAAAGAATCATATCATTTCCCTCATTAGGCCTGATGTAGATGCCATGAAAATGATCTCATATTTTACTAGGCTACCATAGAAAAATATTGGGCATCCTACATAGATTTTGTACACTTTGTGTCTTTAATTGCTTTATTACAACATTCATGAAAAAAGGCCAGTTAAATCCACCTGTGTGCATGCCATAAGAATCATGTCTCTCCTCTCATTGAAATCATAAGACCCAAGATCTATAATATAATATATAATATATACAACTCTTCATGGGTATGGAAACAAAAAATTAGTCAGGCTTTCTATTTTATAGGGGTTTAATATTGATAGATCTAGATAAATCAATTCCTTCAATTGGGGTTTTCTAATGTTTCAATTTGTTTTCTTTGGTTTGAATCCAAAACATGTATAATAGGTAAGACATATGATTCGTACTTGGATTGTAGCCTAAGGCAATGGAGCTAACAAATGCATCTATTTATAAATATGTAGGGTTGCTGCATTCTACCAACATTTGACATGGTATGTCCAATGCTAGTAAGAAGGATAACATGTGCTATTGAACTAGGTCAATGTCCATCCAAATCATTCAATTTTGTTGGCAATTAAACTTGAAATTCAAAATGCAAGCATTGAAGATTTCCCATATGTTCAAAACTCAAACCAAATGGATGTTGGTAGTTTTGTACTAACAAACATGAGCGATTCAATTCCATTCACACATCTTGTTGGTTAAAAATGGATATAGGTGTTTGTATCCAATTGACGTTCTCACAAACTTTTTAATTGATTTTGTTATCCAAAAACCCATTTTCCTCCCCTTGTTAAATTTCTTTTAACTTGATTTTGTTTTCTAAAAACCCATTTTCCTCCCTTTATTGAATTTCCTTGAATATGATTAAAGAATAACTCCCCACACATATAAATGTATAGTCATATACCAATAAATTATGTCTTGCACCTATAAAGAGTTGCATTACATATGTTAGATCTACCATCATAGAAAATCAATTGTAATGGGCACTCAGATGTATTCCAATACATATATTTCCTTATATGCACAATTGGTCAATGTTGTACCTTATAGAAGATAAAGTTTTATAGGTACAATTACTTAATCTTTTACTACACTAGATAATATGTTCTTTATTATGCATAATTTTCAACTTTGTCATTGTTTATAAGAGTGTTTCAAGGTTAGGAACCACTTCAACATCCTTTGCATGGTTTAGAGGTAATGTCATTGTGGAAGAGACTTCTACAAGGGAATGAGCCTCGTCATTACAAAATTTACACAAAAGAAGAACTTGCTTCTCCAACTCCTTGCACTCATCTCTTCATTGAAGTTATTCTTCTAGTAGTGAGAATGGCTACTACAAATTATTGGGAGCCAAGGGACCCTGAACCTATGCTACATTTTCTAAGACATGGGAGAAGTTACTATAGGACTCAACACTTCATATAGTATGCCCAAATTAACAACAACAGTAGATACTTGGGATCCTTAGAGGGAGACTGTGCCAATACATGCATGGTTACATCCTTGACTTCCATTATTGAGACAGGGTATGGAGCCTTTATATCCAACCATTCATTATAAGTTGGGGAATGTACTTCATGGCTGGCATGCAAGTGATGCATATGCATATGCAATTTTATCACCTTGGAAAATTGTATTTGATCCTACTAGCTAGGAACAACTGATTGTTCATTCTATTGTACCTAATCTGATGACAATTCTACAAGAATTTTTAATCAATCTAGCTAATAATAAACTAGAAAAATTTAACTAGTTTATGGCTTATTTCTTTCTAAAATAATCTAATATGATATGTTTTTGTAAACTTTCTTGTGATATCTACCCACTTTTCCCGGTCTGCAATTTTTTTGTGCAGAATCATGAGGTAAGTCACTTAGCACGGGTTGAGTGAATTTTATTATTTTATTATTTAGATTCTAGAATATTTTTCTATTGTGTTAATATGTAATAATCAAATTTAAAAAGATCTATATATATATATATATATATATATATAAGCAGAAGCCCTCAAACAACTAAAAAGTAGAAATAATCCCTTCAGTACTTGTTTTATTCTATCAGTTGTAGTACCATAATGATAACACTTCTTCTATACACTATGGATGTATCATACGGTTATACTTTTGTTAATATTTCTAATTTTAAGTATTGTATATATTTTGGATGTATCATATGGTTATACTTTTATTTATAATATAATACTTCCAATTTCTCTATAAAATTGATTCTCTATTTCAGTACCATGCTATTCAATTATTTGACCATTAAAATAATCATATTTAAATTCCTATCTTTTGTTCTCAAATAGGAAGAATTACATACATTAATATTTAAAAAGAAAAAGAAAAGATGAGCTGAACTGAACTGATAAGAAAAATAACAAGCATAGGGTAGCAGTGGTGTTATGTAGAGTGACTGAAATGACTTTTGGGGGCTTCATTGAAAGTATCCATATAAAATGTACATGCATAAAATTGTTCATCTTTTCAAGAGAATTTTTCTACTACTTTTAGGTTATTTTTGAGAAAATTTGTATTAATAATATGGATGTATTTTTTTTACAAATAAATAGTGTTATACTTCAATCTGTGATGCATATAGAATGTTTAATTACTTTACATCTTAGAAAGGCATAAAAAAAAGTTTAGTCTTATATTACAATTCTATTGCAGCCTATAAGAAGCTTGCAAACTCCATTATTTTATTAGTAACTTTCTTCCTTAACTCTAAAGGAATTTAAAATCTTTAGGTAACAAGTATTGGAAACATGGATTCTCTCATTGATGAAATTTTTCAATCCAGAGAATGAAATTGATGAATCTATCAGTGTAAACTTTGATAATCATTATAAAGTAGTTTTAATTTGGGTGAAATAGAAATGAAGTGAAATGTGAAGACCTAAAATACATGGATGTTATATTGGAAATAACAATGATTGCAGAGAACAGGTGAGCATTTACCAATAAAAATAACCTTGTTATGGGACCCTATCATATTTCTCATGATCAAAGGTGGGTGGCCCAAATATTTTTGGAAATGGTATAATCTTTGTTGTCGTAAAACTAGGGAAGTTGTTGGTGTACACCATTTTTTCCACATTGGATCCCTTGCATTTATTGCCATAAGTTCCTTGCTTTTTCAAAATGTGTCCATGTATATGATTGGTAGAGATCATGTAGAACTATTTGGCTTGAATTTGGGGGAGCTTCAAAACCAATGGTTTCTAATATGGAGATCTTTGGATGTTTAGTTATCAAGCAAACACATGGGTTTAGTAGGTTGTTGTATGCATGGAAGCACTAATATTGTGCTAAATGGCTAGTCTTACACTTTATCAACACTCATAGAGTTCAATTTCACACATTTAAACATAAAGATCCCAAAAAAATAGCCTTGTTTTTTCCTGGTAGAATATTGCAAATAGATTTTAGCTAAAGAATCGAAGATTGTAAGATGTCCATAAATGGAACTTGTTAAGTGTGTTTTAAAAACTTTCAAGAAACTACATTTCTTAGGCATGAAATACTATTTTATGTTTACAAATTGATTTGTAATATATTTTGAGAGTTTCATAATGAATTGATAGTGATAATGTAGACCAAGACTACAATAATACTCACTAATAATATTTTTTATATAGAGAATGTAGAGCAAAGGCACTAAGATCACAAGGTAAAGGAATGGAAATGCAATTGTAGAGAAAGGGAATGACATGAAAACAAAATGAAGAGTAAGGGCACAACCAAGAAAACAAATTGTAGATCTCTACACTTTTTCACTCTATACACTCATTTAGAGCTGTTCACATACAGCGCTCCACAATTCATCAAATGGGAATGATTAATGTCATGTTTCCTTTTCTTATTTATAATAATGCTAAAAAGTTGCAATTCTGATGTCGACATTGGTATTGCAATGGCATCGGGGATAATTTCAAAAAGAGCATGAAAATCACCCACAAATTACACCACCATCGCAAATTGTTGTCGCAATTTGACCCCAAATGTTGTGGTATTAGAGTCAATATCAGATGTTGCTACACAGGAATTTTAATGACCTTTTTGGCACCATCAACGAGTTCAAAGTAGTTTAGATTGAGGCAAAGCAACCAAACACACTAAGGACTTTCTTATGAGGTCAAAACAACAACAAAAAAATTTATAGGGATGCAAGAAAGAGAAGATAGATAAGGAATGCATCTATTTGATTCTATCAAGCTTTGAGGAAACTTTTAAATTTTCTCTTATACCTTTCATTCTACTATGGATGCCTTGGGTCCCAAATTTTTCCTGCCCACTTTTGAGGTCTTTTATGGTTGCTTGAATAAAGATAAATCCAAGCTTACATAGTTCGATAATATCAATGGCTTAAGGACATAGGAATTGGTTTCTCAAATATCTACAAGAAAGCCCAAGCAAAAACGGAAGTATGAGTATATTGAACAGGCAGTGAGAGTTCTTCCAAGCCTACTCCTAAATCATATACTCAAAAACCCTCTCCAAAGGGTGAGTCTTCTAAGTCTGGTGAGTCTTCCTCCAAGACTAAAAAGTACGTGGGTGATCCTTGCAATTTTTGTGGCAAGGAAGGACATCCAGTTTCTAGGTGTTAGAAATGTCTTGAGGCTTTAGAGGAGGTTGTGCAATAGAATAGTATTGCATCTCTAAAGCCACCAACTCATCCTTTAGGGAAGGCACATGCTCTATCTACACAAGCATTATCTTCTATAGCTACTTGGATTCTTGATTCAGGGGCTTCACACCATATGACACACTCATCTAATTTTGTTACCTCACTTACTTAGAGTGTTACTACATAGATTTTAGTTGGTGATTCTACACAAATTTTAGTCATAGGTTCAATAACTATCTCTTAAAAAGGTGCCTCATTACATGATGTTCTCTTGGTTCCTACTATTTCTACAAACCTCTTATTTGTATTTTAGATTTGTCATTTTGGTTCTAGAAAGATAGTTGATTTCTCACCACATGATATGGTTATTTGAGACCTCCATGATCTTGACTTGGTTGTTGCTACTATGAGTGTTGATCTTTGATCTCACTTATATTAGGTTGATGGCTTTAAGACCTCCAATGATACATGTGTTTCTCTTATTTCTCATGCAGACACAATGATAAAACTTTTGCATGAGTGTTTTGGCCATGTCAACTACAAATATCATATTTCTTATACTAATGATGTTTGTTCGTCAAGGTTGTGCACTTGGAAAACATCACAAAGATTCATTTCCATCAGGTAGATCCATACATGCTAAGGCACCATTGGATTTAATGCACAATCATCTTATGTTATTCCCCACTCCATCCCTTTTAGGTACTCGATATGTTCTTACCTTCTTAGATGATTTCTCTAGACACACATGGGTGTACTTTTTAAAGTACAAGTTTGATTTCTTTGATTCATTCTGAGTCTTTAATACATTTGTGGAGAAGTAGTCTAGTCTTTCTATCAGGAATATACACACTAAAAATTTGCAGAATATGTGAATCATTCCTTCAGATATTTTTGCAGTGGGCATGGTTTACAGCATTAGTTCACAATTCCCCATTTCCCTCAGCAGAATGTGGTTGCAAAGAGAAAGAATAGGACATTGTGAGAGATGGCCAATTATATGATACAGTCTTGAGCTATGAGCTCATCATTTTAAGCTAAAGCTATCAATTATGCCAATTATATTTAGAATCAAATGCCTCATAAGGCATTGTGACACATGACTCCTGAGGAGGGTTGAACTCATGTCAAGCTAGACATTTCTACTTTGTGCCATTTTGGTAGTGAGGCTTGGTTCTAAATGTTCAATGAAAAACCATGGAGAAGAAGAGTCAATCACTCATATTTTTTGGCTACTATGAGGATGTGAAGATGTACAAGTTATTTGATCCCAATTCTAGAGATATCTTGTTTTGGCAAGATATTTAGTTTGATGAGAGTTATCCTCAGATGGAGCCACCATCACCAACTTCTCCCTCACTACTCAGTACTTCCTCTACTCCTCCATAGGATTATGCATCTTAAAAGGAAGATCTTGATATTGATCCCCCTTCCCCACCTTCACTAATTATTCCATGAATTCCCAAGTGGGCTTATGATACTATTGATGCAAAAGGACCTATGGTAGGTGATCCTATAGATTCTTGTCACACTTATTCTTAGACTTCTACTACTGGTCTCTTAATTCATGCCATTTCAAATGATCCATAGATTTTTTTCACAAGTGATAAGACACTTAAAGTGGGATAGGGATATGGATGAGGAGTACTCTTCTTTGATGAATAGTCACACATGAGATCTTTTTCCTCTTCCAAATGGAAGAAAATTGGTTTGGTGCCAGTGGGTGTAATGTACCAAGTATGCTATAGATGGTTCTATTGATAGGTACAAGGCACATCTTTCTACAAAGGGATTTTGATAGGTTGAGGGTATTGATTACTCTGAGACCTTTTCTCCTATTGCCAAGATGAACTTTATTTTCCTTGTACTCTCTCTTGTAGCTTCACATGGATGGAAAAAAATTTAGATGGATGTGAAAATTTTCTTTTTGCATGGAGACCTTCATGAGATCTATATAGTCTCAAAAAGGCCCCATCTTCTATATGGTATGAGAAGATGGATTTCTTCTTGCTTGGTTCATAGTTCACTTAGTGTCATTCTGATCATATAGTTTACATTCAACATCATGGGGCTAACTTATTGATAATTTTGTTTTATGTAGATGATCTCATAATTATAGGTAGCTCACCCTCCATGATACAAAGTGTTCAAGAAGACTTGAGAGGGAATTTTGAAATGATAAACCTTGGACTTCTACACTATTTTTTGAGCCTACAAATTCTTCAGTCTTCGAATGGGATAGCCATACTCTAGCAAAAATATTCTCTTGATATGCTTCATAAATTCAACATGCTTGATTGAAAGCCTTCTCCCACACCTTTTCAATCAAGTGTTGTCTTATCTACCACTTGTGCTACTCCTACAATGGATTCGACTTTATACAGACAACTTGTGGGTAGTTTGTTGTACCTGACACACACACATCTTGATATTTACTTTGTAGTTAGACTCGTCTCTTGATTCTCATATAAACCACATGAGATTCATTTACAAGCTTACAAACATATCTTGAGGTACATTCAGGGTACTACATGTTATGGCATTCACTACACATTAGGGGATCCTCACATTGTTGGTTACACAGCCTCAGATTGGGCTGGTGATATTGATGATCACAAGTCTACTTCTAGATTTGTCTCCTATCTTGGTTACGGTCCTATCACATGGTCTTGCAAGAAGAAACATGCTTATGCATTATCATCTAAAGAGATAGATTCCAGGGAAGCTATGCTAGCCATTCAAAAGGATTTTTGGCTTTGATAATTGATGATAGAATTTGGATTTCCTCGTGATAGTCCCACCTTTATGTGGTGTGACAATCAGAGTGTTATACACATTTCCCACAACCTGGTTGAGCATAAGTGGACAAAGAAAATTGAGCTTCATGTGCACTTCATTAGGCATATGATTCAGCTTGGAATAAATTCCCACTATTGAGTAGGTTGCCAATGTCTTTACTCAACTTTTTGCATCCCCGTAATATCTTTAGTTGTGTTCTATTCTTCGGGTGAAGGAAATTGTCCTTGGGGTATCTCGATGATGAGTCCTTCTTTCCTTCTTTTCTTGCTATCTCTTTTTGGACTAGGTTTTTTTCTCTATTTCTCTATTTCATAGAGATTTGGTTGTGATTGGGTTGGTTGTGATTGGGTACCTCATCAGGCCTTGTTGGGACCCAAGTTTTCTTTCAACATTGCATTGTAGTTTCCTTGCTCTTTCTGCATTGTTGGTCATCTTAAGGGGGGGTGTTAGAGTAAATTATTAATTTAATTTAATTTATTAAATTACCTTTACTCCCTTATTTATATTTTACTTTATGCACTTTTCATTTCCATTGAATAATTAATTAGTAATTATTAAATTTCACCTCTTAGGGTTTCCCTTTTAGGTTTTTCAATCTCCTTCTATAAGGATTGATCTTTTATAAATATCTCTCATTCTTTTAGTTTAATAATAAATTTTGCATATTCTTAGAGAAAAACCTTTTCCTCTTCTTTGATTTTTCTTCTTTGTGATAGGTTCTTGCATGTAGGTATTCTTTGGACTTTATGGATTTGTATTTCTCAAATCATTCATAGCATTTGTACCTTTATTAACATGCACTATGTTCAAGGTATAAAAAATAGTATTGATAGCTTCTCTCCAATATTTTTGTGATACATTTTTTTTTCTATCATCAATGTTCTAGCACAACCCATTACTAATATGTTTCTCCTTTCAACTATCCCATTCTAAGGAGGGGTCCTTTGTGCTGACAGTTGTTGCTTAATTACTCTGTCATTGCAAAATGTATTGAACTCATTGGAAATGAATTCACCACCACTGTCAAATATCAAACACTTCAGACTCTTCCATGTTTCTTTTTCAACTCTGGCCAAATACCACTTAAATAACTGAAAAGCATCAAATTTAGCTTTAAGAAACATCATAATTATCATCCTAGAATAACCATTAACAAAAAAAATACTCATCTCCACAATAGCTTTGAACATCAATAGTTCTACATAGGTTAGTATGAACCAATTCCAAAATATCATTCGTTGTGTATGTTTTGCTCATGAAACTAGACTTTTCCATTTTTCCTAATTGACATTGTTTACACATAGCATTGTCAGGCTTCTTTGGTTTTGGCAAACTTTTTACTTTATTTATTCTAAAAATGTTCACCATTTTTCAAAATTAACATGACACAACCTTTTGTGCCATAACCAAACATCTTCTTGTTTTGCAAACAAACATGTCTCATTAGATAAATCTAGATAGAACAAGTTACCTCTTGTCTAATGACCACTTCCAATTAGCTTACCATAAACATCATATATATTGTCCTTTCTATGATGAAATTCAACTTTGTATCCTAATTTTTTTAACATTGAAACATTCAAAAAATTATAGTTAATTCCTTCCAACCAGTAAACATTGTTTCACTTGATTTTGTTAGTTAATTGAATAGTCCCTTTACCTTTCATAATACACTGTGAGCATCACCTAGATCCAATGAGTGCTAAGTGTTCCATTTATTCTCATGAAATATGGATTCATGTTGAATCGCTACTCATGAAACATAGGTCAATGAGTTCAACTCAAAATCACATAGTTAAATCATGATAGCAATATCACAACATGTTATACCATTACCAAATTTAACACAATCACCTTTGTATGTTCCAATATCCTCAAATTTATTTCTATCACCAATCATATGATTAGAGAAACATTATCAATTATCCATCTATCACTTTTGTTCACATATGGAATTAAAGCTATTTTCTCATCTTCATCAAAATCTTTTTTCATATAAACATAGACAACTTCATCATCATTAATTTTAGATTCAATGTCAATTTCTTCTTCACCAATGTAATAGGATTTATTATTTTTGTCATCCTTGTTCTTCTTGTAGTCTTGGTCATCTCTCCTTCCTTTGTAGTTTCTTTATTTTCTCCCATCCTTGTCTTCTTTGTCAGGACATCTTGAAACAATATGACCAACCTTTTTGCATAAAAAATAAATTATAGGTAATTTACCTTTGTATCTACCTCTTCCTCTTCCAAATATTTTTGAAATAAGTGCTTCAAGTTCTTCATCAAAAGTGTCACTATTACTCTTCACATATTTGCCTCTTCTTTTGCTAAGAACCATTTTTGACTTAAAAGTAGATTCAATGGTAGTATTTGTGTAATTATCAAAATTATACATCTCAGAAGAAGTAATTCTACCAATTAACCTTCCTATAAGAATTTTCCTTAGGGAAAAATTCACCTAGGAACTAAGAACTCAAACACAAGCACAATTGTGGATTAGAAAGAGAGACTATGTTCATAATGATGATATATTCATTCAATATACCTTATGAAAGTACACTAGGAGTGCATGTATATAAAGGCCTCCGAGATGCATCTAGAATGCCTTAGAATCAGCTACATGATAAGTCATTCAAACCAGGCACATGTCCACCAGATATGGGTTATCCTCCATTAAGAATGAAAGTAAGTGCGATGATGAGAGGATAAGCCTAAAATGGTGTAACACATAAATCAATGTTGTAGACAATATGCACTAAAAAGGGAGTGCAAATAATTGTGTTGTCTACATGATAACTTAGTGAATGATGCAAACTCTAGTGTTGTAGACACCATGTGCTGAAATAGAGTTATGTACTTCTATGTTGTCAACATGAAAACTCAAAAAGGTACACAAACTCCTAAGTGTCTCACAAAATAAAATAATAAAATAATGCATTAACCTAAGTAAACTTAAGTATAAATAGTAAATATGTATTTACACCAACACTTCCAAAGTCAAATTGTTACTTGGAGTGCATCTGAGCTCTTTTATTATAGAAACCCTAATGGAATATACATAAAGTAGAGATCACAATGCCTTTCTTATCACTATTTTATCTTCAATCATTCCATTTGCACCTCAAATAACATTTACAACTTCCTTGATTCTTGTGCAATACTACACTATGATTTCACCTTTTGTCATTCTCATTTCATCAAATTTTCCCCTCAATCTTTTTTTTTTGCCCCTAAAAATATTTTCATCTCCTCCATATATGGTATTTAGTTTGTCCCACATTTTTCTTGCACTATCACAATCTTTTATGTCATTGAACTTGGCATAGCTTAGGGCTAAAGGAATCTCTAACATTGCCTGATTATGTTATTATGTTTCTTTGAGTTGTTGAGAAGTTAGAGGAATGATTATTGTCTTCACATATTCATTATCCACAAATTTTATTGCAACATCAAAAATATTGGTTATATATAACCTCATCAAGATTTTCATGCAGGAAAGTTCTCCTTGTTCAACTTTGGTACCTCCCTTTTCTGATGATCTTTACCCTTGAGTATATTCAAACTTCTCTTTATAAGCACCAGAGCTCAGATGCCAATTGTTAGAATGTTTGGAATAAATAAGAGGGTGGGGGGGTCAATCAATTATTCAAGGTCCATTAGTACCAATTGAACAAACAAAACACTTAAACATTTCATGTTCTACTTTATCCTACAACTTGGTCTCTACTGTACTCTGAATAATAATATCAATTAGTAGTTTACTATCTTAATATTAAAAACTTTATGAATTTAAACATTTTAAATGTAAAACACCATAAAACATTCAATCACAAATTTGACACTAGGATTTAACATGGAAAACTAGTTTGGGAAAAACCACTAGTAACATGTCACCAATTTTTGACTCTTTTGAAATGAGCCCTATTGGGATCCAACCTTGTTAAAGGTTACAATACACACTATTAAATGTGACCTGGTTAAAGGATTTAATCACCTTGTTGGGAGTGGCCTTGTTAGAGGACTTTAGAACATTCCATTAGAATGTCACCTAGTTAAAGGATTTATAAAAATTGTTAAGTCCTTTAATGATTGTTAGGTCAACCTTTCACTAAAATGATTTCAATACAAACTATTTACAATTATTAGAAATAAAATGGTAGGGTTTGATCTATATGATTACAACTCACTTTACAATTTCAAATCGTTGTTAAGTTCATGTACTGAATCCCTAATAAACCTTCCTTTTCATATTTGTCCTTGATTTTCTTGGCAACCCTTCAAGAATTCACACTTCTCTTCATAAAAAACTTAAGCCTTATTCTTAGATTTTCTTATCAACCTCAACAACTTTGTTCCATCTTACTGGATATATTTTAAACATGTACAACTTCTTTTCTCTCTTCTCTTCTTCACGTCTCTCCTCTTCTTAATTTCATCTATGTGCCTCTTGCAATGGATAATTTGGGTCATTTTCCATTTTTCACAATCATCATAGATCTTAGGGGTTGTAATCTAATCCAATAGCTTCATTGTATTTGTTCATCTCCATCTCTTTTCTAGAAACTTTAACGAAATCCATTCATTAGGTATTTTACCTAATCCTCTCCTTGAATTAAATGATCTAACACATCAATTCTTATCTTCAACACACTTTTCATATCCCAATAAATCAAATGAATCACCTATAATTCATGATTTCTCACAAATAATTAAAATGTTGTTCATCGACCAACACTAAGTTCTAACACTCGATCATCATTGAATTTCTCGGTTGCTATAGAGATTCTATCTCAATATCAATACTATCACTCAGTTGATATTTATGCTCAATCAACACTAATTTTCTATGCACTTATAGTGGCTCGGTTGACAATAGCATCACTCGGCACAAACTTTAAAATTCCTTGATCTTTTACTCTGTTGATCAATCAAGCCTTACATGAGTGATCAATCTTGGCCTTCACTATCAAGACTTGAACATTACTATCTTCTTCTTTGTAAACATGACTTAAATGATCACTTTGTCTTGTCAAAGTCTAACTAATCAAATGTCCATTGTAGCTTACTTTTCATAACTCAATCTTTCCTCTAGGTGTTTTTTTTATGAGCGACTTCTTCAAATCCTTTTCATCAATCAAACAAATATGACCTTTAGGTTAGATAGCAACATGTCTCATCAGTAGATTTGACATCAATGACAACACTAATTGTTTCAATTGTAGTTTTTGACATTTCTTATATATAATTAAAGAGTAAAGTTATCATGCTAAATCTACTCTAGAGATATTGTGCATCACTTTTTGAGATCATTTCTTTATTGAGTTCAATTAGATTATTTATACTATTATTGTTCATCTAAATTTATTAGTCTTGTATTGTATCAAAATACAAAAATTAGATTAATTGTGATTCATAATAAATCCTTCATCTCAATAGCGTCTATAGTCATTGAAAAGCTTTAAAAATTTGAGAGCATCATAATCATATTGAGTAGAAGGTGATAGGTTGATTTATCATGGTTTTTCACATTTTGTCTAATTTTCTAATTCCACCAACCATGAATCTAATGACTTATTAAGATGTTGTTTCACAGCTACATGAACCAATATTTATAGACACACTTCTAGGACCCACCGTGGGGCTCTAAAAATCAAAATTCTAATTTTATTTTGCATCCATACTCATCTTTTTTATTTAATTTGTGTAGATTCTATTGAATTATCATCTGGCTTGTGATATGGAGTTGTACAAGTATTTATTGGTTAAGGATTGTCATTCTATCACTGATCCCTTGGCATATGAGTAACTAAAGTTTCTATTTTTTTGTACAAGGCTTATTTCTTCTTCATACTAGTATCTATTTTTTCGTCTAGTAATTAAATTTTGTCATATAAGATTTGACAACAATTTTTTCTTCTATTGTTTCATAGAAAAAGAGAAATTTCTAGGGTTTCTATTTTGGAATTTTGTTTATTATTGATGCTAATCATGGTCTAGCTCTTTGTGATATCTGGATTTTGAGTAGCATAAGACATTTTTGTTGGATATTTAATGAATACATACAACTAAGACTACTGACATTTTTTTGTAGGTTGCCTAGATAAATTGAGCAAACCTATTTTACTCATTTATGATTTCATTGCTAGGAACTTTAAACTTGTTGATCATACTTCATTTATTATGAGGGGATTACTCTTTTGGCCTTCTTGGTCCAATTAGAAACCCAAAAGTTGTGAATTAGGTGTGTGAGACAAGGAGAATTTATGGAATACAAGGTTTTTTTTTGCATGTTTGTGAAAATTTATAAGGATATGAGAGTGTTCTCTTGGTCTTCATGGTATAATGAGAAATCTCATCCCCTAAAATATTTTATAGTCTTTTGAGTCTCTTTAGAAGGTTTGCCACTGAGTGAAAACGTCTCGTGAGAATGACCCAAGTGGAAACAAGTGAACTAAGCTCATCTAATCCACTATAATCAAGAATCATCATTTGAGACTAAAGCCTCAAGTTTTTTAATTATTTTATTTTATTTTACTTTGATGGATTTATGGAGACTTTAGGATAGAATCTCAATTGTGGGTCCATTATCATACTTGTACTCACAGGACACTTTATAAAATATGTCAGAATACACTAGTATTTGTGTTGGGGATAGTACTCTTAATCTCATTTACAAGACCACCTTATATTCGAGTTCTTGTGAGGGTGTCAAAATTGCTTCATCTTGCTTGCAGAAGCATAGAAGTTAATTGAAAATGAAATATTTATTACTAAATTTAAGATACAAGCTACCCAAAACACCTTTGAAAGTCTAGGGTAAACAAACATACATGGTGTTTCCTTGAACATGAGGGTCACTTATCCCCTAACATGTTAGTATTCATGAGATACTTAGTGTAGCAAAGGTTTTGAGACTATGCCAAATTGTCCTTAGGTAGATCTATGCTTGAAGTGTCTTTATTGTTGTATAATTGTGAAAATGATTTAGAACATACATGGTTACATTATTAGTCCCTAAGTCAAACTCCCCATATTTTCATTCCATGAGATTGATTTGTCTTTTGTTGAAATATTTGTGACCACTATTTTTTTACCATCTCATGTTAAACCTATTGTAAACATCTGAGAATCCAATTTTCAAAATTATACTACCAAAATTTCTTGGAAATATGTCAAACTAGAGAAGTCTATTCTTTTGTCATCCTGTCTATAATAAATCTCATACGAGTTTGGATTTAAGGACCAGTTATCCTTCTTTTATTGTCTCATGGCCCCTATATTGGTGTTTGGTAATTAGCCTTTTTTATATGAGCATACACTAATTTATTATAAAAACTATCAATTTTTGGAATTTATCATTTGATATCAACATTCTATTATATGAGAATGTATTGCATCATACACGACTATCATTTTCCATTTAGAAGAGAATTTTTCCATACAAATCTATAGGAAAATTGTACAATAAAGAGAAAAAATTCACCAGTTTGGTCCTCTATCTAATTTGGTCACTTTTGGTACTATTTTTGCTATCTCATGTATTGAACAATCATATCTACATCTAAAAATGTCAACTAAAACCTAGTTTTAATCCTAATTTACATAAAAACTAGCCCCATATCTTTGATTCATCTATTGCTATCAATTGTGTCATCACACTTGTTGTTGGGAGAGTTACCATCTAGGTTATATAGCCAATTACTTTGATGTCTCATATGTGGTTGTGATTTAACCAACTATTATCTTCATCCAAAACCAAGACAAAATTTGAAATGTGATCTTGATCTAAACTTGTCATACTATTGTTAAACATTTTGATGCATGTTGATACTAAAAGCACTAGAAAACTATCCACTGAGAGATCTAGAAAGGCTAAGAGACCTACTTGGATTTTAACTTTCTCATCATATAGTGATGGATCATCATGATCTCTATTACTTGAGAAATATCCTTATATAAAATGAACATTTTCTAGAAAATTTAAGAAGTAACCACTAATCCAAGAGAAATATGTGAATAAAATCTTTGACAAGTAATCTCTTAAGCCCACATTTATCACTAGGAGCAAAATACCTACATGAGTTAGAAGCAAAACTGATATATTGATACAAAAACTAACTAAGAAAAGGTCTGAACACAACTAAGAACATGAGGACCATAGGAATAATGACAAAACTATGTCCAATTGTTCATCGGCTGATTTTGAGACTAATCCTATTAAAAATGAAAATTGTTGGAAAAGAAAATATTTTTGGAAAAAGATGGACTAATTGATCAAACAAGTTAAGAAAAAATAATTCCTTGAATTTGATCTTGAAGGAGATAAACTACCACCCCATTTTAACTTGGAAATCATTCTAATGAAGGAGGAAGGAACTCCTATGTCTATTCTCACCAAATAGATGCAAGTCATGCAAAAAAAATACAATAGATGATAAAAGAGCTTAAAAGACTAGTTGTGAAGTACACTTTGGACACCATTAATCCATTCCCTTTCGACGGGAACATGTACATGCCTCCTTTTCCTAAAGGAGTAGAAATATTAAATATGAAATGTCTTTGGGTACCTCTAACTCCAAAGATCACATTAGATATTTCTACTCTTTTTCTATGGAGTTCATGCATGATCAATCATATCTTATGCATATTTTTTCCATGGAGTTTGGGTTGAAAGTATATGGAATGGTTTTATTGGTTACCTACTAGAATAAAAATAGTTGACAAACTTAGTAATATGTTCTTACAATAATACACCTATAACATGCAACATCTAGTAACTAAAATGGATCTTTGCACTACCAAATAGAAAATGGGAGAACATTTCTTCACCTTCCTTCAGAGATGGAGAAGGTTATATACTAGATAATTCCAATATATTCTTCAAAGTAAAAGACTAGACATATGTTAGTTATAGAAAATACTAGATGGGGCGGTGAATCAATGTTCCATAAAATTTTGTCAAACTATGGATATCATTAACAATATTATAACTTGCATAAGAAATTGAACTAATTAAGCTTAACAATAAACACAACCTTAAACTAATGCAACATATAACACCATTATTTATTAACTAGGGAAACGTTGACCAAGGGAAAACACCAATGGGGATGGTACCTACAAAATGATCCACTAACTAAAAGTATCTTGTGAAAGATATTGACCATGTTAGGGGTCTATTAAATTTGTATAGTGTTGGAAATATTCAGAAGGCTAGGTTCCTAAGAGGGGAGGGGTGAATTAGAAACCTTTACGAAACTTCTAATAATGGTTAGCATTTAATCCTTTCCACTTAATTTGTTCTAATAGCATGTATAAGAAACTGAAACATGAAAGAATTCATAACATTTGACACACAAATTTAGTGACCCAAAAACCTTCTAAATAGAAAGTAAAACTAGGGTGGGGATGATACCCACAAACTTTAGTACTGTAGTATAAAGTTGGCCTTTTAAGGCTTACATTGATCACTTCTAATGATCTGCCCTATTAGGAGAAATAAGGACTACTAGGTTCACCTAGTTAAAGGATTTACCAACATACAATGAAGTATGCACTCGGTAAAGAGATTTGAAAAAAGATTGTTAAGTCTACCTTGTTAAAGGATTTGACTGATCCACCTATTAAGATGAAATAGTAGTTGATCTTTGATCTGCAACTTGATTTGTTGAATGAGATTCCTTTATGTACAAATCACCTTTTTGTGATAGATATAACTTTTTTTCTCCTTATACTGTTGCAGCCTTTGTAATTCACTCTTTCTGCTCTTCTCTAATTACATTCAATTAATTTTCACTTGCTTTTTTTTTTTCCAATCTTTGGATGTGATACAATACATTACATATATATCAATTCAATTATACAATTACAAAAACAACCATAATATAAGTTTACACAAATATTACAAAGTCAGTCCAAATGAAGACACTTAGGTTTTGAAGACTAACTCAGTGAGGTTTTAATATTTGACATCCACTATCAATGCTCAGCATCATCATGCACTTGGTAGATGTAGAAGCTCAGTCCATATTGATCACTTCCAAGTAGTCTTGAACTCAGTCTACACGGTGACTTGGTAGATATTGTGCAACTCGGCATATAAATTGAATCACTTGGTTAACATAGGGTAGCTTGGTTAACACTATACTCGCATCACATGAACTACAAACTCGGTAAACACTGAACTGCTCATCTTATACTGGTAAACTTTGCATACACTTAGATGCTCAATTTACACTGTTGATCTTCTCACAAACTAAAACTTCTTGGAATGCATTGGAATTTGTCCAAAGGACTCGGTAGGAACTGTAGAACTCAATAGTAACTAAAATTCTTAGTAAACACTATTAATTGTACAATGAGCTTAGTAGATACTTATAGTCTAATTAAGTGTATGTCACTAATAACAAACTTGACTAATATGTCAACTATCTCCCCCTTTAGCATTAGTGACAAAGACACTTATCAACAAAAACTAAATTCAAAAAGGTTTTTTGAATACCATTACTCATCACCATGTGATGGTAGCTTAATAAAGTATACTATTTTTGATATTTTCCAAAATTGGTTTTGTAAGTATACTATACATCTCCTATGCTATATAAAATATATGTTAACTGTACATATCTTTCTCCCATTGTGTTTACAACATGTTACAATTGCTCCCCCATACCTTTATACATCATTATACAACTTTCTCCACATATATGTCTCTTCTCCCATACACATATATCTCTCTCCCCCTTTTTGACATTAATGCCAATGATTTATTCTATATCTTTACATGTTAATTCCAAAATGAGATAGAAAATATGAATGTACCTTGAGTATTATTGCCAAGGTTTTGTCCCAATCCTCTTGCAAGACCTTACTCTTGTGTAGTACAATTTGTACTTCAATAGATAGCTCTATCATATGGTCTGATATGGAGAAGTTATTGTCATGGATGAGAATTTTTGAGTGTGCAATGTGTTTTTGCAATGCATCCATGCTAGGAAGAGCTACACTCTGTATATCTACAAGTGTAGATCTTATCCTTGCTTCTTCTCTAAGCAATTTTGCTTGCATGTCAGCCAAAAATCTTATTTTCTTGTGATGAGTAGAGCTTGAACTAGGGTCAAGCTGCAACTATTGAGCACTAGCCTTGAGGTCCTCATCTATCTTTGATAATTTGTCTTTTATTTTTTTGGTGAAAAATAGAAACATCACATTGCTTGCCAAAAAGTGATGATACATTTGTACAAGATGTTTCCAGAGAACCCAAAATTGTAGAAAGTTCTACTTGATGGATAGCTATTTGGTGGGCAATGTGCTCCAACACTTTATTTTCAAATTTCTTCTCTACCTTCTACACTAGTTTATCCTACCCATCAATATCTTCATTGAATCTTTGAACTACCTCTACTAGCTGATACAAAATTAGTTGTAAAGAATCAATGTCTACACCTATAGCATCTACCAAAATATTCTTTGCATCTTCTATAATCTTGAAATCTTTATCTGTTTCCTCCCTAAGTCTTTTTTGTTTGGCTTTCTTCTAGAGGAGTTCACAAAATGTCTGCATTTGGTCTAGATTAAGCTTGTAAATGTCCCAGTTAGGGATTACAATTTCCTCATCTAAGTCTATTTCTTCCTCCATCTCTTTTCATTTTCCCAAAAAAATTGTGCTCAGTTGAGGCTTGGTCTCAAGAATCATTGCACTTATTTCTTGTGTGCTTGGAATAGAAACAATAGTAGACATATTGGGACTAGCTATAAAAATTAATATTGTACTTATTGAAGGAATACTTTCACAAATACCTGAAGAATTCAAAATTGGTGTAGCCAAAATTGTAGTGCTCAAAATTGATGTAGCCAACTTGATACAAGAGGGAAGAGTCTACATCTCAGTAGATGAAGTGGAGGTCATTTCAATCAATGATGTGTAGAGCTAAATTGGAGTGAATAATGATTGGATGTTAGAGTTGTCACTAATGATCATAGTCAACCTTGTTGGGGCTATCTTCATGCTTGATGTTGTCACTGGTTTTCTTGGAGTGAGGAAGTGAGGCAATAACTATTGCATCTATCTTGATTGGGTCAATCTCCTCATCATCTTGAGTTTCTTTCTTGGTAGCCTCTTTCTCCTTTTATTCTTCATAATCAACAGTAACAAAATGTGTTGATTACCATCCTCCTCATCCTTATCATCATCATCATCATCATTATCATCTTTTACATCAATAGAAAATCACTTGGTTTATGAAGATGATAAACATTCTTCCAAGTGTTTTTTGCATTCCTCACAACATTTTCAATATCCTTCATTAGAATTAGGCAAGTATTCAACTTAAGAGTCAACTTTTCTTCATTCTTCTTTAGTGACTCTTTTACCTCTACATCTAATATTCTCAATATAAGCTACCTTAGAGTTTTCCCATAGATGTCCTTGATAGTTTGATTTTCTCCATTAAGACATTAGGAATCTGAGATATAAGCTAGTCAGGTGAGTACTTCCACTTACCCATTTTGTCCATGACCAAATCTTCTATTTGTCTTTTCTCTTCATCAATCCTAATTTCATATTTTAATGCCTTAAAAAATTTTATCACTACTCTAGCATCTAATTCTTTCAACCTGTCTTGAAAAGTGGGAGGAGGTCTGTTGAATATTATGTTTGCTCCTTCATTCCTTGACCTCTTGGTAAATACAATAGTGGATGGCTTTGTTGGCTTGGTGATGATCACCTTGCCCTTTTTCTTCAGTGGTTCCTCTTCCTCTATCTATGCTTCATCCTCTGCTTCTTCCTCATCCTCACCTTTTCCCTTGGTCAAAAAAAGAGTGGAACTAGTTTTTAGTGTTGTAATTCTTTTCTTCCCTTTGTTTACCGCTTGAGGGAGTTTTATCTCTAGTTTTGTCATTTTTTTTGCTTCATCATAAGTCCCAAAATATTCAGCCTTGGAACCTATAGGCTCATTAACAAGTTCCTCAATGATATCCTTTGTTTTATCTATATTAACCTCATATCCAAGAGGTTTTACCCATGCTATTCTATGCCTAACTACTTGAATGTATACCTTGTCACTATCAACCATGAAGTAATATCATCCTTATAATCTTCAACAAGTTTCTTAGGAATTCGGTATCTATTATTCATCTTCTCCTTAAAAACATTAAAATAGTTATCCATAATACTATTGTAATTCTCATCCATCTCAGCAATATACTCATTGATCTGATATAGTACTGGCACATCTTTCCTCCATTCTACAATGCCTTTTGAAGGAAAGAATTTTTGAACATAAAAGAATAAGCAAGTTAACAATGATCCAAAAATCCATTGGTTATTCTTTGATGTCCGGATACTCTCCATGGCAAGGTCAAAGGATAGGTTGTTCTTTACTACCTTGTATTCAAGGTCAACTACTTTGCATGACACATTGTTCAACCTGCTCAAACTATAAATCTTATGAGCAATAATGTGGATGTGATAGTTTAATTCCACATTAGTGTCACTACTTATTTTCATGCCTTTACCATCCCATTTTGCTAGGGTATTCTTCTCGAGTTCAGCCCGACCTAGGGTTTTGGTCATCATGGCTTTTGTCAAAATTGGGAGACCAATAATCTGATGAATCATCTTCTTTGTTATCAAAACTAGTTTCTCTAGCAAAAACTACCCATTTTGCACCTAACTAAGGATAAAATTAATCCATTTCACTTGAAATTCATGGGGCATGTGAGGGATGCGTGTCTACCCTTTGGTTTCCAGAAGTTGGTGCTCAAGTTTCAAAACTCCATTAACACAATTTATCTAGGTAATATCCATCTCCAAAGTACCAATATCTTAAATAACACATTTTAAATGAGTTTGAATATCATTTCCCAACAATACCTTTGGGGGGATTTGAGATTGTGCTTCGCTTAGATCTAGGGCTTGGTAATTGCAAGAGTGAACTTGAAATCCAATATCTTCCACTCAACACCATGAACTAGCATGTATGAAACCTCACTTTTCCTTGCTACTATTGGATGCCATCTTCACTCAGTAGGCTTTAAGAGGATTCAAAATATTTTGCTAATAATTAACTCAAATCACTTGAATGTACTTCACAATGGCTCTTGAGAATTTCATGGTAAGAATGACTTTGATTCCATGCCTTTTATCAAAATTTAACCATAAATTCTTAGTACAAAAGTAAATTGATTGACATTATGTTGACAAACTGTCATCCACTTCACTTGCATTAGTCACTTGGTAGAGTCTTTCATCATTTAGTAACCATATAAAGTTCAGTTACTCCTGACCTCGCTCAGTAGAGTCTCTGACCCAACCTCACTTGGTAAGAAAGATAACTCGATAGTAGTTGGTACTACCTTTTACTTGGTGATCCCTTTATATCTTGAATACATATATGGATCTTTTTACCCTTTCAATTAGAAATGATTTGGATGTCTCTTTGATAGCTTGGTTCTAGTTCTCCCTTGAGAACTTAATTAGATATGGTATAGTCACCCATTTCTTGAGTGACTTGACCATCATTGCTTGAACTTTCATTCTTGGTATACTTTGGAACCCATTGTTGTCTCATCTATTTTTAGATGTTATCAACCTTTGCCTTCTTTTCATCTTCAATTCTACTAGTATTCATACAATTCTTGGCGAGATGACCAAGTTCAGTACAAGTAAAACATCTTTTAGTGGTATCTCTTTTCCTCATATGATGTTTTACACAATTCATTTCAATGTGTCCAAATTCTCCACGGAAATGACATCTACACCAGGTTTTGTAGTCCCAACCAAATATTGCTTTCACAATTTTTTCTATTGGACTCAATATCTTTGTTTTGCATTCTGATGACTTGTGTCCATGTTCTTATGTTTGTGACATTTGCCTTCAAATTTTGGTTTCTCTTTGTATTCGTTAGCCTTATGACCATGTTGACTACAATTCTAGCAATTTCAATTGAATTTTCCTTTTCCATTGCTCCAAAATTTGTTTGATGTATGGCCTATCTTACCCTATTGATTGCAAGTAAGTCTTTCTTTTGAGCTCCTTGTTTGGAAGATTCACCTTCTTCTTTATATCTAATTCTTGCTTTCCCCTTTTGTCTATAGAGATTTTTCTCATTCAATTTATTTATTTATGTTAGGTATTTCATCATCCTTTCATTGAGTTGCCTTTTAGATTTTAGGGCATTCTGCAATCTTTCATTTTCTTATATTCGTTTCATGATTTCTTCATTTACATTGGTGAGCTAATTGATGAAGTTGGTCTGCTAAAGGGATAGATGTTGAATCTCATTGTCTTTTCCTTCCATTTCTGCTTTTATCTTTTTTTCCTCTTCCAAGATTTCACATAGCCTTACTATCTAAATTTCTTGCTCTCTTCTGATTTTTCTTACTTCTTCTTTTAGTGAACCATTCTTCTCCAAAAAAAATTGACTACATCATTTTCTTCATTTGAGCTATTTGAAGGATGAAATTCTTCAATTCTTTCTTCAATATAGAGATGATCATTCATTTGAATTGCAAGTTCCTATCTTCTTTTCAAGTATTGGGAAAGTTTCTCTTTTGCTTTCTTAAGTTGGGCAATAGCCATTTAAAAATATAACTTCTCATTTTCAATAGCTTTGTCAAGTCTGAATATCTCCATGGCCTTGATCTTTGCTCAAGTTGTTAAACTTTCTCTTGAGAACCACAAGCTCTGATACCAATTGTTGGAAATATTCAGAAGGCTAGGTTACTAAGAGGGGAGGGGTGAATCAATAGCCTTTACAAAACTTTTGACAATGGTTATCATTTAATCATTTCCACTTAATTTGATCTAATAGCATGCATAAGAAATTGAAACATGAAAGCATTCTTAACATCTGACACACAAATCTGGTGACCTAGAAACCTTCCAAATAGAAAGTAAAACTGGGGTGGGGATGATACCAACAAACTTTAGTACTGCAATATAAAGTTGGCATATTAAGGCTTACATTGATCACTTCTAATGATCTGCCATGTTAGGAGCAATAAAGACTGCTAGGTCTACCTTGTTAAAGGATTTACAAACATACAATGAAGTATGCACTTGGTAAAGAGATTTGAATAAAGACTATTAAGTCTACCTTGGTAAAGAATTTGACTGATCCACCTATTAGGATGAAATAGTAGTTTCTCTTTAATCTACAATTTGGTTTTTCAAATGAGATTCCTTTATGTACAAACCACCTTACTGTGATAGATATAACTTTTTTGCTCCTTATATTGTTGTAGCCTTTGTAATTCACTCTTTCTACTCTTTTCTAATTACATTTAATTACTTTTCACTACCTTATTTTTTCCACTCTTTGGATGTGATACAATACATTACATATATATCAATCCAATTATACAACTACAAAGTCAGCCACAATACAAGTTTACACAAGTATTACAAAGTCAGCCCAAATGAAGACACTCAAGTTCTGAAGACTAGCTCAATGAGGTTCTAATACTCGGCATCTATTGTCAATTCTTGACATCATCATGCACTTAGTAGATGTTAAAGCTCATTCCATACTAATCACTTTTAAGTAGTCTTGAACTTGGTCTGCAGTAGTGAGTTGAAAGATATTGTGCAACTTGGCATATAAACTAAATTCCTTGGTTAACATAGGGTAGCTTAGTTAACATTGTGTGTTGCATAAAAATGTAACTAAAGAAAAACACATTAAGAAATTAATGCACATTCCTACATTATCATGCAAAACCTCAAAATATGAAAGATAAACATGTAAAAATCATAACATGAACATCAAATTAGCACTATGCAAACCTCATGAAATCATCAAGTGTAGATGATTTCATTGTTGTGGGATGTGGTTGCTAACAAGTCCAGCAGCATAACAATAAGGTAGATAGTGCTCCTTGAAAATGAGGAGAGGGATCTCAATTCATAGAAAATGGATGGCTAAGATTGAATGCAAGATGGATGGCTAGGATCTCTCAGGATCAATGAGGTGTCCATGAGGTGGAGGACAAGTAGACTCCACATGGATTAGGGTTTTGACCATTCAAAGGGGGCAATATGCTCACACATGTGTGAGCAACCTTTGATGGTGACATGTCAATGACAGGTGTAAGAGGTGTGTAAGATCATGTTTCCTCACACATGTGTGAGACACCTTTGAAAGTGACATGATCAATGAGGTGTGAGAAGCATGGCTTCTCACACATGTGTGAGACAACTTGATTCTAATGCAAGAGGACAAGTGTGCAAGAGGCATGCAAAATATGAGGGATGAGAAAAGTGTGAACATCTCTCACACGTGTGAGGATTCCTCACACATGTGTGAGAACACACTTAAGATTAAGAGGTGATTAGCTAGGATGATTAGGAAAAGAAAGCATGATTAGGAAGTGGGTAGGTTTAGCAAGATGGCTTAGGTAGGCTAGTGAGGTTAGGTGAGGGTTAAATGTAGGAGCCATGTGCTCAAATAGGATTAAATGTAATATTTAATTTCTAGTGGGATTAGGCAAGGATTAATTAAGTAAAAAAAGTACTTAATTAAAGTGGATGGGTTAGGATTTAAATAAACCTTAGTTTGTTTAAATCAAGAAAAGGTGAACATAATTAAATAAATGTAAAATTTATTTAATTAAAGGTAAGGGAATTAAATAAATAATAAATATTTATTTAATTGGTCAAGATACGTGATTTGGAAAAATTTTGGTGTCTACATTTTTCCCCTCTTTGATATAGCATTAGTAATGTTATATCAAAGAAGAATAAAATATAGTGGCTGGAAGGATAAGACTAGTAGAATGATGCCCCAGTCATGGAAGGATGAGGAACGATGATGAGGATGGAAGGGTATGGAAGGGTATGCCTCCTTGAGAGGACATGCAGGTTAGGAGAGCACAGATGTTCTCTCAAAATGTAAGGAAGATGGAAGGAATTTATGCTGCAATAGTGTGAACTGTACACTCGATTTGTGTCACACTCTAAACCTTTCTATCCAAACGATTCCATGAGTTTGGAATGCTTGGATGCCGACTTAGAGCTCCCTATCCACAGAGTGCAAGGAGTTAGTATTTCAGCATGAAGGCTCTCAGCCAAGCCTTAGAAATGTACTTCTTGCTAGTAAACCATGCAACGGGAGGTTCTTTGAGACAAGAGCAAGAGTGCAAATGTCCCAAGGAGTTCCTCAAGAATGCAATGCAAATGAAGATTAAGCTAGAATGAGAATGCAAAATGCAGCTATGCTAAAACATGTATGAGAGTGTTACAATACCATTATTAAGCTATGTGAGATTAAGCTACATGTAAAAATGAAAACTAAGCTAAGTTGCTATGGTATGAGAGAATGTAGACAAGAAATAGAAGTTCTCCACAAAGCTCCAAAGAAACCTATTAGAAAACCTGCAACATAACAATATTCAAAAAATGGATTGAGGGGGAAAGCTCTCTCCCTTTTAAAGATGTATGGACGGTAGAGATCAAGATGAAGATGGTGGATGATCAACGGTGGAATTCAAAAAGAGGAGTGATCCATGTGCACACACAAGTCAACCAATAGAATATAAGTTGACTTGTCATATAAGACAAAAGTCACAAAGCCTTTTCTTTTAATTGCAAAATGGAAAAAGGACTTTATGTGTGCACTTTAAGTGGGTTAGAAGAATGGGGTCTTTTATTTAATTAAAAGGGGACATGTTCTTTTAATCAAATAATGAACTTAGGATAGCATAGTCAACTATAGGTTATAATCAAATAAATTGATTATTAGCAATTTGGTCTAGGTAAATGATTAAATTAATTTAGCCAAAATGTTGAAAAAGGGGCTAATAGTCTAGATGACCATTTTTAAATGATTACATGAACCACCTAAGTTTGATATTGTACTCAACACTATGCACCAAGGTATGCAGAACCAAGATGACAATGTGTTAAGTACGTGAAAAAAGGGGTCTAATACAACCATATGCGTTATGAAACCATGATATGGAAGACCATGATTCTTGGGACAATAGGATGCAAAGACCATGATACATGCAAAAAATGCTAATGCATACAAGTAATCAAGAAACCATGCACAAAAGACCAAAAGAAAAACACCATTTTGCCCCTAGTCAATCTAAAAAACCCATTAATGGATTGATTGATGATGATTGATTAAGGATGGCAAAGCTAATGCTAAGTGTAATGCACATCCAAGGATTGGGAAGGATTCATCCCATGATAATGATGTTTGAATATGATTAATGGATTATCAGTTGATTGGGTCAAAGTGATGAATTGATTAAAGATTGATGGACAAGATTACAAGATTAGATTGATTGGATTAGTATTGATTGCACAGTGATTGAGATTTTTTTGATTTTATGCTTTTTATGGTGGATAGAAGAATGAACGTGGATGAGATTGGAAGAATGATGTTGATAGGATGAAGAATGATGATAGTAGAATAGAAATTGATTTGATGTGAAAGGAGTAGAAGAATTGAAAGTTGATTGAAAAATGAAGTTGATTGAAGTGATTGGAAGAACTAGATTGAATGTGATATAGAAAAAATAGAATGGGTAGACATGAATTGATTAGAGGAATGTGTGAGAGAATGGATAAAATGAAACCAATGAAAAGGGAGGGTCAAGGTATTGTAAATGGTGGAAAAGCCACGTGAGGTGGTGGATGACAGGAATAGTGAAAGGATATGAGGGGCCAAATGATATGGTGTTGGAAAGTGCAAAACCAAGGACCATATTTTGAAGGAGTCCAAATGATGCCCCATACCAAGGGTATGAAGATGGGAGGAAGTATGGTGGGAAAGGATGTGTGCGAATGGGAAAATGGCACGAAGGCTTAGCATATGGAGGAAGAGAAGGCATGTGCTCTTCCAAAGCATGTATGAACGTTTTAGTATTGTGCCTCTAGTAGTGATCATGAGCATGGAATGAAAGTGGAATGAATATGGGAAATGTGAGGGAGGGTATGAAAAAGGGGGTAATTATATGAATAAAATGTGGGATATGAAGTGGATGAAATGAAAGGGATAACCAAGATCAAGGACACATGAAAGAAGGATGGAAGTACGCATGAGTATGGATGGAAAAATGGATGACATGAGAAGGACTATGGAATGAAAGATATGGATAGCATGTCAAGATCAAATATATGAAAGTGGATGGAAAGATGCGCAAGGGATATGGAAAGTAAGCATAAGTGGATGGAAGGAAAGTGAAAGTCAAGATCAAAGATGGCAAAGGATAATGAATGGTGTATGGAAGCATGGAAGATATGTATGAAAGAGCGGTATGGATGGAGCTTGCCCCCAGTGTAGAGTGCAAGTAGATAAGGAAAAGTGAATGGAGGGATACATGATAGGAGAATGAATGGAGGACTCAAGCATCTATTTTCATGGATGGTATCCCTTGATATTTTTTTCCTTTTTATTTTTAATTTTCAAGGAATTTTTATTGTTTACTCATTGATGTTGGTAGGATAGTGAACGGAGGAAAATGGCTTATGAAAAAGTTTGGATTAAGGGATTGGAGTGGGTGGGAGGAAAATATGGTTGATGAATGCTAGGTTGGAAGGCTTGTGGATGGGGTGATGAAGGAGGTGAAAAGATCGTCATTGGCACACACCTTGAAGGGTGATGGAAAGGAGGAAATTGTGGAGGATATGTAAGTTTAGATTTTGGGATATAGGGACCCAAAATAGATGAAGGAGACGATGGATTTAGGATGGTGGATTTGGGTATATAAGGACCCAAAATGGATGTGGAAGCCTTTGGATTAGCCAAATTGGATGCGATTTGGAATATTTCTTTGCGATTCATTGCTACATTAAGTAGCTTTGGTATCCACAAAATTTTTGCATTTTTGATTTTCAGCCTTTGTGGCTTTTTTATTTTGCTTTGGATCAGATTTTTCTTTTCTTGGACATGTCTTTTAGAGGGGACATGTTGATCCTTTGATTTTTGTGGATTTTTAACTTTATTTTCTTTTTCTTTAGCATCCAATTTGCTTCCATTGGCTATGGTATGGGTGCATGAAAGTAAAGGAGATGGAGAGCGTATGGATGGTGAACATTGGAAGGAATTCAAGGACATGTGCCTTTGTTGATCTATAATAGGGGATGAAGGGGAAAACATGGGTATGGTGGATGGATGTATGTAGGGACCCAAAATGGATGGAAGGGGTAAAGGGTTTGGCAGGGGAATATAGGGACCTAAAAGGGATGGAAGATAAGGACCTAGAATGGACTTGGAAGATGAATGATGGGAAGCTTTAGGTTTGGATGGAGGAATTGTGGAAGGTGTACCAACATCTTGAGATGTTATTTCTTCAATGGGATACGTAGCATTTTTAAAACAAGATGTGAGTCTAGGTGTATGGGGTTCATGAGTGGTAGGATCATGTGGAGGATTTGGATCACAAGGGGGATCATGAAGGATAAAAGGATCTTGTGATGGAATCGGATCGTGAAAGGCATATGAAAGGGTGCTTTGATCTTGACTTAGAAGAGGATCATGTAGTGGAATGAGTGGATCATGAGATGGAATAGGATCATGAGGTGGAGTGATTTGATCTTGACATGGAGGAATATAAGTGGATGGAGTGGAAGGAAGTTCGACATGAAGTGGAGGAGCTATGTAGGCTAACTCGTGAGATGGAGGGAGGAATGTGCATGGTAGATGGAATGTCTTGATCTTGGTTAGGAATGGAATCATGAGATGCATTAGGAGGGATAAATGGATCTTAAGGGATAGAGGAATGATGGGATGGAGAAATGCTCGGATCTAGAGGAGAAGAGGCATCTATAATATCATGCTTTGGAGGAAGGTCATGAGATGGAGTTGGAGGTATGACTTTGGGTGATTGGCTCTCTTCATTTTGTATTTTACACTTAGCCAATAATGATGAGAAAAACCCCTTATGAGGTGGGGATGATGTGGATTTTGGAGTAGGATGAGGATTGTGGGAAGGTGTAACTATGGGTGGGGGATTCATGGAGGGTTGGGGTTGGATGGGACATGAGGACTAGGATCTTCGAAACATGGGGAAGAGGACACATGGCATGGAAGGTGGCCTCTTATTGTTGGCTTGCCAATAGATAATTCTTTAATTGTTCAATTTCCATGGCAAGGGCATTTGCGTTTGAGGAATTGTGTGGGCTATGAATGGAATTGTATGTAGTTGAAGGATAATGAGGTGGATTTCCCTTGTCAATGGTAGAGGAATAATGAACATGAGATGGATGAGAGTTAGATATGAAATGTTGAGGATGGATTTGATATGCAGGTTGAACAAGAGGTACAACTCCATATTGTCTTTGAAGATTGTCAACCATGTGATTAAGCAAATTCAAATCCATGGATGTTAGAGGAATAGTGATGAAATATTTGATGATGGAGGAAATATGAACTTGGGACTAGGAGCGAATGTTGGACTTTGTGTTGATTCGAATTGGATTGCACTTGATATTGGCTTGATTGAACTTGATATGATATTGGATTTGATTTGATATGATTGGATGAGGGTTTGATTTGATTTTATAAAAAACCCTAACCAAATGAATGTGAGATTTGAATGAAAGTCCAATGTTTATGAAAATGCTCCTATGACCAAAGTAGAAGATTGGTGAAAGATTGAATTAGAAGAAGATGTGAATGAAATTAGGAAGATTGATTGTGGAGGAATATGTAAATGGATTAAATTAGAAATTGATTAGAAATGAATGAGTTTGACAAGGGATTGGATTAGAAGAATGATGATATGGAGGATTGAATTATGAACGCATAATGAGATTGGCAAAAGAAATTGAAGTTGGATGATGATGAAGCATGACCAGGATGAAGACTAGGAATTAGACTGAATGACGAGGAAATGATGTTGACAAATGAAGATGATTAGATGTGGAGGAATGGTTTGAATGATGAAGATGAGATGTATGAGTGTGATGAATTTGATGGAGAGAAGATGTGATGTGGAAGTGATGTGGACAACTTGACTAAGGGGATTTGAACCAAGACTTGTTTTTGTTGTTTTTGAAAAAAATTTTAGGTTTTTTTTTATTTTTGAAGTTTTATGATTTTTATGGGTTTTTATGTTTTATGATGTTTTTGGATTTTTAGGTTTTAAGATGCAAAAGCAAACAAGAAAATATGTACAAGGCAAGTTTAGATGGTGTTTGTCCCCTTCGAATGGGGAGGTTTTTGAACATTCAAGCACGTAGAACACACCAACAAACCTATAAGGTTGCAACTAGGATATACAAGGTTCAACTAGAGGGCGTCCTCGATATACACAAGGTACGTGAGGCCCAAATTTGTAGATGAAAGAAAATACTGCCACACAGCTGAGGGGAGACGGTAACCCAAATCTCCTCCTTCACTTCCCAAAGGTATAAAGTTCTTTGGGGCTTAGCCAAGAGTGAAAATATTTTACTTCCAAGAGAAGTGTCTTTCGATTCACCTCCCCATTTTTATACTCCGCTAGAACACGGGAGTTGAGGTCGTCCCAAGGGGTGATGAAGTCCCCAAGTAGGCCTCCTAAAAAAGAAAAACAAGATCAGTTAATTTTTGTGCACCCAAGATCACCTGAAGGCGCGAGGGGCGAGAATATGTAAGTGGCCTTGGGGTTTAAAAGACACGCGTTCATTTCCAGTGAAGCTTTAGGTTTTCTAATCTATGTTGAAGACACACGTGATTAAACCATGCAATGTTCTTTCCAACTTGAAATCGTGGTCAATGTAAATGAAAAGCGGATTCGTCAACAAGAAAATCAATAGAGCGTGTGCATAAGCAAAATGTTGAAAATGAAATCAATTTCCCTTAAGACATTCGAGATTGTGTGAGTTCTTCTTAAGCACCAATGCCAAATGTTTATTAACCTAACCATACATGTCCATTCCCTTAGGGCATTCAAGATTGAATGTGATTGTTTGAGTGTTTAACCATGCATTCAAAGATGAGTGTTTAGGCATACAAGTTCATTTCCAAAATAAAATTAAGGAAAAATCTGCAAGAAATATGATTAGTAATAAGATATCCCTGCAAAAACATAAGTTAGTGCATCAAAAATGTAGAGCAAACGTGAAACAACCCTGCAATGAGAAGGTTAGCACAAAGTTTGGACTTTGACAGAAAAAACAAAGATCTAAATAGCTTCAAAATCTCATTAAAAAAACACCATGATGACGGGCTTGGAATCATCTTTTCGGCAACATTTTGTTTTTTGAAAACGGAGTTCGTATGCTCAAGTTATGAGTAAAAACGTGAAGGTTGCTCCTTATGGTCTTAGAGGGGCATGGAATGTTGATGCAATGCTGAAGTCAGCGACCTACGAGGTTAAATTTGACAGTTAGGAGAACGTCAAGCAAAAAAAAAATTATTTTTTGATGTTTTGAAAGAGAATGAAATCTTCATAGTTGATTAAAAAAGATAAACGTTATTTTTTTTTAAAAAAGTTAAAAGAAAAAGTACTATTTACATGCCTAATCGAAATAATTAAAAAAAAAAAAAATTTAAGAAAAAAGAAGTTCATTGGGTCGAGCGAAGGAATGACAAGCGTGGGGATGGTGGACTATAGGTTTTCGCGTGGGTGGAGGACACTTATCACTGGGCGGTGAGATGACTGGCGGTGGCGGAGGACGTCCCAATGGGGGGTGGCTGCAGGCGGCAGCGTCGAGCGGCGCAGAGGCCGAAGTGGAGTGGCCGGGAGAAGTTTTGGGTGAGCGGGGCTTCAAGCCAAGTGGTGGAGGGAGGGTTCAGCGATGAGCAGGGCACAGGGAGCGGAGTATGGTGGAGGGAGGAGCCGCCTGGGAGAAGCAGAGCGGCCGTGGCTGTTGCGGTCACCGCGGGAAGAGGTCGCGGTAGTGGCGGGGCGCGAGAGGAGGAGTTGCAGGGCTGCGAGAAGGTAGCAGCGGAGGGTTTTGCACAGGGTGGCAGTCACGGGGAGCTGAGTGGGGAGAACGGCGGTCGAGGTTCAGCCAGGGGTGGGCTGCGGCGGCGGTAAGCAGCAGGGCTCGGTGGAGGGGTGGCCGCAAGCAGTGGCGCCGCGGGCGGCGGTGGGAATCTTTGGTGGCGTGAGGGTTGGAGAGGGTTTCTGCCAGGGGTGCAGAAGTTGCAACGGGCCGCAGCCGCAGGCGTGGCACTCGCGGGTGCCGCCGCTGGTGGCGCCTGTGGGTGGCCGAACCTGCAAAAAATGCGAGTTAAAATTTTTATTTTATTTTTGTGTGTTTTAAAAAATTTTATTTATTATTTTTTTTATAATTTTTAATTTTTGATTTTTGAATTTAATTTATATAAAGAAGCCAACAAAGGATACTACCCCCCCTTCTTTTTCTTTTTTTCTTTTTTTGATTTATATATTTTTTTTTTTTTGTAATTTGATATTTGATATTTGATTTTTTTTAAATGCAAATGACTTTAAATGATTTTTAAAAATAAAAAATGCACAAATGCATTAAAATAAAATGACCCCCACTCTATTTTTTATTTATTTTTTTTTATTTTTTATTTTTTTGGATTTTGATTTTTAAAATTTTTTTTTGTTTTGTTTTTGATTTTTAGTTAAACAAACCCCCTTTTTTTTTTTAATCTTTTTTTTTTTTTTTTTTTTTTTTTTTTTGAAACATAAAACAAATAAAGTAAGCCCCACCCTTTTTTTTTTAATTTTTTTTTTTCTTTTAACCTATTTATCTATGAACAAAGAAGGAGTATTTTTTTTTTTTTTCTTTTAAAATTTTTCCTAATAACGAGTATTTAATGCCTATGTAACCTAGAACTTGAAAATAAAGCCATAAGAAAAATGTAAAGTGTTTTATGTCAAAAAACTTCCCTTAGGTCCTCCAAATGCAATGATGGGCTCCTTGACTTGATTAGAGGCTCCCCATGAAACTTGATCTCCAAATGCATGCTTTTGACCTACAAGCTTGAAAACTCACAAAACACTCAAAAACACATTAGATCGTTAGTTTGAACCCGTGAAGTGGGTCCCACTGGGCGTGCCAAAATGTGTTGCATAAAAATGTAACTAAGGAAAAACACATTAAGCAACTAATGCACATTCCTACATTATCATGCAAAACCTCAAAATATGAAAGATAAACATGTAAAAAGCATAACATGAACATCAAAGTAGCACTATGCAAACCTCATGAAATCATCAAGTGTAGATGATTTCATTGTTGTGGGATGTGGTTGATCACAAGTCCAGAAGCATAACAATAAGGTAGATAGTGCTCCTTGAAAATGAGGAGAGGGCTCTCAATTTATAGGAAAATGGATGGCTAGGATTGAATGCAAGATGGATAGCTAGAATCTCTCAGGATCAATAAGGTGTCCATGAGGTGGAGGACAAGTAGACTCCACATGGATTAGGGTTTTGACCATTCAAAGGGGGCAATATGCTCACACATGTGTGAGCAACCTTTGATGGTGACATGTCAATGACAGGTGTAAGAGGTGTGTAAGATCATGTTTCCTCACACACATGTGTGAGACACCTTTGAAAGTGACATGATCAATGAGATGTGAGAAGCATGGCTTCTCACACATGTGTGAGACAACTTGATTCTCATGCAAGAGGACAAGTGTGCAAGAGGCATGCAAGATATGAGGGATGAAAAAAGTGTGAACATCTCTCACACATGTGTGAGGATTCCTCACACATGTGTGAGAACACACTTAAGATTAAGAGGTGATTAGCTAGGATGATTAGGAAAAGAAAGCATGATTAGGAAGTGGGTAGGTTTAGCAAGATGGCTTAGGTAGGCTAGTGAGGTTAGGTGAGGATTAAATGTAGGAGCCATGTGCTCAAATAGCATTAAATGTAAAATTTAATTTCTAGTGGGATTAGGCAAGGATTAATTAAGTAAACAAAGTACTTAATTAAAGGGGATGGGTTAGGATTTAAATAAACCTTAGTTTGTTTAAATCAAGAAAAGGTGAACATAATTAAATAAATGTAAAATTTATTTAATTAAAGGTAAGGGAATTAAATAAATAATAAATATTTATTTAATTGGTCAAGATACGTGATTTGGACAAATTTTGGTGTCTAAACATTGTACTTGTATCACATGAACTGTGAACTCAATAAGCACTAAACTACTCAGCTTACCCTTGTAAACTTGAAATAAATTGAGATGCTAATTTTACACTATTGATCTTCTCACAAACTAAAACTACTTGGCATGCACTATAATTTGTCCAGAGGACTTGGTAGGAACTGTAGAACTTGGTGGTAACTAAAATGGTAGGTAAACACTGTTAATTGTACAATGATCTAGGTAGGTACTCACAGTCTGATTAAGTGTATGTCACTAATAAAAAACTTGACTGATATGTCACAATATAGTGTCTCAATCCTTGTTAGAGAACTAGACCTTTTTAGAATCCTAAATCCTATTAGGAATTTTTATTAGAATTACAAAATGTATGAAAGATGAGCCCACTGCCCAAACACACAATATACAATGATATTCTATATAAAAAAGGAATAGAAACATAAACCTCTTACAACTACTAATATCTTCAATATTAGATTTGATCTTTATAGCTCACTGCACAATCTTTGCATTTACTACCTTTTACTATTATGAAAATAAAAGATCACATCACAAAATAATAGCATCACATTCAGAAAACTTACACATTTAATTACATTACTTTGTGTTTCCAAAACTATTCTTTATTTCACATTTTTATGTATTGTCAACCTCCATGTCATCACACATGTCCCAAAATGCAAAAAATATACTTTTCCCACTTAGGGCTAACATCTAGGAAGTCATCCCTAAATAGTCAAGCAAAAGTTTTGGTGAAGAAAATAATTCCTTAACATAAAATATCTTATTCTATAACATTGTCTTGTCTTTATCCTATTTTATAACATGGTAAAGAGGTGGTGAATATCATCAAAGAGCTATTGTAGGTGCTAGTTGTGGGTGTTGGTGTGTTGGTTGATGGTCCATCTAGTTTTGTTGGTTTTTTTTTTTGTTTTCCAACTTGTTTAAAACCCTAGGTTCCATGTCCTTGTAAAACTTGATCACTTTTATTTGGTTTAAACTTATGGTTTTAGGTCCCTGTAAAACCTTTTTTTTTGTGTTGGTTTTTTTTTTTCTTTACATTTTGGGTCCTTGTAAAACCCTGGTGGTGCTTAATTGTATATCTATAGTTTATTGTAAATGGTTTCAAGTCCCTTCAAAACTTATTTTTACCTTAATCTAAAACATTGTCTTGTCTTGTCTCTTCAATACTACAACTAGTAAATTCATAATAACTCTATTTGTACATATCCAAATGACTCATGCACTCAAGTGTAGTATTCTAACACTCTATACTAGTCTCCCTCAACATTACACATGTTAAAATGTTGTCTATTAACTTTTCAAGCTGAAATTGTAACTGTGCTAACAAATAAACTCCATAATATTTAGAAAATTTCTAAGTCCTAGCCAAACTTCATTTTGATACTTTTCTCACTTAATAATTAATATGTGTTTCTATAAATGAAAAATCCATAGTACCTAGCTAGCCAAATTTCCAACAATCCCCTTTGGCATTAATGGAAACATATAAGAAAATTGGCTAAGTTCCAAAAATAAAAATCTCAAAATTCATGAATTTCTTCACATGACCATGCAAAATTTCTTTAGAAGTGAGAATATTTTCTTTGTTAATTTTTTTTTTATCAATATTGTTTGGGATGATTCATATTCAATTTTTTCTTGACTATGAAAACCTATAACTTGACCACAATCACCTTCATCACATTTTTATCTATTTTAATCATTGCATCCAATAGAATCATCAAGTTAGGATCATCTAAGATTTTTAAATTTTGAATTATATTTGAGAATTCACTAAGTGAAGGATTCATATTAGGAGGTATCTCATAATAGATATTTACCATTCTCACAAAAATCAGGATGCAGATTCATCTCTATATCTTTCTAAACTATAAAAAGCATCCAAGGGAGACAAATGTGAATCTTTTTTCCATAATATATTATTGATCTATATATTTCCCATAGGTAATAATTTCTAGATAATCATTATCAGAGTAGACATGAAGAAACCAACTCTTTAGTTTCTTCCAAGAGGAAATGCTTCCTGTAGGTAATCTTTCATACTTTTGTCTTGCATAATTTGTCAATGTTCTGACAAAATATCATGTGTGAATCTCATATTCATCCATAAACTTATAAAATGCATCTAAATGCTTAAACACAAGCTCATCCCATTCTCCATGAAACTTAGGAAAGAGATTTAACAGCATTGTAAATAATTTATTAGGTTTAGAATCAAACCTAGTAAGATCCAATGGCCTAATGCCATATGGAATAAAAGATTTTCTTTGGAATGACTGATCCATTAGAGAAAACAAAAGATGTTCCTTTCTTCAAAAGGAAAATATATATTTTCTCTGAGTCTTCTTCCTCAATAGAGTCACTTGTTAACTAAATAGAGTTTCCACCTCTTTCAAGGAAAATATTGTTTGTTTGGTCTTCTAGGTTCTCCCTCTAGCACAGTTGCAGTTTGAATAAATATTCTACTTTTTCTCTACTTCTGATCTATGAAACTAAAAGCTCTAGGTAATTATACAATTTGAATTGTGAGAAACTCTCCCTAGTAGAGTTTCCAATCTATTATTGCATAAAAAATTTGGTTGAATTCCTACGATCTTTCCTCCTTGATGCTAGGAAACTCAACACAATTTTAGCCAATAAAGAAGATCGAATCTCAACTTTGTCAATCTCCACACTTTATGCTCTACATGTCCTAGGTGGTTGTACTTTAATTGGAAATGGTAGATGGTTATGAATGCAAAATTAATGCACTGTTGAGTTGACAAGTGTTTTCTTAAGGAGAATTTAGGATTGTAAGGTTGAATGCCATTTGGAATGCTTTTAAATATAAAATATGGATGAAAATGGGTGAATAATATGTAGATGATTAAGGTAAAGAACCAAACCAACATGCAATTGTCTATCAACTCAAATGAATCAACTGACCAATCCCTTTATCTAATTTGGAAAACTGGAGTCAACCTTGCACATACTTATTATCAAACTCTTATGGAGACAACTAGCCACACCATCAACTACTAGAGAAAGAACTTTGTTGAACATGAAACCCAAGTCTAATGAATTTAACCCCAACTAAATGACACCAATTGGATAGATACACTATGAAAATATTTGATAATCAAGAGTATTCATGAAGTTTAATCTATCAAAAAATATTATTGGATCTCAGAGGATAATAATGTATACAAGTATTAAAAATCATCTAACCAAATTCATATAGAAAAAAATCTTTTATTGATTCAAAAAAGGAAGTACAATTGAGTCATGTTCAAGTTGCATTACATAATCAAAATGTTATAAGAATCCATCCAGTGTCTGATAACTTATAATATTTATCTATGTCCCCTGATGTGAATGATCTTGGTACCCTTTATAGAAGTTCAAGGGATGCATACAAGCTTCAAATCATCGCGACTATTCCTAACTAAAACCTAATTTGCAACTGAACACTTTATTACAAAGATTCAATAAATAAATAATTTAGATCATCATCTTTGCTGAAAAGTCATGCTCTTTGGATCAAGATGATAACTAATCACGCAATACTTCTTTGATCACTTTAACTTTAGTAAACATTTTCGTGCTCCACAACTATTTGATTTATAAGTCCTATATAGAACCTAAATTAATAAGGTACCTTTAAATTTCAACATAAATCAATACTTTACCTTCGATACCATAAAATGATTTGAAGACTTTGTATGTACATTAATATGTCAAAATATTATGAGATAATATCATTTGAGAAATATTCATACAAAATGATGGATTTTCCTAAACAATCTCCTTTTAAAAACAAAGCATATTTGAATAAAAACATTATATAAATTGGAAACATATTAATGATTGTGATTATAATTTCATTTTTCTTCCAAAATATACAATTAGAGTTATGTGAGTGAAATAATTATATTTGTTAATAAAAGAAAATATGCTTCTTTGAGAAGAATATTTCATCATAAGCCTTTTAATAAATCTTCTCTAAAAGTGATAAATAAAATCAATATATTTAAATATTTCATAAAGATAAAGTTAGAGAATTATTTACCCTTTCCTATATTTTTAGGATGGGAGGCTAAATCACTTACCTTTGTGGTGTTGTGAGTTTAGAACCCTTCTTCCATATGCTTTCCATTTGCAAAAAATGGGCTTTAATGTTTGTCCCTAAAAGATAAAATTAAAACATGATCTTATTTTTATAAATAATCAATTATAAAGTAAAATGTACTTTAAACAAATAAGTTTTCTAGAGCCAATATGTTTAGGGTGAAAACAATTTAATTTATATCAAGTCTATCGTAAATGCATCTGTGTATTTTTTTCGATGTAATGAAATATTGCAAAGGACTAGTGATTGATGAAGCCTTAGTGTTGTGTCATCATGTTGTTGTAAGAATGGAGAAATGAAAATATATATTTTCTTCCCCAATGATCATGTAATGATTTAAAATATTCCTCTTGATATCAACTAGATCCTCATTGTGGTGATTGGAGTCTCTTTCCCCATTTGTTACACATGCTTTCTTGTTACACATGTGAGTTCTATCATTATTTTATGGCTCTAAGTTTTAGACAACAATGAAATAGTGATGTAATATTGAATCCAAATTAAAATTAACATGAATCATAGTGTTGCCAAAGGATCACTTATTAGTGTAGAAGAAAAACATTAATACAATCTCAAGCATAAAAATAAAGGAATGGACACATTTGAATTTAAAATGTAAGCAATCACAAGCACCTATTTTGAAAATATATTCATATCCCACAATATTTAAAATAAGTCTGATAATTAAGAATCCCATCAAGACAAAATCAATTATCGCTAATCCTTTATAAAACCCATCTCTTTTTGTATTCAACGAAAAGTATTTATTTCAAAACTAAATAACACAATATGTATTTTATCATCATTTCCATTTGTTTGGAGTGGATCAATATAATATAATTTCAAAACATGTTTGTGATTGAGATACTTATAGAGTGAAATCATGTAATTTTGAAGATTTGGACAGGTCTTATTTGGTGTAGGCATATAGGATTAGTAGAAAAGATACATCAATAATCATTTCAAAACTAAAACTATTGCAATAGTTGATTTCAATTTACAATCAAAAAAATATTTTGAGAAATATGAATGGAAATATCCAAATGTAAAAATATTGCACTCAAAGGTATGCACCTGGGAAAACCTTATATTTGCATATATACATACCTAAGATTGACCATATAACACATGCATCTAGGATTGAATCTATGAGAATATATGATTGAATAGAGAGAATTTACTTTAGGGATTTGATAGGGAACACTAAATTTTTTCAAAGTTTTAGTTGTCCAAAACTCTTGTCCACTTTATTTAATTTTATATGTAGTCTATTTTATTGTTATAAACTCTTGTGGGGTCATGTCATAATCCTTTTTACTATACTCTCCAATTTCCTTTAAGAAGAGTTGATTTCAATTTACGATCAAAAAAATATTTTGAGAAATATGAATGGAAATATCCAAATGTAAAAATATTGTGCTCAAAGATACGCACTTGGGAAAACCTTATAGTTGCATATATACATACCTGAGATTGACCATATAACACATGCATCTAGGATTGAATCTATCAGATTATATGATTGAATGGAGAGAATTTACTTCATGAATTTGATAGGGAACACTAAATTTTTTCAAACTTTTAGTGGTCCAACACTCCTGTCCATTTTACTTCATTTCATATATAGTCTATTTTATTGTTGTAAACTCTTGTGGGGTCATGTTAGTGTCTTTCATAATCCTTTTTACTGTACTCTCCACTTTCCTTTTAGAAGACTTCTCAAGCTTAAGACAACTACATATTCTCCTCATAAGTTCCAAATCTATAAAATTTAGCAATGGATTCTAATTTAAGAATTTCATGCACATACACTTCAACTTATTTTTTAGTTGTCTCATAATCAAGTGTGTCAATATATAGAATTTTAGGTACAAATGTCTCAATTTACGTTGAATCTATGTTAACAATAAAACACATTTCTTCCTTATACTTATTTACAACTTTGGGTAGAATTTTGGATCTCTGCTTCATTTCAGTCTGAAATGTTTTCACAATGAGTTTTGCACTTCTCTCACTTTTATCAATTAGTTGTCTTCTACATAAGTCTGTGATCTTTTCTATGGAACACTTGTCACTATTGTTCCCATCAAAAAGGGGCATGAAATGAAATGTTCTCAAAAGGTGGAAAAACATGTAAGTGATCAAAGATTGAAACCTAGACTATTCATTCCTTACTTTCTTTATTTTCTCAGGATTTTTAGCCAATTGAGTTCTCATAATATCACATAGATTCTCTTTGGTTATTTTGACACACATCTTATATGCAACATGTACAAATTCAGTTTCTATATCATCCTCTCTAGAAATTGAATATAATTGGGTTGCAGTAATATTACACATAATTCTTACATCATCTTGTTTGATTTTTCTTATGACTATGTCTCTTCCATTTTAGGTTGATTATGTATTCTCAATTACAAGTTGCTTGATATTTTTCTTATTTAGTGGGACATAGCCTTCATTTCTCAAACTAGTTACTTCATGAATTAGGCCTATTGTGATTTCAACTACATTGTCTCTCATCTAAAACTCCCCATTATGAATTCTACAAAGGATTTTCTCTATCCACTCTTCTTTGTTGAATTCATAGTAAAAAATATACTTTACAACATCATTCTAAACTAGGTGTCCATAATAATCCTTAAATAACATGTGTTTTTTATTAAAAAAATTCAATTTCATCTAAAATATTTCCTTCACTTACTCCTTCAAATTTGTATCGCTTGTAACTACCATTATCCTCCAAATACAATAATTCATATGGGGTTTGTGAAAATGTGGTTGTAGGGTCATCCTCTAATGGTGAAATAGGGTTTAACTAAATATTAGGTCTAGGGATGTCTTCAATACTGTGAACCATTGATTCTTCCATCTTACTTGATAAAATACTCAATACTACTTCACAAATTAACTTCTCAAGATCGTAAATACCTTTAGAATCATAAAATTAGGGCTTGTTGACTTTGCTTTCAAATTAGTTTTAACTCACTTTAATTTTATCTTACATTTGACTTTTGGGTGCTCCCTAAATTATTGCATGATCAAATGGTACACATAAATCTGATTTCATGTTGTAAATCCTTTCAAAATAACTTTTACATCTTGTGCAATTACGAAGAGATCAAAAACTTATTTCCATTAACTAGAGAACTTTGTTCTCTTTGTGCAGTCACATATAAACTCAAAATATTATGTGCACTTAACTATAGTTTCATTACCTCCATATCTACCTCCTATTAATTTCACAAACCTCAATTCTTTCTTTAAGGTTTCAAATAATTTTCCAATGCTAAAATAAGTTGCTCAAATAGATAGGAGTTCATTAGCAACAATTACTGACCTTAACTTCTTTTTAGGTGTTTCACTTGATTCATTTTCTACACAATCTTGTGAACTTGTTGGAGTCTTATATTGAAAAAATGTCTCATTGAGATTCTCTAAATTTTCTTTCACATTTTTCTTTTGAGTGTTACTAAAATTCTTATTCCTTTTGACATTGATTGCATTCCTTCTAAAGTTTAGTATTTGCATGTTGTTCCTCATGTTGTTTGGAATTCTTACATTATTAATCCTAAAAATCTTGTTGTATGTCCCATATTATTTCAAATATGACAAGTTATCACATTTTTTCATATCGAGGTCTTCAATGATTTATTTGTAATCTGCAAGCTCTAGTAATATGTCCAAAGTGTTTCACTTATAACATATTATACCATTTCTTATAACATTGGTTTCTTTAATAGGTCTACTAGTTGCAGGATTAGTACATTGATACATATTATTATTAAATCTAGGTTCTTAACTCTCACTATCTCTATGTCCAAAAGTATAACAATAATAAAAACAACAAAAAAATAAAGGTTAGTATACCTATCTGTGCAATCTTTCTTTTTGTCACCAATTATATTGCATGCATAAAATATTCTAGTAAAGTGTCTCCTTACTTCTTTAGATGGTTTATATTTATTAGGTACATCTTTAGAATTATTAGAATAAATCTTTTTGATATCTTCATGCTATGCTTTCATTTGTTGGGTCATAAAGATTTGGTTCCTTTGTAAATTTAGCTCTCTTAGATGATTTTCCTTCAAGGTATCCAAGACCAATCTTAGCATAAGAAGGTCTCCATGCCAAAATTACTCATCAAGCTTTTCACTACTTGAATACAACTTCTCAAGATGTTTCTTAGACTATGTAAGCTCTCCTTTCATAATGACACTATACTTCTCAAGTTTTGCATATTATAACTTTGAAGATTCAAGTTCAGATGTTGCCTCTATAAGTTTTCATCTTAGATTGACATTCTCAGATATCAAATTTGATTCAATATTCTTGTCATAATCCTTCAAGCTCAATTTTAGGCTTGTAATCTCTAGGTCATGCTTTAGGATCTCATTTTCTTTCTTAAGCCTAGAAACTTCATCACTATCCTTTATTTGATCTTTATTTTCCTTCTTGGAATTGATGTATTCTATCTTATATTTTATCTTCTCAATGTAGTCCTTCACATTTTTATACTTGTCCTTTAAAGTATCTCTCAAGAGCTTCATTTAGGTTATTATGTAACTGATCCACATCCATAGAGATCTTACTCAAGTTGTTAAACATATTTTGAGTAACTATGCTCTAATACTAATTATTCAAAATAGGAAATATTAAGAGAGGGGGGTGAATCAGTATTCCACAAAAATTTCCCAACTATGGATATCATTAATAATCTTATAACTTGCATAAGAAATCAAACTGATTAAGTTGAATAGTAAACAAAGCCATAAAGTAATGCAATACATAACACCATTATTTTTTAACTAGGGAAAACCCTGCCAAGGAAAACCCTCATGCAGATGGTACCCAAAAAATGTACCAATAATCAAAAGTATCTTGTGAAAGATATTGACCCTGTTAGGACTCTATTACATCTGTACAGTGTCTTGATCCTTATTAGAGTACTAGGCCTTGTTAAAGCCTCAACCCTATTAGGACTTATTGCTACAAGTAAAAAATGTATGCAAGATGAGCCCACTACCCAAACATGCAATGTACAATGATATTCTGTACACAAAAGGAATAGATACATAAACCTCTTATAAATGCTAATATATTCAATATCTAATTTGATCTTTATAGATCATTGCACAATATTCACATGTGCTTCCTTTCAGTGCTCTCAACATCAAAGTTTGTATCACAAAATAATAACAACACATTCACAATGCTTGCACATTTTACTATATTACTTTGTATTTCTAAAACTATTCTTCATATCATATTTTCTATATTGTTAGCCTTCATGTCTTCACATCTATCCCAAAAAGAAAAAATACACTTTTCCCACTTATATTTAACATCTATGATGTCATCCCTAATTAGTCAATTAATTGTTTTGGTGAACAAAATAGTTCCTTAACATTGTCATGTCTTGTCTGTTCAGTATTGAAAAAGGTAAATCTATAATAACTCCATTTGTACTGATCCAAATGAATCACGCACTCAAGTAAGGCATATTGAAAAAATTTCCTAGCTTTTGTCAACTGTACACATGCTCAAATAGTGTTTATCAAATTCACAAGCCAAAACTATAACTATGCTAGCAGATAAACTCCATAATACTTAGACAATTTTCTAAGTCCTTCTACGAAAACTTCATCTTCATACTTTGTTCACTTAATATTAAATATATATTTCCATAAATGAAACTCCATATTATATACCTAGCCAAATTTCCAACAATATTCCCCTTTGGCATTGATGGTAGCATATAGGAAAATTGGCTAAGTCCCAAAAATCAAAATCTCAAAATTTGTGAATTTCTTCACATGACCATACAAAATTTCAAAATGTGGATGATTTTCTATTTATACCATATTTACATCATTATATCTCCTAATTACAATATTCATATTACTCCCCCTTTGACTATACTCTAGCTTATATCTCCCTTTACATATTACATATACAATTTTCCATACTCTACTCCCCCTTTGACATCAATGACAAAGGTGAGTCAAAAATCAAAATTGTAGGTCTAAATCTTATTCCTTCATGTTGAATGGTTTGATATGCATGAAATGAAATTTAAAAAGTTAACCTTCAAATTATTGAACTCCTTATCCCATGTGTCTTGGACTGCTTATGATATGTTGATAAGGGCACATAGTCCATAAGATACAGTTTCTATTGCGTTCAAATTTGAATACACAATTTTTTATAAGATGTCTTGGCCTTAAGGAATTCATCTAGCTACTTCTAAATATGATTGATTTTCAAAGTTATATGTTCTATCAGCAATAAAAACCTCTTGACTACCCTCTCTCTTTTTAACTCTATCAGGCTTATCTCATCAATGACCTTATCAATTATGCTTTCCAAATCTTCAATATACACATTTGGTGATTTTAATTCATTGATTATGCCTTTTAACTCTTCTTGTTTTATTTACACATCTTCAGTAATATCATTAATGAAATTGGATGACAAAATGCACTATCCATACAAAGTCTTCCTTTCAACTAAACATATTCTTAACTCTTTAATAAAAGAGTCAAGACACTTAAGATAATTTATGAAATTCTTACATATGGTCTCAAACAACTATGCATCATTCTTCACCTATGACTTTGTAGATACAATTTCCTCTAGTGTACTAAAATTGGCTATCAAAGATTCTAATTACTTCCTTTACCCTCTTCTCTAGATCAGATTTTATGACCTTTAATTGAATGGTGTCCTATAGTTTGCTTGTCACTCTTTCCAAAAAATTTGGGTTCTTTTTATACTTTTAGTCTTCTCCATTCTCCATTATTCTATTAGTTGCAAGATCTGTAATCTAATTGGATGTGTCTATCTATGAATCTCCAATAGGTGTCAAGGATGTGCTTCCTATCAAGTTTTCCAATAATAACTCCATTGAATTCTTTGGAGTACTAGTGCTAGGAATCTCATAACTAGGTGTCTTTGTTGGTGTGACCATCTAAATTTGCATACTCTGATTGTCTTCTCTTCCTTTTTTAGTTCCTTTTATCATTGATTTCTCTTTTTCTTTTTCTTTTTCTTTTCCCTTTTCCTCTGGCTATATATGAGCTTCTTCTTTCTATGTGTCAACTATGGCTTGAGGTGAGAAATCTCATGAGTGATTAGCTTCTAGTTATTTTTTAAATTCTAATCAATTCTCTTAAATTAATCTTCATCCTTCTTCTTTTCTTCTCCTTTCTTCTTTTCAACTTCTCCATCTTTCTTTCTTCTTTTCCTCTCTCTTCTTGGTCTTCCTGTACATTCTTATTACTAGTGTTCCTTACCAAATTGTTAACAATAGGTCCATAATCCTAAAAATGATATTCTAAAGTTTCAATTGTGATGTTTGTGCTATCAACATTCATTGTATCTAAACCAATTACAATCTTTGAGGTTTCTAATGTTTGTGCTTATGTTACTTTTTTGTCTTCTACTTCTTTCATCTCTATGTCCTTTTTTACTACTACTATTGTAGTTAGAATAGGGTCTTCTCCCCCTAACACTATTCTCTTTTCCTCTTTTCTAGGTTCATAAATGGTTGACATTATTTTTTCTTATAAAGTCTTGTGCACTTCAGTATCCTTAAATTTTGTCATAACCTTAATGACTGCATCTCCTGTTTCCTTTTTTACCTCTTCATAATTGTCTCCCATGATCAATATTATTTTTGTCTCATTCCTTAGAAATGGCTCTATACTCTTCATCATTTTCTCAAAGTACTTCTCATTTATAATTTCAAAAGGCTTTCTTATCACTCTTTCCCTTATTGCCTTCTACTCTTCTGCTACTCCCTTCTTTATATTTTCTAACCTTTCATATAAATCCTTGGGTGCCTATCTTCGAATGTATGTGAACCTTTTATTAATCAAGATCAAATTTCTAATAACTACATTTTCCAATGTAAATTTCACAAAGTTATCATATAAATGATGATACATTTTTCAACTATGTAAAATTCCCATCATCAGTGATCATACAGTTTAACTTCTCAATCTTGGGCTTCCACTTCTTTCTCCCTTCAAATTTGTATATTTATTTTTCTTCTTGTCTTTGTTGTGGAGCTTAAGGGGTTACCACTTGACCTCTCACCTTTTTCTTGCCTTCATAGGAAACAAGCACTTTTTGCCTTTTTCTAGGTCATGCTTGTTGAAATGAGATTGTTGAAGTGAATAAGATTGATGAAACTATCATGAAACAATCATTATTTTGTCACTAATGTCAAACCTACTACTTGTTGGTGAGACAATTGCTTACTTTGGTCTAAATTCTATCATTTTTGTATTGATGAAGAGGATTTAGTTAAAAAGGATAACAAGAGAAACTAGAGAAAGGTTGAGTTATTTGGTGTATAAAAGGCGTACTAAGACCAAGCAAGAAATTTATGATATAGTGTATTTTTTATCTAATTAATTCTATAATGAAAGTATATCTGAGAAAAGACTAGAAGGAGGCTAAGTAAAGAAAAGTGTCTGCCAAGCCTAACCGAAAAAATAGTGCAAGCTGAGAAAAGTTAGTGTAGGCTAAGCAAAAAATAGTTGAAGTTGAGCAACAAAGTTAAGTATGAGTCGAGCAAGAGAATTATAGTTGGTGATAAGTGAAGACAATTAGTATGTTTTGAGCACCAGTAAAAGACCCACTAGATGTTGAGCAACTCAGTGTTGGTCAAGCATCAGAACACAATGTTTACCATGCAAACAAAGTGTTATTGTTGAGTGCTAGTAAAATGTGTTAGATCAAAGATTTAATGAATCTGAGCCAACAAAGTTGATTTCTTGAATTTTGTGAAGTATGTGGAACATTTCTGTGATAAGTTGGTGGTACAAAATTCAAGATAAACCATTTTGAGGTGAATTCAAAGAGGATTGTAGAAGAAGTTTCTAAAAGGGACTAAAATGTAAAAGTGGGTAGACTCATTAAATCTTACCTAACCCTAGAATGGATGATTATGGTTAAGCAAAAAATACCTAAATTCTCTATTTATAGAGATAGAAGGCTAGAAGCAATAGTTTTCATGTGCGAAAACTGAAGGAAGACAAGAATTCTAGGGTGTTTCTTCATATGGTGGTTGAATAGAAGAGCCTACAATTGGTATGCAAAGCAAGAAGGCTTGAATGGTGAATAACTAATTAGAAATGAAGGGTATGAATGCCAAGAAAAATGGAGGACTAAACCAGAGATCTGTAATCTACAGGTGAGTTGTGTTTTATTATTAGATCAAGTCCTACTGCTACTTTCTAATCATTGTATCAGTTTGTTTAAATCCTTTGGATTAATGTTGACCTATTAGTCATTTGTAAGTCCTTTAACAATGTGACATTCTAATAGAATGTTCTAAAGTCCTCTAACAAGGCTCACTCCTAATAAGGTGATTGAAATCCTTTAACCAGGTCACATTTAACAGTATGTATTGTAAACTTTAAAAGCATTAGCTCCTCATAGAGCTCACTTTAGAAGAGTGCAAATTGGTAGCATGTTACTGGTGGTTTCTCCAAAATTGGGTTTCAACATGAAATCCATGTGTTAAAATGTATGATTGATTTTTTGGTTTTTCATGATTGTATTTTTGCAAAGTTATTTTGACATAGGACAACAATATGTATATGTTTAATATATTGAATGGTCAATGCATTCATAAGGATAAGTTGCAGTACTCAAAAGTTTTATTCGTACATTTGGACCTTGGATAACTAATTCACCCCCCCAGCTATGATAAAGTATTCAAACAATTGGTATTAGAGCACCAAGTTCTTGTGAATAGAAAGTTTGAAGGTACTTAATGAAGGATTTGAGAAAATATGCAAATCAAATCCATGAAGCCCTCAAATACTTGCATGTAGAAAACCTATCACAAAGAAGAAAAAGATAAGAAGAGGCAAGGGTTTGCTCTAAAAACACCCAAATTGTATATTCAAATGAAGAAGAAATAATAAATTACAAAGAAATCAATCCTTATAAAAGGAGATTGAAACCCGAAATGGGTAACTTAAAGGTAAAAGCTATTTAATAATTACTAATAAATTATTAAATAGAGAAAGAAAAAAATGTATAAAGAAAAATCTTAGGAAGGGAGAAAGGTAATTTAATAATGAAATTAAATTAACCTTTTTCTCTAAAACCCCCCCTTAAGATGAGCAACAATGTAGTTACAAACAATGTAGAAAGAGCAAGAAAACTACAATGCAATGTTGAAAGAAAACTTCGGTCCTTACAATAAGGCATGATGAGGTACCTAATCACAACAAAATCTATATGAAATGGAGAAATAGAGAAAAATCAGTGGGAAAAACTCTACTCCAAAAAGAGATAATTGAAAATCTAGTGAAGGACTGGAGAAGCCTCCAACTAGAGGAATGTTCTAGAAAATAGGAATAAAGAGTGATCATGAAGAAAACCACTAAAGCATGAAGAAGTCACAAACTCTATCAAAAGTAATTGTTGATCTAAAGAACCTCCACTCAAATAGAACTTGAATAGGTAGAGAAGACTATAATGTACATTGAATTAGGAGGCAAATAAAGGCTAATCACTAAACTCAAAAATATAGATGGCATGAAACATCAAAGCCTAAAGAGTTGATCAATCAAACCAAGGAAGCATGAGGAACAAAAGGAACCCCCCCTAATGTAGACATGAGTGAGGTGATAGGAAATTGAAAAAGTGGGCCAAAAAGAAACCATGATCAAGATGCACAAAAGAGTACATATGTGTGTACTGAGATGATCAATCTCAGACACATCATGAGGCTAATGTCATGGAAGGGACACTCACTGGACAAAGGAAGATGGAAAAAAAAAAGAAAACATCAACCCCTCATGGCACTTTATCAAAGTAGTGCATGTACAATAAGGCAAAAGACATAGTGAATCCCAAGAATACAATAATTGGTACGAGTTTCCTTAGATGACACTACTCGAAATAGAAGCTAAAACAAGGAAAAAAACTAAAATGAAAATATAGATGTAGTATGGAACTTTATCTCAGTGCATTTCCATAAAAATGATTACAAATGATATCACCAATGATTAGAAAGGGCAAAGAGCTGATACAATAGATAGTACAACCCAAAAGAAGAGATCCCATGCCATGAAAGTGATCCCCAGACCTGAAACACCCAAGATATCCACCATAGAGCAATAAAGAAGAAACATGATAGAAATAGCATGGAGAAGAATCTAAAATAAATTATAGCATTTCTAAAAAGAAGACAGAACTATCTTTCCAAAAATATAACATTTTTGAAAAACGAAGATGAGACACTCAAGATATGCCCTCCGGAGTGAAAAATAGAATATCTGACTTTGACTACCAAAATAGGCAAAAAAACTGCATCAAAAACAAAAAAAATCCTAGACCAATGTCTCCATCTTGGAACCAGCTTTCTGATGCATCTTTTGGATTGAAAAAATATGTCTGTATGCTAAGGTTACGGAGAAAAAATTGAGAAGGCAACGAGAAATGCATTAAAAAAAAATTAAATAATTTTTTTTTGAAAAAAATTTAAACATAACCCGTGCACCGCTGGTGGAGCGATGGCCAAGTGGAGGGTTGGGTGGTAGGCCACCGTGGAGCAGGGCTATGGTAAAGTTGCTGCGGTGCCGCTAAGCGGTAACTGCCAACGGCTCCACTATAGTTAGTTAATTGCCACGAGTAAAAAACCCACAAAACTTCAATTTTTTGCAATTTTTATAAAAATTACTATCTCAAAGTGTGTGTAGAGGTCATACAGCCCTATTGGGTAAAAGAATTGCCTCCCAAATCAATGTTGTCCAAAATAGACAAACTTTATATGGAAATAGGTGTTTTGACGCCTTCTTAATCCATTCGTGAAGTTCGTTTGGCCTCAAACTGCTCTAAAAACTAGTGACCCCCTATTTTCTCATAAAATACCTAAAAAACTCTAGACCTAATCTATCAAACCCTTGTTCTTTCTTTCCCTCCACATATTGAACAAGTTACAGCAAACCTGGCTCTAATACCATGAAGGATTTGAGCAAATATGCAAATCAAATCCATGAAGCCCTCGAATACTTGCATGTAGAAAACCTATCACAAAGAAGAAAAAGATAATAAGAGGTAAGGGTTTGCACTAAAAACACACAAATTGTATATTCATATGAAGAAGAGATATTAATATATATAGAGATCAATCCTTATAAAAGGAGATCAAAACCCAAAAAAGGTATCCTAAAAGTTACAAAGGGTAAACTAAAGGTAAAATCTATTTAATAATTACTAATTAGTTATAAAATAGAGAAAGAAAAAATGCATAACGTGAAATCTTAAGAAGGGAGAAAAGGTAATTTAATAAATTAAATTAAATTAACCTTTTTCTCTAACACTTAAAGCTAAAGATCAAGATGTATAGAACGGAGGTGCCCAAGTTAAACAAGGAAAACTTTCCTGCATGGAAAAGCTTGATGAAGTTGCATCTAAGAGGTCTTGGAGATTATGCACAGTCAACTATCACCACTGATCATGTTCCTCTAGCTAGAGCCCAAACTATTGATCAATTGAAATAGAAGAAATAACACAATCAAGCAATGTTAGAGATTGCATCTGCCCTAAGCTACTAAAAGTTTGATGAGATCAAAGGATGTGATATTGCTAAGAAGATGTGGGATGCCCTATAGGTGATCTATGGAGGAGAAAATAATGTGTTAAGAGCCAAAGTTGAAATCCTTAGAGAAGAATTTGATGAAATGAGAATGCAGGAGGGTGAGACTATAATCAAGTATTGTGCAAGGATCAAAGACATTGTTAATGTTATTTGAGGATCTTATGGAAAGATTGAAGATGAGACTATGATTAGCAAAGTATTGAGAACCATGTTTCCTATCTATTCTATTAGAGTCTTTTCTATACAAGAACTGAGTTGTACCCCTAGTAGCAATCTGATCCTTGAAGGACTAGTCAGCAGACTTGTTTCTTTTGAACTTTCAATTTTTGATAAATTTTCAAATTTGAAAATGTTGAATTTTTCTTTAAAGATAACTTGACACTAAAAGAGCCTAAAGATTTATTTATTTTTAAAGGCCAAACTTTCTTCTAGTGATAGTCATACAAATGATGAAGAGCTAGAAGAACTAGAAGCATTTTTTGCTAGGAAGTTTCATAGAGGCAAAGGAACATACAAAGGTATGTTACCTATCATAGTTTACATAGAACAACCAGAAGGATTTTTTGATCCAAACAATAAGAACATGGTATGTAGATTGTATAAAGATTTATATGGTTTGAAGAAAGATCCAAGAGTATGGTATGAGAAGCTTCACAACTATCTTGTAAAGATTGATTTTGAGAAGCCTAGTGATACAAACAATCTATACTTGAAGATAGAAGGAGGTAAAGGGATTTTACTAGCTGAAATATTTGTTGATGATATCATATTTGGAGGAAAAAATGCATTGTATAAGACATTTGCAAAAGAAATGAAGAAAGAGTTTGAGATGTCTATGCTCAAAGAGATAAAATTCTTTGTTGGATTGCAAGTATATAAGATGAAATATGGTATTTACATCACTTAGTCCAAGTATGTGAAGGAAATATTAAAGACTTTTGGTATGGAGGATTCAAAATCTATTAGTACTCCTACGGTGATAGGACACAAACTATCCAAAACTAATGATTATACTAAATTAAATCAAACATTTTATAGGTCTATGATTGGAAAATTGTAATATATGATTTATAACAGACTTGACATTGCATTAGTTGTTTGGGTTGTTGCAAGGTTTTCTACAAATTCTAAGGAGAATCATTTAATAGTTTTTAAAAGGATCATGAGATACTTGAAAGGAACATAAGACTATGGTCTATACTATAAGAAAAATAACTATGGCTTATGCTTGAAAGGAATAGAAGACTATGGTCTATACTATAAGGAAGACAAGAAGTCTAGGGTGTTGCTTCATATGGTGGCCGAATAGAAGAGTTTGCAATTAGCATGCAAACCAAAAAGGCTTAAGAGGTAGAAGGCTTGAAGAGTGAACAAGCAATCAGAGATGAAGGGTATGAATTCCAAGATGAATGGAGGATTGAACTAGAGATTTGTAATATGCAAGTGAGTTGTGTTTTATTATCAAATTAAGTCCTACTACTACTACTTTCTAATCATTGTATCATTTTGGATAAATCCTTTGGATTAAGGTTCACCTAACAGTCATTTGTAAATCCTTTAACAGCTTGACATTCTAATAGAATGTTCTAAAGTCCTCTAAAAGGGCTCACTCCTAATAGGTTGATTGAAATATTTTAACTAGGTCACATTTAATAGTGTTTATTGTAACCTTTAATAGGTTGGTTCCTCATAGAGCTCACTTCAGAAGAGTGAAAATTGGTAAAATGTTACTGGAGGTTTTTCCCAAATTAGGTTTCCACATAAAATCCTTGTGTCAAAATGTGTGATTGATTTTATGGTTTTGCATGTTTATATTATTGCAAAGTTATTTTGACATAGGACAACAATATGTATATGTTTAATACATTGAATGGTCAACGCATTAATAAGGATAAGTTGCAGTACTAAAAAAATTTATTTGTACATTTGGAACTTGGATAACTGATTCATCCCCCTCTTAGTTATTCTAAAGTATACCAACAATAATGTCAGTTCCGTTGAAGAGCCTCTATTGCTTCCTATTTCATTTTTACTAACCTTAAAGATTTCTTTGTTCCTTCAAATGTAGATGATTTTAACTTCTACTATATTTTAATCTTCTTCTTCTTCATGGTTGGAATAAATTGTGGAGGTGGAATGAACAGTGGTTGTATAGATGCAACTACTACATAGGGTGTAGAAGATGCTTTTGCTAATGGTTCTGTAGCTATGGCTCCCATAGTTAATGGTGTTGATTCCAATGGTGTAGGGTTGCTACTACCAGTGGTGGAATAAACAAGATGTTCTCTTCTCCATTTTTCTTAATTCCATATTTAGTTTATTTTACTAATGTAAACTTTTTTGGGGTAATGTCAATGTCTTTCATAATCCTTTTTATCATCTTCTCCACTTTCCTTTTAGAATACTTCTCAAGCTTATTGTTACTAATTTTTTACTCATGTCAAAAATTCAGTTCTAAACATTGAACAAGTGGAAATAAGGAACATATTACTTATATTCAACACATGTTTATTGCCAAAAATATATTTCATTCAGAACAAAAGCATAAATGTTCTTTGTATTACACATTGAAATATTTGATATTAAACTAGTATTTACAAAGTTTTAATGAAATGAAAGGCTGAATGTAAATTTTCTCCCGCACAAGACTGTGAGAATGATCTTTACTATTCCTATGCAAAAATAGAATAGGAAAGTAATAATAGAAATGCATATGTACGAAGGGAAAGGAATCCAGCCATTGCCTAGTCTTGAATGGTTGGTGTAGATATTTTTCCTCTTTGCTTGCATATGTCAAATGTGCCTCCAAGATTTCCATGACCTACACAAAATCAAGAAAAGGAAACAAGTTAGATCTTTATGATCTAAGCAATGGCTGATTTCCAATAACAACATACCTCTGCACTTATGTTATTTAGTCATGATCTTATTTGAGCAAGAACAGTAAAGATCAACAATGAGTTTTCAGTTTTATAACAAAAGAGTTGGCTTTCAAATGCAACAAAAGAAAAGTTCCTTTCAAATAGTGATAATATGGCACTTGTCCATGCACATGAAGGCTGGAAAAATACACAAATAAATGGATCTATTTATGATTGTTGCAGAAATTTTCTATCAGCATAAAACAAAAAAAAATGCAAGCCATACATTCTTTGTGCACATAATTCCACTCAATCTTAAGATGATAATGGAAATTTCAAAGCTATTTATAGTAGCAGGGGAATCTTGAGCACTCTAGATCCCAAGCATTTGTATCTGCAATATGTTGAAGCGTTCATCCAGATAGCTTATTCAAAACATTGGATGTTGGGCACTAGTATACTTTGTGATCTGTGTGGCACTCTGGGATGCCCAAGTGAAGGAAGTTCTAAAGATTTTTGGATCAGATCACAAATAGAATTCTTAAATTAAAACTACATTTCCAAACATAAGGTACTGTGATTTCAAGACTACAATTTTCAATGAAAGATTGTATTCTATGGGGTGCCAGCACTCAAAGTTTCTACAACTCTAGTTCACAATGGGCATTGGAGTTAGTTTTTTGGCAAAGTTTGGGGTTATTTTGATTCTTATATGGGATTCAAGGTGATTTTGGGTTTCTTAGGAAGAAGGAAACTCCTTAATGGAGAAATTAAAGAAGTCATATATGCAGCTCTTCCTATGGTACCTAGATTAAGTGCTCTTGTAGGAGACATTGACTACTTGTGCATTGGGATTGTACTATTTGTTGGATTTCATGAGTTTGGTCATGCACTTGCAATTGCAAGGTCTAATCTTGAAAAGTAAGCAGTAAAGGTGTTCATGTTGAGTACATTGTCATATTTTTGGCAAATCTTGTTTCCTGGAGCCTTTGTTGCTATCAACTATGATAGGCTAGAGATTTTTTCAAGATCTTGATTGCTCTGCATATATAGTTTTGGAGTTTAGCATATGTTGTGTGTTGTGTAGTATGTTGGTTAACATTGGCATTACTTCCTATGTTTTTGCACCTAATGTATACGCATGGAAAAAATCCAGTGGTGGTGAATATTCCACTGACATCATCTTTGGTTGAATATTTGTTTCTAGAAGAAATAATACTAGAAATATATAATGTTAAAGTTTCTAACCCAAAGGAATGGTTAGATAAGCTTCATTTGATGCATTTTTAGGCATTAGAAAAGAACAACTTGTTGAATGATTCACATGTCACAAGTGAAGTTAAAAAAACAAAAACCAAAGCAGTAGCTTTTACTTGTGCGAAGGCAGAACAAAACCAAAACAGCAAAAATTCCTTTAGCAATGGCAAATAACAAGAAACTCGGAATAGTAAATGAAAAATATTTCAAAATATCTTAAAGAAGTATTCATGGTAGCTCCAAAATATCAGAGAAACCCTTGAAATTTGAAGCTCCAACATATTCTAATGGTGTAAAAACTAGCAAGATTCATAGTGGTAGTCATTACAAACCAAAAAACCCTCATTCTTCCTCCCTACCTTTCCAATTCTTTCCAAATGCAAAATGCCAAAAATGAAGACTATTTTAAGGTTGAACAATATGTCACACTATTAGAAATGGAAAAAGAAATATGTAAATAAGTAATATTAGGAAAGAATCTAAGCGAGTTAATGCATGAAAAGATATTACCATAAGATAGGAGAGAGAAAGCTTCAAGATCCAACATCATGAGACAAGATATTTGACAAGGGGAAAGCAAAGAAAACCCCGTGTGACATTATGAATGAGGCATGAAAAGCCTAAGAAGAGAGAGAGAGAGAGAGAGAGAGAGAGAGTGCAATCGCTCATATAGTAATTGAGAAGAGGAAGAAACCTCATGAGAAATGAGAGAGGAGGGTCATCTCTTAAATAGAGATGAGAGGGAGGATTTAGAATGTAACTCCCATGTCTATGAATGCCACCATTCATAAGTGTGTGAGGCCAAGTGTGAGATTCCTCTTAAGGAGGAATAATCTAAATTACAAATTACAATAAATATTTGTCCTCACATATTCCACTATAGGACAAAATAAGATGTAGTGGAAAAAGGACAAAAAAGAAATATATTAGGATACCTTGGCTTATATCCTAATATATTATAACAATAAAGAAAGGAGGTCTAACCTTGATTTATAAACACACCAAGGAAAGATTACAACTTCTAACACCCCCCTTTAATCTTTACTTAGGGTAATTATATCAAGGGGTATTAAACCCATAATTTGCAACAATCTCCAACTTAATCTTCAATATGAAGTAATTTTACTATCTTTAAGCCATATGGTGAATTTGTAGATCCAAGAGAAGTACATGATTCCTTTGAATGTGATCGAGTGGAAGCATAGACACATCTTCATATGTGAAAAATTGAGAAGGTTCCTTGATGGATCACCTGGAAAAAAAAAAGGCAGAGAACAAAAAACAAGACAACTATCCACAAGTAGAGTTACATTGAATGGTCAAGTTAGTAGAAAAATGAAGTTATAATAATTTAATCAAGGAGGAACTAAGAGAGATGAGGATAAATGAATGTGTTCACCAACATGCAATGGAGTTAACATGATATCTAAAATAAGTCATAAGCTCAAAATGATCATAATAGATGCAATAAATCTCTCATGAAAGGAACATACTAATGCACAAATGACCACAGACAAGGCCAACTAATGAAACTTGCATCAACATTGCATCAATCATGTGGATATAGACAGTCCACTAATGAGTCATCCCACTACAAGTGAATGGGTCATGACTCCATCACCTAGGCAATAAAGTATACAGAACATTATCACATTGTATATTTATCAAAGAAATATAAGAGAGACAATAATAAATAAGTAGAACATGTGCCTCAAGTACCAAATAATTCAAGTTACAGTTTTTCCAATAATGATTGCCGATGTGGACCAAAGGAAGGGTCTATGAGGAGTAACAACATATTGCCTTCAAATAAGAAATCCATCATGGACAAGCAACATCATTACCACGAGGAAAAAGATCAACATGGGTCAAAACAACTTTCTCAAATAGAGTCTCCAATATTGGAGTGCTCCAAGATATGGTAGCCTTGTCACCTATACACTAAAAAATGAGCAAAGTGTAGGAAGTCATACCATGAATAAATCACAACTAGGAGCATACACCAAGGAGACAAGGAGTTTGGAATGGGAAATCCCCATAAAATATCATCCTCGCATTGAGGAACATAGTGGAACAAATGGAGGGAAACTCCATTGAAGTAAGTTCACACCAATTATAGGTTGGAGGGATACTCCACGGGCCAGATAAGGCAACTATGAGTCAGTTAAAACTGTTGGGTGCACCATAGTTAACCTTGAAAAAATTGGCTCCTGATGCAACTTACACAAGATCAAATAAAAATCATATAAACCAATGGTATAAAACCATAAACTACTACCATGAGCATAAAGAGATGCTATAAAAGCATAAAACTACAACCATGTGCAAATAGATCAATAGAACATAGTAAAATTAAATCAAATCATTAAATAATGAAGCCAATAGTGTAAGATAACTCATAAACTTGAATAATTTGAGATAAATAAGAAGTATTTGGAAGAGCAATAAGCATAAATTATTAGATATCAGTTAAAATCTCCATGCAAGGTGAACATAAGTGTGGATACAGAAAGGATGGGCCCACCAAGGAAAATATATGAAAGAACAAAAACAAGTATCTAGAAAAGAAATTGAATAAATGAAGAAAATGGTTAGAGAGATATGAACAAAGAAAGGATCGAGAAATCAATTAGAAATAGTGAAGTTAGTTTAAATTGCAAATCAATTTAACGAGCAAGTTAGTTTAATAGAATGTTAAACAATGATTAAGCAAGAAGCTTATAAAAGATTTGAAACCGCATAGTTCAAGGATACGTGGTTCAAAGATAAATATATGTGGAATCATACTGAGTTTTGAATCAATAAACACTATTCATTTATAACTTATATGTGGTTTAAACCACATTGAAATACACTTGCAAATTTATAAGACAAAGCTATGATCTAGCTATATTGAACTTATACCAAGGAGTCACCTAAACTTTTCATAATACTCATAAAGACAATTTTGTTTGAACAATTATAATTTAGTAAAAACAATGACTTTGATTTCTTTTGATCAGTCATTAACAAAAAAAATACTCCCTTTGTTTAAAAGAATTATCAAAAAATAATTTTTTTGTAATAAAACACCCTTCTAATTTTAATTTAAAAAATAACTATTAAAGTTCTAAATTAATGATAATTACAAATATTTAAAAGTAATATAAAAAAATAAACTAAAGGCCTTTCCATTAAAACTATTCAAGATATTAAATTTGAAATCCAAAAATTTATTGAAAACTTAATGATAATTAAAGGTTTTCAAAATAAGGATAGAATTTTTATAATAATAATAATAATATATTTATATTTATAATTTTTATAAATTTATTAAAATAAATTTAAATACTTAAGAATTAAAATTTCAAACTAAATAAAAAAATTAAATAAAATTTAGAAACGTTAATTATTTTTATTTGTTTTAAGAAAACTTAACTTATAAAACTAAGAATAACTATTAAAGTTTTAAGTTTTAAACTAAAGTTAAAAACTAAATTGAAAAATGTACACTAAAAAACTTAAAAAGGTAGAGATTATGAAATTTTTAATACACGGTCAAACATGAGTTTCCTTGGACTAAGAGGTGACAAATAAAACTAAAACTAAAAGAACTAAAAATGCTATTATAGAAGTGATAAGTATTAAACGAGGACCAAAAGAACTGATAATGTTATAAACAAAATGGTTAACCAAATAAACAACTAACTATAGAACCAAAAGTGAACCAAAGACTAAAACTATTAACAAGTTATAATTAGTTATACGAGACTCTTTTCTAGCCACAAAGGCAAGCAAACAAGGAACACTACGAACAATGAGACTGTAACCAAACATCGCTATTATGATTAGAAATGAATGAAGAGACTAGGTACAAATATTTAACCGATACTTAAAGAAATGTTAATTCATCATTTAAAGAATAGATACAAACCAAAACAAAATTTAATCTATTGATACGCTGTAGATATTCTCCAACAAAGTATGACCAACGAAAGACACCAACACGAAAAGGGCTGAGAAAACAACAAGCTACCCACGCAAAACTAAACACGAAGATGGAAGAGGAGATAAAAGAATAGCAGCTTTAGGCCATGAATTTGAGGCAAGAACAAACTCGATAAGGTAACTCACAAGCAAATCCGCAAGATAAGAGACCAAGGAAATGGTCACAGGAAGAAAGGGAGGTGGATGTATTCTAAGAACCATTTAAAAGAAGATAAAACAAGAAAACATGTCAAGGGAAGGAAAACACTGATAAGTTTTACAACGTGAAATTGAAAGGCCACAACTTTCAAATGAAAGAAAAGGAACATTTAACTATAAAAAAAAGTTGAAACAAGAAAGATACTTTGAAATCAAAAGGAACTGGGAATTCAAACCTATAAGCAAACAAATTACACCAAATCACTAGAAATATAATAAAAAAGAGCATAATAAAGGTCTTCAAGAAAAGTTCAATGAAAGCAGAAATTTCTAAAACAATTGCCTTCAATTAAACTAAGTCAATATACCAATTTACAATCACTACCACTACCATCAAATGAAAGAAAAATTACCAATAGCACATCAAATAGAATAATTTGAAAGAAGTCACTGCACTAATGTCAAAAACATTACTTTTGTGCATCAGTTTCTGGATTAGATTGTGTGACAATTTTTACCATCTATGATGGATTGTGGAAACTTGATCGCATTAATAAAAACATTACTTTTCAAAAAATGAATCTATTTTCTACTAATCTGAAAGTTGTCTATTTTATAAAATGAATTTCATTTCTTTTATGAATATATATTTTTACTAATATGAAACTTAATAAATAGACAAAGTAACTTGATAAAAAGAAACTATTTACTAATAGTCAAACCTTGGATTAATAACGTGTAACTTAATAGTTTATAATAACGTTTATGCAATGATTAAGAATGATAAAAAAAGTATTTACAATGATCAAAGGAAACGTTAGTATAACTATTAACATTAGTACTGAAAATAAATTTATAATAACATTATGTTCTGCTGCAAGGGGTTAAACGGTTATGAAAACCTTATGCCATTACCAAATTCTTCAGTATACCTGTCGATGAATTAAAAAAGAGGTGTTGAAAATGATTATGCTGGACGAATTTGATGTAAATTGAATTTGATACAAAAAATGTTATTAAGTAAAATGATTTCTACTTTAAGAAATATTTTGGTTTAAACAAACCAAAAACAAATGTTAAAAGGAATGCAGTGATATGAATAAAATGAAACAAAATGAAGAGGGAGGGGAAGTAACAGGAAGCATTATAAAAAAAATATTAAGGCAATGAGGAGAAGTTACATATAGAGCTATAACAGGGTTTTGTTTGAAGTTCAGGCAATGTTTAATCTCACAACAAAAAACAAAAAAAATGGCAGGGAGTTTGATCTTTCTCCCTTTAAATTATAGTTTAATCAAGCTTTCTTGAATCTTTGAGGGAACAAGTATATTTCCTAAATTTTTCAAGATCTTCTATTTTAATCAAACATTGTTAACCAAAAACCATTAATCCAAACAATAGGCAAAGAAGCACAAGGGAACAAAATAGTCAACAGCAATAAGGCTATGAACTTTGAATATCAACTTTTCAAAAAAAATAGATAGAGAACGGAGCACAACTAGAAAAAATGAATCCAATCGATAGATCAGGTTTGGTAGTAAAGTAGCCAAAACAAAAAAAATTGAAATTTTCCTCTTAACCAGATTAGTAAAAAACAATAAACTGTCTCAAACCTACACAAAATGAAACCAAAAGTACAAAATGAAACCAAAAGTTAATCGGGTTTGGTAGTAAACTAGCCAAACCCCAAAAAAAATTAATTTTTTCAATTTAAGAAGATTAAAAAAGAAATTAGTGAAATCTCTCTCAAGAGTCTCGTTCAAATCATACCTTCATGCAAACACTCAAAAAAAAAGATTAAACCTCTCTAATACCATGTTAGAAATAGAAAAAGAAATATGTAAATAAGCAATACCAGGAAAGAAATTAAGCGAGTTAATGCATGAAAAGATATTACCATAAGATAGGAGAGAGAAAGCTTCAAGATGCAACACCATGAGACAAGATATTTGAAAAGGGGAAAGCAAAGAAAACCCCTTGTGACATTATGAATGAGGCATGAAAAGCCTAGAGAGAGAGAGAGCAATCGCTCATATAATAATTGAGAAGAGGAAGAAACCTCATGAGAAATGAGAGAGGAGGGTCATCTCTTAAATAGAGATGAGAGGGAGGATTTAGAATGTAACTCCCATGTCTATGAATGCCACCATTCATAAGTGTGTGAGGCAAAGTGTGGGATTCCTCTTAAGGAGGAATAATCTAAATTACAAATTACAATAAATATTTGTCCTCACATATTCCACTAGAGGACAAAATAAGATGTAGTGGAAAAAGGATTAAAAAGAAATATATTAGGATACCTTGGCTTATATCCTAATATATTATAACAATAAAGAAAGGAGGTCTAACCTTGGTTTATAAACACACCAAGGAAAGATTACAACTTCTAACACACAACCTTTTTCATTTTTAATTCATTTTGAAGTCTACAGATTATGCTTGGGATTTTAATCCCTTTTTTAAAATATTTATATTTGTATTGTGTGTGTGTGGGGGGGGGGGGGGTTCCTTGTTTAAGATCTATGTGTAAATTGTTTAATTATTTTTGTATAAGCATATCATTGTAAAAGAAAAATATTTAAATGATATACTTATAAATCATTTGATGTTTTGTTGTTTTTAATGCAAAAAGAGGTGAGTAATTATATTCATGTGTCATGGTCTTTAAGGGAGAAATTAGTTGGAAACATATGGAGAGAATATAGGATTTTGGGGTCAAATTTGACTTCATCTTGGTAGTTTAAATGTCTTTATGACCAGTTGGAGTGTTTTGGGGTGGTTTCTAATGAGTCATAAGGGTAGTTATGGGTTAGTAAAGTCTAATGAGTAATGAGACTTTATTTTTAGAAGTTTCTCAGCCCTCATTTCTATGCTTTCTTTCTGCATTCAACCCAAAGAGCTAGGCATGGTATTTAGTGAGCTTTTTAACTCATTTGAAGAGAGTTTTGATTATGCAGAGAAGTTTATGTGACTACTTTCTGAGTCCTTAACCTTATTTTACAGAGTTTGTCATTCATTTTGGAGGCTTAATACAAGTGACAGCCATTAAGATTATGTTATTTGTGTCAATTTTTGAACCTTCTTTCTTTCTACAATTCTATGTGTAGTGACAGAGTGATTTTGATAAAATAATTTGTGAACTATTCTTGTTCCTCATTAGTTTGTTTCATTTCAGCACCTAGTTGTAGAAAAGTAAGTCTATTTGCATGTTGTAATATGTGCTTTTAAAAGGTGAAATTGGTAAGAGAGAGGCATCTATATTCCTCCTTTTGCTAATTCATTCCTCAAACCTTATTACAAATTACTTATGCAAGTCTTTATAGAAAGAAGTGTTTTGTTTGTACTTCAAATAGTTGAATAATCCTTCTCTATCAGTTGTGTTTAAACTTTCATATCTCTTTTGGTGTATCACCCATTTGTTAGTTTAACTAAAGGTTTTAGGTTTATTTCCAATAATCTCTCTCCTTTTTCCTTGCAATTTTAAATTAACTTCATGGAGATTTCACTAAATATTTTATAGGAGCCAGCCTAGAACTCATAGGTCTCACTTCATTTGCATGTCCCATGTAGTGAAGTGATTCCTTGTTAGGTCAAAATTGCTAAACTTTTTCAGTTTGATACTAGGTGCAAATTATGATACTCAACACTTATCTTGATAACCAAGCTACATATTCTCCCCATATTTTCCAAACCTATCAAATTCAATGATTGATTTTGATTTAAGAATTACTTGCACATACCCTTCAACTTATTCTTTAGTTATCTCATAACCAACTAGGTCAACATATAGCATTCTAGGTACAACTATCTCAATGTATGTCAAATTTCTATCAACCATAAAACACATTTCTTCCTTATACTTATTTACAACTGTGGGTGGAATTGTAAATGTCTATTTCATTTTAGTTTAAAATGTCTTCACAATAAGTTTTGTATTGCTCTCAGTTTTTTCAATTGGGTGTCTTCTACATAAGTTTGTGATCTTTTCCATGGAACACTTGTCACAGTTCCAATCAAAAAGGGGTATGAAAGGAAATCTTCTCAAAAGGTGGAAAAATATGTAAGTGATCAAAGATTGAAAACTAAATCATCCATTCCTTTCTTTCTTTATCCTCTTAAGATTTCCAATCAATTAAATTCCTAGAATCTCCCATAGTTTCAATTTGGTTCTTTCAACATACATTTTGTATGCAGCATGTACAAATCTAGTGGCTATATCATTCTCTCTAGAAATTGAACATAATTTGGATGCAATAATCTTACTCACAAATCCTACATCATCTTGTTTTATTTTTCTTATGACTATGCCTTTTCCATTATATGTTGATTGTGTATTCTCAATTACAAGTTTCTTGAAACTTTTCTTATTTAGTGGGACATATCCTTCATTACTCAAAATAGTTACTTCATGAATTAGGTTTTTTTGATTTTAACTACATTGTCTTTCATCCAAAACTTCTCATCATGGATTCTACTAAGGATTATCTTTTTCCAGTCTTCTTTGTCAAATTCATAGTAAAATATATACTTTGCAACATCATTGTGACCTAGACATTCATAACAATCCTTAAATGACATGGATTATTTGTAAATTTTGTCAAATTCATCTTAAATATTTCCTTCGCCTATTTTTTCAAATTTTCATCATGTTTGACTACCAATAGCATCCAAATACAATATCTCATTTGGGTTTTGTGAAAATATGGTTGCAAGGTCATCCTCTAATGGTGGAATAGGGTTTAACTTAATCTTAGGTCTAGGGATATGTATAATATTGTGAATTGTTGATTCTTCCATCTTAATTGATAAAATACTCAATACTTCTTCACAAATTAACTTCACAAGATAGTAAATATGTTTAGAATCATCGAAGTAGAGCTTGAAAAATTTGCTTTCAAATTTTCTTTAAATCACTTATATTTTCTCTCAAATTTTCCTTTTGGTTGTTCCTTAACTTTTAAAACAATCAAATGATAAACATAAATTCAATTTCATCCTTTAAATGCTTTCAAATTAACTTATTTGTTGATTACACAAGTATGCAAACATCAAAAAATTGGTTCTATTAACCAAAGAACTTCTTTCTCTTTGTGCACGCATATATGAACTCAAAATATTATGCACACTTACCATAGCTTCCTTACATCTATATCTAGCTCCTTTTATTTTTTCAAACCTTAATTCTTTCTCTAAGGGTACAAATAATTTATTGATGCTAAAATAGGTTGCTCAAATAGATAAGGATTGGTTAGAAACAATTACTGACTTCAACTTGTTTTTACGTGTTTCACTTAATTTCTTTCCTATACAATATTGTGAGCTTGTTGGAGTCTTAGCCTTAACAAATATCTCATTGAGATTCTCTACATGTTATTTCACATTTTTATTTTTATTGTTACTAATTTTTTTAATTCGTTCTAACATTGTTCACATTCCTTATAAATTGTAATGTTCTCATGTTGTTCCTCATGTTATTTGGAATTCTTACATTATTCATCCTACATATTATTATTAAATCTAGGTTTTTGCACTCACTAGCTCTATGTCCAAAAGCATAACAATTATAAAAATAAGTATAAATAGAGTTAGTATATTAGCTTTGTAGTCCTTTTTTATGTGACCAATTTCATTGCATGCATAACATCTTCCAGTAAATTCCATCCTTACTTCTTTAGATTGTTCAGATTGCTTAGATACATCTTCATATTGATTAGAATCAATCTTGTTTATGTCGTCATGTTGTTCTTCCAGTTGTTGGATTGCAAGATTTGGTTCCTTTGTAACTTCAGCTATCTTGGATGATTCTCCTTCAAGGTACCCAAGATGAGTCTTATCATAAGGTCTCTATTTAAAAAAATTCTCATCAAGCTTTTCACTACTTGAATACAACTTCTCATGATGTTACTTAGACTATATAAGCTCTCCTTTCACAATCACATTGCACTTCTCAATTTCTACATATTGTAACTTTGAAGATTCAAGTTTAGATGTTTTTGATTAAGTAAAATATGTTTTATAGGGATCCTAAAAGCCAAAAATTTTTACAACATATCTAAAATATAAATAATAAGAAAATTCCAGCTACAGAGAAACTGCTTAACAAAAGCCAACCATAAACAACATGCTCATGGCTAGGAAACAAAAAACCAGCTACACTAGACCAAGAAAGAACTAGCTACTCAAGGAAAAAATGAGACAACAAACTAGCACTAACTATTAGTTCTTGCTATCAAGAACCTACAATGTCTCTGCAGCTTCATTGGTCTTCCTATCATTCACATCCTCCTAGTCCTAGTTCTAAGCATCCACTTGGTCCCTAGTTTCTTTCAGATCATCCTCAGCCTACCCAATGTCCAATTTGGTATTCTCCACCTTTTCCCTACCAAATATAGCACTAATCAATGATTCACCCAGACTGTTAATGTTCTCATTCAGGGCATTCAAAGTGGCAATCACTAAGTTGGCCAAGTTCTGATGGGAGAACTCCATCCTTTGGACTCTTTGTTCAACCTCGATGATTTTTTCCTCCTGGTCAGCCTTGTGTTCCTCAACATTGAAGTGTCATTGGCTTCCATCCTATCTTCTCTCCTCTTCATTGTGTCCATGGTCACTACCAATTTTTTGGCTTCATTCCTAGCTTCTTTTCCCCTTAAGGTCTTCAATTTCATGGAATAACCATTTGATAGACCAAAAATTATCTATCATGTTGTTCTTAGTATTGTTGAAAAGGTTAGGTCTAGTTTTCCTTGCATTATTAGAGATAATGACCAAAGCAGGGTCAATGAGTTCATCATAGTGGGCTTTGCCATCAATGTCCTCCATCATTTGGATATTCAATGGCTCCTTGACAATCCCTAATTTAGCTGTATTCAAATTAAAATTCCTCCAAGACCTCCTCCTATCTTTTGTTATCACCTCCCCATTCTCTTTACCCTAAATATCAATAGATGGAGAGGTAGTGGGGCCAAGGCCTAGAATCTCAGGGATTTGGGCATTGGTTTCAAAAGCCTCATATGCTTTCCTTTTCTTGGGATTCCTCGACACGTCAGCAGAATCCTCCTCCTCCTTTTCACTTTCCCTTCCCTTCTCCTCCTCCTTCTCATCATCCTCCCCCTTTTTCTCTTCCTCTAAGTCTGTGTCCTCATCATCATCATTATCCTCCTCCTCCTCCTGAGGCTCAGGCTTGGGGGAATGGGGGGTAAACCTCTGGGGCTCTTTCTGTAGGGAATGCAAGAAAAGGATTTCTTTTCTTCCTTGGGGGCTTTACCTTTAGAAGAAAAATTGTCCTCTTATTCTAATTTTATGATATGCACATCCTTAGAATCCAAACTCCCAGTTTCCTTAGATGCACACCTAGTATCACCAAGAGATTTTCCCCTAGTTTGATTCTTCAGATACTCATAGACCAGGAGAAGTAATCCTTCATGAAGGGTTTGGTTAGCAGTAGGTTTCCTCTTAAAAACCTCAATACCCTTGCTCATGGAGGTGAAAAGATAAAAAGGAAAATATATTTTGATTCCATGCCTAAAGTGGTTAAGCAATACAAAATGATGCATTCTGATCCTATCAAATCTAGGGTCCAAGGAAATATATTCAATGATAATCGTAAGGACATACCTCCATAGCTTTTTAATATACTCCATCTCGTAATATGTCTTTACCTTGATGAGTTTATTCATCTCCTTTTCATCTTTCGCAAAAACTTTGATAGTGTTTATCAACATTTTCTTGTCTCTGAAGAAGTTACTCTCTTCTAGAGGGATCTCTACAACCCAAGCTATCAGATCTGCATTGACATGGTGGGTGACCCCATCAATTTTGACTCTCCCATTTTTCCAAGAATCCACCATAATCTTGGTGATCCCCACATCGAATCCATGGAGCTTCTCTAGGAATCTAGTGATTCCACCCTTTTCCAACTTATGCCAAACCTTCAATTTCTCCTTCCATTTCTCTACCTCCCTCGATGGTTCCCTCTGACTTCTCTCCCCTACCATGGTTTCCTCTTATTCAATAAGCCCCCACCTACTTTCAATTTTCTTATAGACCTCAGCCTCCTTCAAGCTACAAAACTCAAAAACATTTTTGAATTTACCAGTTTTAATGGTTGTATTCAAGACAACCCTTGAAGCGTTTTGTACATACACACTATCATGTTTTCAAAAGAGTTTCACATGATTTTCATTAACTCCCACTCTAATGTGCAATCTTACAAATCTTCCCATCATTAATTTTGGATTTCTTTTGTACTTCCCTAGATGCGATCTTGCAGAATTAAATAATTCACTACCACCAAAAAGTTGTCGCCAACATGCCACATCATCTCCAAATTTTTGGTGACCACTTTGTTGGCAAGCCAGTTGGTAGCTAAATTGGCCTCCCTATACATGTGGCTGATATAGGTCTTGTTGAACTTACCCAAGTCATACTTTAACTCCTTAATTACATTCACAATGGTCCAAGAAGGTGTAGAGTTACCATTGAGACAATTTATGATATTTAATGAATCCCCTCCAGCCAAAGGTTCTTAATCTTAGAAGCCAAGGCCAGTTTAACAATGTGACTAGTAGCACTATCTTCTACGAAGTGAGTTTTCTGATGTCCAAGTGGGTTAGAAAAGGCCATAATTCCTCCACCATAGTTGTTTCTGATGATGTCTCCACTGCCCACAGGGCTGGGGTTCCCTTTAGCAGCCCTATCAAAATTAGCTTTGTACCCATTTTTAGGGGGAAAAAACCACCTGGCCTCCTGTATTTTCCTATCCCTATCCTTTTTCCTTTGTTTTTTGTTCCAACCTTCTTCAATATTTCCTTCCTTTGTGGTGGAAAAATTCTCCTTCATTAATCCTTCAATTTTTTCAACAATAACAAACTCGAGGGATTCCTTGTCTCTAAAAATTTTTATTATTCTACTCTTTCCAAATACCCTAGCAGAAGTGCAGGAGGGACCAAGAGTAAATTAGTTGAGTGATCAAACCTGAGTGTGAACTCTTCCATTGGCTAAATAATTCTTGAATATTGGTCGAGGGACACTAGTTGACCCCAAAGTCCCTGGTTAGGAGGTTCCAAACTTTGGAGGAAAAGGAGCAATGAATAAATAAGTGATTGACCATCTCCAAGTCATGCTTACATAGACTGCACTTATTGGGGATAATCTAACCTCTCTTGACTAAATTATCCAAAGTAAGGATTTTGTCTTGGAGTAAAAGCTAGAAGAAGATGTTGATTTTTAGGGTAAGGCTAGGAGTCCATGCCTTAACCCAAATGAGTTTCTCCATTCTATCCCACATTGAAAAATACCTAGAGACAATAGAGTATTGCCAATTCAAGTTATTATCCCAGATGACTTCATCCCTCTTATTATTTATGGAAATAGCATTCAAGCCAATTGTCAAAGTTTTAAGGTCTAGGGATATCATAGACAGGTCATGCCATCCATTACTTGTTCTCTAATCACTAGCATTCAGACCATATCTTCTTATGCATGATCTCTACCCATTTACCATAATTTGGGTGATCAATAAGGGGTCCTTGACTCATCCAATCCTCTTGCCAAAATAAGATATTCTCACCTTTACCAATTTTCCATTTAACCTTGGACTTAGCAAGGACTTTTTCCTTTAGGATCCCATTCCATATGTAAGATCCTTGAGGAATCTCAGTCTCATGAAGCAAAAAATTGAGAGACTGCCTTCTCAAGTATTTCTCAATCATAATTTCCCTCCATTTTTTGGTACTCTGAAAAATGTGCCAGATCTCTTTAGCTAAAAGGGCATTATTGAGATGTCTGGCTTTTTGAATACCAAGGCCCCCATTACATTTAGGAAGGCAAACAAGGTCCCAATAAATAAGATGATATCTTTTGTGCTCTTAAACCCTTGTCTAGTGAAAGTTCCTCTAAATCTTCTCCATTCTATCAGCTTTTTTAGACAGGATCCCAAAGAGGCTTAAGGCATAAGAGGGGAGATTTTGGAAAATAGATTTCACCAAAGTGCATTTGCCAGCCTGGTTGAGGGTAGCACCTTTCCAACTGGCTAATTTCTTGTTGAATCTGTCAATGATGTTGTTCCAAAAATATTATGGTGCTTTGGACCCCAAAGGCATTCCAAGATAACTAGCAAGAAGAGTTCCAATGCCACTTCCTAGGATATGAGCAATTTTCCTCTGTCTCTCCAAAAGAGTATTGATGAAGTAGACTAAACTCTTATCCCATTTAATAGCCTGGCCAGAACCCCTAGTATAAGTATTCAGCAAACCCTTAAACACTCTAGCCTCCTAGACTGTAGCCTCTCCCCCCAGAATAATATCATCCACAAATTGTTGATGGGTGAAAGAATGATGACTAGATGAAGGCTTCAGACCTTGTAGACTCTATTCCTATCTTTTTCTTGAAATTAGTCTTCCCAAGAAATTAGCCAAAATGATGAAGAGAACAAGGGAAAGGGGATCACCCTATCTCAGCCCTCTTGAAGGGAAAAAGAAATTTTATGGGGAACCATTTACTAGAATAGACAAAGAAGGGGAAGGGAAAAGCTGAAAGATTAGTTTACACACCTAGGAATCAAAGCCAAAAGCTTGGAGGAACACCATTAGGAAGTTTCAATCCATCCTATCACAAGCTTTAGACATATCAAGCTTTAGTAGGAACCCTTCCCTTTTTCTAGCTTCAAGAGAGTGAATCACCTCATGCACCATGATAATAGAGTCTAGGATCTACCTCCCAGGGACAAAGGCTATTTGCTAAGGGGATATAATTAGATGAAGAACTCTAAGGATCCTAGTAGTGAGGACTTTGGATATGATTTTTAAGAAAGAGTTGCAAAGACTAATGGGTCTAAACTTATCCATTGAATCTACCCCTGGGATTTTTGGTACGAGAACTAGAAAGGTAGCATTGAGTTCTTTTAAAAGGTTTTTGGCCCTAAAGAATTCTTGCATAGCCTTCACAACATCCCCTTTGACCACCTCCCAATAGACCTAGAAAAATAAAGTTGGGAAACTATCTGGGCCAGGGGCCTTGTCACCTAGAAGGGAATTGAGAGCTTGAAAAATTTCCTCTCAGGTTGGGATAGCTTTCAACATAGAGTTGTGATGAGCTTGTAGTAGAGAAGGAATAGCAGAAAAAATATTCTCTTGATCATACACTAAGAGAGAATGATCCTTAGTGAGAAGAAAAGAGAAAAATTGCGCTGCTTCATCCGCTATCTCATTATCTTTAGATAAAAAAGTCTATCCTTTCTTGATACTAGAAATCTTGTTATTGGCCTGATGTTTTAAGGTAGATAAGTGGAAGAACTTGGTGTTTTGGTCCCCTTCTTTAAGCCAGTTAACTCTTGATCTATGTTTCCAAAAGTGTTCTTCCCTAGAAATGATGTTATGGAGGTCAAAGAGGATAGACCTTTCCTCCAACCAATTTTGATCATTATATCCTTCTTGTTGAGTCTCTTCCTGGATTTTGTGAAGCTGATTAGTCATCTCATCCTTTTCCTAGAAAATGTGCCCAAAGTTCAATTTGTTCTAGATTTTAATATTTATTTTCACATTCTTCAATTTTTGGGCCACCTTGAATATGCAGTACCCTCCACCTCAATGTTCCACCATAAAGAAATCTTGGTTTCCAAAGCTGGGTGGGAAATCCACATTTTCTCAAAATGGAAAGGGAAAGACCTTTTGAACATAAGAGGACAAACAGAGAGAGATATGGGGGAGTGGTTTGATCCCATTCTAGGGAGAAGGGAAAGCTTGCAGGAGTGGGTTTGCAACCAAATAGGGGAAATAAGGGCTCTGTCAAGATGGACTTGGATACAATCCCCCCAACTCTCTTCTTAGACCAAGTGAATCTGCCCCTAGGAGATCAACATCCACAAAATCCAAGTTGTTAATGAAGTTTGAAAGGTCTAGCTTACTCTTCTGATCTAGGGAAAGCCCTCCACTTTTTTCATCATCAGAGAGGGGGGAGTTGAAATCCCCCATTATAATCCCTTTGTTAATGTTTTTGAGGTTAATTACCTCTAGCAACTTAGCCCAAAAGACCTGTATCTCTCTTTTCAAATTGGGAGCATAAAAATTTAAAATAAACCAGGAATCATCACTATGAATATGGGACACCTTACATAGGAGGGCATTACCTACATTATAGATAGTAGATATCTAATAAACCTTGTTATTATGGAGAATCAACACCCCTCCTACAACTCCCTCTAAGTTTATGGCCTCGCTACTCATGTTCTTGTAGAAAGAGAGCTTGCCTACCACATCTTTTCTCATTTTGATTTCTTGAATCAATAAAAAATATGGTCTTTGGTCTCTTATCATATTCCTAACTAACTCATGTTTGTGAGCCCCATTTAGGCCCCTTATATTCCAAGATATGATCTTCATTTCTTACTTCCAGATTATTCCTTAATGGTTCTCTAGCTTTCATCTACCAAGTTCTTTCTGGTCTCTTCCTACAATAACTAGTTCATATTTTTCCTTCCTGGAGTCTTGGGCTTACCCCTGACATCAGCCTTAACCCTGCTTCTGGTTGCCACTGGTGATAGAGGAGGGTGGTCACAGTTCTTCTTCTTTTTTTAACCAAACTCCAGCCATTAATACTATCTTGAGAGTAGCTATCAATCCAGTCTTCCCAGTGAGAGATCTAATCTGGAGAAGAGTTAATAATAAGCTCTATGAGCTTGGTCCCCAAACCTTTGGATGCTGGCAAGTTCATCAAAGAAGCAAGACTTTCCACCTCACCAAACCCATCACCGGCATCTTTGTCACATGGATTGTGCTCCACCACCCTCGAGGAATCATCAACACCATTATTCAGGAGGTCTAAGTCAGAGACCCTTGAAATCTCTACCCAAGGGGTCTCTTGCCATCCTACATTCTACTCTTTTACAAGCATTACATTGCCTTATACTATTGATATGGCCACAATAGTTGGGCCATCCACCATATACTCCTTTGGATCACTGCTATGGGCTTCATCCTATATATTGGAGTCAAAGTGGGGTGAACCATTGCAACTTTTTTCACCTTGGACTCCATCCTACCTGGTGGCATTATTCTTTGCCTACTTACCATCCTAGAGCTTGGGCTGCTTAGTAGGTTTGCATCTCTAGATCAGTTTCTTCATTCCCTTAACTGAGGTTCTTGTGGGCTTGGATTTCTTCTTTGCTTTGGTCGAGTTTTTGGGAGCCTAACTTTTCTAACTTTTATGCTTCATAGCCCTTGGGCATTGATTTTCCTTATGCCTAGCCTTCAAACAAAGGAAACAGGCAAAAGGCATTATTTCATAGATCAATTTTTGAACATGTACTCCAAGTTTTGAGTGAAAAACAATAGAAACTGGCATGTTTATGCCTTCTTTAACCCCTATGAAAATGCAAGCATAGTTGAGTCATCTTTTAGAGGTAGTGATCGGATCAATAGACAAAAGTTCTCTAAAAGACCTAGCTAGCCCCAAAAAAACATCTTCATTCCAAAATTTAGATTTAGCTTGGAAGACTACTTCTAGAAGACCAAAGTGGAATGACCAATAGCCCATTGACCTTCACTAAGAATGGAGGAAAGGTCTTCCATGCAAGTGAAGTAAAAAGATAGAAAGCCCTTTGCCATGGTTGTGACTAAAACTTAACCTTTAAGAGCCCATTTCTTCTTTATAAAAGACCTCACATCATTTATATTTGATCTAGGCCCCAAGAATTTTCCAATTAGGGTAGAAGCCATGGATCAAATACTATGATCCACAATTTTGTTTGGAATGGCAATGGTACAAGAACCTTTCTCTAACTTGGGAAGAATCTTAACAAGTGAGAAAGAAGACTTACCTGAGGGCTTAATACCAAAAAGAGAAGACCATTTGGTAGCCTAACCCCCATTAGGAACCAAAGAAATCTTGACCACTTCCTTGGAGGGAAGCATCTGGGTCCCCATCAATATTCTTTTACTAATCCTCTATATACGACCCCTGATCATCCCCCTTCTGTGGCCCATGCTCCAAACCAAGGATCTGATTCTAAAAGTCCAAAGGAATCCTGCCCTTTTTAGAATTCAAATTTTGAAAACCTCCACTTGCGCTTGCCATTGAGCCTTTTTTTATTCAATCTTAGATGTTACCTTTGTAAGTTTTGGTTTTAGACTTGCATTCTTCGATCTCAAATTTGATTCAATACTCTTATCATCATCCTTCAAGCTCAATTTTAGATTTGTAATCTCTAGCTTGTGCTTCATTATCTCATTTTCTTTCTTAATCTTAGAGACTTCATCACTAACATTTCTCTGATCTTTAGTCTCCTTCTTAGATTTGATGTATTCTATCTTATCTTTTAGGTTCTTAATGTAGTCCTTCATATTTTCATACTCGTCCTTCAAAGTATCTCTTTCTTTTGTGAGTACATCAAATTGCTCAAGAGCTTCATCTAGGTTCTTCTATAACTAATCCATATCCATAGAGATCTTACTCAAGTTGTTAGGACTCTTCTGAGTAACTGTGCTCTGATACCAATTGTTAGAAATAGGAAATACTGAGAGGGGGTGTGAATAAGTATTCCAAAAAATAATTCCCAACTAGGATATCATTAACAATCCTATAGCTTGCATAAGAAATTAAACTAATGAAGTCGAATGGTAAACACAACCATAAATTAATGCAACACATACCACCATTATTTGTTAACAAAGGAAACCCTAGCCAAGAGAAAACCCCAGTGGGGATGGTACCCACAAAATTATCCTCTAATCAAAAGTATCTTGTGAAATATATTGACCTAACTAGGAGTCTATTACATCTGTATAGTGTCTTGGTTCTTATTAGAGGGCTAGGCCTTGTTAGAAGCACCAACCATGTTAAGAGTTATTATTATAATTACAAAATATATGCAAGATGAGCCCAATACCAAAACATATAATACACAATGATATTCTTAATAAAAAAGGAATAGATACATAATCCTCTTACAATTGTTGATATCTTCAATATTTGATTTGATCTTTATAGCCTACTATACAACATTCACATGTATTGTCTTTCACTACTTTCAACATTAAAGTTTGGATTAGAAAATAATAGCATCACATTCACAATATTTGCACACTGTATTACAATACTTTGCATTTATAAAACTATTATTTTTAAATATTATTCTATATTGCCAACCTTTATGTCTTCACACATGTCCCAAAATGCAAAATTATACTTTTTCCACTTAGTATTAACATCTAGGATGTTGTCCTTAACTATTCAAGTAATTTTTTTCTTAATAGAATAGTTCCTTAACATAAAATATCCAACTCCTTAACATTATCATATCTTGTATGTTTAGTACTACAACTGGTAAATCCATAATAACTCTATTTGTACCAACCCAAATGACTCACACACTTAGGTACAATATCCTAACACACTGCAGTAGCTTCCCTTAACTGCACACATGCTCAAATGTCCTCTATCAACTTTTCAAGAAAAATCTATAAATGTGCTAATAGATAAACTCCATAGTATTTAGATAATTTTCAAATTCTTTCTACCAAAACTTCATCTTCATACTTTTCTCACTTAATATTGAATATATGTTTCCATAAATGAAAACTCCATACTATCTACCTAGCCAAATTGAAAACAATGTCTTCATAAACAACCTCATTCCTAAATTGAATTATAATCTCCAACTACAAGGACCATCTTTATTTAATGACATGGTCAAGATTTTTATTAGGATAGAGGATGTCATGATAGGAGAGATATCCTTGTACAAAGATATTAAATAGGGATCTAATTTGAGAAAAAAACAAGATCAAGTATTGGAATAATAACCATGATGTTATAAATGATTGAGTGGTAGACAATGTGACTTCTAAGACAACTAAAACTATTTTTAATTTGGCAAGTAACATGCAATAAATTAAGACTATTGATTAGAATGCATCCACATCCAAAACAACTGGAAACATATTCAAAGGCAAACCTTGGGTACCAAGACCTAAATGTGAATTTATACCCTTGGGAGAACCCCTTAAAATAGTTTTTAATACTCTATTGCAAAATGAAATCATCACCTTACCGAAAAATTAAAAGACATGTGAACAAGGAGTAAGACAAAGTGGTGGAATGATAGCAACTATTATGATTTCCATTCGAAAAAAAGTCATAAGAAAATAAATTTCATAAATTCTAGAAACATTGCTGTAGACAAATGCAATGCAAATGTTGATCAGAAATCTTTCAAATCATTTCCCAAGTATGAAAAGGGGGAAGGGTTTAAATCCAATAATAATGATAAAGTAAACTACATGTACTCCAATAATGATAAAATGATCAACATGATAGAATTGGTTGAAACTGACTATTGCAACATAATTATTGTGAAGAAGAAAGATATAGAATCTGAACCAACAAACTTTATAACTAGTTCATAAGCCAAGATTACTCTTAAGGGAGTTTAACCTTCACCAAATTATCAAGGATAACCCAAATACTAAAAATAAGACTTAAAAATAGTGTCTTCATCTCATACAACTAGTTATAGTTTTCTTGAACAACTACAATGTACCAATGTTTAGATCACAATCTTTGAACTATTGAAAATATCACATGTACACTAAGAAATTTTAGGTTAATCACTTTTACACTAGAATTTTTCACCTCCCTAAACCCTTTTATCCAAGGTTTTCCATGATTTTGAAGCTTGAATGACAACTTAGAGCTCCCTTGTCATGGAGTGCAAAGGTGTGTGCATAAGCATAGAAAGAGCTCATAGTTGAGCCTTAGAGATGCAACCTATGCTATTAAACCATGAAATGGGAGGTTTCTTTAGAAAATATAAAGAGTTCTAGTGTCAAAGAAACTCTTGAGTATGTAATGCAAGGATGAAAAATTCTAGGATGGCATGTAAGAATACAACTAAGCTAAGCATATGAAAGTATTACAAACCATGCTAATTAAGCTAAGTGATCTATGTTATTAAAAAGGAAACTAATCTACTTGCAAATGAACTATAATAGCATAAATATGAAAAGAATGAGACAAGAATAAATAAGTTCTCCACAAATTCTCCAAGAACTTATAAGTAAACCTACATCATAACATTAGCTCAAAATTGAAATCCTTAGAGAGGGAAAGAGCTCTCTCTTTTAAAGGTGTGCAGATAGTTCAGATCAAGATCAAGAAATGAGTGTTGAAGGGTGGGAGTTGAATTTTGACATGATCCATGTGAAATATCATGTCAACCAATGAGAGAGTTGACTTCTCATGTGGGACAAAATATTTTCTTTTAATTTTTGAAATAGAAAAAAGATTTTATGTGTGCACATTGAGTGGTTTAGAAGAATGGGGTTTTTTATTTAATTAAAAGGAGACATGTTATTTTTAATTAAATATAGATTAAGGATATTATAGTCAAACTATAGGATAAACTCAAAGAAATTGATTTTTAGAAATTCGGCCTAGGTAAATGAGTAAATAAATTAGACAAAATGTTGAGAAGTGGGATAATAGTCTAGATGACCATTTTTAGGTGAATTCATTTTTCCCTCTTTGACTTATGTGTGGTCAATCTAGGAACACATTACATCAAAGACTAAAGAAGCCAAGTAGGCAGCAATAGGTAGAGAGATCTTATTTTCAAGAATGAAAATGCAAACTAAGATAGAAAGTCTTCAATGTATGATGTGATAGAAATGGTATTGAACACTAGGAGAGAGAGGTGATATCATAATTCAAGATGAATACCAATATCAAGAAAAGAAGATAGATCAAGAGAAAATGGAAAAGTCAAGCATATGCTCCTTAAGAAATAGATACCTATAACAAGTAATGATAGAATATTTATGCCCCCTCAAGATTGAAATTGAAATGAGGTAAAAAGAATGTATAAATGAGCAAGATATGATAAAATAAAGATATAAGAAGGTCCATAATGATATATAAGTGATTAAAACCAAAGAATGGCCATAAGGAAGTGATAGAATTCCCTAGTTTGACTAGAGTTGACCAAGAAGGATAAAACATGAAAATTTAGGTCAAATCAAGTAGAAAGATGGTTTAGAAGTGAAATATGTGAACTGAGGTGGGTAAGAAGTGTAGAAATGATGAAGATATGAAGATGCCCTAATGAATATTCAAAGATTAGGCCTCAAAGGTTAGCTAACTGCATAAAAGAAGATAGAATTTTAAAATGCGACTTTGGCTATCAAAAGGAAAAAAAAAATTGATTTTGATCCCAAAAATGGATCTTGGATGTCAAAATTATCCAAGTTGCAATTTTTGTGGAATTCTGAGGAGTTTGAAAAATTGGTCAAAATTAGGTTGAAGGACTATTTAAAGGGCCCAAGGGTCATTTTCAACTCATTTTGTCTTTTGTGAATTTGAGAGATTTTGAGTGATCTGAGAGAGAGAGAGAGAGAGAGAGAGATGGCTTTAGTAGGTATTCTAGTCATATACACCATTTTGAGTGTAGCCAATTGCACAACCATCCACATGAGTATGAGGCCCTGATAAGTTCTCAAAAAAATCACATTTTTAGGTCATTGAATTCCTTTTAGCATGTTTTTGTGTTTTTTATGTCTTTTGGGATAAATATTGTGTGATACTTAAAAAGTATCACACGCCTTCTTTGAGAAGTATCATGAAATACTTATGATGACCAAAAAGTATCACATGAGCCTTATAGGGTGTATTGCATGGAAGGCACCCAAATCTTACACGATAATGTGTGAAATATCACCCCAACAAGAAGTAACGCACACATATTATAAAAAGTATCGTATGATACTATATCAACAAAATATATTGCTTAGATGTTATAAGAAGTATCACACAGATATATTTTGAGAATTTTATCATGTTTAGAAGAAAATTTCAACCATGTGACTATTTTTTTCTTTTTTGATTATCTTTTTATGATGTTACTTGATCTACGATGGGTGATACTGACTATAAAATTCCTCAATATAATCCTTTACACGGATACCCTTTTGCCTCAAATTTTGCATCTTCCTCAACAAATTGACTTAGTAATCAATAGGGAGGGACATCTTCTTTAATTTATTTACCACCTTTAACCATGTTATGATATTCTCTCTCTTTCCTCTATATATCACTTTACAAATGATCCCACCAAAGTGAAGCATAGTCCTTCAACTTGGTGACTGCTATCTTTACCTTTCTATTATCAGGGGTACCCTCAAACTCAAATAATTTTTCCATCTCAAGGATCCAATCCAACAAGGTGTTATTATCCAACCTTGCATCATAGATAGTAACCTTTTGTACCATCTTAATTGGATGCACTTTTATTTTAGACCCTTTAGCTCCTCTTTAGTGTGTCTGCATTTCATATTTGCACCTTAAGAACACACCTTACTTCTTTTCTCCTCTTTCTCCTAGGTGAAATTAAGGTAGAACCTAACTAATCCTCCTCAATTTCCCTTTTTCTTTACACATTCACTACATTAGGACTTAATGTATGAGTATCCTTGTTAATCTTAGATTGGTTTTGATGAGTATGTATACACTTAAGTCATTTACTTAGTTCATGTCGAACAAAGTAACATATGTTGAGCACAACATATAAGTAAGAGCATACCATGTAAATAGTGAGTGTCAAGTCACTCATGTGTTGATTCACTCAAGTGTCAAGTAGTCAATATGTGATGAGTGATTCAAGAGTCGAGCAAGCAAGGTATGTTGATTCATTCAATTTCCCAGTGACAACATTGAAGTCTTAGTTAGTGTCGAGTATTGGGGACTTCAGATGTTGAGTAACCACAATTTTTCATAGTTATTTGTATTAACACAAACTACTATGTAAACCATTTTTGGGCCAACTTAAGGATTGAATTATGATATTTTGTTGATAAGGATGAATCCTAAGTGGCAATCCTATGTATTACATGCATCCAATTAGGAAAAGGGAAGCTTTAAGTGGCAATATGGATGAATCACATCCATTGATTCATACCTAAGCAGTTGCAGATCTAATGGAAAAGAATAGAACCCTAACTAAAGAGATCAAAAATCTTAAGAAAGAGCAAGAACCACAAGCCATATTACTATATGAGGTGACTGAATAGAAAAAGAAATCTATAGAAGAAAAATTCATGATTAAAGATGACAAAAGAATTTTGACCAACAAACTAGAAGAGAGATCATCAAAGGTAAATAGGATTGCTAACATGCAATTAGAAACTTTGGGTTAAATGATGATTAAAAATCATGAACTAAATGTCAAGGACATTGAAATCACAACACTAAAGTTATAGAATAAATAGTTGAGCAATGATCTAAAAAGGGAAGAGGAGTTTGTTGAAAGTTTCAATAAACCTAGTGAAGCCATCAAGTACTTTGAATAATTGTTGAGATCCCCTAGATCTAAAAATGATATATATGGACTTGGATACACTAGTATTGAAGAAAGAGAATCATCCAAAAATGTTGGAGAAACAAGTAACAAAGGTAAGAACTCCAAATCTACTTTTTGTAATTGTGGTAAGAAAGGACATACTGCTAATGTGTACAAGGGCAAGACTATAAGTCAAAATTTTAAGTAGAAGAACATGGATCACTACCACAAGTGCAACAAGCAAGGTCATCAAAAACATGAATGTAGAATCAATACCATGCACACTTAAAGATTTGAAGAATAATATTATAACTATTAGAAGTATACACATAGAGCTTTTGAGTGCAGATCCAAACCCAAGTGGTCATCAAACACGAAAAAAAAGGTTAAAAAAATGGCAACTCTTATAATTGGCATTATAATACAACGTATAGTTGTCACTATTTTCAAGAGTATGGACATGTTCCTGAGAACTATATTAGAACACACTTCAGAAGTGATTACAAAAGGTGGTTGAGTCAAACCACATGTTCAAAATAGACCAATAGAGTATGACCAAAATATTGATATGATAAATGAATGATATGATATTCAATTGATATGCAATTGATATTGATTATGCACTAGAGGTGCCTATATATAAAGGCTTGTAAGATACATCTAGAATGACTCTAGAATGAGCTAGGAGATGAGCATGAAAACTAAGCACATGTCCACCAGAAGTGGATTATCCTCCATTGTGCATAAATGAGAGGATAAGTATGGCAAGATGTATCTCGTGTAGAGATGTTGTAGACACCATGTGATTGAATTAGATGCTAACTCTTGTGTTGTAGACACCATGTGCTAAAATAGAATTGCTTACTCCTATGTTGTCAACATGACAAATCATATGAGTGCACAATTTCCTAGGTGTCTAACCTAATAAATAATAAAATAATGCATTTTCCTAAGTAAACTTAAGTAAAGTGTAAATAATAATTATTTGCACTAACACCACTGACAATATCACAAATCCCCTGATAGCTTTTGCAATAAGGGTAATACCACACAAGTTTTATCAATCCAGTAGATTAAACAGTGTACCTTGCATTGTAGTAGATATGGGCTACAAAATTGTGAAGAAGGATCATACCTATGATCTTGCCGAGTTGTAGTTACAGTTGCAACAATTGATTGAGAATTTGGGATCATAAGGAGAACCATTAGTATTGAGTGTAAATTTGGATCTATTATGGTATGTGTTTTCTTCTGTGTGGAATACATTTCCTACACTTTTCAAGGTTTCTTGGAAGATGTATAGATTAATCATAGTTCAAATAGGAGAATTTATTGAGCAATTAGGTGATAACTTCGAGTCAGTGATGACTAGTTATTTTGATGATTTTAAGCAAACCATGAAGATAAGACTAAGGATACCAATCTCACTAGTGGAGAAACATTATGATGATGTTTTCTTCCTAGTTGATACTGATCATACATGTGTTCAAGTAGTAATTCCTAGGGTGAGATGGCTAAGGCCATTAGGTTATGAGATCAATGTTGATGAGGCCTTTGCAATAATCACAACATTACTTGCACAAGAAGTGGACAAGGAAGCCAAAGCATTTTGTAATTATGACTTGTCCAAATCAAAGATCACTATAAATTTGAAGACTACTTCAATGATGAAAAAGAAGAACAAATTGCTTAAGAAATTAAAAGAAAAATTGGGTGAAGTAACTGAGGAAGAAGAAGAGGAAGATGATGAAGAAGAAGAGGACACATAGGCTTAAGCACCATTGGCACTAACACAAGGTTAGGTAGAGGATTAGAAAGAGAAGGAAGTAGATACTACAGAAGGTTTTGAGGAAGAAGAAGCAAGTGAAGCACCTATTACTACTAAAAAGAAGAAAAGAAAGAGAAAGACTCAAGTAGTGAGGAAAAAAAAAAGTTGCAAAACCTAATCATCCTAAACCAATAGCACCTACCATAAGGGCTAGTACAAGAGTCACTATACAGAAGGATAAAGAGGTAACCAAGCCTAAAGAGAAGGAAGGTGGAGCACTGAAGAGACCAAGAAGAAAGTATGTTGCTCAACTTGAATCTAATGAGGAGAAGACTGAATCTAATGACAACAGCCAATTCTAGGTGGTGAGTCACAGTCCCTCCTCAAACCTAGATAATTTATGTGGATATGTTAGAAACAATGCTGATTTGTGAAGTTTCTCTCACATTGAGTTTGTTAATCTTGAAAACATTGAGAAGAACCAAGTAGAGGAGGTAGTATATGCCATGATGGCTACATTTAAAAAGACTCCTCTAGAACTTGCCAACTTGATACCTAAAAGCTTATATGATAGAGTTGATCAAAAATGGCATTATTGTTTGAACATTGAAAGACAAATTAGGGAGACATCCCTTAGTAAGGCTGAAATGTCTAAAGCCATAAAGAAATATGTTGCAAGATTTGTACCTAAGTACATTTAGAATATTATAGAACAATATAGAGGATATTGTAAATAAGTCCAAACAAATATGGAAGTTAACATATGGACTAACAACATCAAAAGAAGATGACCATACACCTATTTAGGTAAGAGAAGATGAAAAATATGATAATGAACAAGGCATAGTTAAGGGAGGCACTATGAATATTGATGATTAGGTACCAGCTGAGCAAGAGCAACAAATAGAACAGAGTGTACAAGATACACAAACTTTGAGTGCCAACCCTCCATAGGTAATAGGTATAAACACTAAAACTATCATAGTAAAGGATGTTCCTAATACTATTAATTAGAACATCAATCACCTTACAAAGGAAGATTTGAAAAAGATACTTGTCTAGTGCACTCTCTAGGAAAAATTATGTGACAACCCTATACTAGTGAGTGTAGATGAAATTCAGAAGTCAAAGACTATAACTATAGGGGAGAAAGTGAAAACATAAGAAACACCTATAATTTCTCCTAAATTCACAAGTGTACAACCTTCACAACCCATTGTTGTATATCAAAGGAAGGAGACAATAGTTTGCATTGTTAGTGTGCTCATTGAAGGCACTTTGGTCTCAAAAAATGTACAAGAACCTAAAAAATACAAGGTTGAGACAGTATGAGAAGACAAGGTGGAAATACCAGTAAATGATGGGACACAAAGCCAAATAGTTCAAGTAGATACACTTGCACCTCCATCACAAGATCAAGATGCAACTAAAATCATAGAGGTAGAAAAGGATGAGTTTGAAGAGACAAGTTTGACACCAAAGCTAAAGGAGTTAGTAGCAATCCAAGCATTGGTGATATTACCATAATTTGGTACTCCTTCCATTCAAACTCTTTAGAAACTAAACATAGATGCTACACCATTACAATTTTCAGTGCTAAGTCTTAGCTCATCTACAGCACAAGAGGTAATTACTTATGGAGATATTAGCCTAGACCAAGAGATTGTATTGCCAAAATTTGATTATGCATCAATAAAAATTGAGTAGATGGGTATACTACAAGAGACCCTAGCAAGGAATAAACATAAAGAAATACTCAAAAGGGAGCATAGGCAGAAGCAAGATTTGATTGATATCAAAGAAATTTTCTTAGATGCATTTAGTCTGCCTAGTTCAAATGAAACAAAGCCTATCATTGAACAATTGACCAATATAGTGGAAAGAAAAAGTGACACAGACCTAGATACTAATGTCAAACTACTAGACTGGTCTGAAAAGAAGTTTCAAAATAAGGTGAATGAGATGATAGCTAGTGATATTGTACTAACATAGGTTGCTTTGGCAACTAAGATAGATGGTGTGAAGAAGGTACTAAAGAATATTTTTCTCTATACACCAAACTATGTAATCCTACACTCTTTACACAAGAAATATGGAATCACATCATAAGTTTGGAGAGCCTAATGTAGTCATCTGGTGCAACATTGCCCAAGTCTCCAAGTCAAACTAAGAAACACTTTAGGACCCTATTGCAATCCAAAAGTTAGTTAGCATAATTACAAGTAGATGAAGCCAACACAAGGGCTAAATTCATTAGCATCCAAGCGATATTGACTCCTCATATGGAGATTCTACACAAGGAACTAGGCTATGCAGAAACACTTATGAAGAAAGACCCCAATCTTTCTATATGAGACACCTTAATGCCAAGTTGGTCATCCAAATTAAATCTTTGGAGGTAGCTTTTTATAGTTGGGATGCAACTCTTAAAATTATACTTGAGGTCCATAATTCATTTTTGGATAAATGCACTATTAGTGTATAACCCATTGACATCAGTGTCAAAAGGGGGGAGTAAAAGCAATGGGAATGAGAGTCATTGGGGAGCAAGAAAAGAAAAGAGATATCTATCCAAGAGGGAGTAAGAATAGAGAAAGAGTATTAGTTGATGCAAATCTACTCAGTAGGAGAAAGATTTTGATTTAGAGTATAGTACAAAATAGATCAAACAACTTAGGGGGGGTTATGAAATTTAAGGTATAAGTCATGCATTTCAAAATTTTAACATTTTGACATTTTGTATAGAAGCCAAATAGACATCCATGTTATGCTCATAAGAATAAGAGTATTAATGTATGACTAAGTTTTTTTGATACTTATGTCAAAGGGGGAGATTGCTAATCACAGATTGGTTTTGACAAGTGAGTGTATATACACTTAAGTCATTTAATTAGTTCATGTTAAACAAAGTAACATATGTTGAGCACAACATATAAGTAAAAGCATGCCGAGTAAATAGTGAGTGTTGAGTCACTCATGTGCCGAGTCAATCAAGTTTCAAGAAGTTAGTATGAGTCAAGTGATTTAGGAGTTGAGCAAGCAGTGCATGATAAGTCATTCAATTTCTGAGTGACAGCATTGAAGTCTTAGTTAGTGTTGAGCACCAGGGACTTCAGATGCCAAGTAACACAATTTTGTCATAGTTGTTTGTATTGGCACAAACTACTATTTAAACCATTTTTTGGCTGACTTAATGATTGAATTACAATATTTTGTTGATAAGGATGAATCCTAAGTGGGAATCCCTATGTATTACATGCATCCAATTAGGAAAAGGGAAGGTTTAGGTGGAAATATGGATGAATCACAGTCATTAATTCATACCTAAGCCTAAGTCACGTAAGTCTTCTTAAAGGGGATAAACCCTAAACTTTTCATGATGTTCAGAGAGAGAAAAGGAGAGTTTGTATGCACAAATAGGACATTCATGGTGACTAAAGTATTATGATCTAAATTACATTACAGAATTAGTTAAAGGAGAACAGAAGAAGGAAACAGTGAATAGAAAAAGAGACATCTAATCATGAAGGATCGAGTACACATTAGTATAGAGGTGATCTAACATTAAGCAACAAAGTGCTAATCAAAAGATCAATGTTGAGGCATTCTAATAGGTGAGTCAATTAAATCTCTTAATAGAGTAGTCCTAATAGGATGTATTGAAATCCTCTAAAAAGATGCTTACTTAATTGTGATTTGAAGTCCTTTAACTAGGCACACTTCTAATAGGGTGTTGAAATCCTTTAACAGGATAAGACCTAATAGTCTTTGTAAGCTTTTAATAGGGAAAACCTTTTACAAGGTAGATCATGTTTCATGATCAAACATTGTAACCTTCATTGGATACACTTTATTACTATAGTGGTGAAGATCTTTGGGTGTCAACCCCACCCCAATCTTACCTTCTCATTGAAGGATTTTCTAGGTAATCATATCTTGTGTCATATATGTGTGAATGCTTACTTGTTTACATACTTTAGATGCATATGCTTTACATGGTATTTAGTTTAGTTATTGAATATATTAGATGGATGTAAGGTGAATGTTTTTATGGGTTAAAGTTTAAAGCAGTAATTCACAACCCCCCCCCCCTCTCAGAGTTTACCTTTACTATTGTAATTCCAACAATCCTCTCTTCTTAGGACCCCAAAATCATAGATTGGATCTCTAGTTGGCAATTTGAGACCTTTATTTCACCTCTAACCCTTGCTAATCTAGAATATAGAACAAGAAGACCTTGAAGGTTGACCTTATGGACTAGGTTGGCAAAGGTTGACCTCCTCTAGACTAGGTTAGCCTAGGCCAAACTAGGTTTACCCAAGTTGACCTAGTCCTAAATCTTTTCTGGCGATTATGAGCTTGGTGATGTTTAACTCAGATAAAATATAGCATGTGCAGTCATCACTTGCTAAATAAATTTGCCTCTATTCTAAAAATATACTATAAAAATACATTTAATCCCTCATTTGTACATAAGAAGAGAAAGGATTGAACACATATGAACACCCCAATCTAACCTAGGACAATTACAAGGTGAAAGAAAGGGTTGATTTCTTATTCTTCTTTGCAAAATGAGGTCATTATTCTTCATCAAGAACTCAAAGGAAAATATAGCAAACATGGATTTGTAAAGGGATCTCAAATATGGTTAGATTACTATAGAATTAGGGCCTTCGTATGATTTCTACATCATACTTCAGATCTAATTCTTTCCACCTTCATATATTTACTTACATGCTCACTTACATACTAGGGTTTCACTCACAAAATACATTCTTAGCATTTTAGCATATTTGCATTATATATCTACACATCTAGGATACACATATACACATTACATTTCTCTTAACAATTATTTGTGGAGGTAGAAATCATCAAAATTAGGGGTTGACTAAGGAAAACCCCTATATAGGCACCCATACACCCAAAACATGCTACAGATTTGCAAGATATTAGTGGGAGGCTTATAGATTTGAAATCTACTCTTTGAGAGATTTTTGGAGAAGTTGGTTTAGATCATCAGACAATGTCAACATAGTGGAAGGGCACCTTTTGAAGTTGGTCTAGACCTTCAGTGCTCATTTTTTGGAAATTCCTAGGTTTTGTTCATATTTTCACAAAAGTTTGCACCCTTGTTAAAAGTTTTTACCTAAGGACAACCTTGTGAAGCATGGAAACAACCTCCAAGCTATGGGACTTGAACTATGAGGTTGAGTCTCCAGAGAAGGCTGACTTACTTTACTATCAGGATGCACCTAGCTACTCTTGAAAAAAAAAAGGGAGAAGGAATGTATGAAAGAAAATCTACCTACTCTAACCTAAGGGGGTGATGCACCAAAATAGAGTGTTCAAACCAATCTCTACCCATACATGCACTTTTGAACCATCATGACACCAATGATATATAAATCCAAACTTTTTTTAACCAAACAATCACATGCAGATTAGAAAAACAAAATAAATGACACAAGGAAAATGAGATTCACTTATATATCATTTATAGGTCAAAGGGATATAGTCATGCGAGATTAAAATACCCACAATACACCAATGAAAGGAAAATAGGTCATGTACAATACATTAATGGTTGAAAATGATAAGATAGAGTGTCATACAGTCCTAAGGTAAATGGGATTTATAGTAGCATGCCAGAGCAATGCCAAATAAATAGAGGGGGTTTGACCTTAACAAAATTTACAAAATCTACCTTTATAGCTCAAGCATAATTGAGATATGTTTCCCTAGAAGCCAAACTCAGCAATTACTATAGATCTAGAAGAAATATGATCATGGAACAATCCCAGATGTAGCATAATCATTAAAACCCTAGGTAGAAGGACATTGGAAATGACATAAATGATCTTAATCAATATAAAACTCCTTAAAATGGATGATCAGATGGTGGAAGGGATGTGTTTGCATCATAATTATACCAGCATTAACTCTATAGTAGTTGGGATCAATTAGAAGATAAGATCGTGCAAGAAAACCCCATCTTTCATTATTCTTGGTTCATGAATCATCAAAGTCAGTAGGTCAACCCCATCACACAATTGGAAAATGCCATGTGGACCAACCATGTTATTTAATTTTGCCAACTCTTAGAGTCTTCACGTGTTTGACTACTTTAACCAACTAACCATGTAACCCTTTCAACTTAACTACAATGGCTTACAATACTGTCAACCTTAATCATGATGTCAACTTATCTATGCCTACCTTTCAAATTGGTCCCACTTGGACATGTAGTCATTTTTCACTTTCTCACATTGTCTAAAGATTGAGCAAGTCCATAATGCAAGAAAGTGACGATCATTGATCACCAAATGATCAATGACTATGAGAGAACCTTATTATTTTAACACTTTGCCTTTAAGTTTTTGGACCCACTAGACTTTCATCATCCACCTCATCAAACACGTAGACTCCAGACTAATCAAAGCCCACCAATAGGCTATGCTACTTTGACATATCCATGTTGTTCTAATAAGTTTTACTTTTACATCCCACCAAGGGGAATGATGTCAAAAAGTCCACATGTTATGATGTCTCTTTGTCGCATTCCATAAAAACCTTGCAACTTCATAAAGTGACAAACCAACAACCATAGATCCTCTTTGATCTAACAGTGAACACAAAAACTAGGAACATGTGGCCCACCCAACTGACCATGTTAGAGACTTAGCCAATGAAATACCCATTGTACACTAACTCAGTCTAACTCATCACCTTGTCACATTGTGGCCCACATGAGGGAAAGAGACCCATAATTTCCACATGGAAAAAAGTCACTTTCCTACATCATACATATTCTAACAATTCTTAGAATGTAGGGAAGTACCAGTTGTTGATCTAGGAAGATCTGACAGTGTATAAAATATGGGCCTATAATATATAAAAAGCACGGCTAAAAAATATAACATAAGGTTTTAATATAAAGTATTTATGTGCCCCATTTATTTGAATTTTCAAATATGTGAATGTTACTATGTTTGAATTCAAATATGGCAATTTTTTCAGGAAGGCAAAAATGACCAACAAATCTGGTGATTCAGGGAGAATACAAGCCAGCTATGCCCAGACCAATATCCTATGCATCCATTAGGCAATAGAGTTATAGAAATCGTGAAGATCTACCTAGAAAAACCCTAAAATCATATAAAACATGCCCAACAACCTCAAAATTGCCTCTCTACAACTAAAACTAGGAACCAAAACTCTCTACAACTCTGCAAAAAAACACGCGCTCAACACTTCTTGGAAAACAACAAGAATAGAAAGAAAACTATCTAACTATGTACATTTATTCACAATACAAAAATTAAACAAAGCCATTGATTTTCTTGTTAAAGTAGCTCCCTTTTCTCACCAATTAATTTCTTTTTTCATACATAAAGGCAATTGAAAGTAATCGTAAGTGTGATAAACACACGATTGTATAAAATACCTTCCTCCCAATGTTGAAAACAATGAAGCATTCCATCACTGGGGCATTACCTTTTGGATTAAAACATGCTTGCTCTTCCTTATAGAATTCCTCCTCATACTCTAGAATGAGCATGATTTGGGGAAACTTGCTAATTTGCTGCAGAGATGAATGCCTTATGCGGAATCCTCTTGGTGGTGTAGGGCTAGAGGAATCATCCTTGACCACTTGATTGTGCTCTACAATGGTAGTCTCCAACTAGATTGGGAGGGGCTCCTCTTCCTATGAAGAAAATATCTCCACCTTGTCTCCATATTATTCGTGAACCTCCTCCTATTGCTGCAATAACTCTTGATCATGTGATGCAGTGGATTGTTTCATGTCCAAGGATGAACAAAACATCTCCATCTCATCCCAAAATGTCTCAATAGAATCTTCTTTGTCTATTGCAGTAATATGCATAGGTTGAGGGATAACCTCCTACATGTCAACATGCTCCTCCTCAAGGACAAAACTATCCTTGAGGTTCTCTTTTCCATCTTCCACATCATGGAAAACTATCTATTGCAAAAAATGGTTCTTATTTCACTCAACTTGTAGCAGATCCTCATTTTTTGATAAGGGCTCAAAAGCCACAATCTATTCTTTAAGAGAAGGAACAACCTTTTCTTCTTTTTCTTCCTCAATAAAGAAGGGGAGATTTTCAAATAAGAGGATTGGATCCCTTTCCTTCTTCTCAATAGCTACCTCTTTGTGCTCCTCAGTGAACTACAACTCCTCCCTTTGTGGTTCTGTGTGCTTTGTATCATTCCCCCAAAACTTTATATTTGGACCATTAGGAGTCCATACAATTGGTCCACCTTGATATAGGGAAATAATGATAGGTTCAAGGGGTTCATGACTAACCCAACTTCCTCTTATAGGGGGTGGAGGGTTTACAATAGTAGGCTCTTGTAATGGAGGGGGCTTCTTGAAGCTTGGAATGAGATATTTCAGGGAAGGAGGGGCATCTACCTCCTTTTCATATAGAGATATTTGAATTTCAAATTGAAGTTTAGGGCAGCTTGAAATAGGGAGTTGGGGAGGGCTACTTTATCTGGAATTGGCAAACTTCCTCCTTGGAGACTCCTGCACTTCAGCCTTTTGTTCTTGGGAAAGCCTAAGCTTTACCTTCTCCAACTCCCTCATTTGTTCTTCTCTTTTGTTGATGATCCTTATCTACCTTTGCTCCTCCTCCCACTAAAAATGGGAGAGAGCTTCCCTAGCCCTTCTAAAAATTGTTGTAGTCACACTTACCACCTCACTGGTATAAGAGTCATGAAACCATGTCTCCCTGTCTCTATGCATTGCATCATCCCAAGATTTTATGAGGAGCATGAAGTAGGAAAGGTTTCCACCATATTAATCCTCATAAGGGTGAAGGACTTTTTCAAAATTTCTTCCCAAGTTGGAATAGGAAAAGGAAAGGCTTTCTATGTAGTTGTAGAGCTCCTCCATCATGGCCTCAGGAATGTTATAAGGATTGGTGGGCAATTGAGTGGGTTTTTCATAACTAGGTTGTGATTGACATAGGGAATGGGAGGAAGGAGGAATAATCTCTTCATGATATGGTGGGATAATAATTGTTTCTATGAAAGGGACTCATGAATAAAGGTTCATAAAAACTATAATTTCATATAAAACTTTGAAAAAACATAAAAGATCAAAGATGATCTTTACATACTAGCACCATGTCTGTATGAAACCAGAAGATATGCACTAGAATTGTCATGTTGTTTGATTGAATGCCTCCAAAGGCTAATTTCACTAAGCATAATGCCCAAATTTTCAATATATCAAGATCAATTGGCTAACTAGTAGACTTATGTAGCTGAAATGATTAGTCCCACCAAGCATGCCAAAAGCTATTGTCATAAAAAATTTCACCCTTGTCCAAATTTTTTAATTAAGGACAACCTTGTGAAACATGGAAACAACCTCTAAGTTGTAGTACTTGAACTATGAGCTTGAGTCTCTAAAGAAGGTTGGCTTCCTTTACTATCAGGATGCACTTAGCTACTCTTGAGAAGGAAAAGGGAGAAGGAATGCATGAAAGAAAATCTACCTACTCTAACCTAAGGGGTGATGCACCAAAATAGAGTGTTCAAACCAATATTTTCCCATACATGCACTTCTGAACCATCATGACACCAAAGATATACAAATCTAGATTTTCTTTAACCAAACAATCACATACATATCAAAAAAACAAAATAAATGACATAAGGAAAATGAGATTCACTTATATATCATTCATAGGTCAAAGGGATACAGTCATGTGAGATTGAAGATATCCACAATACACCAATGAGAGGTAAATACGTCTTGCACAATACATTAATGGCTGAAAATGATAAGACGGGGTGTCATACAATCCTAAGGCAAAGGAGATTTATAGTAGCATGCTAGAGCAATGCCAAAGAAATAGAGGGGGTCCAACCTTAAAAAAATTTACAAAAAATACCTTTATAGCTCATGCATAACTGATATATCTTTCCCTAGAAGCTAAACTCAACCACTACAACTCAAAGATTACTACAAATCTGAAAGAAATTTGATCATGGAACAATCCCAAATGCATCATAATCATTAAAACCCTAGCTGGAAGGACCTTGGAAATGATATAAAGATGCCAATCAATGCAAAACTCCCCAAAATGGATGATCAGATGATGGAAGGGATGTCTCTGCATCATTTTTCATGTCCCCTTTTCAAATAATTAAAAAAGAAAATCTTTGCTAAGGCAGGCAGGCCCAAGAAAGTGAAGTTTCAGAAAAAGGGGGTTAATCTTTGGAAACTGTTGGACTAATAAATGAAAATTATTATTAAAATAAGTTTCATTAACCTCTCTTGGACGTGAGTTACAGTTATGCCCTCTTTTAAGGGGTTTGGAGGCATTTTGGGCTCATTCCAGAACTTGATTTGGCTCATTCTTTGTTATTCTTCAGAGGCTGCCAAACCTGTGGAGAAGGAGACCCAAGAACGGGAGTTTGCAGGTTTCCAGGGAGACCCAAGAACGGGAGTTTGCAGGTTTCCAGGAAGGCTAAGGATGGGAGTTTGAAGCCATTCCATGTGCATGCTCATACAGAGTTTGCCTTTGTGCTGAACAGTGCAGATTTGTGAGTTTTCGGGTCTGTTTTTGTATGAGTTTGGTGTTTACAGTTGAGCATTTCATATCAGTTTGGGTTGCTGCTGTATATCAGACTTTTAAATGTTAAAATAGAGTGTAATATATATATTGGGACGTGATTAAACTTCTGAGATAGATTATTAGTGTTTTTGTGGTGTTTCCGGGCATATTTTGTGCTATTTCGGGAGCCCGATGAGCATAGTTTTGGTCTTACATTTTCGAGCTATTGTGTAAAGGCTATACGGATCTGGAAATGTCAATTTGTAGGCTGTTATGTTTCTGAAAGTTCTGTAAAAATTTCCATTTTCAGATTTATTAATAATTTGTGAAGTTGTGAAGCTTTTATCACTATTTTCAGCATACCCGATTTGGGGTTTCTTGAGGAATTTGGTGGATCTTTGGGATATTAGCTATTTGATTTTAAAGATCTGATTAGAGGTTGGAAATATCATAAAAAATCAGAGAAAGGGACATTTCAGTGGTATCAGAGCCATGATCTTGCCAGCCTGAGGGTTTGTAGAAGTTTGCAGGTCAGTTTTGACAACTACCCAGATCTTGCATTTCAGTTTTGAGAACTACCCAAATCTTGCATGTCATAATTTATGATTGCATGTTGCTTCTAATCAGCTGCATGTCAAAATTTATGGTTGCATGCTAATTCTAATAATTTTCATGTTAGTTCTTGGTGAATTTGGTGGTTGTAGAAGTTTGCATTTCAGTTTTGACAAGTACCCAGATCTTGCATATCAGTTTTGACAACTACCCAGATCTTGCATGTCATAATTTGGTGGTTGCATGCTTCTAATCAGTTGCATGTCCAAATCTATGGTTTCATGCTACTTCTAATCATTTGCATGTTAGTTCTTGGTGAATTTGGTGGTTGTAGAAGTTTGCATGTCGGTTTTGACAACTACCCAGATCTTGCATGTCAGTTTTGACAACTACCCAGATCTTGCATGTCATAATTTGGTGGTTGCATGTTGCTTCTAATTAGTTGCATACCCAAATCTATGGTTGCATGCTACTTCTAATCATTTTCATGTTAGTTCTTGGTGTTTGAAGAAGTTATATCCTATTGGGGTTACACTCTACTTTATCCAGAATGGACAGGTATAGTACAAAGTCTCAGAGGGAACAATCTTGGACAATTGATAGCCAGAGTCAAAATAGTAGAAAGGATGGTTATTTAGACATTCAAGATAAACTTATGAAAATAAGCCATGACATGTCTAAACAGTTGGTTGAGCACCACCGTATAATGAATGACATGTTATCTGACCCAGCTAAGGTGGATAAGTTGACTGGATTTCTATTTCGCACATTTTCTCACAAGACAGATGACACAATTCCCAAGAACTTGCATGAGGAGTTTGAGAAACTAGCTGATAGCCAGGTAGAGGTCTCAGATTCTACTCTGCCACAAGAGGTGGTGGGAAGGGATATTACACAGATTGATAGTAACAGTCAACTTGATACTCAAATTGAGACAATTGTTTACAGGTCGTCAAAGAGTGATGCCACAGGTATTCAGGATGGTATAGTTACAACAGGCAGTGACTACAGTGTAGTGGGTTCAGATGATGATTATGAGGATGTTGTTGTGCAGGATGGTGAGATACCTGGTAGAGATGAGCAGACATTGAGCATTCATGACTTTGCTGAGAAAGAGTACCAGACACAGTTAGATGCTTCATCACATGAGGTTGAGGCTGGTAGTACTTCACATGATTTGTCCAGCCAGCTGAAGGTGAACAAAGATAGTAGTGTGACTTCATTATCTCATCATGACAGGTATGTGGAGTTAGTTGGTATTGGTCATATTACTCAAGTGAGGAGTTTGCTTGAGTTACCAGTTGATTCTAGTTTACGGATATGGACTCGAGATTGTTATATTGGCATTTGGGATTCAATTGACTGGAGATCTTTAACACTTTTTGGTAGCAGTGTTTGTTTGGGTGCTATCATGGATTTGATTAGCAGATTACACGGTGTTGTCTTTTCTTGTGCCAGTATCTTGTCTGATGTTGGTATTAGTTTTTATACACCAATGTTGGGCTTTGTTCATATATCCAGTCGACCATACTTGCTGGAATGTGTTGATGATATTTCATATTTGGCAATGTGTATAGATGAGTCCCAGGATCATATTGGCATTGATGACATCCAGGAGGATGCAGTGGGTAGTTTTGAAGACTTAGTTTCCTTGGGTACAGAGGAGTTGGACAGCAATGCTAATGTTTTTGATACTCCGTATGTTGATATGAGCTTTAGATTTGATTCACAGGATATGGATGGTAATACTCTAGAGACTAGTAACTTTGAGGACACTCCTTCAGACAGTGCATCAGAGGAGGTTTGTAGGAGACAGTCAAGCCAGTGCCATCATGTGTCTAATCAGTTGAGAGTTAGTGACCAAGACATTGCTATCACTTGCCAACATTTCGATGCTGCTCGTCAGTTGTTAGCAGTTTATGGATGGGGTTCTCCTACTAGTGATGAGCAGGGAGGAAGTTATCTTTCCTTGACAGAGATCCACTCTTTATGGGAGGCTATTCGGATTTTGAGACAAAATTATATGCAGTTGGTAGCCGACAGAGATTATCTTATGGAGTGGGGCAGTACAGCATATGATGCATTGTTGTCCAAGGAAGATGAGGTGAGTGAGCTTACTGAGCAGCTTGAGGTGACTTCTGAGATTCTTGAGAGTACGCAGTTGGCTCTCAAGGAGTCACAGTTTCATTTGGCTAAGGTGACCATGGAGTTAGAGCGACTACAGTCTTTACCTGATTCTATACAGTCACAAGCTGTGGTGTTTGGTGATCCGAGGATGTCCATGGTCAAGATTGTTAGAGACAGTGGAGATGGGGATGCATCCATCCTTGATACTGACATGGGCATATTAGGTTCAATCCCACTAGAGTCAGGTTCAATTGAGTTGGGTGCTGTAGCAGATTTTTGTGGTGTGCCTGACATGGTGGTGACCTCCAGTACTAATGGCACAAAGACTAGAGATGTTGTATCAAAGACCATGTGTGATGTTGGTGAGCTGATAGTTGGCATGGTTCCTACTAGTAATACTACTCCCTTCGCAATGTCTTCAGAGGTAGTAGTCAGTTCCAACTTGGTTATTGATCGATTGCAGTTAGTTACATCTGGATTGCAATCTAAGCCACTGACTGAGATTGGTGCATTCTATCAGCATTACACTGTGAGGTTGATAATACATGACTTAGAGAAGGAGTTTTGGAGTGATGCTTTAGCAGGTGTTGTTATTGATTCTACTCCTTTGGCTATGACATCTCTTGACTTAGCTGGTGATCAGTCACAATGGGTTGTATCACTTCTTCATGGTGAGTTGTTGACTGAGGTTGGTTTTTTTTATCAACATTATATTGCAGGGTATGTAAATCAGTTAGCATTTGATCCTTGTGCTGAGGAGTTGATGGCAGACAAATTTGGTTTGGATTCCATTTCTTACTCTTTATCTTGTGATGTCTTTTCACCATCAGCAATGTATGGGAGTTATGGTTATGAGATAGTGGCCGATGATTTGCAGAGTTGTGTTGACTACAAGAGTTGTACAGTGTGTGGATTCTCCATACTTGGTACAGTTTCATTCGAGAGGGTTCACCATTGTTGCAGAGTTGGATTGTACATTCCATATAGGCCAGTGGGATGCGTTGATGGTATTTACTGTGTTGGTAGTTTGATTTGTCCACTTTACTTGGGTTCTGATGTTCTAAGAGTTTATGCCTCATGGTTTTTTGATTGTGGTAGTGGTGATTTCAGAGTTTTGTTGAGCTATAATTGTTAATTTGATTATGGATTCCTCTTAGTCATATTGCAGAGGATATTGCAGGAGCCTGTGTTAATTGGTAGTAGTATAGTTCATGACTACATTTGGGATCCAGGTGGATTGATTGGTTTATTGTTCAGCCATTGCTTGAGGACAAGCAATGATTGGGAGGGGAGGACTTGTCATGTCCCCTTTTCAAATAATTAAAAAAGAAAATCTTTGCTAAGGCAGGCAGGCCCAAGAAAGTGAAGTTTCAGAAAAAGGGGGTTAATCTTTGGAAACTGTTGGACTAATAAATGAAAATTATTATTAAAATAAGTTTCATTAACCTCTCTTGGACGTGAGTTACAGTTATGCTCTCTTTTAAGGGGTTTGGAGGCATTTTGGGCTCATTCCAGAACTTGATTTGGCTCATTCTTTGTTATTCTTCAGAGGCTGCCAAACCTGTGGAGAAGGAGACCCAAGAACGGGAGTTTGCAGGTTTCCAGGGAGACCCAAGAATGGGAGTTTTCAGTTTTCCAAGAAGGCTAAGGATGGGAGTTTGAATCCATTCCATGTGCATGCTCATACAGAGTTTGCCTTTGTGCTGAACAGTGCAGATTTGTGAGTTTCCGGGTGTGTTTTTGTATGAGTTTGGTGTTTATAGTTGAGCATTTCATATCAGTTTGGGTTGCTGCTGTATATCAGACTTTTAAATGTTAAAATAGAGCATAATATATATATTGGGACGTGATTAAACTTCTGAGATAGATTATTAGTGTTTTTGTGGTGTTTCCGGGCATATTTTGTGCTATTTCGGGAGCCCGATGAGCATAGTTTTGGTCCTACATTTTCGAGCTGTTGTGTAAAGGCTATATGGATCTGGAAATGTCAATTTGTAGGCTGTTATTTTGCTGAAAGTTCTGTAAAAATTTCCATTTTCAGATTTATTAATAATTTGTGAAGTTGTGAAGCTTTTATCACTATTTTCAGCATACCCGATTTGGGGTTTCTTGAGGAATTTGGTGGATCTTTGGGATATTAGCTATTTGATTTTAAAGATCTGATTAGAGGTTGGAAATATCATAAAAAATCAGAGAAAGGGACATTTCATCGTTGATAACCTAGTATTAAATTTGTGGTAGTTGGGATCAATCAGAAGATCAAATCATGCTAGAAAACCCCATCTTTCTTCATTCTTGGTCCATAAATCAATAGAGTCAATAGGTCAACCTGGTTATGCAATTGGAAAAAGCCATGTGAACCAACCATGTTATTTCATTTCACCAACTCATAGAGTCTTCACGTGTTTGACTACTTTAACCAACTAATCATGCCACCCTTTCAACTTAATTGTGATAGCTTACAATACTGTTAACCTTAACTGTGATGTCAACTTAACTCTTCCCACCTTTCAAATTGGGCCCACCAAGACATGCGGTCATTTGTCACTTTCTCACATTGTCTAAATATTGAGAAAGTCCATAATTCTAGAAAGTAGTGATCGTTGATCACCAAATGATTGATGACTGTGAGAGACCCTTCTTATTGCTGCACTATTCTTTTAAGTTTTTAGGCCCATTAGACATTAAACATCCACCTCATCAAACACATAGACTCTTGACCAATAAAAGCATGTCGACCAACCATGTTACTCTAATATATTCACATTGTTCTAACAAGTTTTTCTTTTGCATCCCACCAAGGGGAATGACATCACAAAGTCCACATTTCACAATGTCACTTTGTCACATTCCATAAAAACCTTGCAACTTCATAAAATTATAAAGTGACAGTTGTAGATCCTCTATGATCTAATAGTGAAGGTAGAAGCTAGGAACATGTTGCCTAACTAACTAACCATGCCAAAGACTCAACCAATCAAATGCCCACCATAAGTCAACTTAGTCCAACTCATCACCTTGTCAAATTTCAGCCCACATGATGGAATAAAAACCACAATTGGCAAAAAGTTGCTTTCCTAAATTGTACAATATTCTGACAATTCTTAGAATGCGGGGAAGCGCCAATCACTGATCTGGGAAGATCTAATAGCAGGTAAAATATGGGCCCATAAGATATAAAAAGTGCAGCAAAACAATATAACATAAGGTTTTAATATAAAGTATTTTTTGTGCCCCATTTATTTGAATTTTCAAACATGTGAAGGTTACTACATTTGAATTCAAATATGGCAATTTTGGTAGGAAGGAAAAATCACGAAAAGTTCCTTTCATTATTTTATTCTGAGATCCATGATTGAAAGTTTAGGAATACTTCAAATCTATGAGTTTTAGAGAAAAAATACATCTCCCTCAACACATTTCAAGGTGAGTACTTTACCTCTTATTTTCTCTCTTAACATATATTTACTTTAAGATCTCTATTGGTCTATTTGTGTGTATTTCAGATCTATATTTTTAATATCCCTTGTTTGTATTGCATGAACAAGAACTTTCTAGCATATTTCCTTAATGAGTTTCTATATTTTGTATTGGAATCTCTTCATCCTCTTTGGGTTTTTGCTAATCAAATGTAGGACTTAACAATAGTTATTCTTGGAAGCCCCTATTTCTCTTTTATTGAATGGCTCAAGGAGAAAGTGTTTAACTTGCCTAGTTTTATTTGCATTGTTATTATTGGTGTCATTTTCCCCTTGAACATTTTGGTGAACCCAACGTGAACCCTCCTTTTGTTTGATCTTGGTATTTAGATCTTTCTTTTATGCATTGCACTGATAAATTCAAAAATACAAAAATATATTGCATTGTTAGGATTGCTTTGTATTTTACATTTTTATGCTCTTAAGTGATGTTTCTTTGCTTCAAAATGTATGATTTCTTTCATGAGTATTTTGATGATGTGTCTATTGGTAAAATTTTAAAGGTGTCTAATAGTAAGGGTTCCAATCAAAATAATGAGATCTTCATTGAATCCATTCCTCCTATAACTTCATCTACATCTTTTACCATGAAGCTTTACAATAGTGTTATATTATGGCTTCCTATGTGTGATACTATGTGTAATATTGAACTTATGAAATTTTTACAACCTCTTATCACTCTTAAAGGATGTCCACCTCAACAACTCATTATAACTCTTAAGGATATTCCTCAAGATGATAAGTCTCTTATAGTCCTTAAAGGGAAACCTAATTACACTTCAATTGCTAACACTTATCAAACATGAAATGATCCTCAGCCAAATATTTCGATGGATCCTACACCTTTACCACCTTTTCAACCAGTGATTCCTCAAGCATCTCATTTACCTAATTCCTTTAGAAAGAAGTATGATTTGTTTGAGTAGTTAAGTGTTACTCCCACTAAGATCTCTTTATGGAAACTTCTTCAAACATCTCCTACTTATCATGAAGCTTTACAAAAACTTTTGTCTACTCTTCATGAACCTCCACCTAATCATTATAGCATTAATTATTTCTTCTAGAGTGTATGCATGTTATGCCTACTCCTCTTCAAATTGTGTTCATTGAAGATGATTTTCTACCTAATGAAGTTCAGTATCAATAGAATACTCTTATGGTTGAAATCTTATCAATAGAGATCTTATCCAGAAAAATTTAATTGATAATGGATCAGGATTGAATGTTTGTAGTTTAGATATGTTGAAATATATCAATGTATATAGGTACACTATAAAGATGGATAGTCTCCCTATTTTTGGATTTGATAACCTTTCTAAGAATTTTTTTGGATTTATAACCCTTCATGTTAAGGTCGGTCTTGTAGTATTAGATATTCTCACTCATGTAATGCCTAGACTTCTCAACTATAACATTCTTTTGGGAAGACCATGGTTACATAAAATTCATGATATTTCCTCTACTCTTTGTCATAACATTAATTTTATCTATATCAATGTGATTTATACTCTTTGTGTAGATGATTGACCTAAGAGTTGCTAAAATGTTGAATATTCGAAGGTGTTGGGATCTAAGGAATAAAAAGTAAATGAAAATATTGAAGAAAAAAATTAACCAAGTGAAGAACCTTCCTCTTCTTTATCTAAAGATAACTATGGTACTTTAGACTTTAATCCAACATTCATTAGAGAATACTAATTCTCTTATCTATCTTTGATGAAAACATCTAAACAATCTATTGGAATGTCTTAATGGGAAGAGTGCTTCTGAGAGGGGGGGTGAATCAGAAGTATTGGCCTTTTAACCACTTTTATACCCTTAATAAAATATAACTAAAATTAACATGCATGCATATAAACATTAAAAAATCATAAGAAATAAACATGCATCACCACATAACACTTGAGATTTTGGTGACCTAGAAACCCTCCAGGAATAAGAAGGTAAAACTAGGGTGGGGATGATACCCACAAAATTACTATAGCAATTGATTTCAACCACTTCTAATGGTTTGTCCTATTAAAGGCTAAAACACACTATTAAATGTGACCCTATTAAAGGATTTCTACACCCTATTAGGAGTGTGCCTTGTTAGAGGACTTAAGAACATTCAACTCAGAATGTCACCGTGTTAAAGGATTTACATAAAGTTGTTAAACCTACCTAACTCAATAGGATTTCCAAGTTCCTAATACAATTGTGAGAGAGTATTAAGATAATACACCTGATCTAATGCACTCTCTAATGTTGATCTTAGGCTCTTGATCTACTCTTCTATCTCTGATCTCTGCTAGATCTAATCTACTGATTATGTTCCATGTTCTATTCTAATCAACTAGATGTGTAAATGTCATCCTTTTCACTAAATCTTTGACACCAATGTTCTACAATAATAGGCTTTGCTTTTCCTTCTTCTTTTCGCACTTCTCACTTCTTCGTTCAATGGTGTCAAGACTCCCTTATAAAGATTAGTGGTTTGTTATGCATCCTTGGATAAAATGTTCCCGCTCAAACCCTTGAAATTCACCCATTGGTTGCATGCAATCTCCAATTTTTTGATTGGTTGCATGAGGATCACATAGGTGGATGAGAGGATTTGATCTTATCTTCTTATCCTACTATGATTCATGCATAACCATTTTACATCTTTTTTTGCAATTGCACAAACTTTCATGTTGATTCTGCATTGCTCAGACATGAAGTAATATTGATGCTCGGCACCATCTATTCCAGATTGCTCAACATCCATTGTGTTTCCTACATTACTTAGCTCCTATAGAATTACTGTGTTACTCGGCACCTATTAGTTTTCTACATTTCTCAGCTCTTGCTGATTCCTAAATCACTCGGCACATATTGGTCTCATCTACTCGGCACCTATTGTAACTTGCTCGACACATACTATCTTCTGGTCTACTCGGCACTATCTATAACTCAGTATGTGTAATGAAAATGGTTAAGTGTGTTGACTCTCATTTGTCAATCTTATTTATTTGATCAACAATCTCCCCCTTTGACATGAGTGTCAAAAACACTTAACTGATTATTCATGATCCAACCATTATATGTACATTCTTTTCTTGCAAAATTTCAAAAAAGATATTGTGAACAACAGTATACCTTACAACTTCCCCTAAGTTGATTATGTCATAAATTTTGATGTCTTGTGCCATTTATTCTTTGTCTTGTTTCTGACCTATTCTTGCCTTCTGATCCTATTATCTCCTTATTTTACTCTATGCATTTCTCCTTCTTTAATATATCTTCTCCTATCTTTAATATATCTCGCCCTTAGAATATTATCTCCCCCTTTTTGAAACTTATGTCAAAGGGTCCTAAATGGTAATGCCATGCTTGGCCAAAAATGTTTTATTTACCTCAAAGAGTATTTTGAGAGCTACATCCCACTTATTCAATGTAATATCTAATGACTTGTGTTGGATTGCAAGCTCTGCTACTAGATCAACAAGTCCTTCATGTGTAGAAATATTTGGATCCTTCTTCAGAATTGTTTCTGCATACATTTCCTCCTTATGTAATATCTCCAAATAGGGAGTGATAGAGGCTTGTATTTGTATTAGCTTTTCTTTAATAGTGGCCTCTTCTACTAATAATGTAGCTAATTCCCTCTGAGTGTGAAGCGTTTGAGCAAAATGCTTCTCACTGTGTGCAGGATTTGAGGGTAGTTGCATGCTGGAGAGCTTTAATTTGCTCTCAAGGTTCAAAAATTTTGGATTTATTTATTGTGTGAACCTGGAAAAATCACACAATTTGCTATAAAGGGAAAAGATGTTCCCTAACACAATCTTTACACTATCCAATTTCTTAGGTAGGTCAACCTATCCTAAAATTATGTTATTGGCTATCTTTTGGTTGACCTTGCCTACAAACTTCTTTTCTGACCATTCCATGAGTTTTACATTTGTATCATGGTCTTCATTATTCACTTGATCAACTATATCAAGTAGTTGCTGAAGGATTGGCCTGCTTGAAAGTGGAGGTTGTAGGTTGAATGCATCCATGAATACATCTTTGATCTCATTCATTGCCTACTTGTAGTTGTAGTCTTTCCTCAATGCCTCTTGCCTCCTTCTCTTATCCAATGCACTCTGTATTTCATTCATATTTTCTTCAATTAAATTTCTTGAATCATAATAGGGTATTTGGATTTCTTCATCAAGCTCAAGAATGCCATAATGAATTTTCCTAGCTACCTTAGTAGAAATTGAGCTTGGTGTACTAACTTTTAAGGTCAACTTGTTAGTACTTGACTGCTGAATAGGTTTGGTAGGAGTTCCTATTTTTAAAATTCAACCAAAGTTTGTATTGCAGACTACTCCTTATCATGTGTTTCTTCTTTATCCTCTTCTTCTTTCTTATCTTCTTCTTCTTGTATCATTATGGCCGAGGGTATACTCATTATCTATATTGTTATACTTTTATCTACCCCTATTGTTGCACTTGACTCTTGATGAGCTTGCATGGCAATTCTTTGTGGTGATGGAGGTGGTATAAATGGAAGTCCATTAGTTTGAGTGATTTGAGGTGTTTCTTGTGGTGGCACCTTGGCTTTTTTGAGTTTATCTACAGACTTTTGGAGATCGTCTACACTGACCAATATGGGACTTGTACACAACTGTGCTTAAAGAGTTTTTTGGTCAAGGATCTTAGTGAGATCCTCTGCAATTAGTGGATTGATGTTTTGACATGAGGTGTCAACAACATCCTTAATCTTTATGATTTCTGCAAGTGTGATAGTAGAGTGAGGAGGGCCAGGAGGTGGAAGTTGTGTGTCTTGCACACTTTGCTACTTATCAATACCCCTGTCTTCATCTTTTCCTTCCTCCTCTTCAATATTTTTCTCTACTATTTTCTCTTCTCTCCTCTTTCTTCTCTCTTTAGGTTTAGCAGTAGCTTCTTCTTTGTATTACTCTTCAAGGACATCTTCATTTTTCTTATACAAATTCTTCCATGATCTTGTGGTTTTCTGTACAACTTCTTCAATTTTGTTTTGGAGAATGGAGAATGCCCTATACTTAGGTGTAAACCTAGTGTTATGCCTTTTGACTACTTTAGTTATTTTTTCCCTTGTCAAATCAAGTAGTATGCTTGCTAAGGTTGATTCTCTCATCTCCTCCATTTTCAAATAGAAATGCCATCTGTCTTCTACAATTTTAGACAATTCCTTTGGCAATTGTCCATCAAGTTCAAGAGGTGTATACTTGAACTGTCCCATTAATGCATAGATTGATTCTTCTATTTTGTTTTTTTCCTCTTTAGTGAACTTATTGAAATCAATCTTTTTCATTTAACTTAAGTCTCCATTCCTAATCTTTTCACATAATGTATCAACTGAAGACTTAGGAGGATGTCTTACCTTTTTAGTCTGATCTTCTTCATCAGTATCAGGTTGAGCCACATATCTTTTCCTTTTCCTTGGCTCTTCCTGTACCTTCTTGGCTTTCTTCTTCTTTGTGGCTTCCTCTTTGGCCTTCTATGTGGAGGCCCTTGTTGTAGCTTTGGTTGTTGGCTTCTTAGATGTTGGCATGGTAGCTTTCTTTAGTTTAGGCTGAGGAGTAGGAGGTCCTTTTGCCTTCCTTTTGATGACTTTGCCTTTGATGGGTGCTTCCTTGGCTTCTTCTTCCTCAGCATTCTCATCTTTGTCTTCAACTTGGCCTTGTGACAATTCAAGTGGCTTTTGTTCTTGCTCATCCTCCTCTTTCTCATCATCACCTTCTTCTTCTCCTTCAGTAATCTCCTTTGCTTCACTTGCTGCACTTGTTTCTTCAACACCAAATTTCTTCTTTATCTTCTTCACTAGCTTGTCCTTCTTCTTTACTATTGTGGTTGTCTTGAGTTCTATAACAAATCTTGATTTGACAGTTTCATAAGTTGAAAATGCCTGGCTAGTCTTATCCATTTCTTTTGCAAGTAGTGTTGTGATTGCTACTGAAGCTTGGTCAACATCAAGCTCATATCCCAATGGTCTAAGCCATCTTGGTCTTGGAAGGATTGCTTGAATATAAGTAAAATCAATGTCAACAAGAAAGCATATGTCACTTACATGCTTTTCTACTAGTGAAACTGGTATCCTCATTCTTTTCTTCATTGCATTCTTGAAATCATCAAAATAGATAGACATTTGACCATCAAAACTATCTCCCATTTATGCAATGAAATCATTTATTTGATCAACAATTGTTTTGTTTGGATTCCAATTGACTTTGCATAATGAAGGAAATTCCTTCATCACGTAGAAGAACATAAAAACTAGTACTGACCCAAATTTACATTGTGCTCCTTTGGACTTTCTAATAGCTCCAAGATTTTCATTAATCTGTTGCAACATGAGTTCTACAAGGTCATAGGTGTGGTCTTTCTTTACAAGCTTATATGCCACATCCACTAGTATGCAAGGTACAATGCTCAACCTACTAGATTGATAAAACTTATGTGATATGATCCTTATAGAAAAGTCTAGAAGGGGATTAGTTATGGCATCTATGGTCATGCCTCTATTATTCCACTTTGCTCCTATGTTCTTCTCAATTGTTTCCTTTTTATCACTTCTCAATGTCTTTGGCTGATCTAGGGTTGGAAAACCTCTAACCCTATGAACCATTTTCTTAGTAATCTTGATTGGTACTTGCTCTATCCAGAATGATCCATCATGGATTCTACTAAGTATTATGCGTATCCACTTAGTTTTGAATATGATTGGAAAAACTAGGGCTTTGGTTAAACCCTTCTTTTCTATTATTGAAAATTTATCCTTCAATATACCATTGTCACAAAGTTTTTCAAAGGAATTAAAGATTTCCAACTCTCCTATGGCTCCTATTTTGCAGTTATAACACTTACGCACATCCTGAACCATAACAAATTTTTCAGGAATGGCGGATAGGGCACCAGTGGGATCATTTTTATATGCAACTTTTTGGATTGGCCTAAATTTAGGTTGCTTAACCTCGTTGCTGACAAGTTGAATTTCATGGCACTCTTTCCTTTGGGTCAATTTTGAACTAGATGCCATTTTTAACTAAACTAAGGTTTTAGGATTTAAAATAAATTTCTAAAATTGTAAAACTCAGCACCTAAAGGAAAATACCTTGTTAAATGCTTAGATTGCTTGGGTAGATGCTGAATCACTGCAAATCATTGGTTGAATGCTTGGAAATTTCTCAGTCATGCTCTTGGTAATTGCTCTTTATTTGAATGGCTCAAAATGAATTATTTTTTTCCTTTAAGCGACTTAAAAACCTTGCATTAAATGCATTTTTGCACCTTTACCTGTCACTTAGCTTCCAAAGGTTTTCCAACTCGACATCCACTCAATAGCTATTCTCACTCAGCATCTACTAACTTTGCTAATAACTCAGCTTCCACTTGACTACTTAACTTGGCTTCCAAAGCAATTTTACTTAGCAACCAAAGATAACTTAGCATCATCATTCAAGTTTTGTCTTAGCATCTTATCTCATGCAAATTTATACTTTGCAATGCTTCATCATGGTTTAGGGCTGATTTATGATACTTCCTTATATATATCAGCCCCATAGGCTCATCTTGTGATTAGTTGGATGAGATATGATCACTTGACCTCTTGGATGAAGTGACCCTTCCATTGGATGTACTTGGTCCATCCTTTTTCTACCATGTCTTCTTTATGTCTGTTATGATGTGTGCCTCCTCATCAAATTTTTCTTTGCCCTTATTTACTTCAGTCTTGGGTGCCTTGGCCTTTGTTGGACACTTCCTGCTAACATGTCCAGTTTTCAAGCAACTAAAGCAAGTAGTTTGGTTCAACCATCTTTTATAGTTCCCCTTGAAGTGTGTTCTTATGTAGTTCTAGGGTATATGTCCATACTCTTGACAATAGTGATAGCTTTGCCTTATATTGTAGTCCCAATTGTAGTGGTGTACATAGTTGTCCCTCCTTACATGTTGATTTGGTGTCCACATATGCTTTGATCTACATTCAAAGGCTCTATGTCCATACTTTTTGCAATTGTGGCAATGTCCATCAAATCTTTGTGTCCTTGTGACATTAGACCTACAGCCTTGTGTTATGTGTCCTTGCTTATTACACTTGTGATAGTAACCCTTGCTTTTGGGTGTGTTTGGTTGATTGATCCTTCTACTCCTACAAACATTAGCAGTATGCCCCTTTTTATTATAGTAATGATAAGTGGGTTTAGAATCCTTACCTTTATCACTTCTTTTCTCAGCACTCTTTGATGATTCCCCAACTTCAATGCTGATGTATCCAAGTCTTGATGTATCATGGGCTGATCTTGGGGATTTCAGTGACTGTTCAAAGTACTTGATAGCTTCACTTGACTTGTTGAGATTCTTAACTACTTCTTTTTCTCTCTTTAATTCATTCTGCATCCTCAAAGTAGAGATCTCAATATCTTTCATATTGAGTTCATGATGAAGATTCATCAGTTGGGCAAGTGTATCCATCTGCATGTTTGAGATCCTTGTTAATTTAGTACATTTTTCTTCAAGTCTGTTTGCAAGATTTCTTTTTTCATCTTCCATCATGACTCTATCCTCAACTTCTCTTTTCTTTTGTTCAATGATTTCACATAGCATCATGCCCTGTGATTCATACTCTATCTTAAGAGTTCTTATCTCTTCTGCTTGAACTCTGTTTTTCTCCATCAGTTCTGCTATTGCTACATCAAATTCTTTTAAATCTCCTTTGGAAAATAATTTTGCAGTGTAAATCTCCTTGTAGTAAATATCATTTTCGACTATAGCTATTTCATTCCTTCTTTTTAAGGATTTTCTTAATTCCTCTCTAGCTTCCTCTACCTTGTGTAAAGCGAGATGCACATCTATCACCTGGTTCTCAATGATCTTCCCAAGTTTGAAGACTTCCATCTTCAGATCTTTTCCTCAAGCTGTTAGGCTTCTTCTTAAGAGAACGTAGCTCTGATACCAATTTTTGGAATGTCTTAATGGGAAGAGTGCTTCTGAGGGAGGGTGAATCAGAAGTACTGGCCTTTTAATCACTTTTATACCCTTAATAAAATATAACTGAAATTAACATGTATGCATATAAACATTAAACAATCATAAGAAATAAACATGCATCACCACATAACACTTGAGATTTTGGTGACCCGAAAACCCTCCAGGAATAAGAAGGTAAAACTGGGGTGGGGATGATACCCACAAAATTACTGCAATAATTGATTTCAACCATTTATGATGGTTTGCCCTATTAAAGGCTAAAAAACACTGTTAAATGTGACCCTTTTAAAGGATTTCTACACCCTATTAGGAGTGTGCCTTGTTAGAGGACTTAAGAACATTCAACTCAGAATGTCACCCTGTTAAAGGATTTACATAAGGCTATTAAACCTACCTAACTCAATAGGATTTCCAAGTTCCTAATACAATTGTGAGAGAGTATTAAGATAATAAAGCTGATCTAATGCACTCTCTAATGTTGATCTTAGGCTCTTGATCTACTCTTCTATCTCTAATCTATACTAGATCTGATCTACTAATTATGTTCCATGCTCTGTTCTGATCAACTAGATGTGTAAATTTCATCCTTTCCACTAAATCTTTGACACGAATGTTCTACAATAACAGGCTCTACTTTTCCTTCTTCTTTTCGCACTTCTCACTTCTTCATTCAATGGCATCAAGACTCCCTTATAAATATTAGTGGTTCGTTATGCCTCCTTGGATAAAATGTTCCCACTCAAACCCTTGAAATTCACCCATTGGCTACATGCAATCTCCAATTTTCTGATTGGCTACATGAGGATTGCATAGGTGGATGAGATGATTTGATCTTATCTTCTTATCCTACTATGAGTCATGCATAATCATTTTACATATTTTTTTACAATTGCACAAACTTTCATGTTGATTATGCATTACTTGGCACATGAAATAATACTGATGCTCAGCACCATCTATTCTGGATTGCTCGACATCCACTGTGTTTCTTGTGTTACTCAGCTCCTATAGAATTATTGTGTTACTCAACACCTGTTAGTTTTCTACATTACTCATCTCCTGTTGATTCCTGAATCACTCAGCACATATTGGTCTCATATGCCCGTCACCTACTGTAACTTACTCGGCACATACTATCTTCTGGTCTACTCAGAATGTGTAGTGAAAATGGTTAAGTGTGTTGACACTCATTTTTCAATCTTATTTATTTGATCAACACAATCTAAGGATGAAAAATTAGTTCGAACTCCTCTTTCTAGAGAGTTGAGTAATAACTTTACCGCAGCTTCATCTAAGGAAACCATTAAAACTATTAAACTAGATTTTCAAGAGGTAGTTTCTTATTAATCTCCCTAAACTATTTCTGACATAGTTGATCATTATGGTCCTAGATACTATTTTCTTCCTAAGCATGGGTTTTATGGTCAAGGATGTGGAAAAATTGATCAAGGAATACAAGTTCCTTTATCTAATAATGGTTGTGAGCATATCTAGGTTTGGGATTTCATCCTTATAAGAAACCCTTCCTTATTTCCAAATGTGAATCATATTTGTAGTGGTCTATTAATTTATCAAACCCACATCTTATTACTTTTTATCAATCACCTTCCTTGGATATTTTCTCCTCTAGTGATGCTTTAACTAACTTTTTAGGTGCATATGATGATTTATGTCCTTTCCATCTTAATAAGAGAAAACCTTAGTTTTTAGATATTAATGGATATTTTGGAGAAGAAAATGAATTAGAACTATATATTGATCCTCTTCCTCTAATGCAAGAAGCGCAGAAGAGAAATCTTTTGATCATTGAGATGATAGATGTGCTTGTTGATTAGGATTATTCTGAAAAGGTTATTAAGATTGGAAAATATTTGGATGAAATAGAACAAAAATATCTTACCCAGCTTCTTTTATTATTTTCTAATATCTTTCCTAGAAATATTTTGATATGTCTGGCATTGATCATAAAATTATCACTCACAACATAGTTTTGGCACTTATTGGTAAAATTGTCAAGCAGAAAATTCATAAAATAATTCCTAGCCTCACTCTTCTTGTTAAGGATGAGATAGAGAAACTCTTAGACACTAGCTTTATATGTCCTATAGTTTATTCCCCTTGAACTTCTAATATTGTGGTTGTTAGGGGTGAAAATAAGATAAGGATGTATACTAACTTTTGTAACTTAAATATGGCTTCTTTGAAAAAGAACTTTCCTTTACCTAACATTGATATGATAGTGGAATCAAGTGTTGGACATGTGTTAATATCTTTTATGGATAGATTCTCTGGTTCTAATCATATTTTTATTCCTCCTTATGATCAATATAAGATCTCTTTCATTACTCCTTAGGTAACATTCTATTTGGTAATGATGCCTTTTGGATTAAGAAATATGAGTGCTACTTATCAATGTGCTATAACTTTGATTTTTCATGACTATATGCATTAGATTCTTGAAGACTATGTGGATGACATTCTATCATATTCTATGAAACATGATGAACATATTCCTACTCTTAGATAGATATTTAAGAAAATAAGTAATTATAATATGCATTTGAATCTGTGAAAATGTGCCTTTAGGGTTGATAATGGAAAGCTCCTAGGGTTTATTATATATAACATAGGTATTGAGGTAGATAGAGAGAAAATTGATTATATTGTCAATATGTCTCCTCAAAATATCTTGCATCTTTGTAGCTTACAAGGAAAGATACAAGATATCTAAAGGTTTATTTCTGACCTAGTAGATAGTACCATTCCTTTCACTTCCTTTCTTAAGAAACATTCTACTTTCTCTTGGAATGAAGATTGTAAGATACTATTTGCACAATTTAAGGATTATCCCACTAATCCTCCTATTTTATGGTTGACTCAACCTAATAAGTTATTCTTTCTTTCCACTTCTTCCTCTTCTAAAGTGTTGAGTGTTGTCTTAGCTCAACATAATAAAGATGGTAAGGAACGTCATGTTTATTACATAAGTTGTACATTGATTGATTATGAAATACGCTATACTATAATTGAGAAATGATGTCTTGCTTTAGTTTTTGCTTGTCAAAAACTCAAACATTACCCCCATTAATGGAGAAGTTGATGTTTGCATGAAGTTTTATCCTTTGAAGAATCTCTTTTCAAAAACATATTTATCTTGACAACTTGCTAAATGGGTCATTCTCTTGATAAAGTTTGAGTTAAAGTTTATTTCTCATAAATCTATTAAAGGGTAAGCCTTGACTAATCATTTCGATGAGGCTCCTTCTCCTACTTCAACATTGGAATCTATTTAGTTACTTGATAAATTTGTCTTACCTATTGATATAGATGAGACATGGGAGTTATACTTTGATGGATCTAGATGTTGAACTAGATTCAGAGTTGGTATTATATCAATAGCCCCCATTTAGAAAATATATTCCTTTGTCTTACAAGCTCACCTTCTCATGTACTAACAATTTTTTTTTAGTATGAAGCCCTCATCGCTGGTTTAAAAGTGGCTTTATCCTTACACATTAAGCATATTAAATATTTGGCAATTCATAACTTGTCATACAATAGATTAATGATACCTATCAAGCTAAGAATGATAAACTAACTAGGTATCAAGATTCAACTATTGACTTGCTTGAAAAAAATGTATCATTTTCTATTTTGAACCTACCTTGGAAGGATAATTGGTATGCTAATGATATGGCTAGTACAATATCCCTTATTACCCTAGAGGAAGGTGTGTTATATTTTCATTTCATAATTCATACTCTGTCTGAACCTATGATTTCACATGATACCTAATTAAATGTAACATATCTTAATTTACATTTAGATGAGTGGTATTCTCACATTTATCAGTCTCTTATTTAGATGGATCATTCCCTAAGTCAACAACTAGGAATTCTAGGAGTAGAATCTAGAAGCTTGTGGATCACTATATCATTATTGTTGATGTTCTCTACAAAAGATCTTATGGTGTTTTTCTCCTTAGATGCCTTAGTAAAGCTGAAATCCCTGTAGCTTTGCAAGAAGCTCATGCCGAATCATGTAGGGGGAATTTTTCCAAAAAATCTCTAGTTTAAAAACTCCTTCGAATGGGATATTATTGGAAAACTATGAAACAAGATTCATTTACCTTTGTCAAGAACTATTCATAGTGTCATCACCATAACAATATTATGCATGCTCCTACCTACACTTTATGTTCTCAAGTTTTTTCATGGCATTTCAGTGTGTGTGGTTTTGATCATATTAGTATTATTTCTCCTCCCTCTTCTCATGAACATACATATATCATTACCACTATAGATTACTTCACTAAGTGGGTAGAGGTTGTGTCTCTTCACTCTACCACTGTGAATGTAATTTGTAACTTTATTCTTCAAAACATTATTGCTAGATTTGATATTCCTATGGCTATCATTTTGGATAATGGAACTCAATTTAAAAATAAGGAAGTTAAAGCCTTTTTGGATAAATGTCACATTCATCCCCATTTCTCTTCTCCTTACATCCCTCAATCTAATGGACAAGGTAAAGCTTCTAATAAGGTTATCAAAAATATCGTTCAAAAGATAGTTAATAAACATGCTAAGGATTGGAACACGTAGTTGGTTTATACTTTATGGGCTTATAGAACTAGTGTCTGAATGGTGACTAGAACATCTCCTATAACTTAGTGTATGGGGCAGATGTGATAATACCTTTAGAATTATAAATTTATTGTTTGAGAGTTTCTTTCAAAGGTATAATTGACAAGGATACTTTTCAAGAACAACATTTACAAGAGCTTCAGATGTTGGATGAACAATGAATCAATACTCTAGAACACATCATGGCTTATCATAAGACAGTGAATAGAAGATATAATCGTAAAGTGATTCAATGCTCTTTTTGGTAGGTGATTTAGCTGTTAATGAAAATCAAAGCAACATAAATGCCTTACTAGGAGAAAGGAGAAATTTTAGTAATAATTGGTTAGGTCCTTATATTAATATATATGTATGTGGATATGGTGCATACAAAATTTCTGATATAAATGGTGTGCCTTTTAAGGAACCTATTAATATTATGCATTTATGTCATTATTATGTGTAACTATTCATTCTTCTTACTATGTGCTTACATTTTTTCTTTTCTTTAAAAGTCATCTTTAAAATGCTAAGTACATTCACTTATTTTCTTTTTGTTTTCTTTTTTGTAATTAATTATAAAAATTATTCATAAAGAGGAGTAGAAAAACATATTCATCATATATATCATTAAACTATATTGGTATACATAGCATGCATTGGATAGAAAATTTACCCTATATCAAAATAGTGTAATTAACTCTCATCCATAAGATGGTGAGATCTTGATCTCTCTACCCTGTGATAAGATGGTGGGGTAGTCCACCGAGTAGTCAACACATGCATATGACTCCTATATGTACTTCTTGAAGGATTTGAGCAAATATGCAAATCAAATCCACAAGCCCTTGAATACCTACATGCAGAAAACCTGTCACAAAGAAGAAAAAGACAATAAGAAGAAAAGATTTGATTTGAAAACATGAAAATTGTATATTTAGCAATAGAAGAGATTATAAAATACGAAGAGATCAATCCTTATAAAAGGAGATCGAAACCCGAAAAGGGTAACCTAATAAGTTACAAAAGGTAACCTAAAGGTGAAAGTTATTTAATAATTATTAATTAATTATTAAATAGAGAAAGCTAAAAAATTCATAAAGAGAAATCTTAAGGGACAAAAGGTAATTTAATAAATGAAACTAAATTAACCTTTTTCTCTAACACCCCCCTTAAGATGAGCAACAATGTAGTTACAAACAAAGCAGAAAGAGCAAGGAAACTACAATGCTGAAAGAAAACTTGGGTCTTGGCAACAAGGCCTAATGAGGTACCCAATCACAACAAAATCTCTGTGAAATGGAGAAATAGAGAAAACCCAGTAGGAAAAACTTTACTCCAAAAAGAGATAGCTAAAAAATCTAGTGAAGGACTAAAGAAGCCTCCAACTAGAGGAATGTCCCTGAAAATAGGAACAAAGAGTGGTCACGAAGAACATCACTAAAGCATGTACAAGCTATAAAGCTCTATTGAAAGATGACTACTAATCTAAAGAACCTCCACTAAAATAGAACTTGACCAGGTAGAGAAGACTGTAATTTGTATCGAATCAAGAGACAAACAACTAAACTCAAAAATATAGATGGCATAAAACACCAAAACCTAAAGAGATGATCAATCGAACCAAGGAAGCATGAGAAACAATAATAGAATCCCCCCTAATGTAGACAGGGTGAGGTGACATGCAGCTAAGAAAGTGGACCAAAAAGAATTGCAAGTCAAGGAACTGTGATCAAGATCCATAAAAGAGTACATATGTGTGTACTAAGGTGATCAATCTCAAACATGTCATGAGGCTAATGTCACAGAAGGGACACTCACTGGATAAAGGAAGATGGCAAACAAAGGCAAAATATCAACCCCCCATGGCACTTTATCAGAGTAGTGCATGTACAATAAGGCAGAAGATATGGGGAATCCCAAGAGTACAATAATCTGTACAAGTTTCCTTATATGACACTACTTGAATCAAAAGGAAAAATAAGGCAAACAACTAAAAAAAATATAGATACAGTATGGCACTTTATCTCAATGCATTTACAAGAATGCATACAAATGATGTCTAAATAGACAAAAAAGAGACACAAGACTGATACAAAAGATAGTACAAGTCATGATGAATCATCTAAAGCAACAAAATTGATCCTTAGACCTAAAATAACTAGGATATCCACCAGAATGCAAAAAAATAGAAGACTAAATAGAATTTTCTTGGAGCAGAATCTAGAAAAACAACTAGCATCACTAGAAAGAGCTTAGAAAGAGCTTTCCAATGATATAAAGAATTCCCAAATCGGAGATCAAATGCTCAAGATATGTCTCCCAAAGTGCAAAACTAAACATCCAGCTTTGACTACCAAAATAGGCAACCAAACTACATCAAAAACCAAAAACATCTACACCAATGTCTTTATCTTAGAACCAACTTTTTGGCACATTTTTTGAATCAAAAAAATATGTTTGTATGCTCAAGTTATGGAAGAAAACTAACAGGGCCCCTGGAATGCAAAAAATATTTTTTTTTTTAATAATAAAATAAAAACCTTGCACCACCCCTGCACCACCGGCAGAGTGGCAGTCGAACAGTGGCTAGGTAGAGGGAGACAAGCCACAAGGCAAGGCTATAGTGGAGTTGCGACGAAGCCACTATGGGCCACTAAGCAGTAACTACCAATGGTTCCACTACGATTAGTTAACTGCCATGGTTAAAACCATTTTTTTAATTTTTTTGCACTTCTTCGTTAAAAAAACCTACGTTGGAGTGTGTGCAAAGGTCGTACAGCCCTATTGGGAAAAAAAAATTTCCTCCCAGGTCAATGTTGTCCAAAACAGACAAAATTTATATGGAAACGAGGGTTTTAATGTCTTCTGAATCCATCCATGACATCTATTTGGCCTCAAGCAGCTTTGAAAATTAGTAACCTCCTTAATTTTTTTAGAAAATATCTTAAAAAAATACCATATCTAATCTACCAAACCCTTGTTCTTTCTTTTCTCTAAATATAAAACAAGCTATAACAAATTTGGCTTCAATAACATGAAGGATTTGAGCAAATACAAAAATCAAATCCACAAGCCCTCGAATACCTACATGCAGAAAACCTATCACGGAGAAGAAAAAGACAAGAAGAAGGAAAGGTTTGATCTAAAAACACAAAAATTGTATATTCAGAAGTAGAAGAGATTATAAAATACAACATAGAGATCAATCCTTATAAAAGGAGATCGAAACCCAAAAAAGGTAACCTAATAAGTTACAAAATGCAACCTAAAGGTGAAAGCTATTTAATAATTACTAATTAGTTATTAAATATAGAAAGCTTAAAAATGCATAAAGAAAAATCTTAAGAAGTAAGAAAAGATATTTTAATAAATGAAATTAGATTAACCTTTTTCTCTAACACTCCTATCTAATTTCCTATGAGATCTACACAAGTGCTCACATAGCTAATGTAGCTTATAGCCTTGTTAATCTAGCTACTATCACATCAACTATAGCTCCATTGCTACATGTGTGAAAATGTATGAGTGGTGTTTGGGATTTTGTCTCCTTACATATCATATCTATGAAGTGGAAGGATTCCTTGCCTCTGTAGTCATGTCAATCAGGATATCCCTTATAAAGGATCTGCACTCCTTCGTACTAGTTACACAAATTACATGTTCATTAGTCATTCATCATGCATCAATATTTTTTCATATATTAGTTTTGCACAAATTTTCATACCTAGATCTCCTTCTTGAAACCTAGGATCTATATCTCAGATATGGGTAGTTGTTGGTGGTCAACTCAACCCTCTACGCTCTACTTGTTTGGTCTAAAAAGGAGGGGTCTTGGTCTGACCTTGTGGTGTATAGGATCATAGTAATATGGTTTCTATAGGAGATGACATCCTCTCTAGTTCTCTCACACTTACTAATAGTGTATCCTCCTCACCCTTAACCTCCATCATCTCTTTCTTTTGTGAAGGGTCATCATCATCATCACATGTATCATCATCATCCTCTCCTTGTGATACTCTAAAATAAGGACCCAGATCACCTATTGAGTAGTCATCTAGAAATATGGATCTCACACCCTCAACATTGAAATATCGTGGATAGTCTCTAGATAATCCTACATCCTCTAATATAGGAAGCACCTCAATTTCATTTGGGCCCTTGGTATCTTTTAGTGTCACATCATCTACTATCAAATAGTGTTTGGTCCTAAGGATATCTATGTATCTAGTCTTGTATGGATATCGGAGGATAGATGGAGGAGGACCTTGATAAAGACCAAATTGTCATAGAGCTCTATCATAATAGTAGAGAACTACTATGTACTCATGATATCCCTCTAAAACCCTTTGCCTCTACATCCATCTTAGTTGTACTCTTGAGTCCAACCATGCTATCATGAGACACTAGGGTTTCTAAGTAACATCAGTATATATCTCCAAACTACTAGGAATGGTTGAGTGCATAACCATATACTCTTAGTGACTCAGTTGATATCTGAGTAAGGAACCTTGGTGGCCTAGTGTATGTGAAGTTTTTAGATGACCACATGATTAAGAGAGTGCATGTCATAAGACTATTTTAATGGTACCTCAAAAAAATCCCTAGCTCATAGTACAAATGTGTTATCATGCTTTGTCCCCCATGTATATATATGTTACTATCTATCCATATGCCTAATTATATGTGTTAGAGGAGTTGAAAATATCATACCATTTATGTCAGGTATGACAGTAGTGTCAGAAATGCATAGCATAATCTTCCCAAGAAGATTGGCTTGGCTAAGGATGATGCCCTTCAAGAATACCTAGTCTGGTCTTTGTCTCTCAATATGGTATACCCATGTGATAATCAAAATCTATCCTGGTCTTTTTGCTTGATCTTTGTCCTCATGGTCTCATTGTTAGTCCATAAATTGGTAGGTGCAAGATCCAATACACATCCTCTAAAGCGATTATCATCTCTCCCACTAGTAAGTAGAATGAGCATGAAGTCTCATCTTGTTTGTCCATAAATGCTAGTAGCATAACCCTAGGGAATCTCACATATGGTTATTATGCTACCCAATATAGACTTGTATCCCTAATTATCTAGATATCTACTATTCCCTAATCTTGGATGTTATCTTAAATGTATATAATCACATCTGACATGTAGTGCTCTCTCATAACTAGTAGATCTTGTAGAGGAATCACAAGAGATCTATCAGTTCAACATATCAAACTCTACAATCCACTTAGTCTACATCTGGACTAGGTTGACCTCTTAGTGACAAGGATGACTTCCCTAGGACTAGGTTGACCTTCCCAGGGACTATGTTAATCTCCAAGGGATTAGGTTGGCTTTCCTCTAGGATAGGTCCACATGACCTTGGGGAACCCTAGGTACCCTAAGGACTAGGTTGATTAGACCTAGGACAAGGTCAACCTACTTCTAAGGACCCTAAAAATCACAAATATAGCTAGATTCTACAACTACATAAGAATAAATGTGGAAAAATAATAAATGATATAAAGGAAGGATCTGATGCTTACCTCCTCAAGCATAGAATTATCTATCACATCCTCTCAAAGAACCTCCATCTGTGTGGGTTGTAGTTGCTTCATCTTTGGCATCTCTTCCTTCTTATTCCTTCCTTCAAGCACAAGGTAACAAATGATACTTCAAAAGGTAACATGAACTTATATAATACTATTTTAGGTTACATTTTGTATGTCTTACAAAACCCTAAGTTGTAAAGAAATATGCCTATTTACTCTTTCCATCATATCTTAAGCTTGCTAACTCAGATTTCCTCCTCGTCATAGTGTTGGAATTGTGATTTGGTTACCTAAGCTTCCAAGATCCTCTTAGAGAATTAAAAGTTCATCTAGTAGTCTTTTAAGGGCTTCTTGTCATCATCTTTTATCTATAGTTCATTTCATTAAGTGTGATCCCTTATTTCACCTTTTCTAAATAGCCATGCTAAAACTAGGGGGTATGACTATCCATGAGCTTCACCATCCTCCTATAGTAAGTTATAGTTAATTTCTTATTTATCACTAATGTTTGGTTTTGCAAGATGTGATTACTAATGTTTTCTTGTAGTATTTGTGCATATGGAATTTTATATTTTCTTTTTACAAGTTATGATTATGTTTTCTTACTTTAGCTTGAATGTGCACATAGTGTCAGATCTTGCTAAAGTGGGGGATAAATGTACAATCTTAAATTAGATGCACTTAAATTTAAGACCCTTTAGATTGATATAGGAGCATCCAAGGTTGCACTTCTATCCTACTCATCTTTGTGTATTCTGTAAGTCATTGCCAAGTTGCAATTGTTGTTGAGTTCCACTATTGGCTTAGCATAGTGATTGTTCAATTTAATAGTGGCCAAGTTCCTTGTGATGGTTAAGTTCCTACTTTGATTGAGTTCTATGGTTTCTGAGTTCCTTCAAGTGTCAAGTGAGCTTGTTGGTTTTTTGATGCCCATTTCCTTTTTTGACCGAGTTTGTCTAATATTACTTCCTAGTATAAACTAACTTAGTTATTTAATTCAAATCATGAATTTAATGTAAGGATATCCATTGGGATGTGTCTAGACCATTATGAGGTTAGAATTCTCTTATTTAAAGATCTAGAATCTTTTGTAAGTCATTTTGACAAGTACAAGTAAATGTGTCTAGGCTTAGGTTAATTAAGAGATTAGAGAGTTGGGAAAGAAATGTGGATGATCATAGATGAGTGAGTCTAGAGTTAGAATTTGTAGAGATCATAGATCTTGAAGTTGTAATTTTTAACATCTTTCATTGGATGAAACCCTAAAAGCCTCGTACCTAGGCATATCTGTAGATAATTTGATAAACCAATAAAGATATTATTGTTTCTTCTCTCCTTGGTGTTGTTCTCTATTATTTTCTTTCGTTGTATAAACTCTATAGGGAATTTGGACAATTAGGCATTCCTTTGGCCTTATTTTCCATCCATCCCTATATTAGGTGGCATTATAGCTTTAGGTTTTTCCTTGTGAAGATTGGATCATGTAGAACTCTGATTAATTTTGTTTATAGGGTAGCAGATCTGTAGATTTGACCTATAACTTGTGGAGGGTTATGATCTTGTAGGAACTATTGAAAAAATGGTTTGAGGTAGAGGAATTATTAATAATATGATATTGGACATATTGAGATAGATTATAGATAGATTAGATGTTGTGGAGATAGCCCAGAGGAGATGAGCACATCTTGATGATGTGAGTGATAATGAATCAATAAAACCAAACCCTAATCCAGAGCATGAAGATCAAGATGAGGAAATATTATTGAGTGTATTGTCTAAGGAAAATTCAAAGCCTATTAAAGAATTTGTTCCTTATTATGTAAATTTGGATACCAATGTTTCATTGGATTGGATTTCTGATATGGAGAAGTTCTTTGAGTTTGAAAGCACTCCTAACAATAGGAAGGTGAAGATTGCAATCACTAGGTTGAAAGGTCATGCCTCACTATTGTGGCAGCATTTGCAAACTAATAGATAGAGAAGAGGAAAATAAAATATTAGAACCTAGTTAAAAATGGTGAACAGGGTGAAGAAGAAGTTCCTTCCTCTTGTTTCTATGAGTGGTTGGTTATACATTTTCGTTTGACTAATGCACCAAGTACTTTAATCATATTGATGAATGAAGTTCTCAAAATATTTTTGGTTAGGCTTTTTATTGTTTATTTGGATGATATTCTAATATTTAGTAAGAGTGAGGAAGAACATCTTTAGCATATTAGGAAAGTGTTACAAAGGCTAAAAGAGGAGAACTCATTGATTAATTTAAATAAATGTTCATTCGTGCAAGAGGAGATTGCATATTCAGGATTTATAATTTTAGCTTATGGTTTGAGAATGGATATTAAGAAGTTTAAATAAGTTTTGGAGTGGCCTACACCTAAGAATGTAGGTGAGGTAAAGATCATTTTGTGGTTTGGCTAGTTTCTATAGAAATTTTATAAGGAATTCTAGTTTTGTTTGTAATGATATGATTGAGACTATAAGAAGAGACAAAAAGGATTTCAAGTGGACACATGGAGCTGATAAAAGCTTTTAGATTTTAAAACAAAAGGTTGATGAGTTACCTATATTGGCCTTACCTAATTTCAATAAAGTATTTCAAGTTGAGTGTTATGCAAGTGGTAGTGCAATAGGAGCTATGTTAAGTCAATAAGGTAAACCTATTGTATTCTTTTTTTAGAAATCAAATGATGTTAAAAGGAAGTATTGTGTGTATGATCAAGATTTATATGCTATTTTTCAAGCCTTTTAGAAGTGAAGATTTTATTTAATTCCTAAGGATTTTATGTTGTATACTAATCATAAAGCTTTACAGTATTTAGGAAGTCAACAAAAGTTGAATCAAAGACATATGAAGTGAGTTGAGTACTTGTAGAGTTTCACATTTGTGATCAAGCATAAAAGTGGAGTCAATAACCAAGTTGTAGATGCATTAAGTAGAAGAGTTTCTTTATTGACCAAGATGAATGTTGGTATTCTTGGATTTGATGAGATGAAGGAGTTGTATGACACTAACCCTAATTTTTATGAAGCATAGAGAGAGTGTAGAGCATCAAACCTATCAGATCAATCAAGTAAGTACAAAGATTATTTTATTCAAGAAGGTATGTTTTTCAAAGGAATCATTTGTGTATACCAAGAAGTTCTATGAGAGTTAATTTGATTAAGAAAAAAATTGTGGTGGATTGGCTGGACATTTTGGAATTGATAATACATTGAGTTTTCTTAAGGAGAAGTATTATTGGCCACAGATGTATAGGAATGTTCAAAAGTTGGTAAGGAGTAAGTGAGAATACTAGATTGTATACACCTATTTCTATTCAGGAGGAACCTTGGAGTGACATCTATGAGGATTTTTTTCTTGGATTACCTAAGACATCGAGATAGTGTGATTCCCTATCTATTTTTGTGGACAAGTTTTCTAAGATGGCACACTTCATACCATGTAAGAAGACATGTGATGCGGTGCATGTTGTAGAGTTTTTCTTCAAAGAGATTGTTAGATTGCATGGATTACCAAGAAGTATTATCTCTGATAGAGATAGAAAGTTTGTTGGTTATTTATAGAGGACTTTTTGAAAGAATATGAATACTGAGTTGAACTTTAGTTCTACATTCCATCCATAGATAGATGGATAGAAAAAGGTTGTGAATAGAAGCTTGGGTAACTTGTTGAGATGTTTAGTTGGAGATAAGGTGATCATTTGGGATATGGTATTAGCACAAGTTGAGTTTTCATATAATAATTATGTGAATAGGAGTACTAGGAAAAAACCTTTTCATATTGTTACTAGAATGCAACCTAGAGGTATATCATATTTGATGGATGTTTCTAGTGAAGAGAAGATAAGTGTTGAAGGGGAAGTATTTTCTGATTTTATGAAGTATTTGCATGAGGAAGTGAAGTTAAGGTTGGAACAAAGTAATCAAAAGTATAAGGGGAATGAAGAAAAATCTAGAAGACATCATGTTTTTAAGTTTGAGACAAGGTGATGGCTTATTTGAAGAGAGGTATATTTCCTTTTAGAACATACAATAAGCTGAAAATGAAGAATTTTGGTCATTCTAGAATCTTGAGGAAACTTGACTATGGTAATGCATATGAAGTTGAGTTACCTAATGACATGGAGATATCTCATATACTAAATGGTGCTGACTTTTATAAGTATCATGAGTCAAATGATGAATTTTTTTTACCAAATGATTATCCTAAGAAGCATAGTGAAGAGGTTGAACAAGCATTGGACCAGAGAGTTGGTAAAAGCACAAGAGGAAAGGATTACTATGAATATTTGGTGAAGTGGAAGAATAGACCATTTGAAGATGCTACATAGATTTATAAATATGATTTGGATTTAGCTCAAGTTGTGACATCTCAATGATTTAGGAGAATTATTTCTTTCAACCCTAGTTATTTGATGCAAGAGCATCCTCAATTGCCTTGCTATAATGCTCATCTTTGTACATTTTGTCAATCATGGACAAGTTGAAGTTGTTGCTAAGTTCTAGTATTGCCCAAGTGTAGTGATTGTCAAGTCTAATAGTACTTGAGTTCCCTGTGATGGTCAAGTTCCTTCTTTGGATGAGTTATGTGAGTTCCTTCAAGTGTTGAGTGATCTCGCTGGTGTGTTGATGCTCAATTCCTTCTTTGATCAATTTTTCCTAAGATTGGTTCCTAGTATGATCCAACTTGTTTATTCAATTTGACTCATGAATTTACTATAAGGATCATACATTGTGATGCATGTAGACCATTGTGAGGTTAGTCTTCTCTTATGTAAAGATCAAGAGTCTTCTATAAGTCATTTTGGAAAGTATAAGGAGAGGTGTCTAGGCTTAGGTCAAGTAAGTACTTAGAGATTTTGGAAAGAAATGTGAATGATCATAGAGGAGTGAGTCTAGAGTTAGAATTTATAGAGATCGTGGATTGTGGATCTTGAAGTTGTAATTTACAATCATCTTGTATTGGCCACAAAGTAGAAGGCCTCATAGTTGGGCATATCTATGGATAATTTGATAAATTAATAAAGATACTATTATTTTCTTCTTTTGTGTTAACTCTATAGGGTGTTTGGATAGTTAGGTGTTCCTTTGGCCCTAATTTTCCAACCATCCCTATGTCATGGCTCGTCTTTAGTATGTTTGCATTTCATATTCACACATTAAGCATACACCTCACTACTTTCCTCTTCTTTCTCCTAGGTAAAATTGAGGCAGGACCTAACAAATCCTCCTTAATTTCCCTTCTTCCTCACACATTCACTACATTAGGACTTAATCTATGATTATCCTCTCTTCTTAGAACCCTAAAATCCAAGAGTGGATCTCAAATTAATAGTCTAGGACATCTATTTCACCTCTAACCCTTGCTAGTCTTGAATCTAAAATAGGAAGACATTGAAGGTTGACCTTCCAGACTAGATCGACCTAGGACAACCTAGTCTTGGAGCTTCAAGTAACTCTAGGATTTTTGACGTTTATCTTCTTTGGTAAAATGTTTCTTATGTAGTCAACCCTTATAGACTAATTTCACGAATATTCTAAAAATATATTATAAAAATCCATTTAATCCCTCATTTTTACATTAGAGGAGCGAAGAGAAAGAACATGTGGACACCCCAATCTAGCTTAGGGAAATTATAAGGTGAAAGGGTTGGTTTCTTACTCTTTATTGCAAATTGGTGTCATTATTCTTCATCAAACATTCAAAGGAAAATATATCAAACATGGAGTTGTGAAGGGATCTCGAAGATGGTTAGAGTACTTTAGCCTTGGGGGCTTGGTATAATTTCTACATCATACTTTAGATATTTTTATTTGCACCTTTATATATTTACATACATGCATAATTGCATGCTAGGGTTCACTCATGAAGAATATTCTTAGCATTTTAGCATATTTACATTCTAGATCTACACATATAGGATACACACATATACATACACATGATATTTTTCCTAATGGCTATTTGTGGAGGTGGAAATCACCAAAATGGGAGGTTGACTAAAGTAAACCCCTTTATAGCCAACCACCCACACATAACTTGTTACATATTTGTAGGATATCACGGGAGGCTTATAAATGTGGAATCTACTCTTTAAGAGCTTTCCAAAGAAGTTAGTTGTAGATTGTGAGACAATGTCAACTTGATGGAAGGGTGCCTTTTCAAGTCAACCTATACCTTTAGTGTGCATTTTCGAGGAGATTTTTGGGTTTTGTTCCTCTCATCATTTTATTCCAAGATTCATTGTCAAAATTTTAGGAATAGTTCAGATCTATGAGCTTTAGAGAAAAAATGCATCTCTCTACGTGTTTCAAGGTGAGTACTTTACCTCTTATTTTCCTGCCTAACATATATTTTATTTGAGATATTTGTGTGTATTTTAGATCTATATTTGTCATATCTCTTATTTACATTGCATGAAAGAGAACTTGCTAGCATTCTTCCTTGGCAATTTTGTAGATTTCATATTGGTATCCTTATATCCTATTTGAGGTTTTTCCAATAAAGTTTAGGGCTTATCGAGAGTTATTCTTGAAAGCCCCTCTTTCTCTTGTATTGAATGGATCAAGGAGAAAGTGTTGATCTTGCCTAGTTTTGTTCACATTGTTATCATTGGTGTCATTTTCCTCTTGAACAACCTCAAAAATAGGCTTTGAATGTGTCCTAGATAAAACTCTCAACAATATTTCCTCATTAGATTACACCTCAGGTTCAGGGTTAGGGTTAGGGTTTGGTGAGCCTAATGCTCCTTCATCATCACCAACATCATTAAGATGTACTCCTCTCCTTTGGATTGTCTCAAAAACATCTAATATGGTTTAAATTTGTCTCAACATGTCCATAATGGAATTTTTAGCATTTCCTCTACCACAAACCATTTCAACAAGAAGTTTCTGAAAGACCATAACCCTTTGCAAGTTATAGGTCAAATCTTAGATCTTTCACCCTACAAAAAAAATTACTTAAGGTTTTCCATGATCCAATCTTCACAAGGATGAAATATTCACTCTAATATCACCTAACACAAGGAGAGGTTAACTTAGGGTGAAAGACATGCCTAGAAATCAACCAAATTTCTAGAGTTATTACAATAGAAGCAATTCACAAAGAGAAAGAGAACATACCAAAAAGGAGGAAGAAATAGAAATATTTCATTAATTATTCAATTTTCATCACACATGTTTGACTATGAAGCCTTTTGGGTTATGACCAATACAAAGCTTCAAGTACATAAGATATCTTCCAACATGCAAGATCTATGATCTCCTTTCATAGATTCTAATCCCAAAGCTAGACCAAGATCCTATATTTATACTTTCCAAAATGGCTTACAGATGATTCTAAATCATCATATGGAGAAGGATGACCAAATAATGGTCTACACACACCCCAATGATTGGTTTAATACAAAAAATCATGAGTACAAATTAAATACAAAATTTGACTCTCAAATAAGAACCAAATAGACAACTTGGTGAGACAACAACACCAAGAGTCACTGAGGCATTCAGTGAACATAGGACAAAAATCCACTTGGTGAAAGAAGAACCTAAGCCACTTGGTAAAAAAATATGGAAACACCTTCACCAACCCAATTAGTAATGAAGTCACAAAATAGGTTCACAATGATAACTGAGCATGATAGCAATGCAACCTAGGATGCTCCTACATCACATGCAAGAGTAAAATGATAATATGGTGGCTCTCCATAGAACCTAGCTAGGAAAACTTTTCAAGTTGCACCATAAAATGAGAGATTCAAAGGAGTAGAGGCAAGAGTGCCAATATCCAAGAATCAAGTATGAAATGCAAATGCAAGTAAAGCTAAATGATATGCAAGATCTAAGCTAACAAAGAGTTACAAAACCCTAGTTAAACTATGTGAAATAAGCTATGCATAAAAGAAAAGATAAGCTAAGAATGCAAGATAAGAAAATGGTGAGTGCAAATGTGCTGAGTGAGTAAGTGAAATGACAACATACAATAGAATGAAAGCATAAGATCCAAGAGAGTGAGGAGAGATCCTCCTTTTTAAAGAGAAATGGATGGTAGTGATTAAGAGACAAAATCAAGGGTGGAGAATGAGTCTCATGTTGAATTTGAAAGAAAATATTATCCTCACATAGAAAAGTGTCCCCTCCATGTGTAGACAAAATTTCTTTTCTTTTTATTTTTAAAATAGGAAAATGTGTTTTCCTACACATATATAGGATAAAGGAGATTTATCTAATTAAAAGGGAGAAATTAATTCTAATTTAATAAAATACTTAAGATAAGGTCATTAAATTATAGGTTATAATCAAATGACTAATGAAGTGATGATTTGATAAAAAATAAGTGATACATAAATTATACTAATTACTTGAAAGGGGGCTCATAGTCTAGAGGACCATTTTGGGTTATTAGATTTGCCCCTCTTTGACCAATGTATGATCGATCTAGGAACCCATTAAGTCAAAGAATAAAGATTTGAAGCTAATAGATAGATCTGACTTTGAATGTGATCAAACAAAGTACAAAGACATAGATGATCCTAAATGCATTGTCAATATTTAGTGGGACTGGACATTAGGAGAAAAGTAGATAAGAGAATATCAACACCCATTGTGGTAATATGGGCTCTAATATTTCCAAGATAAGTAGCCAAAATAAAGTAGATAGATCAAGTTAAGAAAAATTAGAACCCAAGATGAATACTTACAAGTTCAAAGCAGATAGACAAGACATATAGTTAAGAGTATTCCTGCCCCAACGGGATCGAAATTGAAATGATATAGACGAGATACAAAAATGAGATAGATATGATCAAATAAAGATAAGATAAAATCCAAGATGATAGATAGAATATTAAGACCAAAGATTGACCACCAAGAGTTGATAATATGCCCTAGTTTGACTAAGGTTGACCAGACAGATAAATCGTGAGAATTGGGTCAAAATAAGAATGATGGAATGGAATGAAAGAGAAGAGATATGAAGAGAGTAGAAATGTTAAAGAAATCAGAAATTATGATTTTATGTGAAGGATCAAAAGATTAAGCCTCAAAAGCTTAGTCAACTACATAGAAGAAAGTAAAAATTTTAAAACATGTTTATGACCATCAATATGAACCTAGATCTCAATTATCAATCCCAAAAATGGATCCAGGATGTCACAATTAGGTAAGGGTGAATTTTTTGCAATAATCTAAAGTGATCAAAAATTAGCTCAAAAATAGGTCAAAAGAGTCTATAAGGCACCCAAGGGGTCATTTTTAAATCATTTGTCACATTTAAATTTTAGAGCCTAAGAGCATTGTAAGAGAGAACCATGGTAGACATGAGGGTTTTGGTCAAGAAGCATCAATTCAAAAAAAGTCTTCTGCATAACCAGCCCCAATAGTATGTTGCCCTAGTAAGTAACTAACATCCAAGCTAGTGTATGGGTGATTTTAAGCATTTTTCCCATTTTTTAGTATTTTTAGGTTAAAAAGTCATACAATACTACGAGAGTATCATACACAATTATGAAAAGTCTCATATAATAGTTATGGATTTATTAAATTATCATCTAGTAGCTATGTAGTTTATCATTTTAGGATTACCCATTAGTCATATGACATAGGGTGAAGTATCATACCAAAGTAAAGTATTGTGTTGATATAGAAGGAAGCATCGTACAACACTTGCTTAACCAATATTGATGATGTGCTTAGAAATTGATTATCTTAGCATCATTAGGGCTTATTTAAGTGCATCTATGGCTTGTTGTTGATATCCTTTGCTTCATTAGTATTCACATTGATGCACATTAATACATTTTCCTATGCCTATGATGTAGGAAGTGTTTCCAGATTTATCTATTAGAGCACCTAAGGGGGTTTGATTATGACTTATTCCATGGTTATATATTGCACAAAGAGCCATTGTGAGTAACATGGGATTTGATGAGTTTCTTTGGTTGCCCCATATCTAAGAAAACCATGATATACTGACAGCATTAGAAAATAGATGAAATAGAGAGCATAATACATTTCATCTACCAATGGACAAGGTGACTATCACCCTCAAGGATGCCTATAGGATCCTTCAAATTCCATGTGTTGGAGAGCTAGTAGGTATCGTTGATTAATTTTATTTTGTCACTATACTTGGTCTTTTTGATATCAACTTTATGTCAAAACTTTATGTTGTAGATATACTTTAACCAATCTCTCAAGGATAGTCAATTTGCATTGCAAGTAGTGTTCAAAGATGACATAATACTAGATAGATACATCTTGTAGGAGTACATGATAGAGCATTATGGGGATTAATGTCTAGTGGTGTGTATTGTGAGCTCTTTGATAGGGAAATTTTTGGCTACCAATAGGAGCTAAAAGGGGTTTTCATGTGGATGGGGGAGATTGGTGATGGATCTGATTGCTAGGTAGAGGTGGATAGCTTGGAGATCAGCCCTACTAGTAGACATGTATCATGAGCTACACAATATATTCTATAGGAGGGAGAAGATCTAGGTGTGCAAAGATATTCTCACACAAGAGTGGGCATGGTATCACATCATTATTGTCTAACCCAGATTTTAGTCAAGGCTAAGGAGGAGGCCATTCATATAAAAATACTTAGGGTTCATAGCATAGATAAATTCTACTACCAGTAATTTTTAAATGACTTAGCATCATTTGATTGAAGTCCATACATCAGATGTGAGGATTAGTTTGATGCATGAGATGAGCTAGCCTACATGTTCTATAGTCTGCCACTATTAGGAAGGAACATCAGGGTAGTGGAGAGATCTACTATTAGAAGAGTATGGTGATAGTTTAGTATGATATGATGGGTGAGCATAGAGATGACTACCTATGATACGTACAAAGATGAGGAGAGTTAGCAATGGTTATCAATGATAAGCTATGTAACATATCTATAGGAGACCTCAAAGCTATAGTAGATGGTGTGGGATATCTTGTTAGTAGTGATAGATGTTAGGATGTGTCCAGACTATATTTGACAAATGAGGGGACACTTCTTTTTGAGATTTACTACCCTAGACACAATAGAGAGGATAGAGAAGATGAAGGATATGTTGGGGATGATGGAGGGGATGGAGGGAGAGGATACATGAGGTGAAACATGCCTAGTGGGTACTGAGCCAAACTCCTTCTAATAGTTGACCTATAACCTAATCATCGAGAGAAACTATGAGGAAAAAGGAGGAGGATAAGCCATAGGAGGAAGAGAGACTCATGAAGAGGGCATGAGTGGATAAAGGGAAAATGTAGGAGTAACCTATGCCAACATGAGGGGATGATGGGAGCGAGTAGAGGATTAGGGCTTTAGAGGCAGAGCTACAACAATCTAGGACCATCATCATAGTGTGGGACCAGTAGTTAATAGATGCTTGAGTTGAGTCACGGGCTAGGGAGAGGATGATATGAGAGGATTTAGCTAGAGAATGGTAGGATACAAAGTGACACGATACTAGAGAAACCTACTACTTTAGTGCAAGATTAGTAGGTGCCTCACTATTTAGAGAGGGCGAGCATATCAGAGGGCACAACAAAGACACCAGGTAGGACCTAGGCTCTTACACCTCCACCACCCACATAGGAGGGAGGGAGCTAGATGTAGATTATATTTAGGGCTCTATGTTTTTAATGTACTTGAGACATTGGTATCTAGATTTTTTATTTGTACTTGATATTTTATAATATATATGATATACTAGATTTGAGTTTTAGCATTTTTGTGTACTTATCATCTTTCACACTTGTGTGATTGATGAATGTATCTTTACTTTTCATAACTTTTGTTTATGTATCCATGTTATTTTTTATTAGTATGCTCATGTTTCTATATTTTCATGCTCATTTTATTTGGATGCTCATGTTGATATGTCACATGCTCCTATATGTGTTGATATCTCTCATGTATTTCTAGCTCTTGTGATGTGATATGGACTCTTGATTTGAAATTTTACAACTTGGATAAATTAGATATGATGATGAGATTAACCTCTTGTGATGATAGGGAAAAGAAGAGAGTGATGAGATAAAAATATCAAAATAAGATGAATACATGATCAAGGAGAACCAAAAGGATGAACATAGCTAACTAACATGTCCATGAAAGATAAAGAAGACTCTCTCAACACTCATGCAAACTAAGCTAGAATAAACCCTAGAATACAAGCTAGTTTACAATGTGCAATTGCAAGGGTTATATAAGTAGGTCCTAATTTTTATCATTGAGACATATTAGGGACATCGCAAGGTCATACAACCATCACCAGTGTAAACTATGAGGATATGAATATGATCTATATTATATAGGAGTGTGGAGAACCCAATATATTCATCAAAGACATAAAAGTCAAGATGATAGTGCAGTTATATTCCCTAGGTTTAGTGTAGAAATATTATGCTTGCATCAAGGCAAAAATGTCAAGATGACCATAAGCACAATCTTGTAGGAGTTAACACAATGAACAAACAAGGACATAACTTTGAAGATCCTAAGTATCAATGGGGTCAAGAAAGATGCTCAAGACACCTAAGATGCACAAAGTACACCCACAAATAGAAATCAAAGGAAAACATGCCCCATGCCTCAGTCCTCTAGTTCAGTGACATCCTCAAGAGACTAGAGAGGGAACACTTAGCAAATAAATCATCATAAACAATACACAAAGAAAATAAGTCATGCAAGTCTCAATCATTTTTTTTTTTGTGTGAAAATTCAAGTTGTTGTCTACCTAGGACTCATGTCTACAAGTGAGAAATATTGCAATGTCCTAAACCAAAGACAAAGTGTTGACTCAAGGTAAAGTATTTGATAAATGTTAAACACTTCGTGTCAAGAAGAGTATTGAAAAAAAGTGTTAGAGAGTTGTCCAAGAAACACCAGTGCAGCCACAAGACCTAGTAAGCTATGTCCCCTACATATAGACAATGATCAATTCCAAACTAGGAAAGGTAAAAGAGATGTGAGATGGATTAGTTCAGATCACAAAATGTCATGCTGATAGACATAAGTTTGAGAGTCTCAAGTAGCACCTGTTTCCATATTTTCACCACTTGGAAGGGTTTATTTTTATTTATTTTTGGGGAGTTTTTATGAATTTTTTGGATTTTTTGATATTTGATTTTTTTTGTGATACATCAAAGTTCCTATTGATAGGTTTTCACTAAGATGGTCATTTTTTAGGATAGTTTCTACTTTTTAGGATTTTTTTAGGGATGCATTTGATTTTATTTTTTTTTTTGCAAGAACACAAAGTATGTACAAATCTCCATGTAGAAAGAGAATTAGGCATAGAACTTCTTGAGATGTAGTGTGTTGATAAGATCAATGATTTATTCTCCTTAGGTTTAGAAATTTGATAGGTACTAGATCCAAAAGTAGCAATAACAATGTAATGACCCAACTGGTTAGGTTCAAATTTTCCTTTATGAGCTTTGTTATATTAATTCTTTAGATTCTATCGAAGGACTAAATCACTAACCTAGAACTCTCTAGGATGAACCTTCTTGTTGTAGCTTGTAGACATTCTTTTCTAATATGCTCTCATGTGATTAAAAGTAGCCTTGAAAAATTCATCTAGGAGATCAAGTTCTTGGATTCTCATAGCTCTATAATATTCATCAATGATCAATCCTTTCAAAGAGACTCGTAAGGAAGGAATCTCAACCCCAAGTGTTAAAATAGCCTCAGATCTGTATACTAGAGAAAACAATGTAGCCTTAATAGGTGTGTACATGCTAGTCCTATAGGCTCATACTGCAAGATTAATCTACAGGTGCCAGTCCCTTTTTGATTAATGGACAATCCTATGTAATATCTTCAAAAGCGTCTTATTAGAGGCTTAAGCTTGGTCATTCCCTTGAGGATATTAAATTGAGGAATAGTGTTGTTTGATCTTAAATTTCTTACATAGTTATCTAAGATCTATATTCTTAAACAATCATCCATTATCAGTCACTATAGATGAAGGAACATCATAGTGGAAAAATATATGATTTAGTATAAAGAGGGACACATGCTTTCCTATAGAACAAAAAAGAGGGACAACTTCAACCCACTTTGTAAAATATTTAGTAATTATGATAATTAATTTGTGTATACTAGAAGAGCTAGGATGAATCTTTCCAACCAAGTCAAAATCCCACTACTGAAAAGACTCATCCATGAGCATGAATCAAGTTACCATGAAGTTGACATTTCTTGTCAGACTTAGCATATTGTGTGACATCATCTTGCATAGTAGGCCAATCCTGACCATCCCTAAGTATTTTTTGAGCTAGTGCATGACCATTAGAGTGAGGCCCATAATGTTTTTCGTAGACTTCAGCTAATGGTCATTCAAACTTGTCCTTCTCTAAGCACCTAAGAAGTATTTTTTTCTAGACACTTACTAAACAAGTCACCAGAGATTAGAGTGTATTGGGAGCCATTGTGAATAAGTTGTTGTTTCTCCTTGTAATAGTTGTTAGGTATTATTTGGTTGCACAAGTAGGAATAGATATTGGCATAGCAAGAAGAGTCATGGCCAATAATGGTACAAATGACTCAGTCATTGAAGGAATCAGAGGCAAGATGACATGGCTTTTCCACTAGGAATTCAAATTGAGACTCATGTTCTTGTAGTTATAAAATAAATACCAAAGTAGCCATAGCATCAAAAACCTTAATCTCATCTCTAAGAATTTGTTGAAATGTGACAAAAGTGAAGTAGTTCCTTAAGGTATCAATCAATTTCTTATAACGGATCAACTTATCATCTTTAGTTTTTTAGTCATTATTAATATGATTAGTAACAACATGGGAGTCTCCAAATATGTTTAGCTCAGTAATCCTCCATTCAATAGCTAGTTTAATCATATTTCCCAAAGGCTCATATTCAGTTATGTTTTTTGGTACAAGGAAACAAAAACTTGTAGGATTTAGGAATAGTGTATCTATGAGGGGTCACAAACAATATACGAATACTAGTACCATTCTGAGTGTGAGATCGATTAAAGAACATTTTCCAAATTTTCTTGGTGACATACATGATAGATGAATCTGGAAAGCCAATCTGCATAGGATCATTTTCTTGGAGTGAAAGATCAGCCAACTCATCAATGATAGCTTATCCTTTGATAGATTTATGATCAATATATTGAATGTAAAATTCCAAAATAATCATCATCCATTTATCAAGTTCACTAGTAAGAATAGATTTACTTAAGATATATTTGAGAGGATCAATTTTAGCAACCAAGTGTGTAGTATGAGCAAGCATGTAGTGTGGAAATTTTTTGATATGCAAACACCACAACAAGATAATCCTTCTCAATATTATTGTAGTTAACCTCATAAAAAACTAATTTTTTATTGATGTAGTATATATCTCTTTCCTTTCCATGTATATCCTATTGTGCTATTAATTCCCCCAAGGAAATAGCAATAGTTGGTATGTACAAGATCAAAGGTTTTCCTCTGATAGGAGCTATGAGAATAGAAGGTTTAGCCAATTATTATTTGATTTGGTTAAAGTTCTTCTCACATTATTTGTTTCAAATATATATGGATCCCTTATGAAATTTTGTGTTGAAATATTGTGACATGACAACTAGCAGAGAGATAAACCTCCTAATTGATTGAAGGTATCCTTGAAGACTCCTTAGTTGACTGATGTTATGGGGAGGTGGAATTTCCATGATTGCTTGAGCCTTCTCGGGGTCAACCTCAATTCCCTTAGTAGATATTATATAGCCCAATAGTTTAACTAAATTAACATCGAAGGCACATTTATTAAGATTTATTCTAAGCTAAAATTGTTCCATGCGGTCCAAAATCAAGCTCAAGTCATCTAGATGGGCATTAATTTTCTTAGGTCTAGCCAAAGTGTCATCTACATAGTATTCCATGTTCTTATACATAATGTCATGGAAAATAGTAATCATATCCCTCTTATATATAGTACCTTAGCGCAAATGACATGACATTCTAAAAGAAGGTACCATTTTCTCTTGATCTTCTAGAGCTATTTTGATCTAGTTTCAACCCAAGAAACCATTCATTAAAGAGTATATCTCATAGCCCAAAGTCATATCCACTATCATATCAATGTTAGGAAGTGGGCAATCATCCTTTGGGAAAGCTTTGTATAGGTCTCAAAAACATGTGCAAACTCAAATAGATTTATAATGCTTGGAAATAGGTACAATTTTGGAAATTAATTTAGCATAATTTATAGCTCTTATGAATTTATCACTAAGGAGCTTCTCTAGTTTATCTTTCACCAAGAGGGAGACATGTAGATGCATTTTCCTTTATTTTTGTTTGACATGCTTAACATTAGGGGCTATAGATAAGTGATGCATGATCATTTTAGTGTCAAGGATAGCCATATCTTCATAAGTCCAAGAAAATTTGATCTTTTTCTCTTATAATAATTGAGTGAACTATTCCTTCTCTTTAGCTAAGGTATAATTTTAGGATACTCTTCTATTCCAAGATTGATAGGTTGTATAGGATAAATCAACAGTGATGAATTTTCTTGGAAGTATATGGTAGACTACCAAGTACATCATCCTTAGGAACCTTAAAGAGGTTTTCACCCTTGGTTATGTCTTTAGTTTTTTCTATTTTTGGCTTTGACACCACCAAAAATTGGTTCTCACCATCAAAGCTCTTGTTATTTTTCAGTTTTCTTTTTATGTTATGACTAAAGTACTTGATATCTATGTATGTCATGTTGGTAGCTAGTTTAGTGGTGAAAGAGACTAAAGGTTCAATAAAATTAAGGTAGCAAGCAATCTCATAGTCATTTTGAATGGAAGGTATTTTGGGCCACTGATTTTGCAAGGACCAGTCAATAAGGTTAGGATACATGAATGAAAGTGAACTAAGGGACTCCAAGTTATTAATATGTAGGGAGTCATCTCTAGTGACAAGAAATTCAAATATATAAGGAAGACTTCAAAGACACTCAAATTAGGTTGATCCCTAGTGAGGTCAACATGGTCTACTAAGGCAAGTTGTGATTTCAACTCATCAACCCCTATGGCTAACCCACCAACTACGTCTCTTTCATTACCATAAGAATGTATAACATCTACCCCCAATTCAAGAGATGTAATGAGAGAGAATTCCATTCATAGTCATTAGAATTGGTACTATGATCGTGTTCAATGAGACAAGCAATGTTTCTCATGATTCTATCATTGTTAGGATATTCAACATATGACTCGTCAAATTTTTGAGAGGTAAAAGCTTCAACATTATGATTATTATTATATTGTTCAATTTCACCCTAAAGAATGGAAGTAGAGGGAAAATTTTCATCATCTTATTGACTAGTAGTAATAACAAGTTGAATTTCATCTTCTGAATCATTTTTAGTCGAGGGTTCTTGATCATGGATAGGTAGGCCATAATCAACAACAAAACCTAGGCTAGTAGTTTTTTTTATTTTGCATCCATTAATGTGACTCATAGGTTCAAAGAGAGCATGTTTGTTATCAATTAAGGGACCATGTCCTGGATATCCCATATTCCTAAGAAAATCATATCCCTTTCCATAGCATTTAGGAGAAATTGGAGTAGTAAGTGTGATCTCATCAAATATCTCTTGTTCTCTATATATCCAATCCCTAATAGCTAGATCCTCTTTCTCATCTTCCAGCAAGATTGAGGACTGTACAAAAGTACCAAAAATTGTTATAGAGGAAGATTAAGGATTCATGTTCTTTAAATTTCCCATAGGAACAAGGGGAAGCTGGAAGCACAAAAATGAAGTCAAGTGTGTATTTTGTAATTCCATTGTTCATCATCTTGAGTTTTCTCTCATAGAAAACAAGTGTAGTTTTTTCCTTATTGACAACTCTATTGTTTGGTACCAAAGATTCAATGATAGTGAGTGTATTAATAGACATAGAATTGTCTATAGGAATACATATATTTGTACCATTGAAAGGTAACTTAATGCATTCATGGAATGTAGAGGAAACTTCTTGCATATCGTGTATCTAAGGTCTTCCTATCAAAATGTCATAGGCAAGAGGTATGTCAAGAAACTAGAAGATAACATCTTTAGCAACTAGATCAACACGGATATGTAGAACCACTAGACCTTTTGAAGATATCTTAACCTCATCATAAACCTTTATTGTAATCTTCCTCCTAGGGTCAATAGAAAATTTAGATGGGCCTAGTTGTTTTATGACATAGAAATAATCAATGTTTAAGCCAACACTATTGTCTATCAGCACATGTATGACTCGAGTTTGATAGATTTGGACCTCAATGCGAACTACAAGGTAATGAGGATGGCTAAGTGCATTATCATCTTCTTCAAAAAATGATAAGTAGTGTGGAGTATAAATATGGTTAACCATAGCTTGGATTTTATCATCGTTAATGCTAGTAGGAACACGAGAATTGTACGTAATGTTTTTTCTAGCATCTCATTATATAAAGGTAACAACTCTAGTAGCTCAAAGATAGATATTTCATAGGAGTACGTTGAAGTTGATCCACAAGGTTGTAAGTAGACTAGGTAGTACTAGTAGTCTATTTAGAGGAGGAGTACCCTTCTTTCTTAGGATTAGACTATTAGGAAGTATTTTCACCTCTATGGATTACCTCAGGGTGAATACTAGTGACAACATTAAGTTTTTCACTATGTGATGAAGAATTTTCACCTCTAAGTATGACCATGGTTTTTTTTCACTATAAGTTTATCTTTGTGTGGAACCAACACCTCTCAAGATAACCTTGGGTATCTCATCAACATCTGAATCATAGTTAGGTTTCTCATATTTTGGTTTCACCATGTGAATGCTTTCACTTATAGGCTCAAGCATGTGAATAACATTGTCACTATTTGTGTAAGTGTGGTTATTCTTAACATCATCATTTTTCTTATTAGAGTTTGATGTTTCTCCTTGTTCATATTCAGGAAGAGGTTCCTTGAAAGCCTTGTGATTGGAATTCTCAATAAGTCCATCCACACCAATTTCTCATTCTCAATAAGGTCTTGGATGATATCCTTGAGTTTGATGTAATTTTTAGTATTGTGACCCTTATTCCTATGATAATTTTAGTAATGATCTTCTTTCCACTATGGAGGCTTAACGTCAAGATCATAGCGTCTTGAGTTGTTTGGTAGTGTGATGATCTTATTAGCAAGCACATTTTTGAGGATCACGTCATAAGAATCATCCAAAGGAGTAAAATTATGTTTGGGCTTTGATTTCTATGCAAACTTAGCTTGTTGGAGTCATTAGTTTTGGCAGTCTCTTGTTGTTTAGTTACAAGGACAACTAGCCAAGTTGAAGATAGGATCCTTAGTCTTAGGAACATCAACCACCCCATGATTTAAAACATATTTGTTCTTGTTTCAAGGTTTTATCTTTTCTTTTCCATTTCCATTAGTAGACTTGTCTTTGTTCAAGGTTGTATCTCCCTTCTTGACGATAACATCCTCTATGTGATATGCACTCTCAGTCATGTCATTAAAAGTGAGGAACACTTGCATCCTAAAGTCATAGTGTAGTTTTGGTATAAGGTTTTTGATGAAAATATCAATCTTCTCATTCTTAGGAAGTTGTCAAGGATATCTATAGTATATCTTCCTCCACCTTTGCAAGAAAGTGACAAAAGGTTCCCTAGATTTCTGTTTAAAGTTGCATAGATCAAGAATAGTGACATGATGTTGAATGTTGTAGGAATAATGTTGAATAAACATTTGATAAAGTTCATCAAAAGACTTAAGGGTGTTGTAAATATAAGAGGAGTAACTAAGAGGGGAGGGGTGAATCAGTTACTACTAAAATAAATACCAAATTTGTTAGATGTCAACACAATTTGTAATCTAAAAATTGAATACTGATGCTCAACATACAAATGGTTAGTGCTAAAACTCGATAAATACTGAATGTATTCTGTGATGAATTAACTTTGCTAATCTTAAGATGTTTATTAGTGATTATCACTACTTATCTTAGTTTGTATGCATAAAATAAATATCATGAACACATATGACACCAAGATTTAACATGGAAACCCAATTTGGGAAAAACCACCAATTGTAACTAGTTACTATTTTTCACTCTTATGAAGTGAGCCCTATTAGGAGTCAACCCTATTAAAGGTTACAAAAACACTATTAGGTGTGACCCTATTAGAGGATTAATCACCCTATTAGGAGTGGCCTTGTTAGAGGTCTTTAGATAATTCAATAGAACTGCCATCTTGTTAGAGGATTTACAAATGGCTGTTAAGCTAACTCTATTAAGAGATTTAGATCACTGATATAATGGTTAGAGAGTAACAATGAAATGATTTGATTGACATACAACTTAATTTTCTGATTATAGATCTTTTTTCTAGCCTAAACTTGATCCTTCCTAATTGAATATAGCTTTTCTAGTCCTCAAGGATATTTTGCTTATACTTCAAGTCTGCTTCCTTTCTTCATCCCTTATAATTCATTCACAATATCTTGCACACTTTCAAATCATAACTTGACCTTTTATTTATACCTTTCATATTTTCAAGTTGGCTCAAATACAACTTAGAATAATTAATATTCATCACTATAGTCAGCTAGAACCAATTAGATAAATCAATTGAGCTTAATATGTCAAAATAAGAAAATCCTTCATTAGCCAACCCATCTCAATAGAAACTAACTCAAAATTGATTTCTTGTATTAATTAGGAGAAGCTTGGTTAACACTATGAACTTGCGAGAATCCTCTATTAACCAAGTGGGCTTGGTCAGCACTGGTTCCATCCAACTTTCCTTTATTAACCAAGTGAGCTTTGTTGGCACTCTTCTACAGCATGATTTCCTTCAATGCTCGAGTGGACTTGGTAGACACTATCTTTTGAATAGGAATACTCAATAGAAATAGAAAACTATCTTCACTACCTGAGTGATCTCGGCATGCACTAACTAATAATGATATAATATTTGTGTAACATCAAATACAACACATAATTAATCAATTATATCCAACAATCTCCCTCTTTGGCATTGATGGCAACACAACATGTCATAGCATAATGAAATTTTGAGAACAAGACTCCCTCTTTCAATAAACTCTAGTCTTCAATAATCTTCTACCAAGTTCATTCTCTTTAAATGTTTCTTTGTAGAACTTCTCCCTCTTTGTAGTATTCTCCCTCTATGTAACTTCTCCCTCTTTTGGAATAACAAAATTTCTGAGAGATATGATAGTAAACTTCTCCCTCTTTGACAACACATGCCAAAGACAATAGTTCTAATAAATCAATGTACCTTAAGTACTAATTCATCTGCAATATGCCTTTGTCAATACTGCATCAACTGATTGATCTTCAACTTGTTCTGGTTGATGCATCACTAATCTTCAATTAGTGAGCTTCAAATATGGGAATGACCCATAGCTTACCTCTTAGATACAAAAATGCATCCTTAGGTAATGCCTTGGTGAATATCTCTGCAATTTATTCTTTTGTATTCACATATTCCAACCTAACTTCTTTATCCTACACCAATTCTCTTATGAAGTGATATTTTATAGTAATGTGTTTTTTTTTTTGGAATGCATCACTAGATTCTTTGATATATTGATTTCACTGGTGTTGTCACAATATATGACTACTGGATCTTTGATTTCTAGCTTCATTCCTTCCAACAATTGTTTGAACCAAAGAATGTTAGAACATTTGACTATTGCTACCACATATTCTACCTCTACAATGGATTGAGATGTACAATTTTGCTTCTTACTTGTCCAAGATACCAATCTTTTGCCAAGAAAGAATGCTTCTCCACTTGTGCTTTTTCTATCATCAAGATTTCTTACCCAATTAACATCAATAAACACCTTTAAGTCCAAATTGCCTCCAAGTTTGTACCATAAGCCATAGTCATTAGTACCTTTTAGATATCTCATGATTCTCTTGATTACCATCATATGGTTATCTTTAGGATTTTCTAAAAATCTTGCCACTGTCCCAACTACTAAGGTAATGTTAGGCCTTGTATGTACTACATACTACAATTTCCTAATCATTGATCTTTATGTGGTCTAATATACTTCTTTGGAGTCATCATTTTTGGAAAGCTTATGTCTAGTAGACACGGGGTTCCAACTAGTTTTGAATCTTCCATTCCAAACTTCTTTAGTATCTTCTTGATATACTTAGATTAAGTGATGTAGATGTAATCCAACAAAGAATTTTATCTCACCAAACATGGACATCTCAAATTCTTTACTCATTTCTTCTAAAAATGCTTTGCATAAGTCATCATTTCCTATAAATAGGGTATCATCAACAAATATTTTTGCTAACACAATCTTCTTATCTGGTCCTTCCTTGATATACATACTACTGTTATCATTTCTTCTTTGAAAACCAATCTATATCAAATAGTTATGTAATCTTTCATACCAAGCTCTAGGAGCTTTTCTGAGACCATATAGAGCTTTATGTAATTTATAGACCATGTCTCTTTAGCTAGGATTTGCAAAACCTTTTGGTTGTTCAATGTAGACTTCCTCATCAAGAATTCCATTTAAGAATGCAGATTTAACATACATCTAATATACTTTAAATCCTCTATGAGTTGCATATGCAAGTAGAGTTCTAACACCTTCTAATCTTGCAATAGAAGCAAAATTTTCACTATAATCAATACCTTCTTTTTCAGAATAGCCTTTACATACCAATCTTGTTTTGTTTCTAGATACTTTTCCATCTTCATTCGGCTTATTTCTAAATACCCATTTTGTACCAATCACATTTTTATCCTTAGGCCTAGGAACAAGAGTCCAAGTATTGTTCTTCTCTATCTATTCCATCTCTTCATTCATAGCCTCAATCCAACTTTCATTTTCCAAAGCATCTTTAATATTTTTAGGTTCAAATTCTGCAAGTAAACATATACCTTTTAATTTGCTTCTTGTCATTGTTCCATCTTATTTGTCTCCAATGATCTGATTAGGTGCATGACGCCTTCTGACATATCTTGCTAACACATGCCCTTTGGGATTTGAATGATTTCCACTATCTTCTTAGGAACTTCAACTTCAAACTTGAGTCCTTATGTATGAGACTTGGGTCTATCAAACTCGGTTTAAACTAGCTTGGTAGCCTCTAATTGTGCCTTAGGTTATTTAAAATTTGACTTAGTTTGCACTTCTTGCAACTCGATAATCGATGGAGATTAAGGGGGCTCAAGTGATGAAGTCTCCTTTCTTTCAAATAGGTTTGGCAGGGTATCAAGTTCATAGTAGATAAAATCTTCTATAATCCTTTGGCTCCTTTTCCCTTTCTTCTTCACTCTTTTCTGCAAACTCATCAATTCTCACATGTACACTTTCTATGATCTTATGACTAGACAAATTCAAACATTTGTATGCTTTACTTCTACAAGAGTATCCTAGAAATATGACTTCATCACCTTTTACATAAAATTTGTCTTTCCTAGATTCTTTTAAGATATAACATTTGCTACCAAATACTTTCAAGTAACTTATATTGGGTTTGTAGCTATAATATAGTTCATAGGGAGTTTTGTTTGAGTCTTTCTTCAACTGGATTTGGTTCAAAGTATGAACTATAGTGCTAATAGAATCCTTCTAGTATTTGATAGCAACATTTTTTTCAATCATCAGTATCCTTTCACAATCCAAGATGGATAGCAATTCCATTCTGCTGAGGTGTACCAGGGGTTGATACTTGTCTTTTGATTCCTCTTTCAATGCAAAAATGGTTGAATTCATTGGAGATGAATTCACTACCTCTGTCTCATCTTAAGCAGTTCAATCTCTTTCTAGTTTCTTTTTCTACTCTTGCCAGATACCATTTGAATTTTTCAAAAGCTTTTAATTTTTCTTTTAGATATATCACAGTCATCATTCTAGAATAATCATAAACAAAAAGAATGTAAAACTTTTCTCCATTGTAACTTTCTATTCCAATTGGTCCACATAGGTCAATATGTAAAATTTCCAAGACTTCTTCTTACTAATAATTTTTTCTTTTAAAACTATTCTTTCCCATTTTTCCAATTTGGTAATTCTTGCACAAGCTAGCATCAAGTTTCTTCAAACTAAGAATACCTCTTACTCTTCTGAGTTTAATTATCTTGACCATATTATCAAAGTTTACATGACATAGTCTCCTATGCCATAACTAGATTTCTTCTACTTAAGCAATAAGACATGAACATTCACCAAGATCAAGATAAAATAGATTACCTTTTGTTTGCTTGCCTGATCCAATCAGATTTCCTTTTCCATCCAATATTGTTTCCTTGCCATTCATGAATTCAACCTTGAATCCAACGTTGTTCAACTATGCCACACTTAGTAGATTATGCTTTAGTCGTTCAACCCAATAGGCATCATCACAAACAAGTTCATTGGTTAATGAGATATGACCTTTTCCTTTTATGCAACAAGGTTCATTGTTAACAAATCTTATACTACCTCCATCATAGTATTCAAAATGCTCAAATTTTGATTTATCTCCAGTCATATGGTGTGAACATCTACTTTCAATAGTCCATGTATCATTTTTGCTAACATGAGAGATAAGTGTCATCTTATCTCCTTCATCATTAGATTCATCTTTTGCAATAATGTATACTATTTTATCTTCACTATCATTAGAATCTTTAGCCATAAAATAAGTTTTCTTATCTTTGTCTTTGTAGGATTTGTGACTTTTGAATTCTTTCTTTCCTTTGTACTTGTGGATTTTCTTCTCAGCCTTTCTTTCTTTGTTTCGACACCTAGCAGTAATATGACCAATTTCCTCACAAGAAAAATAGATTAAAGGGATTTTATCTTTATACTTTCCTCTGCCTTTGGAATATTTCTTTGCAAGTAGGGCTTCAACAATTTCAAGATCATTGTCAAAAATTTCTTCAATTTCTTCCTCACTTCTTGATTTATTTTCTTTTGATTTCTTGCCCTTTTTCTTGAGTGAGAGTTTGGCTTCAAATGCAGACTCAATATTCTTGGAAACAGGAACATAGTTATCATAGTTATCTAGTTCAAAAGTTGTCAATCTTCCAACTAGAGCATCCAAGGTTAATTTTTTGTTTGGATCACATCTCATTTCTCGAATAGCAGATACTCTAATTTATTAGATAGGAAAAAGAGTTCTGAGTACCTTACTTACAATAGTTTCCTCCTTAATGTCTCCTCTAGATGCTTTGATTGTACTTACACTGGCTTTGATTCTTTCCACATATTTTGCAATGTTTTCATCTTCTCTCATCTTCATTTGGTCAAATTGTTCTTTGAGACTTTTTTCTTTAGCTCTTCTCACATTTTCATCACCTCCATAGATATATTTTAGTTATCCACATTGCATGAGTAGTTTTGCAATCTTTTACCTCATCAAATTCAACATAACTAAGGGCAGATGCAATATCAATCATCATGATATTATGGTTCTTCTTCTCAGCAATATCTTCAACTGATAATGTTCTGGCGAGAGTTTTGTATTTAGCATCAAGATATTTGCAACCTAAATCACTTATGGTTGCTAGATGAAGCCTCATAAGTCCTTGCCATGCTGCAAAGTTGTCTTTGTTCAACTTTGGAATCTCTCTCTTGTAATACATCTTGATCTTTAGCTTAGGTCCTTGAAACCTTCTCTGCAAGCACCAAAAGCTCTGATACCAATTGTTGAAAATACAAGAGAAGTAACTAAGAGGGGAGGGGTGAATTAGCTACTACTAAAATAAATCCTATATCCCTTAGATGTAAACACAAATTGTAATCTAAAAACTGAATACTGATGCTTGGCATACACATAGTTAGTGCTGAAACTCAGTAAATACTAAATGTATTATGTGATGAATTAACTTTTCTAATCTTAAGATGTTTATCAATTATTATCACTACTTATCTTAGTTTTCAAGCATAAAAGAAATAGCATGAACACATATGACACCAAGATTTAACGTGGAAACCTAATTTGGGAAAAACCATTAATTGTAACTAGTTACTATTTTTCACTCTTCTGAAGTGAGCCCTATTAGGAGCCAACCCTATTAAAGGTTACAAAACACATTGTTAGTTGTGACCCTATTAGAGGATTTAATCACCCTGTTAGGAGTGGCCTTGTTAGAGTTCTTTAGATAATTCAACAAAACTGCCACCTTGTTAGAGGATTTACAAATGGTTGTTAAGCCAACTTTGTTAAGAGATTTAGATCACTGCTACAATGGTTAGAGAGTATCAATGAAATGACTTGATTGAGATGCAACTGAATTTTCTAATTACAAATCTCTGTTATGGCTTGAACTTGATCCTTCTTGATTGAATATAGCTTTTCAGCTCCTCAAGGATATTCTTCTTATCCTTCAAGTTTGTTTCCTTTCTTCATCCCTTATAATTCATTCACAATATCTTGCACACTTTGAAATCACAACTTGACCTTTTATTTATACCATTCATATTGTCAAGTTGGCTCAAATATAATTTAGAATATTTAATATTCATCACCATAGTCAGCTAGAACCAATTAGATAAATCAATTGAGCTTAATATGCCAAAATAAGAAAAATCCTTTATTAGCTGACCCAGCTCGATAGGATCTAACTCAAAAGTGATTCCTATGTTAACCAGCAAAAGCTTAGTTAACATTGTGAACTCGTGAGAATCCTTTGGTAACTAAGTGAGCTTGGTTAGCATTGGTTCCATCCAACTTTCCTCATTAACCAAGTGAGCTTGGTTAGCACTTTTCTACTGCATGATTTCCTTCAAAGCCTGAGTGGACTCGGTAGACATTGTCTTCTAAACAAGAATGCTCTGTAGACATAGAAAACTATCTTCACTACCCGAGTGAGCTTGGCATGCACTAACTGATAATGATATGACATTTATGTAACACAAAGACAACACATAATTAATCAATTTTATCTAAAAAAGGGGAGGTGTGATCTTAGCAAACCATTACATTGCTTGCCCATTTAAACTCTTAGGAAAAAATCTCATGAGATAGGTGTCATCATGCATAAAGTCCTTAATAAGAGCACATAATTGCCTTATATGATCATTTGGACCCCTATTTCCATCATATTTTTCATATTTAGGGATCTCAATGTCAAATTTTTTAATCAATCTTTGGACATAAAAGTTGTGCACTAGCTTCAATCCTTTAGAATCCAAGTGCATGAAGCATTTATATTTTTTTTGTTCTAAAGTTTTGAGCATAATCTTTTGAAAATACTCATCTTGCTGAAATTTCAAGAGATCTCCATCAGTAACATCATTATCTACTTCACTTCCATGTTGAGACCTATGTGAAGATTGTTAATGATGAGATGATCTAGGTGGAGACACACAACTGTCAAGATGAGACCTTAGAGTCCTAGGAGAGGTATTTTTTCCATTGTTTCCATTGTTCACAAGGGGTTGAAATTGTTCTCTCTAAATATATTAGAATTGGAATTTTCTTTAAAGTCATCAGTATTAATATCCCCAAAGCTATTAGAATTGATCATAGTTGTCATAAGTCTTGCTTGTTCATCTAGGTAAGCCTTCTTGCTTCTTTCTATTTGTTGCAGTCTATCATTAAAGAGGTTGTACAAGCATCTATTTCTTTCCTCTCTAGATTTGATGGAAGACAAACCATGTTCAGTCCTAGGAGTGGCTAAGCAGAATAAACCAAGTGGTGGATTTTTCTTCCTCTACTTCATCAAAGATAGGTTCAATCTCAAAGTTTTGATTGCATGGACATCTAGTTGGAGGGGTTAATTCTTCAAAGCTAATGGAAGGATGACTTACTTGACCAATCTAAAACATAGTTGTAATCGGCATGTAAGATATATTACTGAGCTAATAAGATAACACAAGACAACCTAGAGTCCAAACTTAGAAAAGTAAATCACTCACTTTTCAAAGAGATAGAGTGATAAAGTATCAAAGTGACTTTTTAAGGAAATTTCCCAAGTAATGTATGACACTAGCTACTCAAGTCAAGAGATAAGTGATTATCCAAATATCTAAGTAGATAGATGAGTGAGATGACAAGTGCACAACCTTTTTATGTTACCAAGTATTTGAGGTGATCTTTTTCATCCTAAAAAATCCCAAACATATAGATTCCAAACCAAAGGACTAGTATGAACAAGTATAGAAACCTTAGATCAACCAAGAATGAGTTTAAAACCAAGCCAACTAAATTCAAAATTTGGGAAATATAGTACAATAAGCCAAATGATAGTAGGACAATGGATAGTTTTCTATCATACTTTGCAAGAGGAAGGATGATACATTTAGGCAGAATGATACTCTGAGTATGGTAGTATGAAAGATAGAAAGATAGCAATATGAAAAATTGTATAAGATAGTACCATACTTTGTAGACACTAAGATTATCATACGATATTTCTTAGTAGTGCAGAATGATAGTTTTCTAGTAACAGATAGTTTATGACTTTTGTGATCAAAAACTCTAAGTTGACTAAGTTTTTGACCAAATGTTCGTAAGTGAATGTTGTAGTAAATTTGAGTTTCAATTTTGATAGTAAAACAACATTTTTTGATAGTAATAGTGATGTTAACACACATCTTCAAACAATTGGACAAGGGACAAAGAAACCTTGCCACAAAACCACTTGTGACATCATGAAAAGTAAATCCTCATGAGACTATCGATTGTGTATATTCAATAAGATTTCCATGGGTCTCACACATTAAAAAATACATGATGAAAGATATAACTAAGGTTATGGCTCTCTACTCAATAGCTTGGCCCACAACTTGATGCTCTCTTGCCTCACACAAAGTGGTTTCGCATAGTAGATATTAGCTTTTTCGTAGATGGGTTACCCATCTCTAAAGGAACACGTATGGTAAGTGTAAATCTTGGGGTGATTTGGGTAGTTCACTGGGATTGATCCTAGCACTAAAATATTCAGTGGAAAAATAGGGTAGCTTTTGACCAATGTCTCTTAGTAAGGATTTCATTCATAACACCCCTCTTGCACTTGATGTGGGAGGAAAGCCTTACAACCACAAGAATACCTTAAGCATACCCAACTAGTGTTTGATGCTATTTCATGGGGTGTTTTAACTCCATGTGTATATACATGCATTCAAACTCCAAAACATGCCCTCCAAACTGAAACTCATGGACCAAAATGGATGTGCATGGATGTTTTAAGAGGAAAATGTGCCATTTTGATGTTATTGCATGGGATGTTTAAACATAGTTCAAACTTTTTTTGGGATCAAAATGCTTGACACTTTCTCACACAAACTTAAATTCCAAGGTTCCAAATGGGAAAGTGAAGACCACATGAATAATTTATTCTTGAGAATCAAAGAATATCTTCCTGACAAGATGTCTCTGTTCTTTGAAGAAGTTCTAACATGTATTGAAGAGTGTGTCGCAACATGAAGATGAAATCATCTTCCAATGAGATTGAATCCATGAAAACTTTAGGATTTGAGTTACAATGATAGGTCCATGAGGAATGAGTGTTATAAGTATGGAATTAAACTTATTAAAAACTTTGAAAGGTTGGAAATGGTCATGAATGCGAGTTGGAGGCATTTGGGTATATGCAATATGAGAGTTTGGGTACTCTAAAATGTCATTATCACCCAAATCGAGTTCTCTAGATGTTATTGTATGTGTTGAAAACTTCTCATTTTACATTGTGTAAAATATGCAATTGGGTGTGGAAAGTGAAATTACATGTATGAGAAAGTGGAACATAAGTGAGTTTGAAAAATGGATGAAGTGTGAGAGATGGAAACATATAAATGCACTTGCATTCTTAGGTGGAAAAAATCAACTTTTCTCAAAAAACTAGCAACAAATAAGAAAGAAAACTAAACAATAAAACAAAAACCTACCTCTTGCTTTTGACTCAAACTTTACAAACTTCAAAACCTCTCTTTACACTCAATCTCAGTTTTGGAGTTGGAGGACTTTTGCATTTGTAATAATAAGAATATTTCAAACTTATTTAAAGAGAAAATGAAAAAGACATGGGTTGCATTTGATCAAGTGGACAAAAATAAGCCAAATAATGCAATAATATAGCAAAACAAGTAAGAAATACAACAAAAGTTGAAACCTTCTACTTACTTGGAGCTCAATGAGAAAAAAATGGAGGAAAGAGAAGTTTGGATGAACAAGTCTTCTCCAAAATTGGGTTCTCGAAGTGCAAATGCATGCAACAACCAAGAGCCTTTGACAAATTCAAAGTTGCAAATCGTGATCTCCAAGGTCAAATGCATGGACATTTTTGCATGTAGATACCAATATGTTTTTTTGGTGAAATGCATATCCTCAATCATTTTTGGATAAGAATTTGCCCTCCAAATGCATTTAGATGAGCCATATTTGGTTGAAATAGTAAAAAATGTGAACTCCATATGAATATACATGCATTAAAACTCCAAAACGTGCCCTCTAAATTTAAAAACATGCGCTAGAATGGATGTTTTTGGATGTTTCTAGAGGAAAATGTGTCCTTTTGATGTTATTGCATGGGAAATTTGAGCATGAAATGGGGAAAAACATGGCTTTCAAATGTATATACATGCACCTAAATGCCTAAACACACTCTTAAGGTGCAATAACATGTTTTATTTTACTTTGAAATACAATTTTTTTTATTCTAAGACATAGCCGCACCCTCTAGATGCAAACAAATATGTTATTTTGTTTGCATTTAATGCAAAATAGACTCTATAAGAATGATTACATGAAACATTTGGTTGGAAATGAATGTGTTGGGTGCGAATCGCACTCTCCCAAATACATTACATATTTTAAATATGTAGTAGATGACATGCTTTGGGTATTTTTGGCTTCCTAGTGCAAAATTGGGCTCTTGGATGGTCATTGCATATGCATGTAGTGCAAAATTGCACTCTTTGAGACACATTACATGTAACATTTTGGTTGGAAATGGCTTTTACATGTAAATCAGACTCTTGGAATCCCTTTACATGTTTTAAAAACTTTCTTTTTATGGGATAATTTCAAAACTTGACTTCTTAGTGCAAAATCACACTCTTGAGGAGGGATTGCATGTCATGCTTTTACCTTTACATGCAAATCGCACTCTTGAAGTGTGACTACATATTTTAAAAACATGTCAAGCACTTGGATTTTCAAGCCAAAATTGCACTCTAAGAGTGCATTTTCATGTAGCATGTTAGAAAAACCCATGTTGAGTTGCATAACTTAATTGACCTACTTAGCACATGTCTAATTGATTATTGAGAAAATATCACTTATAGGGGTCAAATTTAATACTCATGTTCTATAGTTGATATACCATGTGTAAATATTATTCATAAAGTAACATTTCACTTAATTATTTTAAAATAAAATATAAAGTAAATCTCAACATTAAATTAGAATTATATAGTAATAAAGCCACTTAAGTGAAAAAATTAAAAACAACTCAACATCAAAATATAACATAAAGTGCACTATAGTCACTTAAGTGATAAAGTAACTTAAGAACATAACATAAAGTGGATTTATATCATATTTTACAAAAACTAAAACTCGAGATTAAAATATAACATCCATATTTTAAATATGTGATAGCACTTGGAGAGTCCACTTTCTAGGCACTTTAATGGCCATATCTTTTGACTAATAAGTCTAATTAAGCCCTAAGATATACCAAATCAAAGGGAAAATAGAATGCAAGATATTAAATGAAACAAAAAGCTTTAAAAAAAAACTAAACAAACACTTGAAAACACAAATAAGGACTTTAAGGGCTTCAAAAATCAAGTGTAGGCTTAATAAAATGAAAAGGACTTGACAAAAGCCTTCAATAAAAGGATTCACCATGTGAATTGAGAATGATTGGTTGATCAATGTTGGCCAATTAAATAGTGAAATATCTCAGAGAAACGCAAAAATCTATTAGAAATTTTTTTTACTATTACCTATATTTTGTGGTGACAAATTGTAGGACAACATGCTCATCCTCTTTCTTTCTTTTGTCTTCCTTCTGGTTGATCCACTTACATACACATCAACTTCACACTTCACTTGATATATCTTACAATACTACTCTACTCAATTATCACTTGGCTCTCACCTTAACATCAATTTGATTAATAATAATGAACATTTCATTCATCCCTTAAATACACAACTTATTGTTGCTTCACCAAATTATTCCTTGTTTTGTTGCTTAATCACAATTGTTTGAATCTTCGTACATCTTAGATTCATTAAATATAGACACCTGGGTATCATGCGTTGACCTTGAACTTTGTGTTTCATTTAAAATCATTAAATCTTCTTCATTAGATCTTCTTTGAATTTCTCCAGTCGTAGATCTCATAACTAACTGTATCCTTATCTTTGAAACTCCTTGAACAATATTTATTTTCATTAAATGTCATCATCAAATAAATCCTCTTCCAAATTCTCTTATTTCCTTTCCGAAGTTAACACTACAGTTCACTCAGTCAATACCACACTTGGTTAATATTGTTCTTCCTCCATTCACTTTACATGCACTCGGTGACAACTAAGTTCTTCATTCACCAACCAAACTAACTAGCTTGGTGCAACTTGCTATATATCTGTCTTCTTACTTCATGACTTCATAACTTGCTTATATATGATCTCAACATTTAATCAAATCATGTAAAACAAAAAAAAAAACATTATTTTGTCAAAGTATAACTCATCAAGTGCCCATTGAAATCCATGCACTTATCAATACTTTCTATGTCATTATACTTTCTTCAAATTCTCTTCATTAATCAAAATATATGGCACTCTACATAATTAGCATAATTGTTGAAATAATCAAATGGGAACAATACTTCTAAGAGTGGGGGTGAATCAGAAGTATCACACTTTTAACCTTAAAAAATTTTACTAAAAATAAACATCATGCATGTAAATATATCAAATAAGCATAAAGTAAACACATGCATCAACAACACATAACACCAGAATTTGGTAACCTAGAAACCCTCCAAAATGAGAAGGTAAAACTAGGGTGGGGATGATACCCACAAAATTATTGTAGCAATAATGTTTGACCACTTCTAATGGTCTACCCTATGAAAGGCCTACCTTGTTAAAGGCTTTACATTGTGTCAATAGTGACTCGATTAAAGGATTTACAAACACTTTACATGAAGTGTCACCCTATTAAAGGATTTTATCACCTCTTCAAAGGATCTACAACCTAGCTATTAAGCTAACCTATCAACATAGGATTTTCCTTTTCTAATACAATTGCTAGAGAGTATTAGATTCATAAACCTAATTTCGTACAATCTCAAATTGTTGATTTCAAGCACTGGTTCTGCTCATTCTAATCTTGATCCTCTGAGATCCGATATCTATTTATATCCCTTGCTTTGTTCTAATCAACTGGATATGCATTTGTTGCTCTATTCCTCTAAGTCTTTCACACTTCCCACTGAATTTAGCTATAGTTTTCTCATACACTATTCTCATCCACACATACAATGGGGTTTTTGTCCTCATTTTAAAGATTACAAAGACTTAGGGTTAGGTATGGATCTACAATCCAAATTGAATCTTTAATTCTTGCTCATTCCTTGCATTTTTCTTATTGGTTGCATGCCTTCTCCATTTTTCTTATTGGTTGCATGTTGACTGTATAAGAAATGTAAAAGATTCATTCTTATCCTTATTATCCTTTGATATTTTTCTATGTCGGCTCAAAAAAATGGTTTATATCTAAGTTTTTGAAGGCAAAAACTCATATGTTGATTTTGTGTTACTCGGAACATATTGGATTACTAGTACTCGGCACATGTATGATTCTAGTTTGCTCGATATCAACTGTGACTCGGCACCTATGCATCACTCAGCACCTGTATCATGCTCGATACCTAAAGTCACTTGGCACTTGATCTTCCCTCGGCACCTGAAGATTACTTGGCACCTGAAGATCACTCAGCACCTGTTGTAGTTCCGTCTAGCTCGACACATACTATGGTACTCAGCTTCTATGTGAAAATTGGTTAAGTGTGTTTACACTCAGTTGTCAAAACCAATCTGAGACCAACAATATCTTACCAATCAGGCTTGAAATCAATGACAACATAATAATTGATATAACTCTTCTACAAATATTATTAGCATTATTAGTTGGGGATAGAAATCTCCCCCTTTGGCATTGATGAATGCACATTATTGCATATCATTGCATTATGAAAAAATACCATCAAACACTACATAAACATCTTCAGCTATGACTTCATCAAGTTCTTTGTAACTTCATGATCTCTACTCTTTACTAGGTTCTTTTCTCTACATCAGGTACTCATGCTCGGCCTAACAATTACTCCCCTTTAAGATGTACTTAACTATTCAATAACTTCTTCATATTCTCCCCTTAACTCATTTTAAGTATCTAATATATTATTTCACATGCACATCACCATCACTCACCCCTTTTTACTAACTCTCGTCCTCTTTGACAACAATGTCAAAGGAAACTATAAGCTTCAATAAGAAACTTATAAAACCTTGAAGCTTATCGTGTACCTTGCATGTATTGATTACATCTTCTTCATTACATCTATTTTTAGAATTCTAAGATAGACCCTAAAGAGTGAACTTCTGCATCAACTCCATAAAGATATTCTAATCATCCATGAATTCATGCAACATACATCTTTCACTTAGTGAATATTGGATAGGGAAAAGACTGCTATTTTCTTCTCGAAAACTCAAAATAATCCATAGGCAACTTTGTGAATATATTTGCTATCCACTCCTTGGACTTCACAAAATCTAGTATGACTTGTTTGTTTTGAACCTTCTCTTTCAAGTAGTGATACTTGATGGATATGTGCACTAGTATTGTCATAGTAGATTTTAACATGTATGGTGACTTCCTCTTGCATACCTTCCAATAGTTTCTTGATCCAAAAAAAATTTCAGCGATTAATTACAACAACAACATACTCAGCTTTAGCAGTAGCCTGTGAAATACAACTATGCTTCTTACTTGTCCATGTTACTAATATTTCTCTGAAAAAGAAAGCTCCACCTCTAGGTACTCTTTCTTCTCACAAAATTTCCTACCCTATCGACATCAGTGTATACTCTTAGCTCAAAATTACCTTCTTTCTTGTACCATAAACCATATTATTCAGTTCCCTTCAAATATCTGAATATTATCTTTACTGTAGTCATATTTTCACTCCTTGGGATTGGTTTAAAATTTTATTTTTATACTAAAGGCATGTGAAATATTAGATCTATTATGAACTACATATTATAACTTTCCAATCATAGATCTATACAATGTCTCATTCACCTTTGCCAAGTTGTCTTCCCTAGATAATTTACATTCAGAGACCATAGGGGTGCCAACTAGCTTTGACTCATCCATGCAAAATGTTTTCAATATATCCTTGATGTATTTGGACTAAGTAACATATATTCCTCATCTTTCTTGATGAGCTTGTAAATTAATAAAGAACTTTATCTCACCAACCATAGACATTTCAAATTCTTTACTCATCTAATCAGAAAATGACTTGCACAACAAATTATTTCCTCCAAAAATAATTTCATCAACAAATATTTATGTTATCAATACTTTGTTTTTAGTTTCACTCTTCAAGTACATGTTACAATTGTCACTAGTTCTGACAAATCCAATTATGATCAATTAAGAGTGCAATATTTTATACCATGCTCTTAGTGTTTGCTTCCATCTATATAAAGCTTTATGAATTTTTCATTCCATTTACCTCTAATTTAGTTCCACAAATCCTTCAAGTTGATCAATGTAGACCTCTTCCTCTAGAATTCCATTCAAAAATGTACACTTGGCATCCATTTGGTATATCTTGAATCTTTTGTATATAGCATGTGTCAAAGTCTTCTCATCCCTTCCAATCTTTCAATAGGTACAAAGGTTTCTCCATATTCAATCCCTTCTTATTGTGCATAACCTTTACATACAAATTCTCCTTTCTCAATCAACTTGTTTATGAAAATTCACTTTGTTCCAATCTTATCACTGTCTCTGGGTCTCAAGACCAATGTCCATGTGTTACTCTTCTCAATCTTATATATATCTTCATTCATTGAATTGATCCAATCTTCATTCTCAAGTGCATCTTTTACAATTCTAGGCTCAAAATCACAAATCAAACATATATTATCTTTCAACTTACTTCTTGTCATGACTATAGAACTTTTGTCTTTAATTATCTAATTCTATTAATGTTACCTTTTGACATACTTTGCTAAAGAAGAATAAGTTCTTCATTCTTCAACATTATCGACACTTGATTGGGGCTCAAAATTTTTCTTAGGGTGCTCTATTTGTGGCTTGGATACTTTAGGTTGTTGTTGGTTTCTCTTTGTTGTTATTTAGTGTACCATTGTAGTGACTTGGTCAAGTGTTGGGGTAAAGTATTAGGTGCTCCATCTTGTACATAGATAAATCTATTGTAATATTATTGTTCTTTCTTAATCTCCTCATCATTCTTATCTAAAAACTCATCAATTCTTACATTTTCACTTTCAACCATAGTGTCACCCATTTTATTCAAACATTTATATGATTTACTCCTAGTAGAGTAACCTAGTAATATCCCTTCATCTCCTTTCGAATCAAAATTCCCATTTCTAGCACCCTTACAAATATTACACCTACTACCAAAGATTTTGAAATAACTTACATTTGATGCATGTCTATACCAGAGTTCATATGGTGTCTTCTTTGTACCTTTCTTCAATAGAACTCAATTAAGGGTGTATGCAATAGTTCTTATAGCTTCTCTCTAGAAAATTTATACAACTCCTTTCTCAATTAGTATTGTTTAAGCACAAAAAAAAAAAAGATGTATTCCTTCTCTCTATAATACCATTATGTCACAAAGTTCTAGGTGCAAATATTTGTCTTTTAATTTCATGCTCAAAACAAAAGTTAGTAAATCTATCAAACGTAAAATCACCACCTCTATCATATTTTAAAAAATTTAACTACTTACCAATTTCTTTTTCCACTATTTCCTTGTACCATTTGAATATTTGAAATGCACCAGATTTAACTTTTAGAAACATCATAGACATCATTATTGAATAATCACCAACAAATAGAATAAAGTATATATTACCATAGTAGCTTTCAAATTTCATTATACCACAAAGATCAATGTGGACCAATTCCAATATGGCATTTGATGAATGTAACTCTCTTCAAAAACCTGACTTAGTCATGTTATCAAGTTGGCATTCTTTACACATATCATTATTAGGTTTATGCAAGTTTGGTAAGCCTCTCACTTTTTTATTACTACTCACTTTAATCATATTATTGAAATTTAGATGACATGGTCTCTTATGTCACAACTATAAAACTTCAACTTAAGAAACTAGGCATGTACTTACAATAGGATAAAGATAAAATATATTACCTCTTGTTTTTTCTCCAGTTCTAATCAATTCTCTATCAGCATCAAATATTTTCACCTTTCTAATCAAGAACTTCAATCGATGACATGTGTTATTCAGCTGTGGAACACTTAATGAGTTTTATTTTAGAGCTTGAACCCAATAAGCATCATCACATCTAATGTTATCATTAAACATCAAGGAACCTCTACCTTTTATAGGACATGGAACAATATTTCCAAGATTAATAGATCCACCATCATACTCTTCTAATTTATCAATATCACCAATCATGAGACATGAACAACTACAATAAAAAAATCCAAGTATCATTTTTACTAACATGAGATATAAGGGCTTTTTCTTTTTCATACCTTTCCTCCTTTAAGTCTTCTTTCACAACAACATACACAACTTCCTCACCTTCATTTTTATCTTATGATCCTAATTCAGTATGTTCTCCTTCAACAATATAACATGAATTCTTTCCTTTGTCTTTGTAATCTTTGTTCCTTTGCTATTTGTTCTCTTTATTCTCATTTTTGTCACTCCTGCTCTTGTAAGGACATCTAGATGCAATATGACCTACTTTATTACATTTGAAACATATCAAGGGTAATTTACCTTTGAACTTCTCTTTACCTCTTGGTAGTTGTCTAGCTAGCAGTGCTTAAAGCTCATCTTATTGTACTATCTTAAAATGGATGCACTTTCCTTTTAAGAGCTTTCATTTCCCTCTTCATAATGCTCCCTTTGAATCATGGATATGATTGTGCTAGATCTAATTTTCCCTCCTCTTCTTCATCTTTCCACCTTATTACTTTTGGTATCTTCCCCTTCTCTCTATGGCTCCTTGAACCTGATCTTCAGGACCAAGTTGACTAGGTTGACCTATTCTAGACCTAGTTGACCTAGGTCAACTTAGTTCCCAAAGGTTTTAGGGCTTGGGGCCTAAAATCCCTTGGGGGTTTAATTAGTTTTTTACCATTATCCAATTAGCTTGTATTGTTTTCCCTCCCAAAAACTCATATATAAGGAGACTTGGAGGCTTCATTTTCATATCTCAAGCATCTCATTTATTCAAGCACTCTATCAATTGATGTTTTTTTCCTTTTGCATTCAAGAAGTTCAAGTATTCAAGATTTTCAAGCATTTAAGCAAGGGGATTTCTATCGAGTCTTGATGGATCCTTTTTTAGCATTTCCTCTTCAAGATCTAGCTTATTGTTAGCCATCAAGGGAGGAGATCTACATTGAATTATTCATCATCTTCTTCATTTATGCACTTTCATATCCATGCCACCATGATGGGATAATGGTAGATCCATTTCAAAGAGTGGAGATACCCTATATTCCTAATTCAAGATCTGCAATACATTTACATACAAAATCCTTACAAATAAGGGTTTCAAGAAAGATGGATTCTAAAATTTATCTTTTCTTTCAATCATTTACCTTTACATTTATCAATATGGTTAATTTATTAACCTAGGGCTTGACCAAGTCAAGCTCTCATCAACCCCCAACCCCTTTCTTTTTTGTATTAATCTACATGTTATCTATGAAAGGAGTGTGGATCTAGAACCTACTTTTTGGGGGCTTTCTAGAGAAGTCAGTTTTAGATCATTAGAATATGTCAACCTAGTTGTGGGACATCTTACCAAGTTGACCTAGACCTTTAGTCTCTATTTTTAGGGAGATTTATGATTTTTGTTCCTTTTTTCATTGTATTCTGAGACTTGTGGATAGATATTCAAATACAATTTATATTTGCAAGTTTTGGAGCTAAAATAAATCTTCCTCTATGCATTTCAAGGTGAGTCATTTATATTTTATTTCCATTCATATCTTTCCCATATATATATATATATCTTAATTGCACTGATCGTCTTTACATAGCATCTAGATTTACATTATCTAAGCAATTAGTTCAATTTCACATTCACATTACCCTATTGAGGGACAAATAATACATTTCCTTGTATTTCATTCCTCTTTATTATTTGAATTTAGTATTATCACCCTTCTTCCTTTGGGTTCTAGCTAATCTAATTTGGATCATAAGTAGAATCATATTTGGAAATTCCCCTCTTTCCCTCACACACATGTTTGAATGGCTTAGTGGCTTAGAATCGAGAGATCCACAACCCTATTTAAAGTGTCTCCCATTTCCCCTAAACATTTTGGTGAACCCGACGAGTCCCCTATTTTGATTTTGGAGTTAGATCCCCTTATCTCTCTTCTTAGATTTGGCTATCTTGTTTGTGGCTAGATCTCTCTTTTATGCTCTTTAGATATCTTTAGGGTTTCCTTTTTTGATCTCTTCTTTTATGAGCTTAATTACACAAAGTCCAACCTATAACATTCCCATTAGGAAGAGTCATAGACTCATGGGCTCCTTTGACCATGATTCCTTGTTTCTTCTTAGGACTCATGATGACACTCACATCTTTACTTATGAGTCTAAATCCTATAATGGAGCATAACTCTTCTCACTTATGTCATGGTGAAGATGATGCTTTAAGAGTTCCTTCTTCACAAGTTGATAAGATTTCTAGTGAATTTGATAAATTGGAAACTTGGCTTGGTCCAAAAAAATAGAATCTTGATAGTGTTATTATTGTTGAAGCTCTAAGAAGCTAGTTAATAATGATGACAATAATTTGTCTATTTTGCATGGTATATCTCACCTTATTAATACTCGTGCTAAGTCTTTGATGAAGTGTGCTCAAGAGATAAGCTATCCTCCTCCTTCCATAATCATCGAACCTTCTATCCTGATTTCTTTCACTCTTTCTAGCAAACCTACATATGCTCCATCTCTTATGATTACTTCTACCCAAGTGCCCACTTCTTTAAGTGTTGGTCTTCCTAGCCTTTCACTTTATGTTATTATTCCTCCTACTTTCATTCCTTCTTCATTAACTTCATATAATGTATTTCCTTTTACTTATTCAAACCCTTTACCTATTCCTTCTTATCCTTCACTGACATATTTACATATTCCTTATGTTTCTTATAACTTTATTAATCCATCTAACATACCTATGCCTACTAGAATTTCTTCTAATCCTACCATTAGTACATTGGTTCAAACCATCACCACTTTACAACAATTTGCTCAACTAACTCAATCTAAGTACTATATTCCTACATTTGATGTTGTTAATCTCATTTCCTTAAATATCCTTCATGTTGTTATTCTGCAACATGTTGAGGAACCTCATCTTAAGACTTATAATGGTAAGGGAGATTCCATAATTCATGTTAAAACTATATGGCCCCTCCCCTAGTACCTTATTAGAAACCCTAAATGTTATGGATATGATCAAGATTAAGATGATATGTTTTAGTTTCGTGTGAAGAGGATGTGAATTATATACATAGTTAGCCTTACATCTTATGATAAAATGTGGGTAAGAAGGTTTTAAAATTTATGTATGTCATGAGCGATAATTTATTTATCAATAATGAACTACAAGATGTTTCTTGAGATGGATACAAATTTTAGTTATTGTTATTTAGTTGCATAAGGTTGATGAGTTAAGACCATATGGAATAAGGGTTTGAAATATCATAACCTAGAAACTAGGTCAATGGATTCACAAAATTTTATGATCTATTAGGATAATGAACTATTTAAGAAAGATGAATCAATGCCTCTCTTGTAATAATTACCAATAGTGTAGATGGAAATTTTTATCAAAATTGGATAAGGGTCTACACTGTAGAACTTGGTATGCTGTACATGTAATAAGCCAATTATTGTGGAAGTAGTATTAGATGAATATGTTGTGATGAATGATAAGTATGATGTGATGTTTCATGTGGATATAATATATTGACTAACACGATGTAAGGGATTTACTCGATGATTGATTTTGAGACTATGTGACATAACTATACAAACATCCTGACTACTTGACATAATTGACAGAACTTATGATGTGTAGTCTCATAATGATACTAAGATGCTATTAATAATCACATATGTTTAATTGAAGGATATGTATTCGGAACTAAATTTCAAGTTGGTTGATTTAACAATTATAGAATTAGTATTTCACCATTATGATAGGAATTAGATTTTAATGTGGTTAAAAATTTTAATCGGATTGTGTGATTAGGTAGTGATGCTGATATGTAGATTTTGATATTTTAATGTTTTAAATCCTTTATATGAGAATGATTGGAAAAATAAAAAATGATTATGATGTTAAGATGAATTATTTAATATGAAATTGTCATGCACCTTTGTACATGCATTTTATATGATTTTCATTGGGCTACTAATGTTTGAGTTTAGTTTGCAGCCAATTAAACCATGGAATTTAATTAGGGAAACAAGATTCAAACTTATGTGGACATAGTTTAGCCAAGGAAAATCTTTGGAAGATTCAAAAGCCTCATTGCGATGTGTTTATTTTGTAAACATGAGTTGTATGTCTGTCATAAATTTAAATTCATGAAAAAGTAGAGACATGTCATTGTGATGTGTAATGTGTTTTAATGTGTCACTTGACACTTGTAATTGTTGATGTGTTGATGACATGTCACCTAGGATTCTGGTCATGGTCACACTTAACCTTAAACTATTCACCTTCTAGGAGATTAAGTAAATCCACTTGGAGAAAGGATAGTATGGGTCACCATCAAGGGAAATTCGAATTCAAGCTTGGCAGACACTTTAGAGGGCCAATAGGTGGTCCCAAAGTTCCATTTTTGTGAAAATAAGCTACCCATATGTTAGCATAACATGTTAGGGGCCTAAATTTGACCATTTTATTGCTTAGCTAGCCTAGGAGACCCCTTAACTAATGCATTATTACACCAATTAGAAAATTGAGTTGCCTTATCAGTTCACCCTCATCTTTCCTCTTAGTCAAAGTAACAAATTTGGTAGGGATGAGGTTGTAAGAGAGAGTGGCTTGATGTTTTTACCAAAAAGGAGATAGTGGAAGAGTCTTTTAGGGAACTTGGAAAAACTAGTGGAGGTGTTCACCCACTCTCTAAGTTTAGAGACAACTAGGGTTTTGGAAGGAGAAAGACTAAGGGAAGGGAACTCTTCATCAACTATCATTTCCCTAGCTTGAACCAAGGTTTGTTCCCATGCCATGACCTTCTTTTCCACTTTCATAATGGTATTGTAATCTTGTTAAACTATTGTTGGTGAAATTAGATTTTGTATTGTGTTGAAATGATTGTAGATTGTGTTGCATTTTCTTTCTTTGGATTTCTTTCTTTGTTATTGTTTTTGGAGTGTTGATTTTTAATGGGTGTTAAGGCTTCACTCACCCTTGGGAGGGAAGAGATGCCTTGGGTGAAGGTGTTAGTTGGGCTCAACATTGAAGTTGAGATATTTTCCTCTTGGAGAGAATTTTGTTGTTCATGGAGTATGGGCTCCATTGAAGGCATATGCCTTGTTTGTTATCGGAGGTATAAGTGTATTTTGATAGCCTTGAAGAGGAAAGTGTATTATGGAAGTATAAGTATATTTATGTGATGAGGAGAATGTATTTGATAGCCTTGAAGAGGCATTATGCAATTGCAAATGTATTTGTGTATATGGATATTGCATTATCCTCTTTGGAGAGCTCACCTTCACCCATTGTTGAATGATTCCCATAGTGAATCATTTTGTCAATTGTTGGAGGGATAGTATATGTATTGTAGTGTTTTTTTGTATGCAATGTTAATTGCATGAGTGTAACCCATTTGAATCTTGTTTTCCCCAGCTCAGTGGGTGGCTTCTTAGAAGCTTAGGATGGGAGGTGAGCCTCCATGGTTCTTGTGTAAATTTTTTGTAGGTTTTGGTGTTTTTTGGATCCATGTGGAGTTTAGGGGTTCAAACTTGCATTGAAGAAGCAAAATACATGTCAATCTGTGATGCATTTGAGAGGAGCAATCCTCCTTCATGCCAATGTGTATTGTTTGTTATGGCAACATCTTCAATGTTGCTTGGTGTCATGTGTTGTAAAGGAGGTTCTTCATTTTATGTATGATATTGTAACTATGGCTTTTTGAAAGGAATGAATTTTTGAAAGGAATGAAGGAGCTTGGTTATTACTGTATGTATTTGTATTGCAAAGTTCATGCCATGCATTTAGTTATAAAAAAAAATTTAAATGAAATAGTTCATTTCAATAGTTATTCTTGACTTACATTAAGGGATGTATGGAATATATATGTCTTCGTGCACTTACTTTAATTAATTCAAGACTCAATACAAGAAAATGTTTTCAGAAGACTGAGTAGTAATAGATTTCTCTAAATACCCATGTAATAAGAAAAACCATCTAAGTTTCAACAATGGAAGAAAGAAAACCCTAATAGTTCCATGTACATTGCATTACTTGAATTTACAATGTTGTATGGAGTGAGTGTAGAGTAATTCACAAATCTATCCTTTATGCCAATATATCCATTCGTGTGTGCCACTACTGAAAACTCCATAGTTATAAAGAGAATGAATCAATAGATAACATAGTATGAAATCTTTTGAAATAAGGCTTGTTGTAGGTGCACATTGTGGTTCTTTGCCTTTTGTATAGGGCAAGAGAAATTAAACCCCCAGCTAATATAGTTCACTAAAATAATAAGGAATATTTCTTGACATCATGAGTCACAATATATAATAATAATAATAATATTATCCAAAAGAACTCAATAAAAAAAGCATGAAGTCAAATCCTAGTCTTATATATTAGACCTGGAAAGGAAAAAAATGAATATATTGTCATTCAAAGAGGCACGTACAGCATAGGAAGGACAAGGAATTAATAAAATATGCAAAGGTAAGCCCATGTAAAATTTGACTCAATGAAAAAGTGAGTACCTTGGGATATAGGTAAATAAAAAATTTAGCCTCATTATTTTTTATAAAAAAGTACACCTTATCGATAGGACCAATATCATTGATGGAAGGGGCACATAAAACAAAATATTATTTCTTGGGAAGTTGATTCCCTCCATATATCCAACAAACTCCCCACCTCAAGTCAGGAGTGCCCATCTAGAGCCACGAGCCATCCTAAAAAGGATGCACGCATGCACCTTGGGAGAAGTAAATGCATTGGGGAATAAAAAATTGTCTTGAGGTTTGAGTAAAGGCTTGTAAAATTGGAAGCCTGTGAAAAGTGACTAGAGTGGGAAAGGATAGCTCAAAAAGGAAAGATGTAGTTTGCATTGGTTTGGAAATGTTAGGGGCACGTGCCACCAAGGTTAGTGGGAAAAGTTGTTAGGTAAGGATGTATGGGGCATAAAATAGTTAGTTAATGGAGATTACATTTAGATGAAGTAGTATGGGTTGGGGATTAAATTAGTTGAGATTAGTTTAATAAAAAAGAAATTGAATAATAGTATGTACTAGGATGGATAAATATTAAGAAATTTATTGGGCTAATAAATGAATAGTTCTAAAGGCTAGTATGGGGTGGTATATATTTATTAATAAAAAAGAAAGAGTGATAAATAGGTAGTGTTAGGCTTGTCTTGCATTTAGGTTTGAATGAATATTTAAGTTTTATATATATAATTGCATCATTTGTAGGATTTAAATAGTGTAGTGTTAAGTATTGTATATGTAAGAATTTGCCTAAGGGCAAAATTCACCCAGGAACTAAGAACTCAAACACAAGCACACAGTAGACCAAAAATGGATATAATCAATTAATCAAAGTATGTTTGAATACATTGCTCTGTTCAGAATGTGATGTTCAAACACACAAGGAGTGCCTGTATATAAAGGCCTATCAGGAAGCACCTAGAATGTCTCTAGAAACAACTAGAAGATAAGAAAACTAAGCACCTTATCCAAAGATGAATGGATAAGAATGAAAAAGTGCCATATGTGTGTAGAAGATTCCTGTGTTGTAGACAACATGTGCTTAAAAGAGGTGCGGACCCCTATGATGTCATCAAGACAACTCACAAGAGTGCACAAACTCCTAAGTGTTTCACAAATAAAATAATGCAAAATAATTAAATAATGCATTAACCTAAGTAAACTTAAGTAAGTGTAATAAGTAAATACTTATTTACACCAACACCCCCCCTTAAGTGAAACTTAGGAGAATTCCCTTAAGCTTACAAACTAGGATGAAGACGCAGAATGGGTCCCGACTACTAGGCCATGTTAGGTACCCATGTACATAATGAAGATGCAAATCTCCCATAAAGTGGGGAAAGAGGGAAAACCTCATGGGAAAAACCCTCCCCCAAAAAGAGAGATAAAAGGGATGCATGGATGGATGGAGTAATCAAGACCCCCCCATTACAACATATATCAAATATATACAAGAAAGAATGGAGAAGGAAAAAACCTCCTATGAGGAAAAAGTCCACCCCAAAAAAGAGAAGAAGGAGACAAGGTAGTCCCCCCCCCCTTAAAAGTAGTGTGTCAATCAGTGAGAAATGCTCCAATGTAGAAGCTAATCCATGACCTTTGGACGATGTTCCTCCCCTTTAGAAGAAACAAAGGCAAGGGTACCTGCGAGATGCGTCCCCTAGATGGAGAAGGAATCTCAATGATGACTGGTATCTCTAAAACCTGTTCAAAAGTCCCTGTGCCGATACTAATGATGGCTTCCTCCAAAAAAGTTGAAGAGAAGAGAAAATCAAACAAGGAGGTAGAACTTGTCTTAGGAAACCAACAGTCTTCTCAACTAATGAAGAGACCTCCTATAGATGTTGTAAATAAGAATCCACAATCACACCAATCTGGAAGGATTGATCATGCAGAGCATGGAGTTAAGGGTCAGAGTGGGCCCTCACAACAACTGTAGAAGAATCCTCAACAAAGAGAAGTGAGAAACCATCATAAAAGTCTCCCATATCTATTGTGTGTGACTCCAAGAATAGAACTGCAATGCCTGGCAAGAAATCATCACCTGGAAGACCATGAGTACCCTGCAGTGCTAAAGTACATGAATCTATCACTACGAAAAAGGATAGAGTATCTGCCTCAAAAAGAAGAGAAATGTCATCAAGAATATCTCTCACATCTTCAATGTGAGACTCCACGAACAAATGTGTAATATCTAGAAGGAATTTGTCGGATGAAGGTAGTGTAGGAAGACATAAAGTATCCTTTTGCACTAATTCTAAAGCATCTATGGCTGAAATAAGATCAGTAGGAGCAACAAGAGCTAGAGGTGTGATCTCATCTGAAGAGGAGTCAGCTACAACTGGAGGAAGAAGATCTTCTGGGAATGGAAGAATAGTTGGATCTCCATAATGCTCCCAAAGATACACCCAAAAAACATATGGATCAGATGACTTAATTTTGATTAGCTTCTTCAAAACTTTATATTCCATATGTAGATAGAGAGTACGCCAAATGATGTCACGCTAATCAAAAGTAAACTCAAGATTTGGTGCATAGGGTAGTACATTGTGCTGACAGAGATATCTAATAGCAAGTTGACTCCATCCATGATAGTTGTGTGGGGTCAATTTAATCAAATCTTACTCTTCCATGATGGACCAATCAAATAAACCTCCAAAAAAATCAAAGAACCCCCGCTAAAAAAGATGTTATTGGCACTTGAAAGCCACTTGCCAATAAGTAGTATTTCTATCTACAAAACCTATAATTTGATTACAGATCTGGAAAGTAGACAAAAAAAAATGCACTTTCAAAAAAAATGGAACCTGATTTGGAGTCTGGATGAGCCCATACCAAGCATTTTAAGTGGCAAAATTTGAGATTTTGGAGTTGCAGAAAAATTCAAAAATAGAGATCTCAAACCACCTATACCAATGTGTAGATCACGAAATCCTACCCCAAAACAAAAAAAATTACTCGCAAAAAGGAGTCCGTATGGGGAAAGATATCGCTATTTGAAAATTGTTGCTGCTGTTATTTTTTCTAAATTGCCATCGCGCCTCCAAAAAAAACAAATGGCTCTAGATTTTGCCTCAAATGTCTGATTTAGATGAAACAAAATCTGATCTAGGGATTTTTGGACCTTCTAAATGTGATGCAAATATCAGATTTGCACCAACAAGTTGTAATCTTCACCTGCAAAAAATCTCTCCTATGGCATGCATTGATCATCCAAAATCTCAAACCATAGTATATTATTGTCCTAGGTCAAATGAACTTTGCAAAAATGTAAACATGAAATGCCACAAAATCATTCACATAATTTGACACAAGGATTTTATGTGGAAAGCCAATTTGGTAAAAACCACGAGTAACATGCTACCAATTTTCACTCTTCTAAAATGATCTCTGTGAGGAGCCAACGCTATAATGCACACTATTAAACATGACCTTGATTAAAGGATATCAATCACCCTGTTAGGAGTGAGCTCTATGAGGAGCCAAACCTATTAAACATTATAATGCCCAATGTTAAATGTGACATTGATTAAAGGGTATTAATCACCCTATTAGTAGTGAGCCTTATTATAGAAATTCAGAACATTCCATTAGAATGTCATCCTGTTAAAGGATTTACTCATGAATTTTAGGTCAACCTTAATCCAAAGGGTTTATCCAAAATGATACAGTTGTTAGAAAGTAACAGTAGGACTTGATCTAATAACAAAACAACTCACTTGCAGATTGCAAATATCTTATTTAATCCTCCATACTTCTTGGCATTCAATATCCTTTGTCTCTGATAGATTGTTCACCCTTCGAGCCTTCACCTCCTTAAGCCTTCATGCTTAGTATGCTAACTATAGATTCATTCCTTTGGCCACTAAATGAAGCAACACCTCAAGACTCCTTGTCTATCTCTAGTTCACACTATGACACTTTTGTTTTGGCCTATTATCTCTTTATATAGATAATTTAGATCTTTTGTCGCTTCACCACAATGATCCATCTTAGGGTTAGGTCAAATTCATCAAATTTACCCTCTTTTCCATTTTGTTCCCTTTAGTAACCTCCCTTACAATCCAATTCAAATTCATCTTCAAATATTTTATCTTGAATTCTGTGCCACCAACTCATCAACTTATCTTCCACACACTTCACACAATTCAAGAAATCAACTTTGTTAGCTCAGATTCATCAAATCTCCAATCAAACTCATTTTATTGGCACTTGACAATAACATGTTGTTTTCTCGACAATAACATGTTGTTTTCTTGACAATAACATGTTGTTTGCTCGGCAATAACTTTCTTTTGATGCTTGGTCAACACTAGGTTGCTCGGCATACACTAAGTCTTATTGTTGCTTGGTACGTATTAAACTTGTTTCACTCGACACCTGCTAGATTTCTCTTTGCTCAACACATACTAAATTTTTTCGATCGCAACTAACTTTTTGCACAGTCTACACTAACTTGTTTGACTTCCATTGTTTTCTCAATTAGGCTTGGCAGACACATTTCTTTGCTTAGCCTTCTTCTTGTCTTTTCTCAAGTATCCTTTCATTATAGCCTAAGTAGATAAACAATACACTATATCATTAAATTCTTACTTGGTCTTAGTGCTCCTTCTATACACCACAAAACTCAACCTTTCTCTAAATACTCTTGTTATCCCTTGTTTTCAAATCCTCTTCATCAATCAATCAAATGATAGAATTCAGACCAAATTAGCAATTGTCTCACTAGCAAGTAGTAGGTTTAACATCAGTAACAAAATAATGATTGTTTCATGATAGGTTTCATCAATCTCCTCATTTTTATACTTCAACAATCTTCTTCATTTCAACAGTCTCCTTCTTTGGCATTAATGGCAAACCAATACCAACAACAATACCAAAAATAAACTTAATACCTTGTATTAAAATCTCTCCCTCTATCAATTTATGTCCTTCTTCTATATAGGCTACAATCTCTCTTCTTCTTGAGATATTTAGTGTAACTCTTCCTCTTTCTCTTTCACATCTTTCTCCCTCTTTCTGATCTCTCTTTTTTCTGGTACTAACTCTACCTCATACTTGTAGTAAACTCTTTTTCTTTGACAACAATTCCAAAGACTTGACATCTTCTCATGTAGATATCAGCAATTCAAGTTCTCCCTCTATCACCTTGCATGTGACTGTAAATCTTTTATTTAAGTTTCTTCCTTACTTCAGGCAATTCCTAAAGTAAGATCCAATGCATCAAGTTGTAAAATATGTCATTCAACTTAGTTGATGTAGGGCACTATTCTTGCTTCTTAATTATATTTGGATAGGGGTATCACCCATAGCTTAACTCTAAGATATTCATATGCATCTTTAGGTAAAGCCTTTGTGAATATATCAGCTATATGTTCCTTTGTATTCACATAATATATTCTCGCTTCTTTGTCTTGAACCATCTCTCTCAAGTAATCATACTTGATTGCAATGTGCTTTGCCTTTATCTGCATCACAGTGTTCTTGGATATATTTATAGCACTTGTATTGTCACAGTAGAGTACCACAGGTTCAGTGATTTCTTCCTTCATTCCTTTGAGTAATTATTTGATCCACACCACATTCATGCAATTCACTGTAGCAGCCACATATTCAGCTTCAATAGTAGATTGTGAAACACTATTTTGTTTCTTGCTAGTCCAAGCAACCACTCTTTTTCCTAAGAAAAATGCTCCACCACTTGTACTTATCCTATCATCAATGTTTCTATCCCAATCAACATTTGTATAAGCTCTCAATTCAAACTTGTCATTCTTCTTGTAGTATAGACCATAGTCATCTATACCTTTCAAGTATCTTATAATCCTTTTAACAACCATTAAGTGATACTCCTTAGGATTTGCACAAAATCTTGCAACAATCCCAATAGCTAGTTTAATATCATGTCTTCTATGAACTACATATTGTAATTTTCCAATCATAGACCTATAAAATGTTTGATTTACCTCAGTAGAATCATCAATTCTGGATAGTTTATGTCCTATCACCATGGGAGTACTAACTGGTCTTGAATCTTCCATACCAAAAATCTTCAATATCTCCTTTAGATACTTGGACTGAGTAATTTAAATACCACATTTCATCTGATAAACTTGTAACCCAACATAGTACTTTATTTCTCCAAACCTAGACATCTCAAATTCTTTCATCATTTCATTTGCAAATGTCTTACACTATGCATTTCGTCCTCCAAATATGATATCATCAACAAATATTTCAGCTAGTAAAAATCCTTTACCTCCTTATATCTTCAAGTACAAATTGTTGTTTTCATCAGTCTTCTCAAAACCAATCTTCACAAGGTAGTTGTGCGGTCTTTCATATCATAATTTGGGAGCTTGCTTTAAACCATATAAAGCTTTGTGCAGTCTACACACCATGTTCTTATTATTTGGATCAACAAATCCTTCAGGTTTTTTTATGTAAACCTCCTCTTCTAGTATACCATTCAAAAATGTTGACTTAACATTCATTTGATAAACTTTGAAACCTTTATAGACAGAATAAGCAAGCAAAGTTCTTACTCCTTCCAATCTTGCAACTAGGGAAAATGTCTCTCTATAGTCAATTCCATCTTCTTGTGCATAATCTTTGTAGACTAACCTTGCATTATTCCTTGTTACATCACCATTCTCATCCAGTTTTTTTTTGTATTCCCAATTGGTTCCAATAACATTCTTGTCCTCTGGTCTTGGTACTAGTGTCCATGTTTTGTTCTTCTCAATCTGATCAATTTCTTCTTTCATGACTTGACTTTAGTCTTCATTCTCTAATGCATCCTTCATTGATTTAGCTTTGTGAATCTTAAAAAACATGTTTCATTCCTTAATCTATTCCTTTTCATTGGTCCAACCTATTTTTCTACAATGGTTTGTTCAACAAGATGATGTCTTCTGACATATTTTGATAATCTTGGCTCAATTCTTCTTTCAATAATAGTTCATTCATGAAGTTCAATCTCAGGTTCACTATGTACTTCTTTGTCAAGTAACTTGACATTCCTTTATTATAAATTTATCTCGATGTAAGAATGTACCTCAGCTTCTGATTGTAACTCAAATCCTACATGCAACTCATCATCCATTGTATGTGACTCAGTAGTCACTGATTCTTGTTGATTAGTAGGTTGGTTTACAGTACCATCAACATTAGCAGACACACTTTCATTGTATTTCATAAAGGTTTTGTAATTCTTAGGTTCCTTCTTTTGTTCATCTTCATGTTTTTTTATATATTCATCAAATTTTACATTTTCACTTTTCACAACTTTGTTAGTGTTAGTATTTAAACACTTATAAGCTTTACTACTTATGGAATATACATTCTTCACTTTTTGCATCATGTTTACCATTTCTGTTGTCTTTGAGAATGTAACACTTGCTTCTAAATACCTTAAAATATTTGACATTGGGTGAGTATCCATACCATAATTCATAAGGTATAAAATTTGTACCTTTTTTGACTTGTACTCGGTTCAAGGTATAGACAATTGTACTGACAACTTCTCTATAGTATTTTGAAGCAACATTCTTCTCCATCATCAATATTCTGGTACAATCCATCATTGATATGTTCCTCATTTTAGTTATCCCATTTTGTGGAGGGTCCCTAGGTGTAGAAGTTTGTATTTATTGAATTCATTTGATGTAAACTCTCCACCTTCGTTAGATCTCAAACATTTCAAGCATTTACCAGATACCACTTAAACATTTGAAGAGCATCATATTTTTCTCTCAAAAACATTACTGTCATCATTCTTGAGTAATCATCAACAAATAGAATAAAATACTTTTCATCTTTGTAGCTTTGCACATCAACTGGTCCACATATATCAGTATGAACTAATTCCAAAATGTCTTTTGAAGTATGAGTCTTACTCTTAAAACTAGACTTTGTCATCTTGCCTAACTGACATTATTTGCAAAATTGTGTTTCTTTAGTTTTGGCAAACCTTTGACTCTTTTAGGGCCCGTTTGGTGAGCAGAATAGGAATACATATTCCAGTGTATTCTGGAATACATATTTCAAAATACGTATTCTAGAATAGAACGTATTCTTGTTCTCCATTTGGTTCAGCCAATATTTGATGGGAATTTGCAGACCCAAAAATTTATGTTTTCTAAAATTAAAAAAAATGGAATAGGAATATGTATTCCAATACCACCTATTTGGATGGAATTGCAAAACCCCATTTTTGGGCCAAAATTGGAATATGTATTCCTATTTTACCTCATATTCCAATCCTGTTTTGGTGCATCTAAACAAGGAATTCAAAATTTTTGGAATACGTATTCCTATTCCACTCACCAAACAGGCCCTTAATCTTACTAATACTAACTAGATTTTCAAAATATACATGACATAATATTTTGTGCCATAGCCACACATCATCAAATTGTACAAAAAGATAGGTAGCTTTATTTATGTCAAGATAAAATAGATTACCTCTAGTCTAATCTCCACTTAGAATGATTTCTCCATCAACATCATAGATATGGTCCTTCTTGTGTTCAAATTCAACTTTGTATCTTGAACTATTCAATTCTGACACACTCAATAGATTATAGTCAAGTCCTTCCACATAGTAAGAATTATCACACATGATCTTGTTTTTCAATCTTATTGACCCTTTACCTTTCACTGGAAAGGGTGCATCATTACCAAATCTAACATATTCCATTGTAATTCTCAATGGTAATGAACTTACCTTTGTCACCAGTCATGTGATGAGCACATCCACTATCAATAATCCATCTTCCACTTTTGGTTACATAAGATACTAATGCAATTGCCTTATCTTCATCTGAATCATCTTTCATAGAAACATACACAACTTCTTCATCATGATCATCTGATTCATCATTAGATTCTTCTTCAGTAATGTAACAAGATTTCTTTCCCTTCTCTTTATAGCCTTTGTTACTCTCATCTTTTCTACCTCTAAATTTGTCTTCATTTCTGTTATTTTTATTCTCAAGACACCTTGTTGCAATATGACCAACTTCATTACAATTAAAACATATAATGGGTAACTTATCTTTGTATTTTCCTTTGCCTCTATGAAATCTCCTAGCCAATAGTGCCTCTATTTCTTCAAGATCTTCATCATCTGTGTCACTATCACTAGCAACATGCTTGACCTTTTTCTTTCTTTTAGGTTCTTTGAATGTCAGCTTAGCTTTGAAAGAAAATTAATATTCTCAAATTTGAAATTATCAAAAAAAATAAAAATTCAAAAGCAATGAGTCTACCAACCCATCCTTCAAGGGTTAGATCACTATGAGGAGTACACCTGAGTTCTTGTATAGTAGAGACTTTAATAGCATAGATAGGTGGCAGGGTTCTTAACACTTTTTTTATCACAGTCTCATCTTTAATAACTCAATTTGTTCCTCTAGTTGCATTTACAACATCTTTGATTCTTTAATAATACTATACTATAGTCTTACCTTCTTGCATTCTCATTTCATCAAAATGACTTTATGCTTTGGCTCTCAGTACATTCTTGTCTACTCCATAGATCTTCTATAGGGCATCCCACATTTGTTTAGAAGTGGTACATGTTTTGATGTCTTCAAACTCTAAATAGCTTAGGGAAAATGCAATCTCCAACATTGCTTGATTGTGCTCTTTCTTCTATTCAAGTTATTTAGCAGTTAGGGCTCCAACTACTTCGAGATGTTTAGTGGTGATAGTTTTCTGTACATAATCTCCAAGTCCTCCTAGATGTAGCTTCATCAAACTTTTCCATGCAAAAAATTTTTTCTTGTTTAACTTGGGCACCTCCATTTTGTACATCTTTATCTTTATCTTCAAGTACCTTCAAAAAATTTCCTTCACAAGCACCAAACACTCTGATACCAATTGTTGGAATACTTTAGAATAATTGAGAGGAGAGGTGAATTAGTTATCTAAGGTCCAAATGTACAGATAAAAATTTTCAATACTTAACAAATACATGTTCATGTTGTTGGTCTAAATTTTTGTATGATAGAAATCCTTTGTCCAAATATAGAAAAGTTAGATTGTACCCATTAATGGATAATAGGGTTTCTAAATAAGTCATCTGTTTGCTATCCTTTGAAAATTGTTGTGAAAACCCTACATTTCATTCCATTCATAAATGGTTAGGCGTGAAATATATGAATTTTCAAATAGGGCAAATATTTTGTTGTCTTTTTACCCTCCGCACCCTCGAGCTACTTTTCCTCTCAAATTCCCCAGCCATCCGATCTAAATAGATCCACCATTGTCATTACCTCGCTATGAAAACATGGGCACTCTTTATGTATAACGAGGTAGCAAGTGCTAGAAAGTTATAAAATGGGACCGCAAAATGAAAACACGACAGTCAAAGATTTATTTTCTAGCTGATTATTCAGTCACAGACACCTGGCAAGTACTGTTAGAACAAGAAAAGGGACCCAATGGAACTAGTCAGAAGTTGGCACCGGAATGATGGTTTTTTCAATGTCTCGCAACCTAGCTATTGGAAAATTTGGTCATCTCACCATTAGCGAAGTAGCAAGGTGTCGTGAAATCAAAACACGATGGCCTCAAAAATCATTGGTAACCATGGTCTGACCAGGTGGCATGACAAGCAATAACTACTGTTGTCAAAAGCAGTTGGCAAAAGCGATAACAATTTGATGGGTCCTTGTATTTCACAACACTGAGATTTATTAAAGTTGCTAGAGCTTGCTACCTCGCTATCAGAAAAATTTGACATCTCACCATTAGCAAAGTAGCAAGGTGCCATGAAAATCAATAGCCGGTGGGACCCAGGGCAACGTGGAAGGCTGGCTAGGCTCAAAGTAAAGTTTTGTCAATTGCCAATAGTGCAAATTTTCCTACGTCAGCAGTGCCTTGAACCCATAAAGCATTTAAGAGATCCCAATTGTCAGATCAAGTTTCAATCAATGATCCTCGCCATCTTGCTATAAAAAGTTGCACGATGTTTAGTCTATGCGACGTAGCGAGTATGGGACCCACCACTCCTTCAGAATACGTTATGCAATTTCTTTACCTTTCATTTGATTTTAGATCGACGGCCATCGCTATCTCGTTATGAAGAGTTGCTCGGAGGATATGCATAGTGAAGTAGCGACATGGTGACATGTGTCCTCAGTCACCAATGGGTCCACAAAAAAATGCCATCAAGGAAGGCGTTGTATACATGGTCAATTTTTATTGGATTGACTGGTCAACTTGTCAAGTGGGACACCAAGTTGTCTTTCTCTATACCCCATGATCGTATGATTTTTAAAGATCAATAGCGTAGGTTTAAATACTGAAGGTGGTGGCACTCTGCATATTAATGAGATATGAAAAGTTTCACATGTGAAAGAAAAAATAGAGTGTAACTTATAAGGTTTCCTCAGTTGCACCTTATGCAAATAAAGATTTTGAAGTCTTTTCTAAATAGGATCATTTATTAAGAGGATTGTGTAGATTTTGGCACAAGTGCCAAACAACATAAAAGAACTACAGATAAGAGATTTCCAAGTGCATATTTTACTATAGTCTCTAGAGTGTTACAGTCTTGCATGGTGTAGCAGAAATGGCTCTAAAGAATTCATTAACTCTTAGATTGTGGATAGCAGAGGGATTACTTGACAAGAGTAATTGGATCCCTAGTGTTTCTTCCTCTTGAATTGGTTTAAGTTTGTTTGAAAGGTGGTTTACAAAGAGGAAGTTGTTTGTCTCATATGTCAGTATATGGAATTTTGATCGAGGAAGACTAGTAATCCCAGGTGTTTCTATGGGTTATGATCAAGCTACTTAGGTAACAAGGGGAGCAAAGAGTGAACTTGATAAAATAAAAAACCTATCAGTAGTAACACCTTTCTCTAAGTAAATTTTCAAGATGGCACACTTCAATGCCAGGGTAGCAAAAATATGTAGGACCCTGTGCAAAGTTTTTGGAAAGGGTGAAGAAGATTTTATACCCATGGGTTTCATGCGAATAGTCCCTCTGACTTTTTTTTAGTGCACATCTTTTTGTGTCATTAGGTGACAAATTTTGGCTGAAAGGTGGCTTTGGATGCAGACGTGGTTGGCTAAGCAGAAATTTCTCATTTTGTTATATTTGACAACCACATTGTTTCCATGCTCGAGTGATGTTTCTTAAGGGTCAATTCCATTATCTTAAGGAGTTGTATTAATCAGCAAAGAGTGGGAAGTAAGGGTGTTTCTCCCAGTACTGTGATGATGGTAAAACCCACTGGTTCAAGTCAGTTTGCAATCATCAGATTAGATTTTGTCATGGGAAATCTTAAGTAGTTACATATATGATAGAATCATAGTTGGAGCAAAATCAGCAAAAGGATGTGATAGACAGAAGCTTGCAAGAGAATATATGATTTGCATAGCTTCATGTTAATCTTTTCTTGATAGATGTATGTGTCTTCCTCTTGTAAGGGACACCTATCAGTCACATTTTCCCTTTTCTTGTTGCAACTCACACCTATATAAGTGATTTTTCAAGGCAATGTGAGGGTCCAAATTCTATTTTTTCTAAGTGATATACTTAGTCTATTTTTGGTCCATTGTTTGGAGCAAGTTTGTAATGTTTTTTCTCTATTAGTTCCTGAGAATACATGAATAATAGAATGATCCCTATGCTTCTTCCAAAGTTCATTCTAAGTTTACTGTAAATGTATACAATTTTCAAAGAAAATGAATACAAATTATGAACTGTCCCCATATCAGTTCTTTCTGAATCTTGTCTCCTTTCGATTACTTGGTTATCTTGATATTGTATAAGTAAAGGCTTGTGCAATTGAATGCAATCCAGTTGGGTTGTATATCTGTTTATCACTGCTATTAATTCAATGGATTAAGTAAAAGCTTTGATGAATTTGATAAGATTGTTGTAGTAGGGGAAAGGATTTTTGAATGATGAATTCTGATAAGAATTGCTGATAAAATTTGTTGTAAGGCAACAAATTAGATCTAAGAATTTGTTGTAGACTCTAAAGCCCAATGGATTAGGCACTAGTCAAATTGATTCAACTGAAAGAGAGATTTATCATAAATGGTTTTCAAATGTAGAATTACAATCAATCTTACTTTTATTTCTTGAAGATTTTCAAAGTTGGCCTGTACTTGTTTGCATGGAATGTTTTAGCTTCAGTTAGCCACTATTGCTGAGAACATCTGCAAACCTATAGAAGAATTTTGGCCAGATCTATTATATGGGATGTGTTTAGCAATTTTTCATGAATTATGCATGTATTTGAGGATTTGAGATGAGAATCAGAATGAAACTAAAATAATCCTCATACAGTGTTTCCTAGTCTTGAATCATCCCTAGGTATACCCACCCTAGTTTTGTAGAGCCTGAAGAGTAGAAAACCACCCTTGGTTTTGTTGAAGTTGGGCCCAAATGGTTTGCACATACAATTGTTAATAAGAATTGGCTAGTCTTTAGATTGTGGGAGTATTGTCATCTTGGTATTGAGCAATTTGTTGCTTAGTAGTTTTGAAACACCAACACATGCATTGATCATCCAATATCTCAAATAGTAATATATTAATGTCCTAGGTACTTTGCATAAATGTAAACATGAAATACCACAAAATAATTCACACAATTTGACACAAGGATTTTACATGGAAACTGAATTTGGGAAAAACCACTAGTAACATGCTACCAATGTTCACTCTTATGAAGTGAACTTTGTGAGGAGCCAACCCTGTTAAAGGTTACAATGTACATTGTTACATCTTGAGGTATGAATACTTTTTGCTCTGTATTTCATCCTAATCATCAGCATAATCCATTATTTGAGCCTATTTCTAAAGTGATGACTAAGTTGATTCATGCTCATATTCTTAACCATCCTCCTATTCATCCTATTGATACTAGTAAACTATTAACTAAGTCTTTTGATTCAAATGATTTATGTGAATATCACCATCAAATAGGTCATAATACTCAAAAGTGTTATGGCTGGAAGAATTTTGATTAGGACCTTATTTATTCTAAGGCTATATCTATTGATGCTCAAGTTAATAACATGAATAATTTTTTTGCACCACCTAATTAGAATTTGCATATTTACACTAATCATCTGCCTTCTCACTCAATCAATATTATTAATAAACCTTCTTCTTTTAATCACCATATTGATTATGATGAGAAGATATCAGAAGTGAATCATGTGGTTAATCATGTTGAATTTATATCTCAACCTTTTATTTCTTTTCCACCCAAAATTACCTTTAGTTAGTTTGGTATGTTTAAGGCACCTAATGGTCCTCTTTACAGCACTACTAGAGTTAATATTCCTTCTCGTGGTACTTTGGTTGATCCTTCCTTTGTTGTGATTGCTATCACTGAAGAACACATTTTTAACAAAGGGATGAATAGAGATACTTACGATATTAATCCTGTGTAGATTTAAATTTGTGATGGTTTTCTTTATCATCCTCAAGGTTCTATCACTTTTTTATTGTTACTTTATCAAGGAAAGTTGTTTTTACTAACTTTGTTATTATTCCTATTGTTGATCAATTTCAAGCTAGGCTTGGTATTCCATTTCTTTCTTCCATGCAAGTCTTAGCTTCTCCTATTCATAAATGTCTTAAATTCCCTCGTAATGGAAACATTATTACTATTAGTCATTCTCTTTTCTAAACCATTAAATCCTTGATATTATGTTGAGATTGATTTTGACTGGCCATCTCATCTTTAAAAACCACCTATTCATCCCGATCATCTCTATAGAAACAATAAACTATATCAAGTAGTCAAGATCATGGAATTGAGTCTTCTTAAAGGTTGTTCACCTGCACTTGTCCTTCCCACTACTCCTACTTTTGAACATGTTCTTCCCTCTACATTTTTTGAACCCATTGATGTTCCTTCTTTGGAACCTATGGTAGTTGATCTTAATCCTTCTATTGTGTCTCATAAGACTATTCATAACCAATATGTTGATTAGCATCAAAAGAACCATCAAGCTAAAGCTAGGGCTACAACTCATTCTCTTATTTCTCAACTTACATCTTCATCTCAACCTTTAGCTTCCTTTGATCAAATTGTGTGTGACTCTTTGGAGGAAGTTAAACAAGGTAACATTGTGCTTTGGAATAAACATGATGATTTTGTTCATATTTTAGATTTTATTAATCTAGATAAGGAAGATACTTTAGAAAGTAGTGATGAAGAATTAATTGATATGGACAGTTATTTTCCTAACATTCTTTCTACATAGCTTACAATCACTCCTAGTGATGAGCACAGTGACTCTCAAAGTGTTTTCCTAGAACTCATTGTTGATTCCTACTTTAATGGATATCATTCCTCTCGTAAGTCACCATCCTTCACCTAGAATTTTAGACCAAGATGGGTTAGGGAGGGGGCACACCCAGACCACTTGATGTGGACTTCATTCATAATTGTAGTCTTTGTGTTCTTGTTTTGTGTGTTGTGTTTTTGTTTTATGTTTTGTGTTTTATCTTTTCATTTCTTTTGACAAAAATTGTTGCTTCCTTGAGCTCAAGGCGATAAAGTAATTTCCTTCATATAAATTCTTATATTTGTATCTCTTTTCTTCTATATGTTGTTACATGCTATGTCATGCTTGTGTTATTGTTCATACCAATGATCTTGTATAGTCTTCTTGTTTGCTTATGATATGGTAGCACTGATTCTTTTTAGTCTCCATGTTATTGGCCCAAAAAGACTCTTCTTTATAGCACTTTTGTGTCTTTTCCTCCATTTTGTCATAGTTATACTTCCTTTGGGGAATGATGATATTTCATACTTAATATAATATTATATATTATCATATGATCTTACTAACCCCAAATTTTGTAGATCCCTTTTGTGCTCTTTCTTGTTAAATATTGATTTCCCTTGATATGTTTCTCTTCTTGGGGGCATGTCTAGTGCAAACATTATATAGTAGGTGTATGTATGCTTCTATTAAAGCTATTACTCATGTTAAGGTGTTTGTAATTGCTTTAACATGGTGGAATACACTCTACTCATCCTTTGTCCACGGAATAAAAATATGGACTCTATGTATAACTTGGAGTACTTCAACCTTTAGTGCTCGGTGAGATTTATATGGTATAACCAAATGTATGCATTGTTAGTTCATGTTTATCCCCTCTCTCAATTTTTCTTCCTAGTTTCTAGGAACCATTCCTAGGAACTTGGTATATTTTTGGATCTCTCTCTCTAAACTATTGACAGTTTGGGAGGCTTGATCCTTCTTTTGACCCTTCTTTTGACTACTAACAGTCTGGGAAGCTTGGTCTTATTTTTATCCCTTAAGGATACACACATCCTTATGCCTGGGTCACTTTTTGATTCTTCATTTTGGGACATGGAGTTCCCTTGAAGTTGAATCCCTCAATGGACTGAATACCATGCCACACACACATTGACTAGCATGCCAAACACACTTGCTAGACTATTCAATGCCATCCCTTTTCTTTTGTGGAGACTTTTCCCCCTTTTATTATTTTTCTTGCATGGTTCATAGTAAGGAACACAAACATTAGTGGGCATGTAACTACACCCCTTCTTGTAGTGCTTATCTCTCTTATTATGATTCTGGATGTGAAAAAGACTCAAGTCTTTTGGGGGCTTGATGATTTATTTTCCTCCTAAATCATGATAATATTTTACCTTTTTCTCTTGATCTACTTTATCATTAGTTTGAGGAAACTCATACTCTTGCTAAAGTGGGGGCTAAATGTACCGTATTTAAGTAGATGCACTTGCCTATTAAGACCCTTAAGCTCCCTCTTCAGATTGCCCTCTTCAAACCATGGATATGCATGTGCTCAAACTCCCTTTCCCTCCTCATCTTCCTCTTTCCACCTTATTTCTTTGGGTATCTGCCCCTTCTCTTTTTGGCTTCCCGAACCTAATCTCTATAACTAGGTCAACATAGGTTGACCTATTCTGGACTATGTCAACCCAGTTTGACCTAGTCCTTAGAGGTTTTGGGGCTTAGAGCCCAAAAGGCCTTGGAGGTTTAATTGGTTTTTTATCATTATCTAGTTGGCTTGTATTATTTTTCTACCCAAAAAATCATATATAAGGAGACTTGGAGGCTTCACTTTGTATATCTCAAGCATCTCATTCAAGCACTCAAGATATTTCTCTCAAGTAAAGATTTCTGCCTTTTTCATCCAAGAAGTTCAAGCAGTCAAGATTTTCAAGCATTTAAGCAAGGATATTTATATATAGCATTGAAGGATCCTTTGTGAGCATTTCCTCTTCAAGATCTAGATTATTTTTGGCCATTGAGGGAGGAGATCTACAATCAAGTATTCATCACATTCTTCATTGATGCACTTTTATATCCTGCTAGCCCTTGTTTTTGTGCTGCATTGTTTCAAAGTAGTTCTGCAAAAAAAAATTGAAATTGCAATGGTCATATCCTATTTTAGGGTGGGAAATTTTGAAATAAACCCTAAGTGAAAAAATGGAATATCTAAAAACCCTAGCATTACTTTGAAAAACCTTTGGTAGTGTTATTTCCTTGTTAGTTTTAAGTTTGCACAAAATAAAGTTAATTCTTTATGTCATGTTTTTCTCAAACCATGGTTAGATCTAGGTTAGGTCACTTTCTAGTTATGAATATTCTTTTTAACCAAAGTGGTGAGTTGTTCTTGGTAACCATTGATCTTCCTCAGATCTATGACTTGCACTTTCTTGCAAAATGAAGATGTTTACTATTCAAGAAATGTGACAATACAAGCTTGTAAAACCTATCCAGTGGGATCAAAAGAATGCAGTGATCCTCAAGTTTGGTCTCAGCCCTCAGATCTTGTTAAGATCAATGCTTCTTGATATCTAACAAAATAAAGATGTTTGAGCTTTAACTAAAGAGAGAATGTGAGGACTCACCACGTGTATAGTGTGGGCCCATTTTAGACTTCTTGAAGTGCTTCGTCATCATATGCTAATTGTCACCCCATGATTGGTTCTATATTTAGATTAGTTATTTCTCTTGGTAAGCTCTCGATTGTTGATCAAATTGCAAATCAAGGGTTGTCAGGTACTCGCAAAAAAAAAGTGTTCAGTGTTTAAGGAATACGAGAATGTGATCTCAATTGCATGTCTTGGTGGGCCCATTTTCATTGAATAGTTTGAAGAACAAGCATTTTTCTCAGCCACAGATTAAGATGAAGATCTATGGTGGTTGTATTCTCAAAAAAGAAACATGAAGGGTTTTTAACCAAAGAAAGAATGTGAGGGAGTGACATGTGGAGTTAGTAGGTCTAGTTTGTATTGTGAGCCTAAAAGAGGATTGGTGTCAGCATGAAGTACCAGGTGGCATGTTCTGATTCATTCTTAGTGTTATGTATAATAGCATTAAATACTTTTTCCAAGCCATCAGATCAAATGATGATCGGTGCTTCTCACTATCTTGCAAAATAAATATGCAAGAAGGTTAACCAAAGTGAGAAACTAATGAAGGGACACATGTCTTATGTTGGAAATAATTAAGACTAACAAGGTTACTGAGAGGGGAGGGGTGAATCAGTAACTCTAAAACTTTAATTCAATTTTGCATAATAATGTTTTTACCATTCATCCATCTAATCTACTATATGCATGAAAAGATAAACATTTGTAACACATGAACACACAGATTTGGTGACCCAGAAACCTTCCAATTAGAAAGTAAAACTGGGGTGGGGATGATGCCCACAAAAGTTTAATACTACAGTATAAAGTTGGCTACTTAAGGCTTACAATGATCACTTCTGATGATCTACCCTATTAGGAGCAAGCAGGATTGCTAAATCCACCTTGTTAAAGGATTTAAAAACATACAATAAAGTATGCACTCTGTTAGGAGATTTACAAAAGACTGTCAAGTCTACCTTGTTAAAGGATTTAGCAAACTGATTCACCTATTAGGATGAAGCAGTGGATCTAAATATAACTGAATGCTAATAAGATCCTTTGTGCTCTGATCACCTAATGTGATGGATATATCTTTTCTGCATCAATGTTGACCTTGCTATATTCCTCTGTTCTACTAGTGATTCACTTTCCCTCTTCTCAAATTATTGCAACATAACACACCCAACGATATCCAACATCTCATCATTTCAAATGATATATACCATTCCAATATTTACACTGGCAAGGTCGGCCAAACACAAGTGAACAAATATTACTGAGTTGGCCAGATGGTAAAAAATTTGAGTTCCACAAACTGACTCGGTGACCTTCTGATACTCGGCATCCACTATAATACTCTACATCATCATGCACTCGGTAAGAGTAGAGGCACGGTCCATACTAATCATTCTAAGTAGCTTGGAACTCAATAACCATTGGTGACTCGGTGAATATTGTGTCACTCGGTAAAAACTGAATCCATTGATAACCTTCTTCACTTGGTAAACATTGATTCCTTCATTTACCTTGTTTACTTGGTAATCATTGATTCCTTTGTTTACCTTGGTCACTCGGTAAACACTAAGTTCTTTGTTTACCTTGATCACTCGGTAAACACTAAGTTCTTTGTTTACCTTGATCACTCGGTAAACACTAAGTTCTTTGTTTAGCTTGATCACTCGATAAACACTAAGTTCTTTGTTTACCTTGATCACTCGGTAAACACTAAGTTCTTCTAATGACTCGGTGAGCACTGACTGCTTGAGGAATAGTGTTCTGCTCGGTAACCACTATTCTACATGGTAACCATTGTGAACTTGGTAAATACTGCTGAACTACCCATATGCTCGATTTCCAAAGGAATGCTCGGTATCAACTATTTACCTACAGAATTTATAAGGTAACCGCTGAATGCTCGGTGTGAACTATAGACTAGGTGATGAGCTCGGTAAGCATTCAGAATCGAATAAGTGTTGTGACTAATGACAAATATATCATAATTCCAACAGTCTTAGTGGACCTATTTTCTAAAAGGATTATTAAGAAAGCATGGTTATTTCTTGATAATCTAATTCAAGGTTGATTGAGGGTTGTCATGATCTCACAAAACTAATGTGCAAGGTTTTTAACAAAAGCGACAATATGAGAAGTTGACACATGTCCCACTAATCAAAAAGGTGATGCAATATGAAGATTGAATCATAGCCATTGAATTTCACTCAAATCAATGGCCAATTTTGAAATTCTTTGCATTACATGCACAATTTGATAGTTGGAGCATTAACGGTGTTTCGAAGCAACCTCATGCAAATGCATTTGGCATAAATTTTGTAAATCATTCCACGATATAGTATAACACAAAAATGGAATTGAAGTAGAGTGAATAGAGCCCATATTCTCAACCTTCATACTATGAATTTTTGTGAACAAGTTTTCTTGTTGTGATCAGAGATTTGTAAGTACCCAAACGTTGTTGTGAAAAGTTTTTTCTATTTCAAAATTTTCTGAATTGATAAGATGCCTCCATGAAGAGACTTTTCTAGAAAGATGGACTATTAGCACAAAAATGTACCTAATTATTTCCTTGGACAATTTCCCACCTTCACAAACAAAATTGCAAAGGGAAATGATTTGGTCCCAAAGAGCCCTAGATAAAAAAAAATTGATGAGGGTTTCTATGACAAAGGAAATTGGTTAAAAGATGTGGAAACATCAATGGGAGGTCTACAATTGTTTAGGAAATGGTTTTTGCAAAGAAACAATGATACACCACTAAACAATGTTTGGGATTTCAACATTAGAAAGTTGGTTGTGCCAGGTATCTTCATTTATGATGATTTGTTGGAAATATTGGCAAAGGGCTATGACCCTGTGTTGCAGGTTGTGAAGAACCCTACCAGAGATAATTTGTTTAGGATAACAACTAAAGTGATAGAAGAGGTTTTTATGTTAAACCCTAACCTTGCTCTACATGAGAAGATCAACTTTAATGATTTGCAATCTAGATATGATGCTTAGAGAATATACCTTCTAGGGGGACCACGAAAAGAGCATTTTTGGCATGAATGAACAAGAGCACATCCCACGGTCCTTGATTTTTATGATGGATCAAGTTCTACATTATGGAATAAGCTCTATTTTTTATTTTTCCTCCCATTTGGCTGAAGAAATACATAATGGGCTAATCAGGATAAGCAAGAGTAAGGTTGACAAACCCTTTAGTTGGTATTCATTTCTAATGTATATGTGTCTTTATAAGGGTTTTTTTTTTTTTGCAAAAGACATGAAACTAGAGCAAGAAAGCAATGGAGAGAAGCTACTAGTACAACTCTAGAGTGCATATATGACTTGGAAAGTCATAGATGCTAGTTTTGTTCATTTTGACAAGTATTTTGCTTCTAAGATGGGGATGTTGTTAACTGGAGACAACTCTCATATTCCTAAACCCTTACTAGAGTTCATCGGGCCTAAGGATCATGCTAAGGGTTTAAATGTTAGTCACAACTGGGGAGAAATCATCCCATATTAAGTGTCTACTTTTTTCAGAGTGTATGGTTTCTAAGGGAAGCCTCGTGTCTTTCCCTACTATGTGCCTTTGAAGGTAGGAATTGTTGAGTTCTTATGGTAGATTGGAGGATTTAAAGAGTAAGAGTTGATGGTAAGATCTAGGGGGACAATATTTCCAAATTTTATAATTGTCCACAAATTTGTGTTGACCAAAGGAGGATGAGACACTTGGGTAAGTTTTTTGATTGATATCAAATGGCCCAATCTCATTCTCATTTTATAGATCTAGAAGGATTTTTTTTTGAAATGTTCAAAGAAAGAACTAACACCAAATCCTAGGAGCATATATTTTACTTTCTTGAAGACATAATTAGAAATGATTTCTCTTTGAAAGAACAAGAAGTAAAGAAAGAAAAATGGAGAGTTTATAGTAGGGTTTTGGAGTTTATTAATTATTTAGACAAAAAGTCTGACCCATTGGCTAAAATCAAGTTTTGGGGAGACAAGGTAAATAAATTGATGATACATTTTGCTAGGATCATGCAAACCTTGAATGAAAAGGAGGTATTGATAAAAGCATACCCAAACCAAGCCAAGGAGGTAGAAAGGAGAATAGTGAATAGGATCGTCATCAGTCCCAAGCAGTATACCCTCCAAAGGAAGGTTGGGTATGTAGTTACTAGGAATGTTGGGGCACATCTTGTGCCAATTTATAAGAGACAACATTCAGATAGCCCACCCTCAGAACCAACAGCAAAAATGTAGAAGGTGGTAGAAATTGAAGCAAATGGGAGGCCAAGATGATTTTCTTTTAACAACATTAGAAGTAGAGGAGAGAATTCTCGAAGAACCCCCAATGCCACTCTTAGCCCTCAATGTTGAAGATTTCAAAGGGAAAGAGATGGATCCTGTTGTAGAATAGGCTATTAAGAAATTTTTGAATGATGATGACTTTGTAAATTCTAGGGCTTTTATTCAATTTTTATGGAGAAGTAATATATCCAATTTTGAGGTGAAGTGCAAAAGGGTAAAGGTAGAGAAACCTGACAAAAAAGACTCTGAGATAGAGAAAGTGATAAAAGTTTAGTTAATAAAGGATTTCAATCAAATAACCCCTGAAGGAGGAAGACAATTTATAAAGGATTCAGGTGTATTTATACTCCTAGAATGGGACATTACTAATGCAATGGTTTTTGATGTTGTTAGGAAGGAGAAGGAGACCAAATTTAATAGAGAAGAAGAGGTCAAGGAAGCCCACAAAGGGGTAAAATACAATAATGATCATAAGGCCTTGGTGATGTGGTCTATTCAAAAAAGGGATAAATCTAGACTCTAGAAAGTTTTAGATGCATAACACACAAGGAGCCTAGTAGTGTATAGAGAGGGAGAATTAGACACTAAGAAAGTTGCCTGCATGAATATGGAGATAGTTGATTTTGGTGTGGAGGTCATTGTGAAATACAAAAAAAAAAAAAAAAATCTAGAGTTAAATGATAGGTTTGAAAAGGTATTAGAAGCTTATGATGAAAGGGGGAGGAAGATTTATGAAATGGAGAAAATAATTTCACAATTACATAAGCAACAAGGTAACAGAAAGGTAGGGGAAGGATAAGACCATCTTATGATTCCAATCTCCCCTACTCCACCACATCCCATTGGGCCAATCATTGAAATCCCTAATACTCCTCAACATCAAGATTTTTATAGTACAGATAAGTTGAATGAGGAAAATACTAAACTCAGAGCAACATAGGTAGAGGTGCAAATACAATATGAAGATAAGGTTAGAGATACAATTTTGTTTTTAGTAGATAGAATAAATTGGCCTCTTTTCTATTTGGAAATGTCAAGGTTGTTAGATATTTCGAAGGAATTAGAAAATAATGATGTTATCTTGAGAAATTTTTTGAATAAATGGATCAGTATGGAGGATAATATCACTACTTTATAGTTTACTATCATTGACAAGATTGATGATCAGATTGAGAAAACATATGATCAAGAAAGTGACATACTAGATTTTTATCTAAAGAGATATATACTACAAAGAAAATTAAGAACATATTTTTCTAAATATCTCAGTAGGAATTTTGATCTTTTCCCTCATGTGCTAAAGGACCTTGGCATTAAAAAAGATAAAGAGGAATGAGGAAATGAATTGAAAGAAATAATAGGTCTCAGGATGAAAAATATTGTTAATAAGGACAATTATATTTGGTTTGCAAGAACTGTTGAGGAAGTGGTTAATATCAAAATATCATTTGATTCTTTCTAACAAGATTTTGAAGAAATAAAGAAGTTGGGAAAAGATATCTTGAAGACAAAACATGAAATCCTCAACTTCAACTAGCTAGGCAATGTTGTTTTTTATAAGCGGATGGCAAAATATGCTTCAACTTCAAAACTCTTATAGGTGGTAGCTGAGGATAAATTTATGGATAAATCCATTGCTACTAAGGAGGGAGAAATGTCTAACAAAGCTATCCAAGCAATTGTGGCAGATGAGATGAGCCCTCAAGCATCATAGGAAGTTAAAGATAGGATATCAAAGGTGGTTGAAGAAAAAGAAATCTAGTTACTTGTTGTAGACACTACAGAATTGAATCCGAGTAGAGTAGAAGAAGAAAAGGTAGCCCCACAACCTAAAGAAGAGAAGAAAGATGAAGACCAATCATCAGATGTTATGGAGAAACAAAAAATAGACAAAATAGAATACGCCCCACCACAAAGTAGTTAGAAGAAATTACTTTACTATCAAGAAAAATGCCAAGAGTGTTTTCATTTTACTCTTGTAGTGAAGAAAGTGACATTTATGTCTTGTATGTAAATATTTTGTTTTTACTTGAAGGATCATTGTCCTTTTCCCTCCAGGCCTGAAGCTTGTTGCAACTCATGCTATATAAATGAGTTCCTAAGGCTAGAGGAAGGGTTGGAGAATTTTTGTTTTAAAAAATTCTTGTTCATTTTCTAAATTGGTCCATGTATACTGTATACGTTTTTTCAAAGATAGAATGAAAAAGAAAGTTAACAGTTATTGATCTATTTGAGTTTTCTCTAATATGAGTTGACATATAATTGTATATTTTCAAGGAAATTAATATAAAGATGCTGAAAGTTGGTTGTTCATTCTAGATCTTGTCTCTTCCTTTGTTACCATTTTATTCTCTAAGGTTTAAAGGCAAAGTTTATTAAATTTCACTTGTAATTGGTTATGAATTATATTTCAATTTACTTTTTCTAATAATCTAATGGGCTATGTAAATTCTTAACGTAAATTGGTTCTTTGGTTGTCATTGAATATTTTGATAAGAATGGGATTTGGAAATGAATATTTATATTCTTACCACAAAGTGTTAAGATAGGTCTGATAATAGATGTCAAACTCTTGCGAAGTTAGTAGCCCAATGGATAAAGCACTAGCCATCCATAAAATTGATCTATTTGGAATGTTTCTACAATATAAATATTTTATAAATCAACATTTTACTATTTTATTGTTGAAGAAGTGAAGTGTGAGCATGTGCATGATTCATGGAGTTCTAGGGTTTGATAAAATAGTCATTTATCATCTTTGATACAATCGTAGAATTAGAAGAAAACAAGGCAGACATCTGCTATTTTGGAATTCATGTTAAGATTTTGAATTATAAAGATATAAAGAGTGAATTCCTTGGTATACCCGACTAAATTTTGTAGAGTTCAAAGTGGAGAAGACATCAAATTCTTTTCATTTGGTCCTCTTATTGTATTCTTTAGAATTCCCATTATGGTTTTTAGCTAACTCCTAGGTTTTTTGCTCATTCAAGAGGTTGTAAAAAAATTGTCAAATCAAAAGCCAACATATCCATGACACCATGATGAGATTATGGTAGATCCATTGCAAAGAGTGAAGATACCCTACATTCCTAATTCAAGATCTACAATACATTTATGTTGGCCAATAGAATAGTCTTGACAATTGAGTGTCAACACACTTAACCATTTTCACTATATATGTCAAGTACACAATGTATGTCGAGTGATCTAGAACTTTTTAGATGTCGAGTGATCCAGGAACATTCATGTGCCAAGCAATACAAGATATAATAGGTGCCGAGAAAACCAAGATATAATAGGTGCTGAGCAAACCAAGATATAACAAGTGTCGAGCAAACTAGAAATGTAGTAGATGTCGAGCAATCCAGAAATAGTATGTGTTGAGCATCAGGAATACAATATGTGCCAAGTAGCTCAGGATCACCATAAGAGTTTGTGCCATCACAAACTAAGATGTAAAATAGTTTTTGCATGACTCACGAAAGGATAAGAAGATAAGATCAAATCCTTTCAATTACCTATGAAATCAACATGCAGCCAATTAGAAAATTAGAGACAACATGCAACCAATAGGTTAGAAGAAAGGATTTGAATGGGAATTTCAAGTTCATGAATGCATAGCAAACCCTAAGTCCACAATATCTTTATAAGGAGACCAAGACCCCATATTGAAAGAGTGGAAGAAGTTGTTGAGATTGCTAAGACAAGAGTTGAGAAGGTTATTGATGGAGTTATTAAACTATAGAATAGAGCAATTAGCAAAGTTGTCAAGGACTTAGTGAAATGGATTGCAAATATACATCTAGTTGATCAGAATAGAGCAAGGGATACATTCAAAGTTCAGATCAAGTAGGGATCAAAACGAGAAGAGCAGCTCTAGTACCTGAATCCAACAATTTGAGATTGCATTCAATCAGGTCAAATGTTCTAATTCCTTCTCAGAATTGTATTAGAGGTTGAAATCCTATGTTAATAGGTTAGCTTAATAGCTAGGTAGGGGAACCTTTGGAGAAGGTCATGAAAATCCTATTAAATTAGGTGGGTTTAACAACCTATTGTAAATCCTTTAACAGGGTGGCACTTCATGTAAGTGTTTGTAAATCCTCTAACCAGGTCACTATTGACATAGTGTAAAGCCTTTAATAGGGCATGCCTTTCATAGGGAAGACCATCAGAAGTGGTTGAACATTGATTGCTATAGAGATTTTTGTGAGTATCATCCCCACTCCAATTTTACCTTCTTATTCATCGAGGGTTTCTAGGTTATCAATTCTGGTGTTATGTGTTATTGCATGTGATTGATTTTATGTTCTTTTATATGTTTACATGCATGCAATTTGTTTTTTCAGTTATATGTTTAAAGGATTTTAAAAAAAGGTTAAAAAGGTGTGGTACTTCTAATTCACCCCCCCTCCCCCCTCTCAGAAGTATTCTTCCCATTTGAATATTCCAACAATTGGTATCAAAGCACTGGTTCTCACAAGGAGAAGCCTAACAGCTTGGAGAAAAAGGTTAGAAGATGGAAGTCTTCAAACTTGGGAAGACCATTGACAAGCAGGTGATTGATGTGCAACTAGCTCTACACAAAGTAGAGAAAGTCAGGGAGGAACTAAGAAAATCCTTGAAAAGAAGGAGGGAGATAGCCATAGCTTAAAATGACATACACTACAAGGAGATTGACACCACACAAGTTTTTTCCAATGGAGACTCCAAGGAATTTGATGTAGCAATAGTAGAATTAATGGAGAAAAATAGAGCACAAGCTAAAGAAATCAGATTACTCAAGCTTGAACAAGAATCACAAACCATAATGCTTTGTGAAGTGACTAAACAAAATAAAAGAGCTATTGAAGACAAGGCCATGATAGAAGATTGATGAGCCATAAAATGTCATATCTATATCCATTTTTTATAACACTTTACCCAATGGTTTTAATGTATTCCAAGCCATTTCCATACATTAACTTGGTTTATGAAGCATTAACTATGATAAATGATGTATTGATTAACAATTGCATGTATAGCCAGTTGATGCTAGAAATGATGATTTATTGTGAAAAATGGTTAACATTGAATAATAATATTCTTGAGGTGGTTAATATGTTGTATGTGAGTTATTTGGGTCATTCATGCAGCTAGAAAGAAGGTAAATAAAGTTGACACTTGTCAATATTCAGCAAGTGCAGGAAATAAAGAAAAAGTTAAAAGCTAGTTCCAGAAAAATAGGCATATCTTGCTCAATTATTAATGAAATTAAGAATGCCTTATCATTTTGGAAAGTTAAGAAGAAGGAGCATAAACCCTTTTGATTGTTTGAGTTATTTCGAAGCAGTTAATGAGCACCACGAATCAGAAGTTGGTTGAGGAAAAAGTGGCACGTTTTCAAGTAGCATAAAACCACTTTCAGCAAAATGACCATAACTTCCACATTTCTTATTGAAATTCAGATTTTCAAAATGATTTGAAAAGGTGAAAAGGAGGAGCATAACATGGTAAATTGGTTTGATCTATTTCATAATAATTAAGGAGAGACATGCATTTGAGTGGACTGCTAAAATTGTGGAACTGAAATTCAGCACTTTGTCATTACTTTTGTAATAAGATTCTTCCTTATTTAAAAGGATGATGGGGAAACTTGTTAAGTAGTTAGAGGGTTTTTAGAGGTATAAGTAGAGGTAGAGGTAGAGATGTAAACAATTTAGATAATATATAGTTCCTGCAGCAACTACTGTGCAGTTTTATGCAGCCATTACTGTGTATTTAGTTTGTTTCTAGCATTATTATTTTGCAACAATAGAATAACTTAGAGAGTTTCATGGTGCATATACTTTGCAGACTTGTTTCAAGTATACGTCCTCGGGTTGATAATTTAAATGAACCTCATAATGGGAGAAATAGTCCTTAGTTTGAATATATTATTCCTAAGCAAGTCCTAGTGCATGACTATGATACACCTATTGTGAGGCAATCAACATAGTACTTTGATAGTGAAGGATGTCCAATCCTACAACTAAAAAGGTATTATATTGGCCAATCAAAGATGACAAGAGAAATCTCACCAATAAGCTGGAAGAGAAGACAATTGAATTTGAAAAGATCTCAAACATGCAGCTAGACAACTTAAGCCAGATGATGAATGCTCATCATGAGATAAACATGAAGGACATTGAGATCTCCACCTTGAAGATCCATAATGAATTGAAGAGAGAAAAGGAAATAGAAAAAAGTTACGACAAACCCAATGAGGCCATCAACTACTTTGAGCAATTGTTGAAATCACCAAGGGCTAGTAATGATACTTCAGGACTTGGCTACATCAGCACTGAACAAGAAGAATCATCCAAGATTGCAGAAGAAAGAAGCAACAAAGGTAAGAACACTAAACCTACTTGTCATTTCTTTGGTAAAAAGGTACATACCTCTAATGTGTGCAAAAGCAAGAACAGTCATTAGCATGATAGGCCTACAAATGCAAACTTTTGTCACAAGTGCAAAAAGAAAGGACATTCAACACAAGACTGCAGAACCAAGACCATAAGGACACCAAGATTTGAAGGTCACTGCTACAACTGCAAAAAGTATGAACATAGAGCATTTGAATGGAGATCAAAGCCTATGTGGAAACCTAATCAGCCTACAAGAGGAATCAATCATGCACATCACTACAATTGGGATTGCAATACTAGGTATAGTTGTCACTATTATCAAGAGTATGGACACATTCTTGAAAATTGCATAAGGACACATTTCAAGGGAAGTTACAGTGGGTGACTTAACCAAAATACATGTTCTAGTTGTTTGAAGACTGGTTATATTAGAAAAAATTGTCCTACAAAGTCAAAAGCACCAAAGACTAAAGTCAACAAAGGAAAAGAGAAGATTGATGTTGAACAAATAAGAGGACAAATGAACAAGACATGGAAGAAGAAAGGTGAATACAACACATCAAATGGAGAGATCACTTCATCCATGAGGTTAAGTGATCACACCTCATCTAATTAAGCACAAGATATATACATGGGGTTGATACATATAAAGATGTATCATACATCAGCCCAAGAAAACATAGAAGTACTGCAAAGAAGAAATATGCATGAGAAAAGATGCCAAGTTAAAAGTTAGAAGATGATGCCTAGCTACCTTTGGTTTTCGAGTAAAACTTCAGTACATGTTGAGTTGAACAGACTAGTGGATGTCGAGTAAGAGATGTTAGTGGATGCCTAGCAATTGAAAAGTTCAGTTGATGATGAGTGAAATTAGATAGTAGCTGCCGAGTAGATGAACTTCAGTGGAAGTCAAGTGTATAGCTATAAGCACAAATGAATAAATGCTAGATTTTTTAACCTAATAAAGGTGAAAATCATTCATTTTTAAGCCATTCGAACAAAGAGAAAAGTTGAGTAGAGCGAATAGGTGATCACACAATGATTTAGCAATGATTTGCAGCAATTCCAACCATGATTCAACTCCAATTCATCGATCAATAGGCATTTCACTCAAGTGTCGAGCTATGCAGAACTTGAAATTTTATTTAATTTTAAACCCTAGTTCAGTAAATGATGGCATTTGGGTCAAAAACCACTAAGGGGAAGGAAAGTCATGAAATTCAACTTGTCAGTAATGAAGTCAAACAGCCATAGTTTAGGCCCATCCCTAAAGTTTCCTATAGAAATGACCCTGCTAGTGCTTTGTTAGTCATTTCGAACAAAGTTGTAATGGTTCAAGATGTCAAAAAATGTTATAACTGTAAGATTGGAGCCATAGGTGACTTAGAAATTTTCAATGCCTTTGATAAGTTGTGTGACAAAGGTATATTGAAAGATGAGTTTCAAATAGTTGAAAAGAAGGGTTTAACTAAAGCCCTAGTTTTCCCCACTATGTTTAAGACTAAATGGATTTGTATAGTGTTGAGTTGAATTCATAATGGGTCATTCTGGTTAGAAATAGGGCCCGTGAAGGTTACGAAGAAAATTGTTCATAGGGTTACTGGTTTCCCAACCCTAGATCGGCCCAATACCTTGAGAAGTGATAAAAAGGAGGCCGTAGAGAAGAAAACTGGTGCCAAATGGAATAATAGGGGAATGACCATTGATACCATTACTAATCCACTACTTGATTTCACTATTAGAGTCATATCTCAAAAATTCTATCAATCAAGCATGTTGAACAGTGTGCCATGCATAGTAGTGGATGTTGCATATAAACTTGTGAAGAAAGACCACACATATGATCTAGTAGAGCTCATGCTACAACAAATTAATGAAAATTTGGGAGCCATAAGGAAATCAAAAGGAGCCCAATGCAAATTTGGATCACTATTGGTCTGCATATTTTTCTATGTTATGAAGGAATTTCCATTAGTTGGAAAGGTTAGATGGGATCCTAACAAGACAATTGTCACACAAAAAAATGACTTCATTGATCAAATGGGAGACAATTTTGATGCTCAGATGACAAGTTACTTTGAGGACTTCAAGAAGTCCATGAAATACAGGATGAGGATACTAGCCTCACTAGTTGAGTAGCATGTAAAAGGCATTTGCTTTCTTGTGGATATTGATTACACTTATATACAAGTAGTCATACCTAGAGTGAGATGGCTTAGGCCACTAGGTTATGAACTTGATGTTGATCAGGCCTCAGTAGCAATAAAAACACTACTTGCAGAAGATACTGACAAGGCAACAAAACATTTTGGAACTTATGATGTTGTTAAATCTAGAGTGGTCACGAACCTTAAAACTACCACTGTAGTGAAGAAGAAGGACAAATTGATCAAGAAGATCAAGAAGAGATTTGGTGTTGAAGCAGCAGGCACAATAGAGGAAGAGGAAGCAGATGAAGAAGAGGATGACAGTGAAAATGAAGAGGATAAGCCTAAACAAGAGCCTCTACAACTGACACAAGGCCTAGGTGAGGACAAGGAAGAAGGTGCAAAGGAAGAAGAAGCTGAGGAAGCACCTATCAAAACCAAGGTCACTAAAAGAAAGGCTAAAGCTCAACCTTCTCCTCAACCCAAGGCAAAGAAAGTGAAAAAACCTGTAGCAAAGAAGCCTACTACTAGAGCCACCACCAGAGCCACTAATCAAAAGGCTAAAGAAGAGATAGAAAAGAAGAAGAAAGCCACCAATAAGACTGATGAGGAGCCAAGGAAGAGAAGAAAATATGTAACACAACCTTATTCAGATGAAGAAAAGATAGAGCCAGATGATAATAGTTAGTTCAAAGTGGTAAGTCGTCCACCTAAGTCTTCAATTGATAAATTATGTGCAAAAATTAGGAATGGAGACTTAAAAGATTTGAAGAATTTAGATTTCAATAAGCTCACAAAGGAAGAGCAAAATAAAATAGAGGAATTTGTGTATACAATGATGGTAGAGTACAAGCACACACCTCTAGAGCTAGATGGCTCAATGCCCAAAGAGTTGTATAAAATAGTAGAAGACAAATGGCATTTTTGCTTGCAAATGGAAATGGAAATAAGGGAGTCTACTTTAGCTAGATTGTTGCTTGATTTGACTAAGGGTCAAATAACTAATGCAATCAAGAGGCAGAATAGTAGATTTACTCCAAAGCATAGGGCATTTAGTATTTTGCAGAATAAAATTGAAGTTGTTGTGAGCAAATCCACACAGTTGTATAAAATAATTTATAAGAAAACTGATGATGTTTTTGATGAGGAATACAAGGAAAAAGAAAGTGCCAAGATAAAGGAAATAAAAACAACAGGAAAGAAGGGAGAAGAAAAGAAGGACGAAGAGAATAAGGTTGAGGAAGAGAAGAAAGTGGAAGAAGAGAAGAAATATGAAGAGGAGAATAAAGAGGAGAAAGAGGAAGAAAAGGGTACAAATGAGCAGCAAGAAAAAAGTGTACAAGACACTCAACTGTCACCTCCTAGCCCTCCTCATGCTATTGTCACACTTGAAAAGAGTATTAAAATAAAGGATGTTATTGACACTTCTTGTCAAAACATCAATCCATTGACTGCAGAGGATCTCACAAAGATCCTTTACCAATCAACCCAAGCAACTAGACTATGCACAAGTCCTATACTAGTTAGTGTTGATGAGTTGCAAAAGTCAGAAGTAAAATCAAAGGAAGTCAAGGTGAAAACACAAGAACCACCTTCAACCACTAAAACTACTAGACTCCTATTCCTTCCTCCACCATCTCCACCAAAAGTAGTCACAGGTGCACTTCAAGTGCCGAGTGCAGGAGCAGGGGAAGACAAAGAAAAATTAGTACAATCAGTAGGTACACCCCTAGCCATTGATAGTGAAAAAGTGAGGCAAACAAAAGAGAAGGAAGAGACAAGAGATGAGGAGGAATTTGCAATACAAACTTTGGTTCAACTACCCAAAATAGGTACTCCCACTCAAACTCTTCAGAAGCTGAGCACTGACATGCTAGCATTGCAAGTTAGAACACCAGGCTCAAGCTCAACAAGGGTAGCTAGGACACTTCATTATGGAATTCCTGAGCTAGATGAAGAAATTAAAATACCCTACTATGAATCCAGTACCCTCACTAAGGAAAAGATTAATGAGATATAGAGTGCATTGGATAGAAGAAGGAGACAAGAGGTATTGAGAAAAGAATATAAATATAGGCAAGCACTGAATGAGATAAAGGACATCTTTATGGATGCCTTCAGCTTGCAGACACCTGATGAGTCAAGGACAACTATCTGACATAGTTGACCAGGTGACAAATGAAGATCATGATACAAATGCCAAATTAATGGAATGGTCAGAAAGGAAGTTCCAAGGTAAAGTTAATGAGAAGATATCTAGTGATATGGCACTATCTCAAGTTGAGCTAGCTAAGAAATTGGAAAGAGTAAAGATTGTATTGGGAATATATTCTCCCTGTACAACAAGTTGTGTGATTTTTCAAATTTCACACAGGAGACTAGCCAGAGAATAATGAGCTTGGAAAGAAATCTAAAGATTTCTAATATGCAACTTCCCACCAATCCAGCTCAAAATGAGAAGCATTTTGCTCAAACGCTTCACACTCAAAGAGAATTAGTTGTATTAATAATAGAGGAGGCTAATACAAAAGCTAAGTTGATGCAAATTCAGTCCTCTATAACCCCTCAATTGGAGGTACTCCATAAGGAGCAAATGTATGTAGAAATAGTCCTCAAGAAAGATTCAAATCTTTCTACCTCAGATGGACTTGTACATCTAGCAGCATAGATTGCCATCTAGCATAAGTCATTGGACATTGCACTAGCAAATTGGGATGCAACTCTAAAGATACTCCTAGAGGTAAATAGCACATTTTTGGCTAAACATGGTATTACTCTATAGAACCCTTTGAAATTAGTGTCAAAAAGGGGGAGAAATATGTATAGGGGAAGAAATAAGGAGATATGTATATAGAAATATGGGAGAATACCAAATTTACCAAATTTTTGAAAATTTTGCTCATTTTTTATTACATTATTTCATTCATTTTGAGAATAGAGTGGAAAGTTTGTAAATATCCAAAAAGGGGAAGTCAAGTAATAAGGAGAAAGGGGGAGATGCAAAATTTTGAACTTCACATAGATCAGATATAGCATATAGGCTCAGAATGTAGAAACAGAACAAAGAACAAAGAGGATCAGGCACTTAAGCATAGAATTTCAATTTCAAGATTGGACAAGGCATAATCAACTTAGGGGGAGTCATAAGGTATATTATTACTTACAATATTTTTGAAATTTTGCATGAATGCCAAGCAAATAAAGAATATACTCAATAAGGTTAAGTTCATAAATGCTTAGTTAAGTATTTTTGACACTCATGTCAAAGGGGGAGATTGTTGGTCAAAAGAATAGTCTTGACAATTGAGTGTCAACACACTTAACCATTTTCACTATATATGTCGAGTACACAATGTATGTCGAGTGATCCAGAATTGTTCAGATGTCGAGTGATCCAGGAATATTCATGTGTCAAGCAATACAAGATATAACAAGTGCTGAGCAAACCAGGATATAACAAGTGTTGAGCAAACTAGGATATAATAGGTGTCGAGCAAACCAAAAATGTAGTAGATGCCAAGCAATCTAGAAATAGTATGTGTTGAGCATCAGGAATACAATATGTGCTGAGTAACTCAAGATCAACATAAGAGTTTGTGTCATCACAAACTAAGATGTGAAATAGTTTTTGCATGACTCATGAAAGGATAAGAAGATGAGATTGAATCCTTGCAATTACCTATGAAATCAACATGCAGCCAATCAGCAAATTAGAGACAGCATGCAACCAATAGGGGAAAACAAAGGATTTGAGTAGGAATTTCAAGTTTGTGAATGCATAGCAAACCCTAAGTCCATAATATCTTTATAAGGAGACCACAACACCATATTGAAAGAGTGGAAGAAGTTGTTGAGATTGCTAAGACAAGAGTTGAGAAGGTTATTGATGGAGTTAGCAAAATGCATAACATAGCAATTAGCAAAGATGTCAAGGACTTAGTGAAATGGACTACAAATATACATCTAGTTGATCATAATAGAGCAGGGGATACATTCAGAGATTAGATCAAGTAGGGATTAGAATGAGAAGAGCAGATCTAGTACCTGAATCCAAGAATTTGAGACTGCATTCAATCAGGTCAAATGTTCTAATACTCTCTCACAATTGTATTAGAGGTTGAAGTCTTATGTTGATAGGTTAACTTAACAGCTAGGTAGGAGAACTTTTGGAGAAGGTCATGAAAGTCCTATTAAATTAGGTGGGTTTAACAACCTATTGTAAATCCTTTAACAGGGTGGCACTTCATGTAAGTGTTTGTAAATCCTCTAACTAGGTCACTATTGACATAGTGTAAAGCCTTTAACAGGGCAAGCCTTTCACAGGGTAGACCATCAAAAGTGGTTGAACATTGATTGCTGCAGTGATTTTTGTGGGTATCATCCCCACCCCAGTTTTACCTTCTTATTCATGGAGGGTTTCTGGGTTATCAATTCTGGTGTTATGTGTTATTGCATGTGATTGATTTTATGTTCTTTTATATGTTTACATGCATGTAATTTGTTTTTTCAGTTATATGTTTAAAGGATTAAAAAAAAGGTTTAAAAAGTATGGTACTTCTAATTTACCCCCGCTCTTAGAAGTACTCTTCCCATTTGAATATTCCAACAATTTACATACAAAATCCTTACAAACAAGGATTTCAAGCAAGGTGAATCCTAACATTTATCCTGTCTTTCAGTCATTTACATTTACATTTCTCAATTACAGTTAATTACTTAACCTAAGGCTTGACCAAGGAAAGCCCTCATCAAACTCCAACCCCAAAATCTTTCTTTTATGTGTTAATTTGTAGGTTATCAGTGAAAGAATTATGGATCTAGAACCTAATTTTCAAGAGCTTTATGGAGAAGTCAATTTTAAATTGTCAAACTACATCAACCTGGTTGTAGGATGTCTTTCCAAGTTGACCTATTCCTTCAGTCTCTATTCTTTGGGAGATTTTTAGGTTTTTTTCCTTTCATCATTTTATTCCAAGATCCACTGACAGATATTTAGGATACAGTTTAGATCTGCGAGTTTTGAAGCTAAAATACATCTTCCTCTATGCATTTCAAGGTTAGTCATTTATATTTTATTTTCTTTCATATATTTACCATAGATTCATATCTTAATTTGGTTGATTATCTTTACATAGCATCTGGATTTAGATTATCTAAAAATTAGTTCAATTTCACATTCACATTATCCTATCAAGGGCCAAAGAATACATTTCCTTGTATTGCATTCCTTTTTATAATTTGAATTTATCATTAGCACCCTTCTTCCTTCTAATCCTAACTAATCTAATTTGGATCATAAGTGGAATTATATTTGGAAATTCCCCTCTTTCCCTCACACACATATTTGAATGGCTTAGTGGCCCATAATTGGGAGATCTACAACCCTATTTAAAGTGTCTCCCATTTCCCCCTAAACACTTTCTCATTGTTATCTAGAATGGAATCACTTTCATCTCTACTACACGTCCTTCTTTGAACTTCCAATAGTTAGTGATGTCTTGAAATAATTTTCAATTTCAGGTAAATTATTATCAAAGTTACTTAACTCAAATGTTGTCAATCTACTAACCAAAGCTTCAAGAGTATGCACATTACCAAAAATAACTCTAAATTCTTGAATAGTAGATACTCTAATAGCATATATAGACAAAAATATTTTCACTACTTTACTTACAACATCTTCATCACTTATGATTCCTTCAGTAGCTTTGATGGTGCTAATCACTTCCTTAATTTGGTTACTATATTATGTAATGTTCTCTCCTTCTTTCATTCTCATATCATCAAAGTTTCCCCTCATGCTCCCAACTTTTCTATCAACACATTCTAATCTTGTCATGCCAAGATTTTTCCAACCCAAAACACACTATTTTCTTCTTCTTTTTTCTTAAAATCAAGTTTATGACTTATAAATGTAATCACCTAAAAATTGTCATCTAGACTATTAACCCCCTTCTCAACATTTTGGCTAAATTATTTAATCATTTACCTAGGCCAAATTACTAAAAAATCAATTATTTTGATTTTAACCTATAGTTTGACTATATTATCCTAAATCCATATTTGATTAAAAGAACTTGTCCCCTTTTAATTAAATAACATACCCCATTCTTCTAATCCACTCTATGTGCATAAATAAAGTCCTTTTTCTATTTACAAATTAAAAGAAAAGGCCTTTGTGTCACATGAAAAATCAACTCCTTTTCATTGGTTGACTTACTCTTACACATGGATCATGCCAAAATTCAACCCTCGCCCTTGATTATCCACATCTTGATCTTGATCTCAACCATTCGTCCACCTTTAAAAGAGAGAGATGTCTCCTTCTCAAAGGATCCTGATTTTGAGCTATTGTTATGCTATCGGTTTCTTTACAGGTTTCCTTGGAGCACTTGTGGAGAACTTCTCATTTCTTGTCTAGATTCTCTTATCACCATTCTCATACTAGATTAGAGTCATTTTCAAGTAGTTTAGTTCATTTTTCAATAGCTTAAATCACTTAGCTTAACTAGCATGGCTTGGTAACATTATCATATTGTTAGCATAGTTGTATTGTACATCTCATTGTAGTATAGATCATACTTGCATTGCATACTTTAGGACTCATTTTGGACACTTGCATCCTTGTTCTTGTCTAAGGAACCTCTTATTGCATGGTTTAATATCAGGGTTACATCTTTAAGGCTCGTTTGAGATCTTATTTCATAATTGTTTTATGCCCATTGTATACCATGGATAGGGAGCTCTAGGTCGTCATTCAAGCATTCCAATACACGAGATATCTTGGATAGAAGGGTTTAGAGAAGTGCACTTTCTTAGTGTACATTTTTTATGCCCACTGTGGGGTAGAACATTCTAGTTTTGTCTCTTAATCTACACATTTTTCTTGCATTTTTCGCTTGTTGTTTGGTATTTTTATTTTTGTAGTTGTGATTATCGTGTGATAGTTTCTCAATATCGTACAATAGTTCTTACTAATATTGTGCGATACATTCTAGTAAAAATATTGCATGACCATATAGAACTCTATCGCACCATTATACAAAGTTTTATCACATGGCTAGAGGGTGAAGTATCGCACATAACAAAAACATCATACCCCTATACTGAAAAATATCATACGATATTTTGTCAGTAGAAAAATATCACCTAGCCTGAAACTTGTTGTTCAAATTCTTTGATCAATTTTAAGTCTTTGACAGTCTACTTTTTGGGCTTTTCAGATTCATTATTGTTTGACAGAGGTTTATTTAAGGTTTTCACCTTTTTTTTGGGACTAACCTTTGTTGGACTAACGTTTGTGCTTGTAGTTTTTTTCGTAAACACTTGAAAATTTTCCTTAAAAGAGCACATGTAAAAGCTTCAAATGCAAAAAGGCTACTAACAATTTTTTGTAGGGTTGCCTAAAATCATAAAAGCCAAATAAGTGCTTGTATTTCCCTTATTTTGTGTGTGTAAGTCTTACTAATTGTTTATGATTCATAGGCACATAAGGCTTGCAATTGTGGTCTCTTGGTGGTAGGAAAGTATGCTTTTCACCCTTGTGGTGAATTAGAAATCTTGACCCACCTTTAGATTTCAAAAGCAAGAGGGTTAATTGAACTTATTTGACATGTTTGGGGGAAACAATTGGGATACGATAGTATGCTCTTCACCCTCACAGTGAATTAGAAACCTTGACCCCCAAGAGTGGATCCAATATGTTTAATTCTAAAATCCTTTAGAGGGCCTCCTCTTAAGCAATTAATAAGAATGACCCAAGTGGGGATAAATGAACTCAGCTATTATGACCCACTATAAACTCAAGGTTATCAAGGATACAAAACCTGGTAGACATAGTGCTTGTCTTCCCTTAGTGTGAGTACTTGTGGGATTGGGACCATGAGGAAAATGCTAAGAAAGAATGCTTAAGGTACTCTTGTGACCATGAGGTCTATTACTTTCCACAAGGGAAAGTGTCATGTAATTAGGTATAAGAGGGGTACTATGAATGAAATCCTGATCTAAACACTCTAGGTTAGAAACTACCTTATTTTGTTGCTCAACATCTTTGTGCAAGGATCAATCCTAGTGGATTACCTCAATCACCCCAATATTTTACACTCACCATTTATGTCTCCTTGGTTATGCTAATAGAATCTCCATGATAAATCCAATATCTCTTGTGGGTGTAATCACCTAAACATGGTCATCTAGACTATTAGTCCCCTTCTCAACATTTTGGCTAAATTAATTAATCATTTGCCTAGTCCAAATTGTTAAAAATCAATTAATTTTATTATAACCTATAGTTTGACTATATTATTCTAAGTTCATTATTGGAATAAAATAACATGTCACCTTTTAATTAAATTTAAAAACCCCACTCTTCTAACCCACTCAATGTGCACACATAAAGTCTTTTTTTCTATTTACAAATTAAAAGAAAAGGGATTTTGTCTCGCATGAAAAGTCAACTCTTTTCTTATTGGTTGAGTTCCTCTTGCTCATGGATCATTCCAAAGACAACTTGCACCCTTGATCCCTCATCCCTTGATCTTGATCTCCACCATTCATACATCTTTTTAAATGAAAGAGCTCTCCCCTTCTCAAAGAATCCACACTTTTGAGTATTGTAATATTGCAAGTTTATCAGTCGAATTCTTGAGATCTTTGTGGAGAACTTCTCATTCCTTGTCTCATTCTCTCATATCATGGCATATTATATTAGAATCACATTGCATGGTAGTTTAGTTCCTTTTTCTATAGCTTAAATCACATAGTTTAACTAGTTTTAATTTTTTAACAAACTCTCATTCTTGTTTAATATAGTTGCATTTTGCATATTCATGTTATTTTAATCCATATTTGCATTGCATAGCTTGATAATTCTTGTGGACACTTGAATTTCTTGCATATTGTCTTAAGAATCTCTCATTGCATGGTTTACTAGTAAGGGTTGTGTCTCTAAGGCTCAACTAAGAACCTCTTATATTCTTAAAACACACCTTTTTCAATCCATGGATAGGGAGCTTTAAATCAGCATTCAAGCATTCCAATCTCATGGAATCACTTGGATAGAAGAGTTTAAAGTGTGACACAATATTAGTGTACATTTTTGGTGCCCACCATGGGGTTAAACACTCATCTTTTTCTCCTAATCTGCATTCATTTCTTGGATTTTATGTTCTTTGTTTAGTCTCTTGTTTTTTTATAGTCGCAGATATCAGGTGATACTTTGTCAGTATCATATGTCATTTGTTTGTACTGTTAGTCAATAGTCTTCCAGTAAAAGTATCACACACCCATACTAAAATATATAACCTCCTTATAGAAAGTTTTATCACATGACTTAGGGAAATATATTGCATGAAAGAAAGGTATTGCATGGATATACTAAAAAGTATCATACAATACTCTTCCAACAAATAGTGTTGACCAGCCTGAAACTACTTGTTGTTTGGGTGGTTTGATCATTTTTTTCAATTGTTTTTGTCTATTTGTAAAGTTTTATAGGTCCATTATAGTCTAACAGAGGCTCATTTGTAGATTTTTGTGTTATTTTGGACTAAATTGTTGTGGACTAACAATTGTTCTTGTAGGGTTTTGCTTTAAAATATTTGCATACTTACCTTGAAAAGAACACATGTCAAAGCTCCAAATGCACAAAGGCTACTAAAATTTGTTTGCAGGGCTGCCTAATGCATAAAAACCAAACACTTACTTGCATTTCTTCTATTTTATGTGCTACATCTTACTAGTTGTTTCTATTTTCTAGGCACATAAACTTATAATTGGGATCCTTTGGTGATAGGATGTTAGGATTAAACCACAGACAGAAAAAACAATTACATGCAAATATAAACAATATCAGGAAATAATAGATCGCATAGAAAAGAACACAAGACACCAAGATTTAACGTGGTTCACCCAAACCATGGGCTACGTCCACCAAACAACAAGTCCAATATTTTACAATCTAGTGATTACAACTTGATTATAGTCTGTAATCCCTTACAGCTCAATACCACTGCAAGAACCAATTTTCACATCACCTTAATGAAGTATGTGTTGACATATCAGTCACGTTTGTTATTAGTAACACACACTTATTCAGATTGTATATAGCTACCAAGCTTATTGTACAGCTATCAGTGTTTTCCATGTATTTCAGTTGTTATTGAATTCCTTGGATAGATCCCAGTGGTAACCGAGAAGAGTTAGTTAGTATGAAGATTAGCAGAGTGAACCAAGTTTACAAGTGTAAGCCAAGCAGTCTAGTGCTTACTGACTCTGTAGATCATGCAAAGTATAGTATTTATCAAGTATTTCCATGGTAAACAAAGTGATTCAGTTCATGCCAAGTTTCATAGTATCTACCGAGTCACCAGTACAGACCAAGTTTAAGACTACTTGGAAGTGATCAATATGGATTGAGTTTCTACATCTATCAAGTGCATGACAATGTCGAGCATTGACTATGGATGTCGAGTATCAGAACCCCAGTTAGTCTTTAAAACTTGAGTGTCTTCATATGGGATGACTTTATAATATTTGTGTTAATTTGCATTATGGCCGACTTTGTAATTTGCATAATTGGATTAGTATATATGTAATGCACTGTATCACATCCAAAGTGGAAGAGTGTAAGCAATGTAATGTAATGTAATTGAATTGAATTAAATGCAATTAGAGGAAAGTAGAATAGAGTGAATCACAAAGGCCATAATAGTATAAGGAGTAGCAAAGACATATCTATCATAGCAAGGTGATTAGTACTTAAAGGAATCGCATTCAACAAACCAAGTTGCAAATCAGAGATCTTCTACTGTTTCATCCTAATAGGTGGATCAGTCAAATCCTTTAACAAGGTAGACTTAACAGTCTTTTACAAATCTCTTTACTGAGTGCATACTTCATTGTATGTTTGTAAATCCTTTCATAAGGTGGACCTAGCAGTCCTTATTGCTCCTAATAGGGCAGACCATCAAAAGTAATCAATGTAAGCTTTAACAGGCTAACTTTATACTGTAGTACTAAAGTTTGTGAGTATCATCCCCACCCCAGTTTTACTTTCTATTTGGAAGGTTTCTGGGTCACCAAATCTTTGTGTCAAAGTTTTATGAATGCCTTCATGTTTTCAATTTCTTATGCATGCAATTAGATTAGATTACATGTGATGAATTAAATGCTAATTGGATTGTTCGAATAAGGATTGAAATTGTTAAATTTTTTGAAGTTACTGATTCACCCCTCCCCTCTTAGTAACTTAGCTTAGTCTTAAATATTTCCAGTAATTGGTATCAAAGCTTGTGGTTCTCAAGAAAAAGTTTAAAAGCTTGAGCAAAGATCAAAGCCATGGAGATATTCATACTTGACAAAGCTATTGACAATAGGAAATTGGATTTGGAAATAGCTATTGCCCAACTCAAGAAAGCAAAGGAGCAACTCTCCCAATCCATAAAAAGAAGAAAGGAACTTGCAATTCAAATGAATGATCATCTCTACACTGAAGAAAGAAGTGAAGACTTTCATCCTTCAAGTAGCTCAAATGAAGAAAATGATGCAATCAAAGAACTCTTAGAGAGAATGGTTGACTACAAGAAGAAGTGAGAAAACTAAGAAGAGGGCAAGAAATTTAGTCAATAAGACTATGTGAAGTCATGGAAGAGAAAAATAAAACAAAAGCATAATTGGAAGGAAAAGATAATGAGATTTAACATCTATCCCTCCAGTAGACCGACTCCATCAATTAGCTTACCAATACAAATGAAGAAATCATGAACCTAAGATCTGAGAATGAAAGATTGTGGAATGACCTAAATTTTGAAAGGAAACTCAATGAAAGAATGATGAAATCCCAAGCTAACATGAATCAGTTGAATGAGAAAAATCTCTATAGACAAAAAGGAAAAGAAGGAATTGGATATATAGAAGAAGGTGAATCTTCCAAGCAAGGAGCTCAAAAGAACCAAAGACCTACTTCCAATCACTGTGGTAAGATAGGTCATACATCAAACAAATGTTGGAGCAATGGGAAAGCAAAATTCAATGGAAAATGCTACAATTGCAATCAGCATGGTCATAGGGCTATTAAATGCAAAGAGAAACCAAGATTTGAAGGTAAATGTCAAAAATGTAAGAAACATGGACACAAGTCATTAGAATGCAAAACCAAGACATTGAATCCTGCAGAACAAATTCTGAAAGCTATATTTGGTTGGGACTAAAACACCTGGTGTAGATTTCATTACTATGGAGAATTTGGACACATTGGTATAAATTGTGTTAAACATCATATGAGGAAAAGAAGAGAGACTACTAAGAGATGCTTCTTTTGTAAAAAACTTGGTCATCTTGCCAAGAACTGTATGAATACTGGTAGAATTAAAGATGAAAAGAAGGCAAAGGTTGACAACATCCAAAAGCAGATGAGATAGCAATGGATTCCTAAGTCTACCGAGAATGGAAGTTGAAGCAATGATGGTCAAGTCACTCAAGAATTGGGTGACCCCACCATTTCTAATTAAGTTCTCAAGGGAGAATTGGAACTAGGCTATCAAAGAAGACATCCAAATCAATTCTAATTAAAAAAACACAAAGATCCACATCTGTATTCAAGATACAAAGGGATCACTGAGTGTGAATGGTATTAGTTATTACCGAGTTACTTTCCTTACGGAGTGAGGCTAAGTCATAAACTCTACCAAACAAGGTTGGGAGTAATGAAGATACATATGGTTACCGAGTCAAGAAGACTTCATTGAGTGATCAATGCAAAGTAGTGGGTGACAATCTGTTAACATAATGTCAATTGATCTACTTTTATACCCAGAATTTATGGAAAATCTCAACAAAAGGCATGAATTCAAAGTCATTTCTTACCATGAAAATTTTGAGTTCTATTACGAAGTGTGATCTTTAGTGTGATCAAAGCAATTTGAGCAAATTTCCAACGAAAGTTTTCAAATTCGCTCAATCTACCAAGTGAAGATGGCATCCAACAATAGCAAGGTTAAGCGAGGATCTGACATGTTGGTTTGTGGAGTGGAATAGAAGGCACTGGATTTCAAGCTCACTCATGTTGGTTGTACAATATGGGGGAGAACATGCAATAAATATACAATTTTACTGATAAGTATCTTTGTCACTAATGCCAAAGGGGAATATTGTTGAAATATCAGTCAAGTTTGTTATTAGTGACACACACTTATTCAGATTGTATATAGCTACTAAGCTTATTGTATAGCTATCAATGTTTGTCATGCATTTTAGTTGTTACCAAGTTCCCTAGATAGATCCCAGTGGTAACCGAGCAGAGTCAGTCAGTGTGAAGATCAACAGAGTAAACTGAGTTGACCAATGTAAACTAAGAAATTTAGTGCTTACTGAGTTCATAGTTTATGCGAAGTATAGTGTTTACCGAGTATTGCCATGCTAAAAAAAGTGATTTAGTTCATGTCGAGTTGCACAGTATCTACCGAGTCACTAGTGTAGACTAAGTTCAAGACTACTTGGAAGTGATCAATATGGACTGAGATTCTACATCTACTAAGTGCATGATGATGCTAAGCATTAACTATGGATGTCGAGTATCAAAACCTCACCCAATCAATCTTCAAAACTTGAGTGTCTTCATATGGGCTAACTTTGTAAAATTTGTGTTAACTTGCATTATGGCTAACTTTGTAATTTGTATAATTGGATTGATATATATGTAATGCAATGTATCATATCCAAAGTGTGAGAGTGTAAGAAACATAATGTAATGTAATTGAATGCAATCAAAGGAAAGCAAAATAGAGTGAATTACAAAGGCCATAACAATATAAGGAGCACCAAAGACATATCTATCACAACAAGGTGATTAGTACTTAAAGGAATCTCATTAAGCAAACCAAGTTGCAGATAAGAGATCTTCTACTATTTCATCCTAATAGGTGGATCAGTCAAATCCTTTAACAAGGTAGACTTAACAGTCTTTTATAAATCTCTTTACTAAGTGCATACTTCATTGCATGTTTGTAAATCCTTTCACAAGGTGGACCTAGTAGTCTGTAATGTCCCCTTTCTAGCAGTTGACCAAGTGTGTGTGTGTTAGCCTTGTTCTACATGGTCCTGAGGGCTAACGAAGGGTTTAATGGGATCCTGGAGTGTTTTGGCCTATTCATTTCCAGTTTGGGCCAAAACGAAGTTGATTTACTCAGTTTCAAGCATACTTACTATTTTTAGTAAGTCGGCAGGACATAGTGCAGGTCAATTTTGGTGATTGGATTCGATACTCCTCGGTGAGAGCTTTCCGATGAGCTATCACTCGCATTATTCGAAGTCCGATTGCTAATACATTTTAATGCCTGAAGTTTTATTAAAGTAACATCTAATTTAATTGTAAAATATTAAAGTGTTACTTTAATCTTTATTTTATGGTGATGTGTACCCAAGGGAGACATAAGGGGTATTTTAATATATGTTTTATATATTACACATCTTTTATCCCACATTGCCCATATGAGTTGAGCGGACCCTTGGAAATAGAATAAAAGGAAGCATTTGTGGCTTCATTAGGCAGGTTGAATATGAGAAGAAATTGGTGTGTGAGTTGCAGCTCCGTTCTTGGCATTTGAGGACGTCTATCCTCTCTTGTAACATTCTAGACATCATTCCCTTGGGGTTTGGCCTTTGGAATTCTTTGTTATTGGCTTCATTATCAGGCAGTTTAGTTGCATTTCCGGCTACAGGTAGATTTGGTATTTTGCTCATATCTTCTTCACTACTTGTCCGACGCTTATGCCGCTTGGAGGGAATGGTATTATGAAGGTAGTGGACTGATTGAAGGACAAAGTATTGTAGTAGCAAGTTCGTAAGCATGGGCTGGAGTATTATGTCAATATTGCTGAAGTAATTAGTGAGTTGATAAATCTGCCATGTATTTGGGTTTATGAATTCTGAAAATAACATTTTATTAGCAGCAGTTCATTTCCACTTTGCATATCATTGTAGTTTCTTTCTTGTTTATGTTGTATGATAATAATTCCATGCACAAAACTCAACAAAAAATAAACGTTTGATTTTCAGAGTTATAAGGGGTTTAAAACATTAAACGGAGAAATAAGAATTTGAATGCAAACTGTTTGACATAATTCCTTTCAGCAATTTGGTTTAGTTTTTTTGGGACATCCAGGGGTGCCCATTATAGTGGTATCAGAGCTATAAGTCCTACCATCCTGTGGAGGTCTTATAGGGAATTTGGAACAGCCGGATAGAGGGAAAAAGTGTTTGATGAAATGTCAAAACACTAAAATCAGAAATAAGTAAAAAACACAGGCTAAGCATTTATGTTTGAGCATGCGAAAGGGGTCTTATAATTTCCGCGATACCAGAGCAAGACAAAATAGGATTTCAGACTTGCAAAGCAAATAGTATAGTACGTCCGTGCAGGTGGACATTGAATCCAACCATATAGACACAGAGGAGATATTCTTTGATTAGGACAATAATATGGGTGACCGAGATGACAGGAATACAGGATTAGGCGGAGGTGGAAACACTGGTTCAGATCAGGGGGAGGCACTGTTCAGATAGCTACTGGATACATTAGAGCAGGGGCAGCGTATGCAACATGAGCAGAATAGGTGAATGGACATGATGTTGCAGCTCATGGCTAGACAGATGGGTGTCAATATTAATCCAGGTGATGCCAACAACAGAAACAATAACAACAAGGGAAACAATAACAATGGGGGAAAAAATAACCATGGAGGCCAAGGCAACAACAGTGGTCCTGAGAATAACATTAATGGTAATAATGGACACGGCAACAATGGGAATGAGGCTGATAACTTTAGACACGTTGCACGCCCAACATGGACTGCGAGCTCGAGACCTCTTCTACCCACTTTTCCACCCAGAGATCTGGTTCAACCAGTAAACGAACCGTAGATTATCGAGTTACAGGATCAGTTCAGGAGGGACTGGGAGGCTAGTGGACCGGAGTTTCAGGTGGATATTTCTCTTAGAGATTATATGGACTTGAGGATGAGACACATGCCAAAAGCAGGAGGGAGGAATCAAAATGTTGAGCTGAGGAAGAAAGTTGGAAAACTTTCTTTACCTTATTATGATGCTTCAGGGAAGATGACTACACGAGCTTGGGTGCAGAAGGTAGATACATACTTGCAGCTAAATCCTATGCCTGAGGAGGAGGCTATCAAGTATGTGGCTATGCACTTGGATGGCATTGCACATGAATGGTGGCATCATGGCATGGTGACTTTAGGGCATAATCAAATTACATCCTATGAGGAATTCACCGAAACATTGATTGAGAGATTTGACACTAAGGATCCCAAGTTACATTTCAAGGAGTTAGCGCAGTTAAAATAGTCAGGTTCTGTGGATGCTTACATTGCTAAGTTTCAGCGCTTGTCTGTACTTGTTACTGATATCTCTCCTAGGAGATTGGTGGTGTTATTTTGTGATGGTCTTGCTGATCCATTATGAGGTTGGGTGAAGGGACATGATCCACTCACCTTAGTTGAAGCAACTAAAAAGGGACAAGATTTAGCCCCTCTGGTATACAAAGGAAAAAACCATTCAACAGATTCTTCCTACTGCAAGGACAAAGACAAAAAACCGTTTCAGAAAGAGTATAGAAAACCCAAAGAAGGATCAAAAGGACTAGACAATGAAACCTTGAATGAACTTCGAAAGAAGAAGTTGTGGTTCCATTGTAGAGAGCCTTGGGACTTATCTCATAAATGTTCTCTCAAGGCTAAGGCAAATCAAATGGAGTATTTTTCAGCAGAAGAGTCAGAGTCAGAAGGGGAGGATTAGCACTCCGATTCAGATGAGGGTAACACTATAGAGGAGAGCAACATTCCTAAGGATGATAGATCGTTGGCATGCTTGACAGGGGCCCAAAAGGCAATCACATTTAAGGTCAGGGGTACTATCCAGGGGCAGAAAGTGATATCTCTTATTGATATTGGGGCTACACATAACTTCATAGATGTACAGTTGGTAGCCAAGAGAGGGTTACAGACAGAGGAGCATGATGGGTTTAGAGTCATGGTGGCTAACGGTGATAAATTATTATGCACTCAGAAGATATCTAATCTTCGCATTAGGTTTGGAGATGGCTACGAGTTGGAGGATGAGTTCTATGTTTTAGACATGGGAGATTATGATCTCATCCTCGACATGACATGGATGGCTTCACTAGTTGAGTTCACACTCAATCTAGCGAAATTGGAGATGAGATTCCAGCATGAGGGCAGAACTGTGGTACTTAGAGGACTTTCAGATGGAGGTTGCAGAGTAGTGTCCTTGAGGAGAATGCAGAGACTTTTTCATCATGATGACATAGAGTGGGCGACAGAGTGCTACATTATGCCAACTTCACCAGAGCCACAAGAAAAGAGTCATCCACCAAATATCCAGAAGATACTTGATTGACACGCTAAAGTATTTAGCGATATTCCTCATGGGGTTCCTCCTGACAGAGGGATGGAACATGTTATTGAGCTTGAGGAGGGAGCAAAACCAGTTATGATTTCTCCCTATCGTCATCCTAAGAAACACAAGGATGAGATAGAGAAGGCGATTAAGGATTTGTTGGAGATGGGGCATATCAAGCCCAGTAAGAGCCCCTTTGCTTTAGCAGTAGTATTGGTAAAGAAGAAGGATGGGACGATGCGCATGTGCATCGATTACAGGGCACTGAATAAGAAAACAATTAAAAACAGGTATCCCATTCGTAGGATTGATGAGTTGATTGATGAGTTGCATGGGGCATGCTTCTTCACCAAAATTGATTTGCGATCCGGCTACCATTAGATCAGGATGAGAGTAAAGGACATTGAGAAAATAGCCTTCCGATGTCACTATGGCCACTTTGAGTTCATGGTTATGCCATTTGGTCTAACCAATGCACCTACTACATTTCAAAGTTGTATGAACCAGGTATTCAAGAAGCAGCTGAGGAGATTTGTCTTGATCTTCTTTGATGACATCTTGGTCTTCAGTAAGACCTGGGAGGAGCACTTACATCATCTGGAGGAGGTGTTATCTATTCTGGAGAGAGAGTCATTGTATGCCAAGGAATCTAAATGTGAGTTTGGCATGACTGAGCTCCTTTACCTTGGGCATATCATTAGTGCAGATGGCGTTCGGGTTGATCTCGAAAAGATTAGAGCTATTATACAGTGGCCTACTCCCACAAACCTTACACAGCTTAAGGGATTCTTTGGTTTATGTGGTTTTTATAGGAGGTTTGTTAAGGGATTCTCACAGATTGCTACACCCTTGACAGATCTTACCAGGAAAGGAGCCTTCGTGTGGACAGGGGCAGCACAGAGGTGTTTTGAGCATTTCAAGCAGGTAATGTCTTCATGTCCAGTTCTAGCTCTACCGAATTTCACGAAGCCTTTTGAGCTTCATTGTGATGCATCAGGTGATGGGATTGGAGCAGTATTGATGCAGGAGAAGCATCCCATTGCATTCGAGAGTAGGAAGCTCCAGGGAGTTGAGAAAAGTTATTCTATCTATGACCGAGAGATGTTGGCCATAATGCATGCATTGGCCAAATTTTGATCATATTTGGTAGGTGGACGTTTTGTGATCAAGACTGATCACAATAGTATTAAATACTTCATGAGCCAGCGTGATCTTAATGACCGGCAACAAAAATGAGTGACTAAATTGCAGGCTTATGACTTTGACATAGATTTTGTCAAAGGTAAGAAAAATGTGGTGGTTGATGCCTTATCTCGGAGACCTCACTTATGTGCTCTGGCAGAGATTTTAGGAGATTGGAGAGATCGGATTATAGTAGAGTATGTCGGAGATGCTTAGGCTTTTGGATTGATTTCAGGTACCATACAGGATGATCACTATGAGGTGATAGATGGATTGATCAGAGTTCAGGATAGGGTTTATTTGATTCTGTCATCACATTTGAGAGAGACGATACTGAAGGCATTTCATGATGCACCCACAGCTGGACATCCGGGGGTCTTCAAGACCTACAGGCAAATCCGAGAGTGGTTTTCATGGAAAGGGCTCAAGGATGATGTTTAGAGGTATGTCAGGGAGTGTGTGGTTTGTCAACAGAATAAGGGAGAGCACACATTTCCTGCAGGTTTATTATAGCCCTTGCCCATTCCTGATAGGAAATGGGAAAGTATTTTGATGGAATTCATCACTAGTTTACCATGAGTGCGGGGAAGGGATTGCATCTATGTGGTGGTGGACCACTTGACGAAGTTTGCTCACTTCTTTTATATTCCGTCCACTTACACAACAGCACAGGTGGCAGATCTTTTCTTTAGAGAGATATTCAGGTTATATGGGTTGCCCAGATTCATTGTCAGTGACCGGGATAGTAAGTTTATGAGTTTTTTTTGGCAAGAGTTGTTTAGGTTGTGTGGTACAGATCTCACACCCAGAACTAGTTATCATCCACAAACAGATGGGCAAACAGAGATTGTGAATAAATGGGCGAAAGGATATTTGAGGAACTATGTAACTACACAAAAAAAGGCTTGGATCAGATGGTTGCATATGGGAGAGTATTGTTATAACACCACTTATCATATGTCCATCAAGATGACTCCTTTCATGGCACTCTATGGTTATGAAGCACCCAGCTTTATGGATTTAGTTTTGGGGGACAGTAGAGTGCCCAAAGCCAAAAACTTATTGCACGATAGTCAAGACATCCTGAAAGTGCTCAAAGAGAATATACAATAGGCCCAGAATCAACAAAAAATGTATGTTGATCAGCACCGAATAGAGCGTAGCTTCAAGGTAGGGGATATGGTTTACGGAAGGCTACAACCATCTAGACAGTCATCGCTCAAGAAGAGCGGAGCTGAAAAGTTGAAACCTAGATTTTATGGTCCCTACAGGGTGATTTGCAAAGTGGGCAAAGTCGTCTATGAGCTTGAGCTTCCAGAGGGCAATTGAGTGCACAATGTGTTTCATGTGTCTAGGCTTAAGAAAGCCATTGGTCAGAGTGTAGTGCCTTCTGCAGATTTACCCCCTTTGGATGAGGAGGGGAAGCTTGTGTTAGTACCCAAGGCTATTTTGGACACCAGAGAGAGGAAGCTTAGAAACAGGATAGTGAAAGAGTATTTGGTTAGATGGAAAGACCTGCCGGAGGAAGATTCTACATGGGAGAGTGAGCAGGTTATTCAACAGGCTGGACTGAGATTGCTTGAGGACAAGCAATTTCAAGGGGGGCAGACTGTAATGTCCCCTTTCTAGCAGTTGACCAAGTGTGTGTGCGTTAGCCTTGTTTTACATGGTCCCGAGGGCTAACAAAGGGTTTAATGGGATCCTAGAGTGTTTTGGCCTAGTCATTTCCAGTTTGGGCCAAAATGAAGTTGATTTACTTAGTTTCAGGCATACTTACTATTTTTAGAAAGTCGGTAGGACATAGTGTAGGCCAATTTTGGTGATTGGATTCGATACTCCTCGGTGAGAGCTTTCTGATGAGCTATCACTCGCATTATTCGGAGTCTGATTGCTAATACATTTTAATGCCTGAAGTTTTATTAAAGTAATGTCTAATTTAATTGTAAAATATTAAAGTGTTACTTTAATATTTATTTTATGGTGATGTGTACCCAAGGGAGACATAAGGGGTATTTTAATATATGTTTTATATATTACACATCTTTTATCCCACATTGCCCATATGAGTTGAGCGGACCCTTGGAAATAGAATAAAAGGAAGCATTTGTGGCTTCATTAGGCAGGTTGAATATGAGAAGAAATTGGTGTGTGAGTTGCAGCTCTGTTCTTGGCATTTGAGGACATCTATCCTCTCTTGTAACATTCTAGACGTCATTCCCTTGGGGTTTGGCCTTTGGAATTCTTTGTTATTGGCTTCATTATCAGGCAGTTTAGTTGCATTTTCGGCTACAGGTAGATTTGGTGTTTTGCTCATATCTTCTTCACTACTTGTCCGACGCTTATGCCGCTTGGAGGGAATGGTATTATGAAGGTATTGGACTAATTGAAGGACAAAGTATTGTAGCAGCAAGTTCGTAAGCATGGGCTAGAGTATTATGTCAATACTACTGAAGTAATTAGTGAGTTGATAAATCTGCCATGTATTTGGTTTTATGAATTTTGAAAATAACATTTTATTAGCAGCAGTTCGTTTCCACTTTGCATATTATTTTAGTTTCTTTCTTGTTTATGTTGTATGATACCAATTCCATGCACGAAACACAACAAACAATAAATGTTTGATTTTCGGAGTTATAAGGAGTTTAAAACATTAAACGGAGAAATAAGAAGTTGAATGCAAACTGTTTGACATAATGCCTTTCGGCAATTTGGTTTAGTTTTTTTGGGACATCCAGGGGTGCCCATTATACAGTCCTTATTGGTCCTAATAGAGTAGATCATCAAAAGTGATCAATGTAAGCTTTAACAAGCTAACTTTATACTGCAGTACTAAAGTTTGTGGGTATCATCCCCACCCTAGTCTTACTTTCTATTTGGAAAGTTTCTGGGTCACCAAATCTTTGTGTCAAAGTGTTATGAATGCCTTCATGTTTTCAATTTCATATGCATGCAATTAGATCAAATTACATGTGATGAATTAAATGTTAATTGGATTGTTGGATTAAGGATTGAAATTGTTAAATTTTTGGAAGTTACTAATTCACCCCTCCCCTCTTAGTAACTTAGCTTAGTCTTGAATATTTCTAATAGTATGTACAATACTTCCCTGATTAGTCACCACAAACTAACATAGGAAAGTATGTTCTTCACCCCTGTGGTGAACCAAAAATCTTGACCAACCTTTGGATTTTGAAAATAAGAGTGTTAATTGAAGCTTTTTTGGCATGTTTGGAAGAAACAATCAAGATAGGAGAGTATTCTCTTCACCCCCATTGTGAATCAAAAATATTGACTCTTGAAAGTGGATCTAATCTATTGTAGTTAGAATCCTTTAGAGGGCTTTCTCTTGAGTAATCAAGAGGAATGACCCAAGTGAGGCAAGCAAATCTAGCTATTCCAAAGCACTATAATCTCAAGGCTATCAAGGACACAAAACCTTGGTAGACGTAGTGTTTGTCTTCGCTTAGTGTGAGTACTTGTGGGATTGGGACCATGAGGAAAATTCTAAGCAAGAATGCTTAAGGTGCTCTTGTGGCCGCAAGGTCCATTACTCATTGCAAGATGGGGTGTCTATAATTGGGTGCAAGAGGAACATTATGAACAGAAGCCCTTTCTAAACAATCTAAGTTAGTAACTACCCTATTTTTCTACTCAAATTCTTGGTCCAAGGATCGATCCTAGTGGATTGCGTGGGTCACGCCAAATTTTGCACTCATCATATGCATTCCCTTGGTTATGCTTATGTAATTTCCATGAAAAAGTCAATATCTCTTGTAGGAAACTACTTGGTGTGAGGTGAAGGAGCATTTAGTGTGGGCCAAGTTGTTGAGTAATGAACCTTGACTTTTAGGTAGATGTGCTTGGAAAGTGTTTTCAAATGTGTTGGCTTGTGTAAATGTTCTCACAAATCAAACACCTCATTAGCATAGGTAGAAATATGTTCTAATATCACAAATGTGTATTGGCAAGGTTGCTTTGTCCCTTGTTTAATTACTCGAAGACATATGTTTGTATCTCAATGGCTATCACAACTTGTTACTTTGTTGTTAAAACTACAACTAAACACTGCTAAAATGGTTTGTTCGGTGAGAAAACTCAACCAGATTAAGTATTTTGGGCAAAAACAATTCAAAATTAGTCTTTTCTATCAAATTAGTAAAGTATCATATTGGTGCACGAGAAGTATCGTATAATACTTTTTTATTTTTTTTAAATTATTGCATGGCCTCTTACAAATTTTAGTACTCCTTCTTGTAAAGTGTAGTGCAACCTCTTGGAAAGTGTACTATGGGACTAAAATGTAGCATGGCTTCTTGTAAAGAGTGGTACGACATTTTATGCTATCAAAAATTGTCCTTACTTATTGTATTGTCTCGCTTGGTTGCTAAACTTGACTTTCTTGCTCCAAACTTGTTCTTAGGTTGTCTAAGGTGTCTATACTTGGTCTACCATGGTTCCTTGGATCTGGAAGCTACATGTTCGTGTATGTTTTGATAAAATAGCTACCTTTATCTCTTGATTACCTTGCTTGATTGGGAGAGTCGTTCACTTGTCTTTATCTATCTATCTACTTGGCTACTTGGATATTTGGCTTCTTTCCTAACTCTTGACTTGATTCATTCATGTTGTTTTCTTGGATACTTTGATTGACAAGCCATTCTCTCATTGCTACCATCTCTTGGAAAGTGAACATCCTACCTCCTCTAGTTTGAACATTAAGTTATCTTATGTCTTGTTTCTATGGACCTCTAGTCCCTTTCATGATTTTATTTTCATCTACAACTATGGGATTTAAATCTTGTGCTATCAAATATCAACCAAGTCTAGATGATCCTAAGTTGCTTTAGCTCTTTAGTAAATTTCAAATCCTACACACTTAATTCAATAAACTTGAAGAGACCCCTGACCCTGCTTACACTAGTCTCACTAAGGGCATGATAAAAACGTACTCTAGATTTGAAATAAAGGTAGAGTAACAAACAACATCATCATACAATGCTCTTTCTAGTCCTCTATATGCACACCAGTCACCTTTTTCAAGGTTATCCTCTTCTTCTAGGTCTACATTCTCTACTTCAAGACATCTATTGTCTTCATCTACTGGATCTAAATACCTCATTAGCAAGCTAGCAAGTAAAGTCTCCTTTGAGCCTATGCCAATTTTTCATGATAAACCTATCTTTGATAAAGATATTGATGTGTGCTATGCACTTGAGAAACAAAAAAGGAGCCTAGACATACTTTTGATGGGACTTTTACTCCCTTTGAATATTCTTATGATGACATTTGGCAAACACTTCTTGGCATTGAGCTCATCATATTGCCTAAGCCTATCTCATATGGAAACCCATTATTGGAAATCTATTGTTCTTATCATCTACATAATGAGCATAGTACTTCAAATTGCATTGAGCTTAAACATAAAGTCCAAGATCTTATTGATGATGAGATTGTGGATACCTATAATGACTTAGGTGGTGAGGATACTTCTCTTAAGAAAGATCATATTAATGAACCTATGTCTAGTGGTGGTTTCCTTGATACCTCTACTTTTTACAACACTTATGCACCTCCCAACACTTCAAATATTTTCAACATGACTCCATCAAACAAAGACCCTAGTGCTTTCCATATGGACTATGTGTAGCCTCAAGGGCTACCTCTAAAAGAAACTCAAACTAACCTTCACTTGGCTAAAAAACATTTCAATGCTACTAAGGCTAAAGATCCTCAACCTCCATGCAATGTTATGACTACTATGTCTACTTAAACTAGTCCTTCATTACCTCTTAAAGATCCCATCATGAAAACCTCATATTTTCCCATGTCTTTAGAAGTGGCTCCATGTAAAGAGGACTCTCAAAAAGCTAAACCTATAAATGTCAAGAAAGATCAAGATCAAGAACCCTTTCATCTCCTTCAAGAGGTCATTCTTCCATATCCTATGTCTTATCCACTTCCTAAGTATGATGAAGACATCACTTCCACTATTTCCATTGAGCTTACGGAAAATTATGATAAAATTTATCTTCCTATGCTATCCAAAGCTACTTGTCAAGATCAAAGTGTCCCCTCATGTTCTACTTCTCCATATCCACTTCAAAATTATGCTCAAGCTTCAAATACTCCTAAAAATGTTGCTCCTATCAAATCTACTCACGAGTCTATTGATGGCCTTGGTTACATTGCTCACTCTAAATATGTTGATATCCTTATCCACTATCCCTTTACATCTTCAAAATATATCCTTCGTCCTTATCCATCTAAGCTAGAACCTTCAAACCTTCCTTCCATATTGGGGTTGTATGTTCCTTCATCTCCTACATTTTCCACACCTAGCTCCCCCATCATACCTCAAGATCAACAAAGACACTCATCCTTGGTGAATTTTCACGCATCTATCCATCTAAACCAATCATATCAGCCTTATTCATCCACAAATCCCAAGTCTTTTGGAAGTTAGAATAAACATAAGAATCCATTGAAAAATGAAGAGAACTATGTCCCATCTAATCAACATGTGAATGCTAAGAAAGAATAATTATTCAAGAGACCACAAAGGTCGACTACCTAAAAAGCTCATTCAAAACAAATATGGTTCTTAAATCCATCATTGAAGAAATGTGCTCTAAACTTCCAAAGGAAAAGAAAAATCTAAAGCTATATGGATTCCAAAGTCTCTTTTGAAAATACTTCAAAGTTGACATTCAAGCTTCCAAAGGTTTCCACTCCAAATTCTTCCAAACATCTTCATAAAAATATTCCAAAGGTTTCCACTCCATCTTCTTCTAAAATCTCCTACCACCTCATACATCTAAACCTCAAGATATTTCATCCATGATTCCTCCATCATTCCAACACCCTTCAAGGTGTGTATCAATGTTGATCTTGCCCAATATTTCAGCTACCCTCATGAAATCCTCTAAAGCTTACTCTTAATTTCTATCCATGCTTGGTCAGATCTTTCAAGACATGAACTCTTATGCTCCATGTACTCTTCCTACTATTATCTCCCTTCCATCACCTTATCAACATCTTTGAGCATGCCTTATCTATGGTATCGGCTTATCAAGACTTATATTTCCTATAGAAGCTCTATCTAACTTGAAAAATCTTGAGCTATTTCTAAAAAACCAAAAAGAAAAAAAAATGTGCCTTGGTGAAAACCACTTCTTGTGGCGCCTTGGTAGAAAAACTAAATAGAAATAAATTTTTCCTATGGTAAAAACCACTTCTTGTGGTGCCTTGGATAAGTACCATGATGAAAACCTGGTAAACAATTGTCATGCATAATTTTTCCATCATCCATATATTCCCTCTTCCTCTTTGATGTTGACAATGTTGAGTTATCCTTGCATATTGGCTATCTTGTTCACCAGCTTACCTATTGTGCTTTCTCATTCATTCATAGCCTTTATATCCAGCTTCATTCTTATTTCTCTATCACATTACTATCATATCCAATCAACCTCTTGGTATTGATCACAATAAAGAAAAATATGGTTCTTAGGCCTCTTAACATGTCTAATCTCTTGGATTACATGGTTTCATGCTATCTCTCTTATTGTCTTCCACTACTTATGTCATATGTTATCTCACTTGTTGGCTTCACTTCTTATCCTACATATTATCTTGCTCATTACTTCCCTTGCTTATCCAAAACCTGCTTCATATGGCTATCTATCCCTAGCTTGGGTACTCTTGAGGATTCAGTCCTTGAGGATCACTTTCACTTGCTTCACACTCCTCTTTTATCCATCTTTGCTTATACACTAGCTTGTTGCTTCATGATGTCCTACACTTTGCTTGACAATGGAACAAAATGATGTGATCTAGCTTGAGAGAGAGTAATCTCTAAATCATTCTTAAAAAAATTTTAAAAATCATATATGATGCTAAAAAAATCCCAAAAAAATTATAAATCCAAAAAATTATTAAAAGTCCTGAAAAAATTTGTCATGTGGTTAAAACCTAGAAACATGTGCTATTTGAGACCCTCACACCTATATCTATCAGTCTCGCTCATTCATCTCACAATACATTTCCTAGCTTGGAATTATCTATTGTCCTCATCTTGGGGGCACAACTGCTTAGCTCATTAGGGCCTTCTTGTGCATTAGGGTTTCTTTGGAAACTCACAAAATATTTTTTCTCAACACTCCCCTCACTTGACATCAAGTGTTATTCAACACTTCTCAGATAGTCTAGCTACAGTCTAGGATGCTTCGATATTTCTCACTATCAGATTTAAGTCTTGAAGAAATGATCATGTGACATACACACACACACTTAAATATTAAACTTGCTGAGCTATGATGAATTTTATCTTCTTTGTGTGTTGTTTATGATTGTTTCTTTGCTGAGTGTTCCCTTTTCCTAATAGTCTTTCGAGGATGTCCTGGACTAGAAGACTAGGGCATGGGGTATGTTTTACTTTTCTTTCTCCTTGTGGGTATAATTTGTTAGTCTAAGGTGTTTAGAGCATTCATTCTTACCCTATTTGACACTTTGACTTACAATTTATCATCCCTATCTATTTTCACAAGAGCGCACTCAGGGGTTATCCTAGCACTTATGCCTTGATACAGGTGTAATCTTTCTATATTAAACTTATGGAATCTAATAATGTAGCCATCTTGACTTACATGGCTCTGACGCTTGTATGATCTTACGATGTTTGTATGATCTTAGTGATGGTTGTATGATCTTACGATGTCCCTAATAAATACTTAGTGATGAAATTAGAGTCTAATTGTTTTGTGTCCCTTGAAAGTAAACCAATTTTCATATTAGTTTGCATCGTAGGTTCATTTTCTATCTTAGCCTTGCATTTCTACATATGTGGAGAGATCTCTCTCTTCATCTTCCCTCCAACATATCAACTGATTGCATTCATCTTCTCTTGCTTCTTCTTGATCACACCTTGTCATCTTATCTTGGATTTTTATCATCTCTTTTGTCATCACATTTATATAGATTTTTTACCTTATTTTGAACTAATTTTGACATCCTAGATTCATTTTTTGGCATCGAAATCAAAAGTTGGGTTCATCTTGATGGTCAAAATCACATTTCAAAATTCTACCTTCTTCTATGTAGTTAGCTAACCTTTTGAGGTCTAATATTTAAATCTTCATTGGGCCATCTTCATTTCTCCATCTCTTTACCATTTGTACACTTCATATCTACTTCAATTCATACCTTTCAATTCTAAATCATATTTCTACTTGATTTGACCCAATTTGCATACTTTATCCTTCCTAGTCAACTTTGGTCAAACTAGACCATTCTATCATTTTCTTATGGTCATTATTTGGTTCTAATAATAAATTTGTCATCTTGGACATTTCTATATCTTGATTTAATCATATCTAACTCATTTCTGCATTACCCTTACCTCATTTTGATTTCGATCCGAAGGGGGTAGAAATACTCTATCATCACTTACCACAGCTATCTATTTCTCAAGAGCATATGTTTGATCTTTTCATTTTCTCTCAATCTATCTTCTTTGCTTAATAATAACATTCTTCTTGAGTTCTAACATTATCTCTTTCCTAGTGTTCAGTACTATCACTATCAGGTTGTACATTCAGGATTTTCTATCTCTTTTTGCATTTCATTCTTCATAATTAGATCTCTATCTATTACTGCCTACTTGGCTTCTATTTTCTTTGATGTCATGTCTTCCTAGGTTGATCACACATTAGTAAAAGAGGGGCAAATGAAATCACCTAAAAATGGTCATCTATACTGTTAGCCCCCTTCTCATCATTTTGGCTTGAATAATTAATCATTTGCTTAGACCAAATTGCTAAAAATCAATTAATTTGATTATAACCTATAGTTTGACTATACTATCATAAGTTAATTATTTAATCAAAAGAACATGCCCCCTTTTAATTAAATAAAAAACCTCATTTTTCTAACCCACTCAATGTGCACACATAAAGTCCTTTTTCTATTTTACAAATTAAAAGAAAAGGATTTTTGTCTCACATGCAAAGTCAACTCTTTTCTTATTGATTAACTTCCTCTTGCACATGAATTGTACAAAAGTCAACTTGAACCCTTGATCCCTCATCCCTTGATCTTGATCTCCACCATGTGTACATCTTTAAAAGAAAGAGCTCCCCCCTTCTCAAATGATCCATACTCTTGAGTATTGCTATGTTGCATGTTTATCAACTGAATTCTTGAAAGCTTTGTGGAGAACTTCTCATTCCTTGTCTCATTATCTCATACAATGGAATATTAGCTTAGAATCATATTACATGGTAGTTTAGTTCCTTTTTCTATAGCTTAAATCACATAGTTTAACTAGTTTGGATTTTTTAGCACACTCTCATTCTTGTTTAATATAGCTGCATTTTTCATATTCATGTTAGTTTAATCCATATTTGTATTGCATAGCTTGAGAATTCTTGTGGACACTTTCATTCTTACATATTGTCTTAAGAACCTCCCATTGCATGGTTTGCTAGCAAGTGTTATGTCTTTAAGGCTCAGTTGAGAGCCCCTTATATTCTTAAAATACACCTTTTGCACTCCATGGATAGGGATCTCTAAGCTGACATTTAAGCATTCCAATCTCATGGAATCACTTGGATAGAAGGGTTTAGAGTGTGACACAATCTTAGTGTGTAGTAGGCAACCACTTGGTGTGAGGCAAAGGGGGACTTAGTGTGGGCCAAGTTGTTGAGTAATGAATCATGACTCTTAGGTAGATCTTTCTTGGCATGTGTTTTCAAATGTTCTTGACCCGTGTAAACATTCTTGCAAATTAAACATCTTGATAGCATTAGAGAATTTTCTTTGATATCACAATTGTGTGTTGGCAAGGTTTCTTTGTCCTTTTTCCAACTATTTGAGAAATGCAAATCACCCTTACTATTTTCAAGCCATGTTGTTCTCTGATGAAAATTGAGGTTCGATATTGTCGGCATCACCTTTTGGTCTGAAAAAATTCAATAGTCAACCTTAAACATAAGTTTTTTAAAGCTCAAAATTGCCTTTTTCACAATTTACTGGCCCTTTATCAAATGACCTCTTAACAAATTTCATACAAAAAAAGTATCACCTACCTATTGTAAAGTCTATTGCCTGACAATAGTGAAGTATATTGTAGTCAAGGAAAATATCATCCGAAAGAAAAGTATCACCAAAATACTGTCAACTCTATCGTACAATACATTCTATTGTCCTAATATCGCTTGATTCTCTAAGAAGTATTGCTCAATTTTTGGTGCTTGTAAAATAGAGTCAATTTTGCATCTTAGATTATTTAGGGGTGTCATCACTTCATCCTACCCGAGCCTTGTCAAAAATCTTCATGTTCGATATTGTCCCAAGTTAAAAAGATGGGTCTAGTTTATCATATGTAAGTTAAAAATGTCACTAATGGTCACTCTTCAAAATCTGGTTGTCTTTCTATGTTAGCTACTTTCTATTGAGCTTCTTTCTCACTCTCTTGGCTCAAGTCTTTAGTGTTCTAAATTCTTGAGCACTCTTGACAAGTCACTCACTTATTTTATCTTTGACAAGTGATCATTCTTGACCCTAAAAGCTTCACATATAAAATGCTTTTCTCATCCTATTAAATGAAGACATACCCTTACATGTCAATCGTGACTAGGTTCCAAGTAAGTAAAGGTAGTCATTCTTCTTTCACTTTTGAACAATTGAAAAGTCCAAGTAGGCGACTTGGTGGACAATCTTGTGTGGAAGATCTTATATCCGATAAATCATAAGATGCTAATACTTGGAATAATCTACTTTATAGCTTTGAGAATCCATTTATTATGTCCTTTGATACACCTAGGGCTGAAGACAATGTGTCACTCACCATGCATCTCGAGGAGAGGAAACATTGCTTAGAAGAATAAGCACGACAAAATGAAAGACTCAAAGAGGCCATATGTATGACCACTAGAGAAAGATCCTATCATCAAGTTGAGTCTGATGCTTATGTGTGTAATGATGAAAAAATGCATGGCTACTATAGCAACCCTTTTGATAAGATCCCTCTTGGTGGCAATTATGGAAACAATACACCTCCTAGAATTGTTGGAGGAAATGCAAGAGCATGTCCTTCACCACCTAGATGCTCGCAGTCACATCACAAAAGTGAGACCAATGATGAAACCATTAGTGAAGACCTTATGAGATTTCAACAAGATGAGGTCACCAAAGGCTAATGCTCAAAGCCTTGGAACAAAATGGGGACCAATACTTTCAATACATGATATCAAAGGAATGGAAACTCCCTCAAGATTTCAATGTGCAAAGAATAATCCAAAAATAAGAACCTATCGAAGCTAAGATTTTAAGAGAGGAAATACAAGAACTCGAAAATCAATTTGCAAAACTACAAGTTTCCAAGGAGCAACTCAAGGTATTTTTTGTTGAATCGGTTCGTGCTCTTTCTATTGATAGGAGTCTCTACATGGTCTCATTTCCTAGGGATATAGAGGTTCCCAAATATGATAAATATGATAGAAATGGTGATCCACATGACCATGTAAGGCACTTCTATGCTCTTAGTATGGACTTCATGCATTAAGACATGTACCTTATGATGTTATTCCCTAGGAGCTTAAGAGGCCAAGCCATGGAATGGTTCACAAAATTGCCACCTCCTCTCAAAATATTTGATGAACTTGCACAATGATTTATCCAATAGTATTCTTATAACATCCAACATCCTATTATTGTGCTAGATTTATGCAACATTTGAACCCTTTGTAGCATACCTCCAATGATGGAGATCTTTACACTTCAAGTACCCTCAATAGATTCCTGAGATTGAGAAGATTGACATTTTTGTCAATATACTAGTACCTAAGCACTATTATGATCTTCAAAAACAATTGTTCACATCCTTCAACTCCATGGTTGAAAGCACATACCGCATTCAGGATGTTATTATTAGAAAAGGTGACATTGTCTTGAATAAAGACAAAAATGGCAATGGGAATTGTAAAGACAAAAACAAGCCTTGGAATAAGAAAAAATACGTTGTCAATGATGGAGTAGTGGATGCTCCTAAGACCAAGTCAACCTTTAACCTTTCTAATGCCTTTTATGCTACAAAATAACAAGAGACTTCAAAGTCTCAAACATTTGATAAAACTAAAAAAAAAAATCTAAACCAAAATGTGTTTACACACCTATAGTAGAATCTTACGAAGTGGTCTTGAAGACCTTGATTGTAAACAAACTTGTCATGCTTCCAGACAACTCCTAGTCCTATGACCCACCCATTAGACCTATTTCATTGGGAGAGGACCATGTCTATAGTTATCATATGAGAAAAGGCCATAACACTAAAAATTGCTTCAAACTCAAAGACGTTAACCAAGATCTCATTGATGTCAAAAAAGGCATAACAGATGGCTTAGTCAACAAATTTGATCAAAAAGCCTTCAAAAAACTATTACTAGAATATGAAAAAGGGGGATCTTCCAAGGCTAACAAGCAAAATCACAATGCAAAGATCACCTATACTTACGCTGACACTGATAATGTCATAAACATGATAGAACCTGTTGAATGTGTTTTCTTGATTGGTCCTAAATTTGATAAGGAACCCAATAATGATATGTATGATGAAAGACCTAAGGTATTCGTAAAAATGTGCAATTCTCAACAACATCATAGGGACACTAGGCCTAAGGTAGTTCTTAGAGTGGCATAACCTTCCTCCTCGCATAGTGAGACACTTAATGTTGTCACTAGGGGGAAATCTAAAGTTGTCCTTAAAGTTGCAAATGACTGTAAGAATGTCTCACTATCCAAACAAGAAACTACCTCAGTTATATCTAGCTATGACCTTGTTAGTTAGTTGTAAAGAACCCTGACAAAACTTTCAATCTTTGAGTTGCTAGAACTATCTCTTTTGCACAAGGAAATTATCAAATAATCTCTACGCGCGACCAATGTTCCCATGGATATTAACGTTGAGTGGTTCCAATCTATGGTGAATAACCTATCTTCACCCCATTACCTCACATTCTCCAAACAAGATGACAAATCACTCAGTCATCCCCATAATCTATCCCTACACATAGAAGTCCAAATCTTTCGTACTCGTGTTTGTCAAGTCTTGATAGACAATTGTGTAGGGGTAAACATCATCTCTTTCAATGTTATTCAACATCTTGGCATGTCCAAATTTTCTATTGACCCTAGGCGAATGATCACCATCAAATCCTATGATGAGGTTGAAAGACCTTCTAAAGGTCTTAATATGCTACCATTCTATATTGGTCCTATTGAAAAAGATGTGGTCTTCCAAGTTTTAGACATCCCATTGGCATATAATTTTTTGCTAGGAAGAACTTAAATTCATGATATGCAAGCATTACCATCTACATACCATCAATGTATAAAGTTTCCCTTCAATGGTACCGAAATAGTCGTTCCTGGAGACAATTCAATGTCTATCAACACACTGTCTACTGCTGAAATACTAGTCCCTCATAATCCCTCTTCTCATGAGATTAAACAATTCCTAAAATAGTGTGAGCAAAACTTGAAAATGATGAGCCTGGATATTGGCGAGTACACTCTAGACTCTATTCTTGCTCTACCAGTTTCTCCTTAATCTTATGGGAAACCTTCTAAAAAAGTGAAGCCCTCAGCTTCTGCTATGACCATTTTTGGCACTTTTGTTCAATCCTCTAATCCCTTGGAAGTAGTAAAAGAAAAGCAAGCTATAAGAGATTGGATCTATAGGGAGAAGGAAGAAGTCAAGAAGGTTACAGTCACTACTCCTATTTCTCTTAAGTTCTATGGAAAAGACTATAAATTTCTTTTTTTAAATGGGCTATCAGGGCCAAGGGTTTTAACTGGTGATAATAAAGCTCTTGTAGAACCCCTAAGTCATATTAAGGGTCATAGAAATAGAGATACTATTGGCCTAGGCTTTGGCCTAGAAGATGAATTACTAAGGTTCAATAGAAAGGCCCCCATGTTTGGTGAATCAGAGGATGATGACCCACCTTTAGTTGCTACTACTCTACAGAATGAAGATTTCATGCCTCCCACTTCCCTACTTTGGGGAGAAGAACATATGGTTACCTCTAATGATGTCAAGGCTTCCACCTATAGACAACACCAATTAGATAAATAAGATCGTGAAGATCCAAACAAAGGAAGGATAAGAGAAAACATTTCTTACTTGCTCGCTAGGAATTAGAGTACAGATTTTGTTGAATACAAATGGGAAAGTTTATCAGATGCATCTTGTGAATTAGGAGTGGATGTCATCCATGCCTATTCTACCCAAAAAAATGTAGGTGAAGAGTCTAGTCTAGGGTCTAATTAGATTGGTTTGCAATTTGTTCTAGTGGATCACGTTGGTCTATTTCTGATTCAGATTCCTTTGGAACTTCATTGTAGGCTCGACCTCTCATCTCAAAAAATATGACTCCTTTCATATCAATAATTTTGAAGCCTCCATGTCCCTCTCATTAACCCACCCCAAGCTCATAGATTGGCCTGCTCAATAGCAAAGACCAGAACTATCATCTTTTCAGAATGACTATGAGATCACTTTCTACCTTAACGCTATTGAACCTGTGATATCTTCCACCAAAAAACAAGTAGGTAACATGACAAAAATATAAATGAAGTACCTTAGTCATAACATCAAAATCAAAATCAAAGAAAAAAATAAGTAGTTAGATGGTGAAAGCAACTTTGTGGTGGTATCTGAACCCCAAAAAAGTAAAAACAAAGATGTATCTAAGGGTGAAAACCTAGTTGAGGCACCTGAGGATGAGGTACTTGGTAGTATGCCAAGTTATTTTTAGGATAGATCTTTGGTTCTTATTGAGCTCAAATGGCCTATTAACTTGGGTACATAAGAGTCTCCCAAAATCATTCATGTGGCTCAATCTCTATCGGTGGAAGAAAATGAGAACTTCACTAAGTTCTTTTAAGAGAAGAAAATCAAATTTCCTTGGACCTACTCATATATTCCTAGCCTTGACACTGATCTAATTATGCATCATCTATCTATTTCTCTTGGTCTCAAGCCTATTAAGTAGAAGTTGAGAAAAAATGCATCCACATGTGGCTCTCTTAGTTAAGGCAGAACTAGAAAAGCTCTTAAGTGCAAACTTCATTAGAGTTATTGATTGTGCAGAGTGGATTTCTAATATTATACTTGTTTCCAAACATGATAAGTCCATTCAAGTGTGCACCAATTTTAGAGACTTAAACAAAGCATGCCCTAAGGATGATTTTCTACTACCTAAAATAGACATGATAGTGGACATGATCACGATTTATGAAATGTACTCTTTAATGGACAAATTCTTTGTAAAATCAAAATCACTCCTAGGGAACAAGAGAAAATAACCTTTACATGTGCATGGGGTACCTTTTGTTGGAATTTCATACCCTTTTGGCTAAAAAATGTAGGAGCTTCCTATCAACAATCAATGACCACCATCTTCCATGATATGATGCACAAAAATTTGGAAGACTATGTTGTTGACACATTGGCCAAATCTAAAAAAAGAGATACACATCTTGATGACCTTAGTTTGATATTAGACCAAACGGAACAATTTTAGCTTAGGTTAAATCCCAAAAAGTCTACCTTTGGTGTTACATCAAGCAAATTGTTAGGCTATTATATCATATTAGCAAAAGGAATTGAAGTTGATCCAGAAAAGGTGCAAGACATAATGGAAATTCCTCCTACAAATATCAATCAATTAAGAAGTCTTTAGGGACATCTACAATCCATTAGGAGGTTCATATCTCAATTGGTTGATAAAGTTTAATCCTTTAATAAGAACTTGCACAAAGGTTCCACATGTATTTGGAATGAAGCCTATCAACAAACCTTAGATCAAATCAAAGGGTATTTGGCTAAACCTTTAGTATTAATGCCATCCATACTAGGAAAACCTTTGATACTCTACATCTTAGCTATAGATTCTACCCTAGGAGCACTAGTAGCACAAAATGATGAGATTGGAAAAGAACATGCTATTTACTACATTAGTCGCACTTTGGTGGCTTATGAGATGAACTACAACAATGTTGAGAAGGTGTGCCTTACTATGGTATTTGCCTCCCAAAATCATAGACACTACATGTTGGCCCACACAGTGCATCTCATTGCAAAAATTAATCCCCTCGAATAACTACTGAGTAAAGTTGCACTTATTGAACGTCTGGCTAAATGGATGATGATTCTCTCCGAATTTGAAATTTAGTACATCGGACACAAAGCTATGAAGGGGCAAGCTATAGCTAGTCATCTTGTTGATTTTCCATTGCAAGATACAACTCCTATGTAGATTGAATTTCCTTATGATTCCATCATGTATGTCACTAAAAGAACTTGAAAGATGTTCTTTGCCAATTCTCACACCCAGAATGGGGCTGGTGTAGGCATTATGTTTATCACACCTCATGGTTACACAATCCCTAAGTCCTAAAAAATCATGTTTCCTTGCACCAATAATATAGTAGAGTATGAGGCCTTAACAAATAAGATTAAAATGGCTTTAGAATGGAGGATCACTGAGCTGCATATCTACGGAGACTCCCAGCTTGTTATTAACCAAGTTAAAAATGATTACCAAACCAAAGATGACAAGTTGATACCCTACAAGAAATTGATTAATGCTCTATGTAACTACATCATATTTGTAACATTTCAACAATTCCTAGAGAAGAAAATAAGACTGCAAATGTTATGGCCACTCTAGCATCTATTCTTTAGTTACAAGAACATGAATCATGTTTTGAGTTCCTAGTGGAAGAATTTTGTCACCTTGCATATGACTCCTCCAAAAATCCTGTGATTTGCACTGTTGTCGATCATAATTCCTCATGTTACTCCACCATTTTCTCCTACCTGTATGATTAGATCATTCCTGAAGATCTCACAAGAAACCAAAAATGCTAAATCCTTTGCAATGCCTCACACTACACCTTGGTCTCTGGTGACTTGTATAAGAAGGGTCTAGATGAAATGCTTCTTAAGTGTCTAGAACTAGAAGAGTCTAAAAAGGCATTGGCCAAAGTCCATGATGGCATTTGAGGGGCACACTCCAATGTCCTTGCACTTTCTTGAAAACTACTTAGGGTGGGCTACTATTGACCAACCATGCAGGCTGACATTGTTTGATATGCCAAATCTTGTAAGAATGTCAGCTCCATGGTAACTTGATTCATGCTCCTAGATGTGAGATTATACCCTCTATTACATATTGGCCTTTTCAACAATCAACCTTTGATTTGGCAGGGAAAATTCATCCAAGTTTGTTTAGTGGTCACAAGTTTATCATTACAGTGGTGAAATACTTCACAAAATGGGTTGAAGTTGTACCTTTATCTGCTACTAAAGGAAATCATGTTACCTTATTTATTCTCAACCACATTATTTGTTTCTATAACATCCCATCCTTCATTGTTACTAATAACAGATGAGAGTTCAAAAACAAGGACCTTAAACAACTTTGTAAGAAATTCAAAATCAAACAACATTGGTCCTCAATTTACTATTCCCAAGGGAACGACCAAGTTGAGGCCTCTGATAAGACATTTCTCAAAATCCTACATAGAATAGTTCATAAATTAGATAGAAATTAGTACCTGTAGATCAATTTGACACAATGGGCTTACAAGACCACTATACATATTCCTATAGGGGTTGCAGCTTTTTCTTTAGTTTATGGTTTCAATTTTGTCTTACTCTTATAAGTCGGGATTCCTTCACTACAAGTCTCCCTACATGGCTTGATAACTAATGAAGACCATAGGGCTATTAGGATACAAGAGCTAGAAACCCTCGATGAGTGTTGCAAGGCCGCTTTCGATCATATGAGGACTTATCAAAAATAGATGTCTACTACCTCCAATAAAAAGGTTCATCCTCGCGAGTTCCAAGTGGGTGAGCTTGTGCTTCGAGAAAATCCAAAAAATCAGCAAAATAGGGAACATAAAGTGAAATTTGAGCCTAACTAGTTGGATCCTTACATTGTCACAGAAACAATTGGATCTGGTTCCTATCATATTTCTCCTTCTGAAGGGGAACAACTTTTTGAGCCTATCAATATTCTACATCTAAAGAAATTCTATGCTTAAGACTCATAGTTTAGCTATCTGTATCTATTGATCCTAAAAAAATCCTAAAAATTAGAAAAAGTCCTTAAAAAATGATCATCTTAGTGAAACCTAGCAATTGACACTTTGATGTATCACCAAAAAAATACAAAAAATACAAAAAAAAAAAAAGTGAAAAAAAAGTCTTGAAAAAAATTTTGCCAAGTGGTGAAAATTTGGAAACATGCGATACTTGAAACCCTTGCACCTATGTCTATCAATCTCACTCATTCACTCCATAACACATTTCCTAGCTTGGAATTTTCTCCTTGTCCTTGTATCGGGGGCACAACTTCTTAGCTTATTAGGGTCTTCTTGTGCATTAGGGTTTCTTTGGCAACTCATACAAAACAATGTTTCTCAACACTACCCCCCTTGACATCGAGTGTTTCTCAACACTTTTTGGATAGCTTATCTACAGTCTTGGATGCTACGATATTTATCACTATCAGATTGAAGTCTTGAATAAATGGCTATGTGACTTACACACATGCACTTAAATATTAAACTCATTAAGCTATGATAACCTTTATCTTCTTTGTGTGTTGTTTATGATGTTTTCTTTGTTAAGTGTTCCATTCCTAATAGTCTTTTGAGGATGTCATGGCCTAGAAGACTAGGGCATGAGGCACGTTTTACTTGTTTTCTACTTGTGGGTATACTTTGTTAGCCTAAGGTGTTTAGAGAATTCATGCTTGTCCTACTTGACACTTTGGACCTACAATGTATCATCCTTGTTTGTTTTCACAAGACCGCAATCGAGGGTTATCTTTTCACTCATGCCTTGGTATAGGTGTAATCTTGTTATATTAAACTTAGGGAACCTAACTGCATTAGTCATCTTGACTTACATGTCTTTGATGCTTAGGTTGGATTCCCACATCTCTATCTGACATAGCTCAAATTCATATCCTCGTAGTTATACTAGTGATGGTTATATGATCTTTCGATATCCCCTATGTTGGTGTAAATAAATATATACTATTTACACTTTACTTAAGTTTACTTAGGATAATGCATATTCATATTAGTTGTCATGTAAACACCTAAGAGTTTTCATATTCACATGAGTTATCATGTAGAAAACACAGTTGTTTGCACTCCAATTGAGCACATGTTGTCTACTACATCTCTTTATGAGATACACCTTTGCATTCTTATGCTCTCATTGTTGCATGTACATTCATGCACAATGGAGGATAATCCACTCTTGGTGGACATGTGCTTAGTTTTTATGCTTATCTTTTTGCTGACTCCTAGTCATATCAGTTGCCTTTATGTACAAGGCACTTCTATGACATATTCATCTAATTATCTGATTAATCCATTCTCATTTGATCGTATCTTATCTCTTTTGTGCTATCTCTTGAGCTTGTAGATCTTGGCATTTCACTATTGCCTTAGGCAAATTCTTACATGGTATGAGAGCTATACCAAATTGTTACACCTAATAATGCTCAATGATGAAATTAGAGTCTAAATGTTTTGCGTCCCTTGCAAGTAAACCATTTTGCATCCTAGCTTACATCATATGTACGTTCTAGCTTAGTCTTGCATTCTTTCATATGGGGAAAGCTATCTCTTCATCTTTCACAGACACATCAACTAATTGCTTTCATATTTTCTTCACTTTCTTCTCAATCATATCTTTTCATTTTCTTTCTCTTTTCATGTTGCCTCTTTGCTATCCTGTCATCAGAAGGGGTTAATCTAATCATCACATCTAATCTATCAAAGTATCACATTTTCAAAACATAAGTCTACATCATAAACATGAGAGCTAAAACTATCCATGTGAGAGATCCATGAGCATATAAACACAAAAATCACATGGAAACATAAACTCAAAATGTTAAAACATTCATATACAACATCCACCACATGAGTAGAAAATGAGACAAATACACAAGTAGATCGATAAAATCTAGTATCTCATACATATCAAATGTAACAATACATCTACAATATGGGATCTAAAACTTGGATGAATGTCTCAAAATACTTATGATACAACAAAAATGTCACAAGGACATCATCCTAGACATACTTCTAACTCTAAGAGTAACTCTTGCCCTTCTAGGCTAGTGGTGGTCATGAAGGTGGAGCATGTCTCCCGCCTAGTGGTTGAATTGCACCTTCTGATCTCCCTGCCAACTTCAAGTAGTCTGGTAGTCCCTATCCTAGGGACACCACACCTCTATATGCAGCATAGTAGTAGGCGGCCCATGCTCCATGGTGCTCTGACTCTTACCTAGCAGCATCCCACCCCTTGTGGATCTCCTCTCCCCATACATGTTCGTCTATCAACTGTTGGTCCCACACAACTAAGGCAATATGTGTTTTCTACAATTATACCTCTAGGGCCTTAATCCTGGCATCCCAGTCATCCTCCTCCCCATCTCCCCTGATAGGCTACTCCTATCATGGCTCTGCTTGCTCCTCTCTCCTATGTCTCAAGGGACACTCCTCCTCCTCCTCAACCTCCTCTCTCATGGCCTGGGCCTGCGTCCATCTCCTCCCACCTTCTTGGTAGCTACTCCCGACCTCCATATTCCTACCACCCCTACCTTTGCCTCCTCTACCATCTTCGCCATCTCCCCTTGTCTTGCGACCACATGAGGTGCATCTGGCCATGTAAATCTCAGGAAGGGATGCCTTTGCATCTCATATAAGTATGTTGGATCTGCCCCTACATCCGTCAACTCTAGGTGGTAATTCCAAGCCTCTCGCATCAATATTGTCATATCCCTTAATGTGATCTAGTAGTCCAACATGGGTAGCCATCCATGTGCCTCTTCACCATGGAACCACACATAGGTGGTGATCTCCATTGAGATCACTTGTCTCTAACTGAACTATCCCCATACTCGGGTGATCACAAATTGCTCTACGATCTCTAAATACCTCCCAACCAGTGGTTGACTGTAGCACATGTACTCAAGCTCCCATGTGTATGACCATTTATGACACTAACAGTATGGTTGCCAAACAAAATAGGTAAGCTCATAAAATAGGCAGCCTAGAGCTCCATATCCATGGAGTGCAAGGAGCTTACTCCTAGGCCCCTTGCAGTCCATGGATATGGAGCTCTAGGCCACAAATCAAGAATTCCAATTCATGGGATATCTTGGATAGAAAGGTTTAGAGAAGTGCACTTTCTTAGTGTACAATAAATACAAAGAACTTTAATAGATATGCTATATATTGTGTACTTAACCACATTTATAAGTATATAGTTGCACATATGTAGATCTCTTGTATATGGGAAAAAACTTTCAAAACATTACAACTAGAAAATTCAAGGACTATCTTTTTAGAATATGAATACAAGTTGCAATATTTCTTTTGCAAAATGATCACTTCTTACACATGGTAAAACATTAAACAAAATATAAATTCTTTTCAAATTTTACTTGTAAATATAAATACATCCTTTAACAAGTATACAATAAATCACCAAAACTTAACCAACATTATCTTTTCCACCCTACCATAATGGCATCATGAGACCTCTAAAAGTTTCCTAGGCATACACTTGAGCAAGAGATCTCAAGACACCAAGGAAATCATGGGTGTCACTACAAGAGATCTTTCTTAACAATAATATTTTTCCTTAACACTTGCCTTAAACTACCTCTTAAGTTACACATTACATAACATATTAGAAATGCAAAATGGGTAGAAACACTTATCTTCGTACAATCTTCTTCATGAACTCCTTCCTCTCCTCATCTCCTTCTTGCTTCTAAAACATCAAATTCCAAACTCCTACTATCTCCAAGAATGGAGAGTGGGTAAGCAATCCCCTAGCTCTTCCCTTCCTCCCTCTAATAGTCCTTCACCCATTTTCAAAAATATTTTAATAAGGCACAGGGCTCCATGCATTTTTGTCTCCCACACTTGTCTCCCCCCACTCATAATGTGAAATCTCTCATGATGGAGAAGTTTTCCCATTACCATTTTCGCCACTTTTAAAAAGTGACCTTTTTGAGGTGTCACATCATGCCTAAAACACATTACTACATCTCCAACTAGCACCTTACACATAGATATAGACCTTAGGGGTCTATTTTGGCACAAATATTCATGAAAATGACTTTTCATTTCCTTTTAAAACCCCAAGGAAAGAAAATTTCGAAATTATAAACCACTAAAGCTCTCAACCCTACTTCTACTTTACCACTATGATTACATGGATTCCATAAAATAACCTTGTACACAACCCCTTACAAATACCTTAACTATTAACTCCCTTGTGACTATAGTTTAAGCCATGGAAGCTTCTTCTTTTGCTTAAGGTGCACTTACTTTCCTCCACCATACACATAGTAAGAGTTAGTTCACAATACTAAACCATAATTTGTTAATTACGTTTACACCATTCTTAATATATTCAATAATAAATTATCGATTCACGCTTTACAAAACAACTCCACATGGACCAAATGGATGCGGGTGTATACAAAAATTCATTGATTCACATAACACCTAGTTAACCTATAATTCATTATGACCAATTAAGTCTATCATTACATTCAATACCATATTGCACTGCCATGGTGACCACATACATTAAGAATCATGATAAATAAAATAGTGTAACATGATAAAATCATCATGAATATAAAAATCTACACAATTATAATCATTAAGTCTTTGTCCATTTGAGTCATAGTGTATGCTCGTAACATAATATCCAAGCCAATTAGCTATAATGTGAATCCTAGAAGTATGCAATTTTCTATCATGAGATAAAATAAGGTGCATCATTGTAAAATAACTTGCTTCAGCTAATCAAGATGTACCTATGATAATATCAACATAGAGTCAGAAATCAATCTTCACATAAAGTGCATCACAACTAATATTTCAATCCCTGTCAATGTAATATACCAACTAATGAGTATAATGTGCATAAGCATAAAAAGCCATGATGCATTTTTTAGATTCTTATATCTCTATCACAATTCATTTCCAAGTGCATAGTTATGTTTATATTATATACATGTTTTTATGTTCATGTTACTATTTATGTTTATATGAATATATCATGCCTTCAATAACAATTCTCCTTTATTTGAAAGAGGTATTTCATATAATGCAAATGTGCATGTACCTCCACTACCTTGCATTATGACAATAAAGGTTTATCCACAAAAGAGAGTATACAAAATTGTTCATAAGTTAATAACTCCAATATTATACCCTTCTATGCAAGGACTAGCATTCTGTTACATCATACAGAGGGTCAGTTCAAAATGGATAGAAGGGCCTAAAGAAGGCTAATCTATTCATTCAATAAAAATGCATGTGTACTGGCTAAATTTTGAATAAGAAGATTTAAATAAGTCACAAAGGAACCTCCTCATTAATGTTATTAACTAGGAAGAAGGAACCTTTCATTAATGAAGCTAAAAATTGAATCACATCATGATTGATAATGATACTATGAATATCACAAATAAAATCAATTAATTATTTTAATAATCTAATGGAAATGTATTATGGTTGAATTAATTCTCCAAAGGATGTGTTCTTACAAGTCACTTGTGAGGTAGGGTCTTACAAATATCCTCCATGAACAAGTACTAGCTTATCCCACATCTCTTTGGCAATAGCACAATCTTTGATATCATCAAATTCAACGTCATTTAGAGGAGAAGAAATCTCTATCATCAGGTTATTGTGTTCTTGCTTTGCCCTCATTTGCTTACCTGTCATAGGAGGGGTTGGAGGTGTATACTGGTTGTCTAGATAGTATAATGCATAGTCTCTAATTCTTGACAGGTACAACCTCATCTTTCTTTTCCATGATGAAAAGTTATATGTGTTCATCTTAGGAACCTATCTATTATACATCTTTAGATCTTTAGCTTAAGTCCCTTCAAACTTTCTCCTTCAAGAACTTAGTGCTCTTATACTAATTGCTAGATAACTGAGAGGGGGTTGGGATTCATGGGGTGGGGGTGAATCAATCATATCTAGTTATCCTAGAGGTCCTTAAAACACTTTTAGAAACTTAACACTTTAAACTTCTCAAATTATTGTCTTGATAAACAAATCAATCTTCACAAAATCATTCAACTTAATCTTTCTAGTTAAATTCATATACCAAGTATCAGAGTAAAATTCATGTATATACTGAGTTTAACCAATAACATTAATCATGAAATAACATGTAACACAATCAACATTCACACATTTTGACACAAGTATTGTATGTGGAAACCCTATAAAGGGAAAAACCACTCGAGAGAGACAACCCAAAAATTTCACTCTTTTGAAGTGAGCTTTGTTAGGAGCCAACCTTGTAGGTTGCATATACATTGTTAATGGACCTAGTTAGAGAATCTACACCAAATATCATTTAGACCTTGTCACTCCTCAATATGAGTGGCATGCTCTAAAGAACTTACAAATAATTAAAGGAATGTCATTATACAAATGGATTTACAAATAAGATGGTTAAGTCCACTAGATTAAGAGATTTTCTGTTACAGTGGTTAGAGAGTAATAATGAAATAATCTATTTGAAATAACAACTAATTTTGTTAATCATATCTCCATTTCATTCATTCTTTGTCTTTTTCTCATCCTCTTTCTTCCTTCGGTCTTCCTTTTGGCTGATCTACTCACATACACATCAACATCACTCTCCACTTGTTAAATCTCACAATATTGATCTACTTAGTTACCCCTCGGCTATCACCTTAACATAAATTTGATAGACAATAATTAACATCTCGTTCATCCCTTAAATAGACATCTTATTATCACTTCACTAGATTCTTCCTTGTTTTGTTGCTTAATCAAAATTGTCTGATCTTCATCTAGCTTAGATTTATTGAATCTAGATACTTGAATATTACACCTTCACCTTGAACTTTGTACTTCATTTCAAATTATTAAATCTCCTTCATTAGATATTCTTTGAATTTCTCCAACCATAGATGGCTAATTTCATCCTTATCTTCAAAACTCATTGAACAATCTTTATTTTCATTAAATGTTGACCTCAAATCAATTCTCTTCCAAATTGTTCTTCTTTCCTTTACTCGGTTAACACTATACTTCACTTGGTCAATACCATGCTCGATCAATATTGTTCTTTCTTCATTCACTTTACATGCAGTCAATGACAACTGAGTTCTCCATTCATTGACCAAACCGATCAACTTAATCCAACTTGCTATCTCTTTGTCTTCTCACTTCATGGCTTCATAACTTGCTTATACATGATATCAATACTTAATCAAATCATGTAACACTATCAAATCAACATTATACTATCAAAGTCTAACTCATCAAGTGCCCATTGAAATCCATACACTTATCAATACTTTATGCATCATTATACTTTGTTCAAATCCTCTTCATCAATCAACTCCTCTTTCTTCAATCAAATGATGAGACTCTACTAAATTAGCATAATGTCTTACCAATCAAGCTTGATATCAATGACAACATAACAACTAATATGATTCTTCTATAAACATTATTAATATTATCAATTGGGGCTAATAGCCTGCCCATAGGAAATATGGTTTATGTTCTAATTAGAGTGAAAAGGAAAAGTCAAGAGACCAAATGGATCCATAGAAAGAAAAAGTATGACAAAAGTCAAGAGAAAGAGAAAGAAGTTGAGTGCACAAAATCAAACAAGGAAGCTTCAAAATTGAAGAAGAGAGGAATGAAAAGAAAGACACCTATAATAGATAAAATTGTAAAAGGTATAATGGATATCGATGGCTTAGCAATGGTTAAGAGAATGTATACTAGTGAGGATGATACAAGCTGAAAAATATCCCTTTTGCATAATGGTTCAATGAGATAATGAGAATAATAATTAAGAAATTAGGTTCAAGTATGATAAAGAAAATAAATGACACTATCACTAAAACTAGCCTCAAATCATGCCCTCCCCACTAATCAAACTAATGATTGCACTATATATCATCCTACTTCCATAATAGCAGTGGGATACAAGCCCCCACTTCTACTAATATAAGGGTGGTAGGCAAGGGTAAGGGACCATCCTACTATTCTAAAGGGGGTAGAGGGCAACTGATTCTCCAATCATTCCCACCTCCTTACCCCTCATGTATGCATGCACATAGAGGTAGATTATATAGAGCCCTAACATCTCTTCCTTTCACCTAATTTGCATAGGGCCTTTGCCTTTGTATATTAGTGGTAGAGGTAGAGGCCATAGAGCCAACTATAGTTGGAGAGAGTATTGGGATCCCAACCTAGGCTAGAAGAGTCTCCTAAATGTTCATGTTTTGACCTGAAACTTATCAACATAGAAACAACCAAGTTGAAGAGAGCTCCAAGAGGCCTCAGAGGACCAAATCCATGTATCTAAAAAAATACAAGGATGACTTATAGCTAGGGGTGAATGACCAACTAAGATAATATAAAACTAGGTTTTTGTGAAATCCATTTTAGCAATGAGTCCTTGCTTATGACTTGAGGTAAATCACTAAATAAGATAGGATAGACCAAGTTTGATCAACCCCAAGGAAACTCTAAGTACAAGTTATTTCAATAGGCATACATACTTTGGGTACTTATATATAGATTCAAGAGGGAAACATCCCATATCATATGCTAAGGTCCCTTAGCAATCACTTAGTATCTAAAAGGAAGTAATTGAGTAGTGGAAACCAAGAGGTGGGATTGAAAGTAACCACCCTTGAAAGGGAAGTACTCAAGCTCTTGGGTGGGATAAGCATTGGCCCAATTCATTAGTAGCTGATAAATTATGATGTTGGCATGTTATGTTTAGAATCTACCTTCCCTATAGTTTATTTAGGCAACTAAAGGGTTGGTGGCTTGAGGTTGTGCAATTCCCTTTGGATCCTAGTTTAGTCTCTCATTGTTGGAAGCCCCTACAGTTTTTCTTGTTCAATCTGTCTCTTTAGAAGAAGTTTCTAGTTGCCCCCTCTATTTTTGGTTGGGGAAGAAGGAAAGACCCTTGTATGGAAATAAAATGCATAGGTGTGAACCAAATGCAACTCTATCCAAATAATTCTTCATGGAGGGATATGACTGTACTTGGATCTTGTAGTGGTTACTGCTTATCCTAGGAGCCTTACCTATAACTAGAGATGAGATAGTCACACCCATCAGGAAAATATAAATAAAAATAGGAGGATGGATTTGGCCATCAAACCCATCATTTCTAGTGTTGTATTTGTTTGTCTTATGGGGAGAGGTATAGTAAGATCCACTAGTTGGCTAAGAAATAACCAAATGGGTTTTTTTATACATATAATTATAACAAAGGAATTTGCACTACAATTCTCCCATCCTGAATATATGTTGGGCTATTCCTAACCCTAGGAAGGAACCCAACTAGATTAATGTTATTATTTTCCTTGTCACAAAGCTTCATATTTGGTAATACATCTAGATGACACTGTCATCGAGCTATCTCTTTAGAGAAACTAGTTTGATAAAGACACTACTTCAATCAAGAGACCATGTACCCAAGACAAATAGTTTCCCCTATATCCATAAGGGCCACGCCTTGGACGAAGGGCATGGAGCTAATCCACATTTCATAGAACCAAGTTCACCTAATGAGAGGACTTTGAATTCATCTCTCATTGGTTGGTCGAGTGTTGTCTGATATATTTCTATTACATGTATACCATTGTTATAGTGTAATAAACACATATCAAGTATTAGAGGTTTGATAAAGTTTGATGAAACATGACAAAGACTAACCCAAAGCTACCAAAAAGACATATATCCTTGGACTCATTAACCTTCTAAGGGAAACAAAATGAACAAAATATCTAGCACTAAATCTATGACTTGGTTATAAATGGTTGGTTGGGATTTACAATGATAAATTATAAATAAAATTTTGTTTTAGGGGTAGTTCTGCTAGGGTGCATATTGCATCCCCCATGCTCATGCATAAAAAACAACCTTTCATCATAGATTAAGGATTTGCAAATGACTCTTGGTGCTAAATTGTTTTCATTATAAAAACAACAATAAAGATGAACCTATAATTTCTTATCCTTGATCATTCCTTTATTTTAAAAACTATTATTTAAAAATAATCAATGATTGTTGAATGCTATTTAGGTTTAGTGAATTGTAGATTTGTCTCCTAAATTGTGAAGATAATATGACATTGATCAAAATCTACGCACAATCAAGTCGAGTTTTGTATGCTTTATTTGTAATCTTGGGATAAAATCAACAATGGATTGTTTTATTCTTTTATATAAAATTTGTTAAGAGAATGTGCGTTAAGAGATTGACTATGTCGGCCTGCTTTTGAGATATTATTGAAGAGCTCAAGTCCTCATATTAGGGTCACTATGTTGGAGCCAATTATCACACACTCAACTCCAATATTTTTTCATTTTCTACATGAGATGGATCAATCACTAACCTAGGGCCTCCATTTTTGCCATTAAAGAAAGATTATTAAAACAATTATATGAAATATGTGTTTAGATCAACTATTAAGAAATCACTTATCAAAAATTACAAAATTGTTTGAATACTCCAAATTTTCTATATAGATTCCCCTCTCTCTCTCTCTCTCTATACCCACACACACACACACACACACACACACACACACACACACACACTCACACACACACACACACAATTTCAGCTCTATGGAGATTGCTTTAGTCAGGAACATCCTTTTTGCATCATCTTTTGTATTTAGAATACATCTTATCGAGCACTTAGAATGTACCATATCGAGCACTCAGAATGTACCTTATAGTAAAAGCACTCTGACAATAAGAATGCACTTCATCTAGCATCGAAAAGACACTAATAGTTAGAAAGACACAAGTGCCTATCCAACACAAAAAATAAATCGTTGACTTTTTGCTATCACAAGACTAGAACATCTCCCTAACACCTAGGAGACAAGAAGTAGGCTCGGGAACCCACAATCAACTTGAATCAAATACACAAAAAAAATTAGAAACAAAAGAAAAATGATATATATATATATATATATATATTTGAACCACATACACAAGAAAAATTGGAAACAAAAGAAAATTGATATATATATATACCTGAATTAGATACACAAAAAAATTTAGAAACAAAAGAAAAAAAAGAAAAAAAAGAAAAAAATAAAAAAAAATGAATATATATATATATATATATGAAATTAATTTCATTCTTAATTATATATATATATATATAAATATAAAATTAATTAATTTCATTCATAGTTATGTCTTCCTCTTCATTTCATCCTTGCATTAAATAATCTTTTGGCCAATTCATTTTTGAAAAAATATATATATATTTGGCCAATTCATTTTTGACAAAAAAAATTTAAAAAAAAAAAAAAAAAAAACAAAAAAAAAAAAAAAACAAAAAAAACAAAAAATATATATATATATATAATTTCATTGATATTATGTTTTGGCCAATTCATTTTTGAAAGGTAGCCAGGTCAGCTGTCAAATTTAGGGACTCCACGGCATTCAAAAATGTTTTCTTTAATGGAGATTCAGCTTTTTCGCCAGTCTCCAATAATCATAATAACGAGTTTACGTTCCTTCGGAAGAAACTCATGGTGTTGCAGTCTGGAAACGCTAAATTTATTCAATGAACTCTATTTGACGTTCTCTGGAAATTAAATTTAGAGCGGTACAATGAGGCCAATAAAGCTTCCAGAACCCCCCGGCGTTTCAGCTGGGATGCCAGAAATTTTCGACAGAGGGGTATCAAGCGTGGTGAGAAGGGCCGTCATTATTGGCAATGGGATTGCTGCCTCCGAAAATCAGTGCCTGGGCCTTGTTAGAGCCCTTGGACTTTCCGCTAATTATTCCCTTTACGTGAGTTCTTTACTTCTCTATTTAATTTTTTCTTTCTATCCACGGATTCCGCTCTGGATATAGAAGCCACCCAGTTTTGGCATTAGCCCCCTCGGCCCAATACCACAGCCTTAACCTTACTTTTATTCCCAATATATTATCTATACTTCATGGTACGTTTTCTCTTTCTTTTTGTATTTGAGTTCAGAGGATTAAGATCCCAAGACAAAAAACGATGGACAAACATATCTTGGTCATAGGAAGAGTTAAATTGTAAAAGTATTTTTGTAGAAATACCACTGAGATCATTTTTCTGTCTTTCATTTGTTATCTATATAGATGGAAATAAAGTGTAAGCTCTTCATCTCTTAACTAGGGCCATCTGGTCAATACTGTTACATTTTTTTTCCAGCAAAATAAAATTTACTTATCATCCATCTTCTTCAGTTGGTAGCTTGATTATTAATGTTAGCAACTTATTTATGTGACCATCTTTTTCATGTTTTAAAAATATGTCGCGCCTTCGCTGATTTATGAGATCTCCTTGTCTGCATGTGTAGAGACGAAAGCTATATGCTGTTCATATTGTATAGTCAAATAAATTCTGGGCAAGCCTATCCATGAAATTTCAAGTGGAGCGGGTCAATTTGGTGTCCGCAAGCCATCCAGTTTAGTTGGTCTTTACACGTAAAATTTTCAGAAACTAGGATATGAAAGGGAATATGCAAAGATATGCAAACAGTTTCCACAATTACGCCTATTAAGCTATCTGATCTAAATAATATTTAGCATTTTGAAATAACAACATCGCAGAGAAACGCCACGAATGAAAGACCACAATTCAGACACAAATATACCTTGGGGAAATTTTTTCTGGGAGAAACTCAACCTCCAAATCACTGAAGTAGTGTATTGTTCAGCTAATGAAGTCTGAAAAAATACAATACATTTCCAAGCTCCAAGCTCTTCTAGAAGATACGTTCACACAGTCAAGGATGAATTAAGTACAAGATGACATCAATAACCTTGTACCCAAGTCCTCTAGTTGTATACAAGAGAGCAAGGAACAGTAAAACTTGCTAGAAGCTTCCCAAGCTACTTTACCACCGATACTGGAAACCCCGAGGAAACAATATTGAATGCATCATGTGAGTGCAAACATTAAGTGCTTTTACAATATCGAAGGCAGTTTTGAAGACCAACAAGGTATTAATTGCTTGTATTCACTAATGAGCTTAATTGACTCTGTGCTCACGAAGCTATTGCCCTTTAATGTGTGAACCACATTAAATACTTCTGCAAGTACATATAGAACCTCACCTAGTAAAATGTCGCCTGATTGTAAAATATTTTAATATGCAAGGTGTCCATGTTGAGTTTTGGTAGCTGTGTGATAGATTTCAAAACTTCGATGATTGCCGCGAGCGTCTTTGAAAGACATTTTTATTGATGTCTGCGGTTTTTGCTTCTTTTCCATGTTTGGATGTGGTCCGATAACATCCTGCCCATTGTAATGATTTCTTTTATGTCTCTGTTGGGCTTGTATCCTCTTATGTCTCCTTCAGATGATCGTGTTGTGCTCTGATCATGTTATGCGATTGTATGTTGATTATGTCATGTTAATGTTCTGCTGCGTTGGTTATATCCTAGTCATCATCTATGGTTCGTGCAGGAGATATATTTGTGTTCCTATTTACTTGTATCTTTGTATTGCTGAGCAAGAATGATGTGGCATCAAGGTGTGCTGACATGTCTCACATCTGATGTGGTTTGTGATGGACACAATCCATTCTCATTCATGTATGTATTGAGGTCAACAGTTCTCAAATTAAAGGCATTGATTCATATGTTAAATATGTTGAGTAACATGGATCTTTTCTGCAAATGTACTAACATGGCCATTGTAATTGATGTGTTCCAAATGCAGATTTGGATCTCATATAAATATGAGAGGAGGAGACATGTCTCTATGGTGTAATCATCACTTAATAATATTATATTAACTTAAATAATATTATATACAACAATATATGTGTGTGTGTGTGTGTATTATATACAATAATATATATTATTTAACATGGATACGTATATACAGAAAATGATGATTTACCAATAACAATAATGTATATCAGATTGATCATCGAATCAATCCTACTGAAGCTACAACTTTAACACACCCTCTTAGTTAGGGAGAATTTGTAGAACACGTTATGCTCTCAAGTATATGAAGAGATATCATCTCAGTATGATATTCAATTCACTATAAGGCTAAATTTCTTGACACTCCCTCTTTAGCAAGGAGGGAATTGAAGCAACTTCCATAACTTTAACATAAGCTTAAACACCACCTTAATTGTGGTCTATAATACTAACTATGTCATGGTGTCCGGCAAGATCTGGCCCAAAGAACCATGATGAGTTGGTTATCATGGTGTCCGGCAAAATCCGGCCCAAAGAACCATGGTGAGTTTTTTATCATGGTGTCCGTCAAAATTCGGCCCAAAGAACCATGACGAGTTGTTTATCATGGTGTTCGTCAAAATCTGGCCCAAAGAACCATGATGAGTTGGTTGTCATGGTGTTCGGCAAAATCCGGCCCAAAGAACCATGATAACACTTGCTCCTAGACATCCAACATATTTAGGTGCTACAAGTTAATGTAGCGTATCTAGGAGATAGGTCAAACTATTGATAAGGTCATCACCTTACAATAGTAACCTTACACTCATGAAAGATCGTCACCTTTCATAACACAAATGCAAAAAACTACTCTTTCTGTGACAAAAACTTAATGAAGTTTGTCATGATACATTCGTTATTATGACTTTCTGCATTCTGGGACAATAACTTAATGATATTTGTCATGATAACAGGTCTACCATTTATAAGATTGTCTTCTTACAATGATTACCTTTTGTTTATATATGTCAATGAAAGATTGTCACCTTTCATTACATATCATATGCGAAATAGTAACCAGCATGAACCAAGTCAGAGGGTGGTAAAAAGGCTTTCACCTCAATTCTTCCTCACAGAGAAGAATGCATTACAAGGAATTTCACTTAGAACTTCTCCTCATAGAGAAGATATCATTTACAAAGGATTGCACCTCACAATTTTCCCTCTCAACAATTATCTTGGGAAGTCAGGTCCAGTAGTTACTCCCTTAGAGGCCCTCTTCCCCCAAGGATTCTTGTCAGATTCACTCTGAATCTAATATCAATCTTTCCATTTTCTAGTGATAAGTCAATACTTCCTCATGATGCACTCAAGAGCAGGCCCATCAAAACCATGCAGTTACACACATGTATTTCTAGACTCCCTCTGAGTATTAATCTTCTAAGCTCTTGCATTTTCTTCGAAGAAGTGTCATACTCTCTCTTAATGTAGAAGGATACTCATAATCTCAATCATCAAGGATATTTGCTTCAAGATCACTAATGAATTCTAAATCACAACTTCTTTAGAGATGCTTTTGTAAGATTGAGTTTGCATAGTTGGTAAAGTGCCGACCTTCTTTTCCTGCAAGAACATCCTCAGACATAAAGGAAAAGATCAAGGCAAATAACTCTTATAGTATGTATAAAATTACAAATAAGAGAGAGACTATGATGAGTAGATAAATGTAATAGTTAAGAATAACAAATACTTATCTTTACATAAACATCCTTGATATTAATTTCTCCAATGAAGGTCTATATGTATCAAATTAGAAAATGCCTTCAATGGGAATAAAACATTGGGTTAAGGTAATTATTCACCCCCTTACAATGTAAAATTCCCAATAATTTTATTTCATAGAGTTGAATCATTTCTTCTGATTTACTTAGGGAGTGAGCCTATCATTTTTCTTTAATCTCAGTGTATATTTGCATGGAGATGATCATTTCTATCCTCATATTACCATCATTGAATAACTGAAGAATAAGTTATCACAATTCAGAGAGAAAAGAGGTCACTAATACCACTAAATGTCATGGGCCTATAAGAACTTGTGATATTAACTTAAGTATATCATGTTGAAGTTGTGTTAGCTGCGTAGTGGTAGAAGCATGGTCAACAATCCTTAAGTACTTTGCTTTCACAGTCACACTTTACTGATATTTATTCATCAACAGGGACATGATAACAAATAGGGAACTAATGTCTCATAACAAAGAGTTGTAGTTGTTAATGGACTCAATGTTAATGGTCCCAATCTTCTTTGATTTTGCCCTTCAAATAGATTTTAGCATGACTTTTGTTATAACTGGTCTCACTTGTATCACTCACAGTGAACAGTGAGAGAAATATAGGTCTTCAATTCATGGTCATAACTTTTCACCAATATTTTCTTCAGCTTTCCTCATTAAAGTTCAAGAAGGTTTGGTATTTAGAATGCTCCACACAATTTTGAAAATCCTGTAAATAAATGCAACCACTAACATGCGGAGGATCTTGAACACTCCAGAAATCATCTAAACTTAACCTCTTTAACTTCCTCAATCCTAAGAGGTTGGAAAACTTTTCTAAAGATATTAGTTTAAAGAAATAAACTTCCTCAGAAAACCCACAATACATGAGATCCGGTGGTTCCCTTCTATCATATTCTCCAAGTCTAACCACAGTCAGATTTAATAAACATGTGAAACTCAAAAGTTCCTTAGCCACTACATATTCCATAGCTGAAGATATTCTAGTCTATCAAATGAGTCTAATCTTTTTGGGAACTGAGGCTGATAGTGATGATCAGAATAATTCTAGTTTCTTTTAAGCATTCGGTATATCTAAATCTGGATAAACTCTCATTTCATCACATTCCCATAATATAATTTTAGATAGATTCACACCATTTGGCTGCAACTATTGAGGATATACTGTGAAGCTCAACACATTATGTCAATAATAATATTGTAATGTGCTCTTTTAGGAAATTTATTTTCTTGATGTCTACGATATAACATGATACTTGTCATGGCACCAAATGTTTATTTCTAATAGCATGGACATCACATTGTCATATCAAAGTACTATATCTCCTGCTCGCTACGACCAATAGTCTCCATTTTCCAAACTTAAGATAATCTATCCACCTCATTAATAATGAATGAATCTGATGCTACAACATGACTCTTGAGTTCCAAAAGGGGCAACGCTTCATAGAATGAATGACTCAACAGTCACGCGATGCCTTTCCAGATGTAACGCGGTCTCTTTGATGACCAAAAGTTATGCAAGGATGAGAGAGTTTGTTTACCAAACGGGCACGCATGAAAGGTCTCTCCGGTTTCTAGCAGCCATGCACACACATAGCCTTTCATTTGCTGATGCTGAAAACTCTTCATTCATGTGAACATACGAGGTATCCATAAAATGACGAACTAATAGAGATATGATTTTATAATTTAATTTATACAATAATGCTAGATTCTTTGGACACGATCATTCCCAGTAGTCGTCTTTCAAATGCTGTATATGTTTGAATTTCTTATCAGTAGAAGGAAATTTTGGTTTTCATTCCTAGTAAACTTGTAGTTTGGCTATATCAAATGCCACATGTACAAAAGTCCTTTGTATTGCTAATGTAATAGTGTATAGTAGGGACGATGCTAGAGTGAGATTGTAGATTTTTATGCGATACTCTTCTTGACGCCAATGTTAGGTATCGCCTCGCCTCTCTGCACAATTAGTGATATTGGTCCTTGAATACTTATCTGTGATAAGTAATCCAGTAGTTGGTTATTGTGGGACTTGTGACATATGAAAGTGACCGATCTTGTGCTCAATCCTATTCACAAAATGAAGGTGCAATATATATCTGATGATTTTATGATTCACGGTATTTGCAATAACTTGAACTCAAAATATGTTGCGTAATAGATCTGTTGGCAGTGTAATGGTTTAATAACTCTCTTACAGATCAACCATCCATTGTATTGATGATATTAATACTTGTTTGAGTCCGCATCAGTGGATAGTCACTATGAACTAGAGTTTTGAATGATTATTTATTATTGTATGATTAGCTAGGTTGCGCATGAGCTCAGCAATCAATTTGACTGAAGCTATTGAATCTGACTAACATAGATCTTTTCTGCAAATGTACTAACATGGCCATTGTAATAGATGTTATTAATACTTGTTTGAGTCTGCATCAGTGGATAGTAACCATGAACTAGAGTTTTGAATGATTAGCTAGGTTGCACACAAGGTCACCGCGTTTATTTCCACACCAAGCAGCAGTGAAGAATGCACATACCACTTTCTATGGAGGTTATGATATGCCTGATATATGCTCAGAAAGGTGGAGACTATTCACAGGAAAACTTAAACATTCCCTCCATCACTACAAGCTTGCCTTCATCACTTTCTATGTTCTGTCTATGCCTCATTTACTCTCTTTGGCGCTTCCACTTGAATTTGCAATTTGGTTTCCTCTTTGCAAAAACTGTGCCATTGTCTGATTACAGATTATAAGAAAAGCCTTGCACCATTTTGGCATAGTTTGCAGGTCCGCCAATTATTGAATGCGTCTTCCATTCTTACTTTCAAAATGCTTCATTTCGTAAGGATACTCATTGTCAGCCATATATAAATTGCTCAAAGATACTTTTAAAAAAAACTTCTTTATCGTTGCCAGCCTATTAGCGTGGGACTCCAACGACCTCTGTGAGGATGTTTCAATAGATTTAATGGAAGAGGCATTATCATTTCCATCAAATTTTGAATGCTAAGATTGGTATGACAGTAGCAATTTAGAATAGCATCGAATGGTATCTTTGTTCTATTTCTTCACCGTTCTCTTCTAATGTCCATAATTTCTAAGAGGTTGAATCCGTCATATCCATACTTCATAAAGGACCCCTTTTCACATTTGCAGTTTGACTTTGATACCATGTTGAGTAACATGGATCTTTTCTGCAAATGTACTAACATGGCCATTATAATTGATGTGTTCCAAGTAGATTTGCATCTCATATAAATAAGAGAGGAGGAGACATGTCTCATGAAGAGACATGTCTCTATGGTGTAATCATCGCTTAATAATATTATATTAACATAAATAATAATATGTATAACTATATATATATATATATATATATATATATATATGTTATATACTATAATATATATTATATACAATAATATATATATAATTATTTAACATGGATAAGTATATATAGGAAATGATGATTTACCAATAACAATAACATATATGAGATCGAATCAGTCCGACTGAAGCTACAACTTTAACAAAATATGCCATGTGTTATTTATAACTGTTTGGATTTCTTAGTGGCAGTTCAGTATAGCAGCGTCGATTCTGTTGATTGAGAGATAGACGAAAGCTCGGGTCTATTATTGAGCGATTATTATTACTGTACTGATATGTTCTGGTTTTCATCGCACTAAGCATAGAAGTGCAGAGACATATTTTATAATGTCTGATTACTATTGATTAATATATATTGTCGCATTTTGATTTGGATAAGAATAATGATCTGTGTGGTCGTATCTTTGTCATTAGTCTTATTCTATTGTATTTATTGCAGTGAGTCTTTAAGAGACTTCAAACATTTTTGGTTGAAAAGAGTTGATGTTATTCTGTCAGTATCTCAGAGTCCAGAAATTTGATGACTGTCTAAAGACATCAAGATTTTGTAATTGTTTTGAAGAAATATAAAAAGGCACTATTATTTTGTGGGCTGGGTTTTTTACCCCTAGGAGGAGGGTTTTCCCAGGATATATTATTTTGCGTTTTGTGCTGTTGCAAATTTATTTTCTGTATAATCAATATTGCTATATTTCTGGTTCAAATTTAATAGAGAATACCTCTCCAACAGGATAAAGAAATAGGATGCCAATCCTGTCTGTCATAGTAAGCTGCTTTGTGAGAATTGGCAAGAAAAATAATCAGTCTTGATCACATCTCATGTTTGTGAGGAGGAATTCACTGATCAGAGCGAGATTGCATGCCACTACCTAGTGGATTGGCTTGGATGCCAGGTACTTGGCAACTCCTACTTTTCTGTGTGTCAATGATCTGATTCACTATGCGTGAATTTGGTTCCCATATGCCTGTCAAGGACCTGATTCACTACCTGGCTATCCATCACACCATGTAGACCTAAGTCACAAGGTTCGGATTTAAATTCGAGTTCGTCGATCATAAAATTCAAATGAAATCTGGCAAGTGTAAAAGTTCGGAAATAAAATTCGACATTAAATTTTAGTTATATATATTTATATATTTTTAAATATTACTAATATATCCACAAAATTGTTAAAATAGTTTAGCATTGTTAAATAGTTTAACTAAATAACTCAATATCAGTTTAAAATTAAATAATATTATATTAAATTACAGTATTATATTAAAATTCATAAAATTCGGATGTATTACAAGGTAATTGGTAAATACTTACTTGTTATTAACAGAGACCGAAAGGTCAATTTATACAAAAGAATGAGACGATGTCTCCTTAGGAAACGATCGTAAAGAATAGAAACATTCTATTCTAGAGAAAGCAAAAAACGAAAGCAAACTAAAGCTTAAGATATTTACAAGATAACTATTAACTAATAATAGACGACTTATCTATTATTGTAATACCCTCCCTTAATGGTTAATCTATCGAACACACCAAGCTGTCCTCTGAATTTGACAAACTTATCAGGACCAAGAGGCTTGGTGAGAATGTCTGTAGTCTGATCTGTGGTAGGAACATACTTCAGATCTATAGTCCTGTCTTCAACCAGTTGTCGTATGTAATGACAATGAACATCCACATGCTTGGTTCGTTCATGGAAGACTGGGTTCCGTGCTAACTTGATAACGCCTTTGTTATCAACAAACAGAGTAGTCGGTCCTGTTGGTGACATTTGCATATCCCCAAGCATCCGACGAAGCCAAATAGCTTCACATCCTGCCTTAACAGTCCCTCTATATTCAGCCTCTGTAGAAGAGAGAGAAATTGCCTGCTACTTCTTGTTGGTCCATGTGACTGCACCGGATCCCAAACTGAACACATATCCAGATGTTGACTTTTTATCATCAACAGAGCTTGCCCAATCTGAATTTGTGAACCCATTGACTTTAAGATTAGAACGATAATTTGAATTGCCCTTCACATGACGAAGCACACGCTTTGCTGCCATCCAATGATCAGCCTTAGGAGCTGTCATAAAGCATGAAATATAGTTGATTGCAAAGTTGATATCAGGTCTAGTAGCAGAGAGGTAGATGAGGCTGCCTACTAGTTGCCTGTATGTAGTATCATCAACGGAAGGAGAATTAGACTTTGCTGATAACTTGAGACCTTTCTTCATAGGTGTAGATGCAAGTTTGCAATCTTGCATTCAGAATTTGTCTAACAGGGCCCTAGCATATTTGGACTGAGAGATGAATATATTAGAAGACTGTTGTCAAACTTCAACACCTAAGCAATAATGCATGAGCCCAAGGTCAGTCATATCAAAAGACTGGCATAAGTTCTGTTTGATTCCCTGAATCAAAGATGCCAACTGCCAGTGATGATCGAATCATCCACATAGATAACCAGAAGGATGATGTCACTGTCAGTAGTCTTGATGTATAGATTTGAGTATGAAGAACTCCTCTTGAAGCTTTGATCATTGAGGTACTTATCAATCTTGATGTACCATGCCCAAGGGGCTTGCTTCAAATGATAGAGAGCTTTTACCAATTTGAGAACCTGATGGCCTTTACTAACAACCTTGAAACTAGGAGGCTGCGTCATGTAGACCTCTTCATGGAGATCACCATTCAGGAAAGCACTCTCGATGTCCATCTAATGGACCTTCTAGCCAAACTGTGCTGCCATGGCTAGGACTAATTTGATGGTGCTAATCTTTGTAGTAGGAGCAAAGGTCTCCTCATAATTAATGCCTCGACGCTGAGAAAAGCCCTTCGCCACTAAACGAGCTTTGTATTTATCCAAAGTATCATCTGATTTGTATTTGATTTTGTAGACCCATTTGTAGCCAATGGGTTTCTTCCCTGGGGGAAGATCAGAAAGGACCCAAGTGTTGTTCTTCAGCAGGCTCTGGTGTTCAGATGTCATGGCCTGTTCCCACTCTGGAATTCCTTTAGCCTCGAAATATGTTTGAGGTTCAAACACATTGTGAATGTTGGCCATAAGAGCAAAGTTAACAGAATCTGTAGTTTTGCTCTTTTTTCGAGTAGTTTTCCCATCAATGAGCCCATCATCATGAAGATCAGCAAGTGTCTTAGCCCACCACTTAGGCCGGATAGGAGAATGACCAACAATAGTACTAGGAGATGCTTGATCAGCAGGATCCTCATCAGAAGAAGCTGGATCAAACTCAGGGGAAGCATCTACAAAGTGAGATGATCTTGCAGGAGAAGCCGAAGGAGTCTGTACAGGTATCACTGGAAGAATTGGAGTTGCAGGAGCTATTGGAGCCCTCCCATCAGGTGGACCTAATGGAAGCCGAACTCCCAAATCATGAGCCTGGATAGGCTGGTCTGTTGGATTAGGAACAGGAGAAACATGCATGAATGGTCCTCCTTGCTCGTCAAAGACTACATCACGGCTGTATATGAGACGAGATGTCTCAACAACAATCAGGTGGTAGGCTTTGTGAAGACTGCTATATCCAACAAGCATCAGTTTCTGACTCTTGGCATCCAACTTGGTGCGTGAAGCATCACGGATCCAAACAAAAGCAAGAGAGCCAAAAACCTTCAGGTGACTGATTCTGGGCTTGCAACCTGACCGGGCCTCTTCTAGAGTTTTACCTTTAACCACCATTGTGGGTGACCAGTTCAACAGATAAACTGTAGTGTTAATTGCTTTTGCCCAAAATTGCTTTGGAACATGTCTGTGTTCGAGCATGGAACGAGCCATCTCGATGATTGTCCTATTCTGACGTTCAACTACACTGTTCTGTTGTGGCGTGTGGGGTGTGGTTAACTGATGTTTGATGCCATGTGAATCCAAGAAGCTGGAGAAAACATTAGAACAAAATTCCCCCCCATTGTCTGATCTAAGAGTAATAATAGATTTCCCAGACTCTTTTTCAACTAAGGGTTTAAACTTCTGAAATACAGTAAATGCATCTAATTTCTTTTGATGGAAATTCACCCACATTTTTCTATTGAAATCATCTACAAACAACAGAAAATACCTGGACCCAAGAACAGAAGGAGTGGCCATAGGGCCGCAAATATCGGCACGAACAAGATGAAGTACTTGAGAAGCTCGCCAAGAATTGCCATTGGTGAAAGGTGTGCGATGTTGCTTCCTAGCCTGGCGTGTGTCACAAACTTGTGTTGAGCTTGAATCTTTGGCAAACCAAGAACAAGCTCATCCCGAGCAAGCTGTGAGAGATAATGCACATTTAAGCGCCCATATCGTTGATGCCAAAGTGTGCTGATAGAAGAGTGCCGAGCAACCATAGCTAAGTCCTGAGAATCACCAGAATCAGTAAGTCTAAAAAGACCATGATCCTCAAGACCCACTGCAATAGTAGACTTAGTTGCTCGATCATTGATGGTGTACTGATGTGAATTGAAGGTGATTGCCAAGTGTGGAGAATGTCATAGTAACTGACTGACTGAGAGTAGATTTAGTTCCATCCTTGGAACATAGTACACATCAAGGAATATGAGATTCCTCTCAACAAACTAAATGTGAATGTTGCCTTTCCCGACAACTGTGTACTCTTCTCCGCCACGAAAAATAACAGAATCTGAATAAGGCTAGTAGTTAGTAAACTAGTCTCTGCGGTGAGTGAAATGGCGAGAGGCACCTGAATCAATGTACTAGGTAGACGACTTCACATGATCGGCAAGTCTTTTAGCCATGAAGGCGTAAAAGGCAGATTTCGCCTGCTTAGTGTGCTTTGCACTGCTCTCTTTGGGCTGCGAACTTGATTGCTTGGACTGGGCAGCTAAGCGTTTCCGACATCCAACCTTCATGTGACCAAACTTGTGGCAGTAGTTGCATTGAATGTTCTTCTTTTTGGAACCATCAGATGCTGGAGCAAAAGACTTCTGCTGAGATGGTTGTTGAAATTTGCCTGTATCCTTTTGAAAGGATTTTGCAGCAAAGGCTTGCTCTGTGGAGGTGGAACTAGAGCTGCTACCGAACTGTTCTGAACTTGCTGAAGCAGCAGGGTGTAGAGATCAGTGAACTTCAGATCAACACCAGTAGAGGTGATGTTGAGAGTCTCGATAAAATGCTCATAGGATTTTGGTAGACTCCGAAGAGTGATAACCAGAATATCCTCTTCCTCCATTTTGTGACCGATGGCAAGTAGCTGATCACGAATTTCCTGAATCCAATTCAGGTGCGCTTGGAGCGTGGTGCGCTCATCCATGACAATAGAAAACAGAGTGTTTTTCAGAGAGAAGGCTTTGCTCTTGTCGGAAGTCTCATGAAGACCTTTGAGGTGTGTCCAGATTTCGGCAGTTGTCTTGCCGGATGGAATCTGAGAAAGCTGATCATCAGCTGCAAATAATTTGAGAAGCATCACAGCCTCTCGATTATTTAGATCCCATGTATCTTGATTAGGACTCAGAGAAGTCGGACGCTTCGTACCACCCAGAACAAGTTGATCGGTGTTTCGATATTCAAAAATTTCGATGATGTGCTGCTTCTAGGTTCCATAATTGCAACCATTGAATTTGGAGTTATGCTTGAGCAGAATATTTGTTAGAGATGCCATGGCATGTTTTTCAATGAAAAATTGTGAAAATCTGTGAAGGCAAGTTCTTTGAGGCAAAAATACGGAAGACCCAGAAGAATCAGAGAGTGACTCAGAAGAGAGCTCGAAAAACCCAAAAGGAATATGCTATCATTTTCTGGATCCGCTAGCTTGAAAATCGAGGCACCCAGAAAAAATGGATGACAACCCAGTTGAGCTCTCAAAAAACCCACCAAGAATGTGCAATAATTTTTTTTTTCCAACTCCAAAAATTAGGGGTTCGACAAAACCCTAGTTGACAGTGTGGAAGGTCAAATTTGCAGAAAAAATGGCAGATTTTGATAACTGAACACCCGAAATGCTGGCAAAGATAGTCGAGATGGCCAGATAGACAAAAACGATCCTTCAGCAGACAAAAAAAACCAATTTTGCGGTAGGAAAAACCAGTTTTGTTTCAAGTGTTTTTTGGCTTCACAAATTTCGTTGGTTTTGTAAATTGTTGATGATGAATCCGGCCATGAAAAAAATGCAACCTCTGAAGTTTTCTCAGCAAATCGAGGGTTTAGACTGCAACAACTTGCGAGTTTTCTCCAGACAATCGCGAGTATTTTCTTCAACAAATTGCGATAGTAGCAAACCCGCGTTTTTAAAGAAACGGATGTAACCTGCGTTTTTCAAAAAACGAATGCCAAAACTAAAACCCTAGCTGTGTGTATAAACAGAACCCATAGCGGGTTGTTTGTGAAAAACTAGAAGTAATTTCGAAAAAACTTGACAAATAATTTCAATAGAAATTATAATTTTTTCGAAAAAATTTGAAGTATTTGCTCTCATAATATATTACAAGGTAATTGGTAAATACTCGCTTGTTATTAATAGAGACCGAAAGGTCAATTTATACAAAAGAATGAGACGATGTTTCCTTAGGAAACCATTGTAAAGAATAGAAACATTCTATTCTAGAGAAAGCAAAAAACAAAAGCAAACTAAAGCTTAAGATATTTACAAGATAACCATTAACTAATAATAGACGACTTATCTATTATTGTAATAGGATGACATTCGGAAAGAGTTAAAATTCGCTGAAATTTGAATCAAAAGGATGAAATTTGGCGAATCCTGTGACTTGGATGTAGACCATGTCATCTTGTGGCCTGAGCAGTCGTGTGAGGGATATTTCTATTTTGGAAAAGCAAAAACAATATACAGCTGTTGATATTTCAGTCATTGAATTGAGTAGAATCATCATGCACAGAGGCCATTGCCTCTTTGATACTGTGTAAACATTACAAACTGTATTAGTATCTTGAATTCTGAATATCTGGAATTGCATTGATAATTGCAATCTGATATTTTTAATCAGCTGAGTATCTTTAAGATAAATAATTGCCCAAAATTGCTTTGTTGACCCTACAGATAATGGCTGATAACAATTGCTGTCTTAGATTCAGTTTGTAGATGAAATACTCTTTTTTAAGATTCTTTTTTATATGATGTGATGTTATTTATCTTGGATGTAGTTGTTCATGCCACCACCACATAACCAATTTTTCTGATCTGCCCAGAGCAAGAGAAAAGATAAAGATTAAAATAAATAAAATAGTATGTCCGAAGATCTACTTCTTCACCTGATCTGAGATTTTTTGAGCATAAGGATAGTTATATTAAACAAGTCTTAATCGCATCAATCCTCAGCTGCCATGATTTGTGAAGGGACAGCAATTAATTTAGAAGGGATGTCTCTTTATGAAGAGGGATATTCTTACTGAAGGTTGTGACCATACACCTTTCTTTCAGGGCTATATGAGAAAGATTTTCACCTGGAGAAATGCATGGATGAGATAAGATAATTCAGAGATGTAAATTGCATTCAGAAAAAGGCAGCCATTTGTATTTAGCAGAGTAATTGGTATCCAATGTAGTAAAGTCTATAATTGATTATGAAATCCCTTATGAATCTTTGATTTATTTTAATAACTAACTTGCCAATCCATCAAAGGTTTAGGATTAGTAATTATTCATTGGATTTTAATAAAACAATCTTGTTAAAAACTGGCAAGGAAACACAATAGGGAGATGTAGGATTACGAGTACTCTCAATCAAGTGGACACCCATTGAGTTTGTTGCGTGTGGGCCAAGGGGTTGGATTGACTTGGTTGGTTGTTCAATGCTCTTGGACTTAATTGCGGGGGATAGTCTTCTGGCATCCTATGGTGCTTTCTGCTTAATTGTTTAATGAGGTTGAAGCTATAGTGTGTATGATTATAGTAGGAAACTTCATTATCATTTGTTTGATATTAATCGATTATTTTTCCCAAATTCAGTTACTGTTGTGTAACATTGTGAAAGAATGAACTAGTTTCTTGTAGATAAATCATATTTTTGAGATTTGTTACTTTTAGGGAAAAACGAGGTATGTCCTTAAAGGGGATATAATAGTAGCAGCTATGGAAATGATGCTTATTTCGTTGGTAGTTCTTTATTGAAGCTCATTATTAATTAACTAGTGCTTTACATGTTTTGAAATATAAATTAAAGCAGTGTCTTTTCAAATTAATATGTTACATTTGATGTGATAAATTGACGGAATTCAGGTTGCATGAGTTGTACCATTTTTTAGAATAGTACATCTTGGACTTGTACATTAGCTCATAATTTTTTCCGAAGACCATTGTTACAGGGTATTTCATTTTCTGTTATTTGAATTGTTTCTCATGGTCTATGCAGCACATTACTAGACCACGTGGGGGATACAATGAATGGTTGAGGTGGCTTCCTGTTTCTCTTCACAAAAGATTGGATTATCTTATAAGGCATATATGTGGTAATTTATCTCTTCTGAGGAATATAGGAGGAAATCGGATTACATCTTTTCCTTTAGAGCAGAGGACTAGTACAGATTCTATGTCTATTCCAGATGCTGATGCAAGACAGATTGCAGCAATGGCTCGTGATGTCTCGGGAAAGTAAGTTTATGCCATCTTTTTTAAGGCTAATTGGTTCTTTGGGGTCTTTTAGCATTCAAATTTTGCAAAGAATGCAAGTGTTTAAATTTGGAAGTTTTTTGTGTGTTTAAAAAACTAAATTTGCTATTTTATATTGAGATAAAGAGATTTAATGTAATGGGCAAAATATGTTGCACTGCTCTTAGGTATTGTGTCAAACAATTGTCTTGTGAGGTTTCAGTTTGTATGTTTGATTCAATTTTATAAGTTATTTGAATTTTTCCTTGAATAGCATTTTCAAGGCAGCAAACAATATACTAGATACACACCTATGCATTTAACTGAGACAACACAGACTTCTGAAAGTGAACAGCAGATTAATGAGAACAGAAAGACAAAACATCCCAATCTGACCTTTTTATTTGCAGAGCAATAATTCATACAGACACTTGCTTGACAAAATCCACAGATAATAGCAGCAGCTAATAAGGTAGGAGTTATTAGTTCAGTCCGAATCTAAAATCTCAGAACAACAGCAAAGATCTTCTATATCACGTGCAATCTTTAAACAAAGACATTATGCTCAAACAGTGCAATTCATAGCTGCTCCAATACTCCGAAAACACACAGCAGCTTCAATTACCAATCAAAGTAATAGCAAACTCCTTCAATTGAGCAAATCTGCCCCATAGCACCTGACTGTAGGCGAAAAGGACATTTCAATCAACCAGATGAGACTCAGTCCAGAAGTAAGAAACTTAATTTGAAATTTGCTTCCAGCAATGTAGCAGGGCTCAAGGATGACCTCGAAACCCAACTATAGATTTGCAGGCCCAGCAGTAGTGTAGAGTTTGATTACTCAGAAACCATTCTGGGATTCCTCATATCTATCAATGTTCATGGTAGGGAACCTCACATTTCCGCCAAAACGATATCTGTACAGCTTAGTTAGGAAGAGCAACTCCACATATGACATCTACCCTGAAATGCTTCATAAGCTTCAGGATTTAAAATCCTGGCCAATCAAGGCCTGTGTCAATCAAAAGAATCGCATATTGCAGATAAGGAGCTGTTTAAGCTCTTGATAATCCTGTCTCAACTTTTGGTCTTCTATGATACTACACAGGAGCAACAAAATTAGAAGAATCTGACCCTTGTTTCATACGGTCAAACCATGGGAAGGAATATGATGGCCGACAAAACATATAATCGTATGCCTTTGTGAATACCTCTCTTCTTCACAAGTAAAAACATTACATTCACTTTACTCTTAATATTAGCAAAAGTCTTAACTTTATAACTATAAAGTTTGCCCGCCACATTAATTCATTGCCATCATAGAGGTCTAATGATGTAGCTTGGAAATATTCTTAACAAATAGGTAAGATATATCATTTGGAGAGTAACTACTACTATTTGAAATATTGCCCAAACAATAGAGGCGATAAATATATTCTATCTTCTCACGGGTTTCCTTGTCCAATGTTGGATCCAACCAATTATAGGACCATCGTGGTGGGGTACACTTTCTCTAAGCTTTATGCCACAGTTCTACACGACATTATTTCTTGGGAGCTCAATCAGAGACATATTCGATCCAGAGGGCAAGTGGTTTCTGACCTGACTTCAGAGCATGGATTACATCCTGATTCTTACAGCTATTATTGAGAAAGCATGCCACTGCTTCTTGAAGGTTTACTTCTGCTTTGTGGATTTCCACAAAGCATTCGACTCTATTCCCAGGATTACCATATTCCAAAGATTGTGGGAAATCGGTATCTCGACGGCTCTTTTGAGTACTATCATGAGACTTTATGAGATTGTAGTTGGTTGCATTAGGACACCACACTGGTTGTTTGACTTTATCTGCAACACTATTGGGGTGAAGCTGCTGCATGAGCAGACCAGACAGATTATGCTATAGGAACTAACATGGTTAAAGATGCTACAGGAACAAACAAGGATGAAACTATACTTCTGAATTACGCGACAAAAAGATATAACAAAGATGACGCTACAGGAAGTGCAGAAACTATGAAGGAAGTTGATGTCATGTTCTAGTGTGTTTAAATTTTGATGTTTGTAATAAAGTCCTACAATGTGGTGGCATAAATGGAATAACGATTCTATAAGCTCTCCAATTATAGCCATTTAGGACAAAGTTAATTTCATTTTAGGTTGTCAGTCTTCTTTAAGAGTGTATGTGTTTGAAATAATTAAGCCAACTTGGAAATCGATGGCTACAGGAAACTTCAAACAGTTGGAAAAGTTGGCGGCAGATTTTGATGCCTGATCGAGCCTTCATGATTTGAAAACGGTTTTCTTTTCTTGCTTTTGTGTTGACATTTCACCTTCCTAATCGCAGAGATAGGAAAGCATTGAAAAGGCAGATTTTGTAACTGAATGGATATTGGATACAGCCGAAAAGAATAGAAAGAGTTTTGCATTTTTCTGATTTGTAGGTTTGCGATTTGAATGTGTGTTTTTCCTTATTTTCTTTCGTAAATCGAGACACTAAAGTCTGAGAATATGTCAATGAAACATAGTTATAGGTTAACGAAGTACTTGTATGGTTTCGAATCCAAATTAAAGCTTTCTAGTTCGGAATTTTGTCAAGGAAAATCTGATTTTCTGAGTCTTTGAATGTAAACATCTGCTATTTTGAGGGTCACGACAGCAGATTGGAGTCTTCTAGATTCTCTGCGATCTACTTCCTAGGATCGTAGGGAGCTATGTATTATATTTCCATGTTTTCTTTTGTGTTTATTTGTTGGCTTGTGTTTGTCTGTGCCCGCGTGGAAGGAAGCTATTGAACACGGTGAATATCATCATGTATTCACTAAAGTTTTGGAATCACACATCTGATATGTGATATTGATAAGGGTTGGTTCGAATAATGAAATTGCAGATTTGGTTAATGACAGAGAATGTCATGTTTGATGGTCGGTCTGTGATCGTGTTCTAAAACCATGCATGTAGAAAGGTGGTGTAGGTTCGAACTTGGATTAATGTTGTTTGGTAGTCAGTTGTATTTGGTTTGATATTCAATTTTACATGCGAAGGTGACCAAGTTATCTATATATTTCAATTTAAATAAAGAAGTGGTTGGCTTAAATCAAGTTTGTGCAGAAAAGTCAATGTTGCTAAGGAAGTCGAATGGGTTCCTGTTGCACATTTGCACATTAACTAGTATTAAGATAGATGTCAATTTGAGCTGAGTAGAACTATCGATCCTAAAGGTGTATGAACCCCTTGATGCAGACTTAGTCGAATGATTTATTTCCTCCTAAGGTTTCCAAGGTGAGGCTCTGCATCATATTTGGTATCAGAGCCCTGAGATTGTGTGAAGTTACATGTTGTATATACCTGAGCAAGAGTCCTTAGTAGGGTCAAGCAAGATAGTGACCAATGCAGAATTAGCTAAAAAGGTTGAGGAGCAAGAAGAGCTATGTCAGAAAGAGAATAGAGAAGTGAAGGGGATATTAGCAAAATTAGCAAATATGTTGGAAGACATGAAAAATGTGGTTGAGAAGAGAGAAATGAAAGAAGAAGAAGAGGAAGAAGAAGTCCCAAATGATGACGAGGATGAGTTATCTAAAACTGAGAAGCCATTCATTAAAGTTTTCAAGGCTTTGGGAGGAAAATCCACTGAGTTACCTATATTTATAGGAAAGATGGATACTGAAACAGTTTGATTGGAAGGTCCATTAGATGGACGTCAAGAGTGCTTTCTTGAATGCTGACCTACAAGAAGAGGTCTACATGACGCAACCTCCAGGTTTCAAGGTTGTCGGTAAAGAACACCAGGTTCTCAGATTAGTGAAAGCTCTGTATGGCTTGAACCAGGCCCCTAGGGGATGGTACAAGAAAATTGATTAGTACCTCAGTGATCAAGGCTTCTAGATGAGTTCTTTAGACTCAAATTTGTACATCAAGACTACTGACAGTTACATCATCCTTCTGGTCATTTATGTGGATGATTTGATCAACACCGGCAGATCGACATCTTTGATTTAGGAAATCAAACAGAGTTTATGCCAGTCTTTTGATATGATTGACCTTGGGCTCGTGCATTATTGCCTAGGTGTTGAGGTTTGACAACAGTCTTTTGGTATATTCGTTTCTCAATCCAAATACGCTAGGGCTCTGTTAGACAAATTCAGTATGCAGGATTGCAAGCCTGCATCTACACCCATGGAGAAAGGTTTCAAGTTATCAGCCAAGTTTGAATCTCCTCCTATTGATGATACTACATACAAGTAACTAGTAGGTGGCCTCATTTACCTCTCCACTACTAGGCCTGATATCAACTTCGCAGTCAGCTTTATCTCACGCTTTATGACAACTCCCAAGGCTGATCATTGGATGACAGAAAAGTGTGTGCTTCATTATGTCAGGGGTACTACAAATTATGTAATTCTTTACTCTCAAAGTTTTAATTGTAGACTCGGTGGGTTCATAGATTCAGATTGGGCAGGCTCTGTTGACGATAAAAAGTCAACTTCTGGATATGTGTTCAATTTGGGATCCGGTGTCGTCACATTGACCAACAAGAAGCAACAAATAGTTTCTCTCTCCACCACAGAAGCTGAATATAGAGGGACAATTTTTTGGGTGGATATTTTGCAATCAATAGTTTTGGGTAAAAATCCAGTCGCAAAATAGGATGACTAGCCATAGTGTGTGAGACAAAGTTTCTCCTACTTTAAAAGGAAGGCTTCCTCTTCTCATCGTTCCTTGGATCAACTCAAGATGAGCAAGAAGTCGAGAGATTTTATAAAATGGGTGTTACTAATATCCTTTCTTCTTATTTTTCAACAAAGAATCCACTTACTCGTAGAGCGAGTAATGGGCAGAGTGAAATCCTAACTACACTTCTATCAAGAGCTGGAAGCAGTGGTACTGATAAACCTTCACTAACTCAAAGGCTAGCTAAAAATATACCGGTTTGGCTCCAGGTCCGGTCGTATTTCTATATGGAAAATCTTTACATTTAGGGCACAGAGACTCCTAAAAGTAAAAATAACTTAACTATTTTGCGAATTAAGAAGGAAGTGTAAACTATAGACAAAGCTTCTAGCTATATATTTCCACAACCACTCCTAGTCAAAGCTTCGGCTCTGATTTCGGTTGCTTCTTAAATCATTTTGCTCTTTTATTGAACACACAATAATAACATGAAGCAAGAAAATAGGCACAAATTACAGTCAAAGCTTCTAATTTGCTCTATCACAATTGCTTCCAGTCAAAGCTTCGAATCCAATTGCTTCTTTTATTCACTTTTCTCCCAAATTTGTACTACACAATTGAAGTTATGCTTGCACAAATGTGGCAAAGCTTTCTTGCATACAACAAAAGATGATTTTTACAATGAGGGGGCACTCCTTTATACAGGCATAGGAGTTGAGAAAAAGGTGGAGGAAAAAGTGGGAGCAACTCAAGCAACTTTGACCTAGTCTAACTAAAAGATAAAATATAGGGTTACATGCAACTGCACATGCAACTCGCATTACATCTTTTACATACACATGTAACTCGCATTACATGTAATTACACATCTTCATGTAATACATCCTCTTCAATTACAAACATGAAAGAAGAAGAAGAAGAAAGCCAGAAGAGAATTAAAACAATCCTAGGAATTGTCCTGAAAAGGCCTTGTACTTGGCGATGTTATCTCGGATGATCATAGGATTAGGAGTTCCTATATTTTGTGCCACTGCATTCACCTTGATAACCATGGTGTTGCATCTTTTGATAACCTTTGACTTTGATGAATTGTTCGTTGTCATTTGAAAACTTGACATAATGCAACTTTTCTGCTCAAGTTGTCGTGAATTCTCCTTTGTAGATCAGCACAAACTGGAGTCTCTGACACTTTGAAAACCTTCTCGATGGTGTTCGGAAGTAAATTTGAAACAACTTTCCATCAACACCTTTACCTCTTTTTTTTTCTTTTTTTTTTCCAAAGTAAAGTGCTTGGCGTATGGGAATGTGTGCAAATGGAAATTGCTGATTTTTAAAAAGTGACTTGGGCTTTCAAGATGTCATTGCACGAAAAATGGATGACATGTAAATGCAAAATGTAATGAGGAATGGAAAGTGATATGACCTGCAAATGCGGATGGAGGATGCACTTTACATGCAAGTGCGAATGACGGATGAGATGGAAAGCATGGAAAGATGCAGACACATGTAATTGCTTATGAAAGTGCAAATGCATATGGAGAGATGGAAAATGGAAAATAGAAGAGGGATAATGAACTTTATAGTCATCTTTGGTGAAAAGATGAAGTCAAAGTACATGGAAAATGAAAATGACATCTTTTTGACTTTTCAAAAGTGAATCAAACTTTTTGGATGCAATTACACGTAGGTTTTTCGTGTAATCGTGTCGTGCGAGTGGATACAAAAAGTGAGATGAGTGTGAAAATGGAAGCAGAAAATGGGACTACAAGCATTTGCGGATGGTGAATGAGATGGAAAACATGTAATTGCATTTGTCGGATGAGATGCAAAGTGTTGTGATATGGAAAATGGAAGTGAAACGTGATGATCCTTTTGCATGAAGTGAAACAAGAACAAGTTCTTGGGAAAGTATTTGTAATTTCTCCAAAGTGGAGTGATGCAAACATGTCAAGATGCAAAGCACTTCAACACACAAATTCGAATTTGGAAATTGGGGAAAAACCAAAAATAAGAAAATGAACAATTTTTTCATTTTTTAAAGAAAAAATGCACTTTCCATGGCATTGATTTCAACAAGTGGCAATCATCAAGCAATAATGTGCATGGAAATAGCAAGATAAGCATGAGTTGATGAGCAAGTTTGAAAATGTCCACTTACTTGGAGGTTAAAGAGCCAAAATAGCAAGTTTTATAGAGTTGAAGACCAATTCTTCCTCAATTCTGGATTTTTAAACAACTTTTTGACTTTTTCCGTACTTACATTTAACAAAAATTAATAAGCAATGAAGGGTCGAATTTGACATGAAAGTGCTAAATACATGGTCTCCAAAGACAATATCATGCATTTAAAACTTAAAAACAATCCTTCTTGATCAAAGGTATGGGCTGAAAATGCATTTTTTTCAGTTTTTTGATCAAAAACATGACTTTTTAATGCAAAAATCTGGGCCGTTTTTGCAAAAACGTGACAAAAAATGCATGTTTTTGAGTAATTTTTGATTTGTGAATGCAAAAAAGACTTCCCCAAATGCAAATACATGGATCCAAATGCAAAAAACTGACTCCAAAATGCAAAAAAGTGTATAAAAACCCCAATTTTCTGGGCGTTTTTAGCAAAAATGTGATTCATAAAAGACATGAAATGAATTCATTTTTGGCTTCCAAGTGCGAAAACTGAAAATGCATTTTTTTCAGTTTTTTGAACAAAAACATGACTTTTTAATGCAAAAATCTGGGCCGTTTTTGCAAAAACGTGACCAAAAAATGCATGTTTTTGAGTAATTTTTGACTTGTGAATGCAAAAAAGACTTCCCCAAATGCAAATACATGGATCCAAATGCAAAAAATTGACTCCAAAATGCAAAAAAGTGTATAAAAACCCCAATTTTCTGGGTGTTTTTAGCAAAAACGTGATTCATAAAAGACATGAAATGAATTCATTTTTGGCTTCCAAGTGCAAAAACGTGAGCCAAGATGTATTGCAAATGATTAAAGATGCCAAAATGCCTCTTTTCCTTGCAAAAATGTGATTTAAATCACTCTAAATGGATTTATTTGAAGATTTTTCCAAAAATGTGCCCTTGGAAGGAGTTTGAAAAAAAAAACGTTTTTTAGCAAGATAAATCCATTTTTTATGTTAGAAAATTCATTGCCAAGCAAAAACAACCCTATTGGAGAAAATCTCATGCAAATCCATCAAGAAAATCTCCATTTATGATGGGTTCTTGGAGGGAAAAGACATGTATTGCTTCAAAATCGGACTTTTTGGTGGATAATACACATATTAAAGTATGCATTAGTTTAAAGTCGGACCTTTTAGAGTCAATAGCATATTTTAAAATGTGTAAACAAGGCAAATCAGACCTTTTTGGGTCAATAACATATTTTAAAATGTGCAAGCAATCAAAATTAGACCTTTTAGATGCAATTGCACATTTTAAGTTATATCTCACATTTTAGATGCAAAGACATAAAAACTTCACTTTTGATGCAGTGACATCAAAAAGGTCTACTTTTGATAACCTTTTGATGTAATGACATCAAAAAGGTCCACCAAGTTGAACTTTATATGCAGGGACATGCAAAATGTTCACTTTTGATGGATTTCACATGTAATTGCATATAAAATGTCCACTTTTGATAACTTAAAGCCATTTAATTCACTTAATTTCATAAAAATGTTGCTAAATGGGTCATAAACAATATTTATATATCATATTTAAAAAATATAACATATAAACATCATTTAAAAAGTAACATTTAAATGAGCATTTGATTTAAAAAAAAAAAAAAAAACTGGAACTATATAGTTATATAGTCACTTTAAGTGAAAAATTTAAAAGTAACTCAACTTAAAATCATAACATAAAGTGCACTATAGTCACTTTAAGTGAAAAATTTGAAGTTGAAGTAACTTAAAAACGTAACAAAAAGTGAATATAAGTTATATTTATCAAAAAGTGAAAGTCAAATTTAAAATATAATATCATATTTTTAATTCGTGTTGTTGCACCAAAAAGGTCCACTTTTAAGGCACTAAAATGGGCATATCTTTTGACTGACAACTCTGATTATACTCTAGGTTAGATCGAATCGAAGGGAAAAACGAAAGGCATGACATGGACTAAAAACCAACGAACGCAAACTCAAAAGCAAAGAATGAACTATGAAGGCTTCAAAAATCAAGCAAAGGTTCGACAAAAAGCAAAATGAAAAAGATTTGACGAAGGCCTTCAATAAAATGATTTGATGTACGAATTGAAATGGATCAATCGATCAACATTAAACAATTGAATATTAAATTCAAGCTTAGAGAAACGCGAAACTATTTTGAAAAGTTTCGTGCTGTTACCAACATTTTGTGGTGACAAAATGTAGGACGACGTAGTTAAGGAAGGATGTGAAGAAGATTGACTTCGTTGGATGCTTGGGGATATGTAGATGTTACCAACAGGACTGACTACTTTGTTTGTTGATAACGAAGGTCTAATCAAATTAGCACAGAATCCAATCTTCCATGAACGAGCCAAGCATGTGGACGTTCATTGTCACTACTTACAATAATCGGTTGAAGACGAGACAATAGACTTGCAGTATGTTCCTACATTGGATCAGACTACAGACATTCTCACCAAGCCTCTTGGTCTTGATAAGTTTGTCGAATTCAGAGGGCAACATGGTGTTATGGATAGATTAAAGGAGGGTATTACGATAATAGAGAGCTTCTATTATTATCTAATAGTTATCTATTGTAAATATTAGAATGTTTTTAATATTTAGTTACCCTGTAGTTATTTGTTAGTTTTCTTTTAGGTAGAATATAATGTTTGTATTCTTTACAATCGTTTCTTAAGGAAACATCGTTCATTCTTTTGTATATATTGAACTCTTGGTCCTTGTTAATATCAAGCAAGTATTTTACCAATTACTTCGTAATGGAGTCACCTTGGCCACCTAGGTACAATTTGTCAGAGCTTACCATTTCCAATTGTTTGAACTCAACCATCTAACATCTCCTTTTCCGGTGATACCTTTTTCCCCTTCGGGTTGGTCGGGGTGTTTCTCCATCCAATTCAGAATAAAAGTGATTAAACATTTATAATAAATCTAAGTAGTAAAATTCTCAATCATGTATTCAAATTTGCTTTTCCTATTAAAACCATTTCCAATTAGAATGAGATCGATTAATCTTAACTAATTGTTAACAACCGTAATTACAATTCTAGGCATAATCAAATAAAGTTAAATTTGAGTAAGTTCAATTTGCAATACCCTTAATTTTGAAACCAGAATCCCCCTAGGGCACAGTCTACGAAACCAAAGTTAGTCTGCATAAAACCACTCAGGGCACAAAAGTTATACAAATGTATCATATAAACCAATACCGGTTAGGGCATCAAAACCACTTTTAAAAATAGTTTTCTTCCCGCTTAGGGCACATGTACAATACCATTATAAAAATAGGACAATTCATCTAGGGCATCAAATCACAAAGGCATGAGCATAGTAGCTAAATAGTATCAAAAGAAAGGGGTGTGACATTTTCACTTGGCTGCCGTGCATATATTTCATGCAAAGGGATCTCTTTATGCAAGTCCAAAGATCACAATCTCGATGACTATTTGTGCTTCAACAGTAGAATCAAGTATTATCCACTCTGTGTGAGCCCACTAAAAACCTACTCATCTTAATTGAATTTAGGGGCAAATTAGAATGTTAGATTGAGGAAATAAGCATTGTGTGTTGATTTTTCAAATGGGTTGATATTTATGCTCAACTCCTATATAAATGGATATGATTGCCTCCTTGCCCCCCTCATTGCCATCATATATGTAACCCATTGTGGGCCTCTTCCCATCAACAACTCACATGATAACCATTATAAAGGCTACATGAATTGCAATTATTATAAAAAAATAACATAAGCATGGCCAAAAGTAAACATAAAATTAAAAATATTAATATAAAGATATTATAGAATTAGATTTACCTATATGATCTTTGTAGTCAACACCTAGAAGCTAAGTCACAAGGTTCGAGTTCGAGTTCGAGTTCGGCAACTATGAAGTTCGGATGAAGTTTGACAAGTTGGAAAAATCGAAAAAAATTCGATATTAAATTCGCCTTATGTAATTTAAAAAATAAATATAAATATCTTTCTATTTCTTTACTAACAAAATAAAATGATAATAAAATATAATCTTAACTAATAAAATAAAACTATAACATTACAAAAAAATAAATTAAAAAAATAAATTAATAATAACTAAAGTAATAATCATATATAAACATAGAAAACATTAATACTGTACATAAAAATAAATAAATATACATAAAATATGCACTTATAAATGTTTCCCTACAATATATTTATTTTGAATGGTTGATAAAAAATAATAAAATAACATTTCATATATATATTTTATAATCTTTTTTTTTTTTGATCGGTAAGAGGCCAAAGCCAAGATTAATTATTGTGTGTTCTGATTAATTAATTATTATTGTTATTTATTAAGTGTGATCGCAAATAGATTCGAACCCAAGACCTCATCGATAAGAGGCTCACAATTTACCATTGTGTTGTAGGCTATTGCCTATATATTTTATAATCTTATAAAATAATGAAACCTAATAATAAAAACAACATTTACTATAATAATCTTATAATAATAATAATAACGTTTAGATTTAAAATGTTTGGGAACAATAATAGTCGACATCCAAACTTAATAATAAAAATAACACTAATTATAATGATCTTATATTAGGCAACCAAATGTAGACCCAAGCATAAATGCAAACGTAGTCGCAGAGGCACAGTCAGCGGACAAAAATGGGCAGCCGATGAAAATGGAGGAGATGCCAGATGCGACCTTTAAGTCTCAGACAACAAAATCTTTGGGTGCGACCATCGGACGTGACCTTCAGCGACCATGAGTTTGTCCTTCTGTGACCTTCAACAACCATCAGTTTGTCCTTCCGCGATTCAGACTGTTGCATTTTTAAACGATGAATGGCATTATTTTATTCTTTTTTTGGGCAAAAAAACCCTAAAAAACACCCCAATATTAAATGAATTCATGCAAAACAACAAGAAACCAGTTCTGGACGAATTTAATAACGAACTTGAACAATTTTTTTACATTTTTTATGGGTTCGCTGAATTTCGAACCTTGAGCCAAAAACTCGGCGAACCCTATGACATAGCCTAGAAGGCTTGCTCAAAAATCCAATCTGCCACATAAAGCCTTGCATTGAACTTAGTATAGAAGGAGAAGTCTTCTCCTTACTAATTGGAAGTGCCTCAAAGCTCCCTACGATTGAAGCAAAGATTTTAATGTGATGAAATTGGTTGTAAACTAGATTAGTCCAAAACAAGCCATCTACTCCCACATTTTTGATTGCCTCATTAGGTTGCCATGAATGAATGTAGAAATATTTTTTGTTATCTCCACACATGCTTTGATCCCTAGAATCTTAGCCGAGATCCTCAAGTTTGAGGTTAAGGCAATGAGTAACAGATGGAGCCCAAAACAATGATGGGTGGCTATTCATTAATCCCATCATTGGGCTACTTGTAGCAACATAATTTGCTGCATAATTCATAACCAATTGCACAACATTCTCTTTCACCCACCTTAGCCGAGACTCACATTAAAGCTTCACTTAGGAATTCAACATATTCGGTAAGATAATCAATTATAACAAGCTCTATATTCTAAAAATAAACAAGAAAATAAATAATATATTTGAAAAATAAACAAGAAAAAAAATTACCTGGCTTCATAAAATGGAATAGTGCAATAGAAACCAAAATTCTCCTACTGCACGTTTAGCTGCATTATGTTTATCATTGTTCCAACAGATGCTCTCAAGTGATGGCTGGGAACCCAAGTTATTGCATGGCAATATATGTAAATCTAACCTAGATGCACGAACTCTAGGCCGGATGCTAACACTTTCATTGTCACTGCAACTAGCACTAGCACTAGTGGTGCCAACACCTGAAGATAGACAAAATTGGAGGAATGGAAGAAGACACTCTAGCGCCACCATTGCTGATGCTAGTCCTCTCTTTACCTCTTTATAATTATTTTTTCTGCTAAAAGATTTCTAATTGAACTTCCACTTCATGCATAAACTCAACAGGCACATGTGAGCATATATTAGCATCTTGGAATGGTGTATGTGCAACATGGTATTTTAATCTGTTAATGCACCCCACCTCCTACCCTGAAAACTGATTTATAGTGAAAACAAGTTACCTCTCTGTTCTTTTGTCTAGGGGCAATAACAACTTGTTTCTAAAAAGGGTACCTTGTTATTAGGGTTTGGGACATTGTGAGAAGACAATATATAAATCTCAAGAATGCTACAATAATATATAAATAGAAAACAATTAACTTTTATGGTTTAGAATCAAACCAACATAAGAATCTGTAGTTTTCAACTATAAAATTATATTCTTTTACACAAACACCTAGGGTTTGTTCTATGGTCCACATAACAAAATAAAAATATAAAAGAGATCGAAATGTTTGTTGAAAAGAAAAAAGAATACCTTCAAAATACAATCTTAAGTCTTTCTTGAAATCAATGGTGAGCTCTTCCCAATCCTTTGTAGAGTCATCTGGATGCAACAAAAGCAGCTGCAAACTTTCCCAAATGTGATCCAATCATCGGGATTTGCTCAATCTTCTTGCTGGTTTCTCTTTAGTTCAATTTGATTTTGGATCAGAACTCTTTTCCCCTTTTGATTTGACTTGAAAATGAAATGACACTACTTTTAAGGTGTAGGAGGCAAATATAAAACATAATTGTTAAAGTGGATCGCTTTTTTTAGGCTTTTTTAAAAAAACTCTATGAAACATCTAGCCACAATTGAGTCTTGTGGTGAGATTTACTTAGACTTGACAAGGCTATTGAGTCTCCCTGACTTGAGGAATCTTGTGAGTACTCGGTCATGCAGTCTCCCAGACTCACTGAGAATGAATTGCCTTGGGTCTGGCTAAGTCTGAGCAAGTCTCAGCGAATCTTGAAACTTCTAACTACACCTTCGATATTATTACTGGTTATTGACACCTAAACTATTCAATTCTGATAGCACACTTTCTTCTGTTTGTCTAACATGGAAGATTCATAAGGATGTAGATGTTCAAAGCTCAGCAATAAATGCATTTTATAGTAAGAGGATATGCAATATCTTTAACCAGATATTTTCTCAAAGAAATTTTAAAACGAATAGATTCATACAATGATTTTCAGATTTCACCAGCAAAACCCCATTAATCAATTAGATAAAAAGAAGTCCGAAAATATTATTGCATTAAATCTCTAGCAGAAATACATTTTCAGAATTAATATTTCATTGACGATCTTCAGTAAAATAACCAAGAAATCTAATTGTAGATACAATAACTTTAACAGGATTGGATAAAAGAAAAGATGAATGTGGAGTGCAATGTGAAACACTTGTGCAATATCTCTAACTGACAATGGGTTTTCGTTTACTACCCAAGCTTGAGGGTTTCCGTTCTCTGACTTGAAGCTTTTGAAAATAACTCTCCAAGAGAGAGTGAAATCTAAATCACATGTAATATTCCAAAGACGATCTTGGCCTGAGAGTGATCTTTGTCCGAAGGAATGTAATGTTCCAAAAGCGAGTTCTGTCCAAAGGCAATCTTGACCCAAAGGTGATCTTGGCCGAAGGCTATCTTAGTCTGAAGGGGATCTTGGTTTGAAGGCGATTTCGATCGAAGGCTATCTTGGTCCGAAGGCAATCACGGTCGAAGGCTATTTTGATCCGAAGGCAATCTTAGTATGAAGGGGACCTCCAATGACCACCAACCGTATGGTGATGTTGGATTGGCCATACAAGTGGGTGAATAATGCTCGTATGCAATTAGGGAGGGATTGTGTGCCGTATGATGCTGGAGATGGACGAAGAGTATGGTGACCAAGGAAAATATGGATATAGAGTGATTTATTGAAGCCAAAAGTAGAGTTAGTGTGAGCCCACGATACTGGAAATATATGATTCAACTCAATGCCAAACACTTACAAGAAACTTGCCAGATATGTTGGAATCACTGCTGCCGTTACACCAAAAGCTCGAGCTGTCAATGAATGTCACAACAACTAGGGACAAGGATCCACAAGAGGCGGTTAAGCACTTGTCACAAATCCATTAGTCTATGCTGAATGATACCTTCAACTAGAGTAGACGGAGGCACCAACCTCTCAACAATCTCCCCTCAACATGACTCGAGGGATTCAAATCTGCAACCCAATGCTCTGATACCACTTGTTGGAATCAACACTGCGGTTACAGCAAAAGCTCGAGCTATCAATGAATGTCACAACAGCCAGGGACAAGGATCCATGGGAGGCGGTTAAGCGCATATCACAAATCCATTGGTCTATGCTGAATGGTAACTTCACCTAGAGCGACAAAGGCACTAACCTCCTGACAAGATAGTGATTTGTAAACCAAGGAGAGAGATGTATGCAATTTGTCCCCAGAACATAGAAGTATATTCTTAGACAAAGATCACACTCCAGATGTGCTAGATGCGAAGCACAATAATACAAAAATTCAGAATGGGGTGAGGGTTGAATTCCACCAAAACTGAACTAGCCAAGTAGGGAAGATCTTCCCCTTTTGAAATGGAAAACAATACTAAATTCCAACAGGATTTTGTGGTACAATAAAATAATCCAAAATTGCATATACTAACAACTTCCTATATGCCACACATAAAAACACCTTTGGAGAAGACCCTTGAGGGTTTTCAAAAGAATGCCAACATGGCAAACACCAAGGGATTATTATTTAATGTTTAGGACCATTTATTTAGTTAACCTAATTAAAATATTTTATTAAAATTTGGGGACATTACATCACAAATCCAAGTATGTTAGAAATGAGCTCTTTCCCTTTTAAGAACAAATAGGTGACCCTTCGCATTCCCCTTTTTGTTTCTTTTATTGCTTTTAAAATAATACTTTCCCCCACTTACGGAATAAAGTGTGCATAGTCAATAAAGTGACGTTAGCAATATGAATTTAAGTTATGAAGTCACTTTATAATAAATTAGTCAAAAATTTCAGACATTAGAATCTCTAATCAAATGTACTCGGATTTGCATGTGTGATAGCTCATCGAAAAGGTCTTGACAAGACACTCTAGTCAAACCTTGAAATGCCAAGAATGCTGAGCCTGCAGACTTACTAAAAATAGTAATTGTATGGAAGCCCCATTGAAACAACTCTGATTAGCTGCAACTTACATCGCCTAGGCCAAATAATTGCAAGGATCACATAGTAAACCTGGTTCGCCCATGGGACCATGTGAAAAATGAGCTAAAGGTGCAACAAAACTCATTGGCTAGAAAAGGGGATGTAATGTTCCAAAGGTGATCTTGACTTGAAGGGGATCTCTGTTCGAAGGTAATCTCGATCTGAAGGCGATCTTAGCTTGAAGGCTATCTCGTTTTGAAGGTACTCTCGAACCAAAGGTGATCTCTGTCTGAAGGTGACCTTGGTCCAAAAGTCATCTTAGTGGAAAGGCAATCTTGGCCCGAAGGCTATCTTGGTTCGAAGGTAATCTCGGTCCGAAGGCTATCTCAATTTGAAGGCAATCTTGGTTCGAAAGCTATCTCGACCCAAAGGTAATCTCGGACCGAAGGCAATCTCATTTCGAAGGCTATCTTGGCTTGAGGGTAATCTCGGTCCGAAGGCTATCTCAATGTGAAGGCAAATCTTGGTCCGAAGTGGATCTCAGTTTAAAGGAGACCTCGGGTAACTATCAGCCATATGGTGATGCTAGGTTGACTGAACATGTGGTGTGAACAGGCTGTACAATGGTTCTGTGAAAGTTTGTACGTTGGGAGTGAGGGAGGGGTGGTGTGCCATACGATATTGGAGATGGACAAAGAGTATATTGCCGAGGGAAAATATGGATTCAGATGGACTTGTCGAAGGCAGTAATGGGAGTTAGTGCGAGGCCTACGATACTGGATAGACATGTTTCAACTCAACGCAAAACACTAATAGGAAATTTGCCGAACTAGCCCCATTTTAAGAGTGTTGAATGTAGGATGGAGACTAATTGCAAGGCTTAATATACTTGTTATAGCCCTCGATGAGATGCGCTAAAGTTTTATTGACCTTTCTGCACTTTGTATCCCGAGCTGGATACATTCTATGTTCCTCTTCTGTAATATCCCTTGCAATTCTGATTTTAATTTTCTGGTTTCTTTACTTGAGAATTTCGTCAAACACTTTGCACACAAGGACTATATTGCTGATCTAAATTTTGTTTTTTGTCTAAATGCCAAACTTGAATTGATATCCTTGCAGAACTCCAAACAACCAACAATAAAGGTGCAAGTATTTTTTATATATTTTTGAAATATATAGGCATTGACTACAAATGAGAAAATATGCATCTACAACAATAAGACATTAGGGCAATGCCTTCTATGATTTTCAATGATATCCTAATCCCTTATAACAAATTCTGATGTAAAACTCTGATATAAAATAGATTACAATATCTAGCAATTGATTTCAAAATTCTTACACATGCCTTAAGATATTCAAATCTATCCTCCATGCAATGCAAAATGAAATGGATAGGAACACTGTAGCAGCGTTATTGTAGCAATATCCGAATTATTCCTTCAATCTTACTCCACAAATCTGGCCCTAGGCCACAAATTCGGCGCAATGAAAAGACTGATTTGTCTTCTCCAATAGCGTCAACCCTTCGGAGGATTTTTCACCACCTCAGTTATGCAAATCAATGGGAGTGTTCGTTCCCAATGACCAATGTAGCAACTGTAGAAACCCTTGGCTCCACCAATTATTAGGTAAAGTAGAGGGGAACACATTGATGTCCAACAATGAGGCTTCCCTCCCTATTTATTCTTTTCCTCCGAGAGGAGGACCTCCTTCTAGAAGAAATAAAATAATATTTAATTCCTCCTCTTAGAAAGCTCTTTTAATTAATTAATTTAGCTTTAGTCACTTTTAATTAAATTAATTAAATATAAAATCACCTTTTAATTTTAATTTATTTAATGACTTATAAGAAATTTATTTAATCAATTTCTCCTTATTTCTCTACTTAGCCTTCGGAGAATGTAAAGGTTAAGAACTCCATTGAGAGGCTAAAAAGATGGGGACATTACATCTTCTCCAATGCTAATAGCCTTCCAAAACAATAAGCCTTCATTGAATGATTAAAGAAAATTCTCTATATCAATTTACATCCATTGCACAAGTTTTAATAACCGGAAGCACGATTCCAACTGTTGCACCATTTCATCACAAATAATATTACATTTAATCCATTAACTGCAACTGTCCCATGAGAGTTCATCCGATATAATTGTATTTATAAATAAATATTTAATGTTTCTTTTAACTTGACATTAATTCTTTTTCTCTTTTGTTTTTACATGTCATCTTATTTTCTTTTATTTTTATTCCCTTCATAAAGTTTCTATAAATTATAGTTCTTTAATTTTTTTTTTGCTGAGGAAAGGGTTCCATAACACAAGGTTGTCTACGAGGGGACTTCAAATCTAAGACTTGCAAATACAATGGTATCAACCTTTGGTTGCTAGTGTGGATAGCTCACAATATGAAATGATATTAAAGAACAGTAACAAACATTATCAATAGCCTTTTGGCCTGCCCATACAGAGTCTTCTTACATGTTGCACTCTTAATTTTTTTTTTGTGCTCTAGGTGTAGTATGTGGTGTTCAGAAGACATTCTGTTCCCCCTGTTTGTGATATGCCTTTATGATTTAGGCATCTGTTGAAGTGTCTTATGATTGGGCTATCTCATCGAAGTGGTTTACTTTAGCTTGAGAATATTCAATATATTGATTGAACAGGAGTGATTATATTTGCCTTTTGCCCCCCTTTCTTCCTTAGGGAACATTAGGAGCTTGCTTCTCTGGATTAGTGACATCTAAAATGCATTTAAAGAGAACCTTTCACACCATGGCGTGAAGGCTTTTAAACCTTTACACAACATTCAAACCTTCAGGAATGACCAGTCACCTAGAATACCCACCTTTGTTGAAATTATTGAGTGAAATCTGGTAAAATCAGCATGGAAAAGTAAATTAAATCACTGAATTGTCAGTACGAATAGGAAGACATTGGTAAAAATAGAAGATCCCAGAACAATTGCCATTTTGTATGATTTTGGCTGCCTAACTGAGAAGAAATAGGACAAATACGGGAAAAGAGCAATTGCTGCAATTTATGGGAAATGGAAAAGTTTTCTCAGCATGAAGATGGAAGGTCAATCTACCATATCTTAATAGTTTAGTGCAATCTGGTACTGTGCATTATAAAATTTAATTTATGTCTTTAGTTGGCAAGATTATGGGCCCAAAATATGTTATAGACTTGTTGGGTGCTCATGTTCTAGTAGGGTTTGGGTGGTATGCAATGGCTGTCAAGGTCTTTGACAAAAATAACATTTCTGTTTGAGGAGTAAGTTGAATCACATCCAAGCACTAAATTGGCGTTTGATCAATGCTTTCCATAAGAGAAGATACTCTGTCCATTTAAATGTGGGTAAGCAGCTTATTCCAATGTGTCTGGACATCCTTTTTGATTTCCATTAACCTACCTTGGTCATCTGTGGAGGTTAATATACATTCTTTTTCTCTTACTATTGTAAGAAAAAAAACTGTTCCACATTTTGATTTGATCTTTATTTATAATATTATATTCCTCCCTTGTAGTGTGCACATTTTCAGGTTTATTTATTTTGTATTCTATTGCTACAATAGTCTGCAAATTTATGCTGCAAATATTAATGTTACTTATAATATTCATTTGTCCTTGATGCTATTTGTATTGTATTTAAAAAATTAAAGTGCCCTTCCAATCTAACACCCATTTTCTTCCAACAGAGATGGACCCCTTTTGGTGGTTGCATCTGGTCGAGACACAATTTCAGTTGCAAGTGCAATAAAGAGACTGGCTCCTCAGAATACATTTGTAGTACAGGTAAGATGCTTTGACGATTTGGTATATTCTAGAGAATGATAACTGAAGGGATTTACGTATTCAATGAGATATTTATGTTGCTGTTGGTTCATCTATGTTTTTTACCATCATGACCATTAGATTTCAGTTTGTGATGCTTTAACATTATGTTGTTCTATTCACATTCTCACTTTGTGTGCTGTATGTGGTAAGTTCGCCAGTTGCTTCAGTTTCATTCTATATGAAACAGACTCTTCATTCTACTTAAGCTTATTTAAAATGAAGCGGACAGCTTCCTTAGGTTTAAAATTTCTTCATTCTAGGTCATTACTTTTCTCTCTATGAGAAATGATACAGGAGAAGCATGAAATGTGCTCAATACATAACCTTCACTGAGCACAATGAAATTGATAAATTTCTAGGGAAGACCCATCTTATGTTCTGCTTGTATTCCATGGGACTTGTCCTACTTTTTCATACCTTGAATTGCTCCTTTGCCCAATCCCCTTTCCCTATTAAAATATTGCTGCTAGGAGGTACTTCTTAGAGCTCATTTTTTTGCACTCCAAGAGTTCTCTTTTTGTTTTCTTGCATTTCTTTGTCTTCTATAAGAGGGAGACTTGACAGAATAGCTTTTTGCAATTACCTGCACAAATTTCTGAAAGAATTCCCTTATTGATTATAGGGAAACAATGTACAAATGCAATATTTAAATCTAGAGTTGCAGGATAAATCATAAATCTAGAGTTACAGGATAAATCATAAATGGTCTCCAAGAATATGAAACATGGAAAAAAAAACATAGCCTTATCAAATTAATGATTAATCGAAATTTTGGGCTTATTTTGTCTGAAACTCTTAAAAACACACATATAGGCTTGATTAGTTAAAAAGAGTTTGGATGATTGAGACTTTTATACTGTCAAGAATGGATTTTTGAAGCTTCCTGAAAATTGAAACTTGCAGCATAATTCTTGTATGCTAGCTCATAAATATTTTGTTATTTCCCATCACACATTCCATAAATGCTTCACAAAAGAAACTATACTATTCTGTAAGAAATATTCTAATTCTTATCAGCATACCACAGGACGTCCCTGGGTGTAGCCTGTCATCTGGGATGCTTCGGGGACGGAGGAAAATGCTTCGCAAAAGAAACTATATTATTCTGTAAGAGAAATTCTAATTCTTATCAGCATACCACAGGATGTCCCTGGGTGTAGCCTGTCATCTGGGATGCTTCAGGGATGAAGGAACAAGGACTAAACGTCTCATCTGTAATTTCTCAAGCACATCTACTTATAGAATTTGCAAAATTCCACAATCTTGCTATTTGAAATTGCTTCAAATGACAGTCATAGTGTGTTTGTTTGAATTCTTAGAAGTCTTAGATTAGTACTGTAATTTAAATAAAAACTTGTAAAGTATTTGCCACATCAAGCAACACAGAGAAAGAACCACAGGAATGACATACTTGGAATATTTATCCTTGAAATTCCAAGGAGGGGAAACAAGTTGGAATTGCCAAATCACAGTTTCCTTAATTTCCAATAGATACAAAAACAATGAATGAACAATTTGTTTTCTCCCATATCTGCTCTTGGCTTTGCATTTCCTTGTAAAATCCCAAACTCTCATCTTCATGGTCATGTACTTTTGTTTTCAGTTACCAACTGATCCTCTCCGTAGAGTGCCTAGGGAATGTCTTTCATTTACTAGCGGATGCCTAGTGCAGAACCATAGCAGTTTTGAAACAATTGCTTTTTCACTGGCGGAGTTACTATCAACAGTTTGGCTACTGCATCATCAGGTGCTTTCAAATCTGTCACCTTTTTTAACTCTTGTTTCACTTCTAACATGTGTGTTCACATGCAGTTTTATGACCATACAGGGAATACTCCATTAGAGAGCTTTTGTTTTGATGCAGGAGTATCCAGTGGTGTAAGGGCAATTCTGTATCACCCAATAAATATGCTTAGTGTTAGGTTCTGTTTAATGTGTCTTTATTTCTGGATACCCATTTGGGTCAAATAGAGATTCCAACTCTCATAGTTCCACTATTGGTTTTCTGGGTTAGAGTTTTTGAGCACCTTGGGATATGCGCCAATGTAGAAAATAGATTATTTTGTAATTGAGCCATAATTATGATGAGTTAGAGGGTGTAAGTTGGAGGGATGATTATACTTGTAATTTAAAGCACTCCAGAAAAAGAATTAGGTCAAAAGGCTTTACAGTTTGAAAGTTATTGCAATTTTAAGTTGTCTAGAAACCCTATAAAAGTGCTTCAAAGTCAGATTTGAGGCACTAATCGACTTCGTACGGGCCCAAAAAATGGGGGACGAGCGTAGCTAGTCCATAGGGCTATAGAGCGCTTGGAGAGCTTTCCGAAAATGTAAATGGTTCGTCAATTGGAGTCCCAGATCAAAAGTTATGCCTCCCGGAAGTTGGACTACCATTTCTGGATTCTTCTAATTTTACATTGACTTCTGACGTGTTTTCTAGAACCTTCTATTTTGGCGGTGGATGCCAAATGGCATATCCTAAATGCATTCCTAACCCTAAACCTAATTCGGGTTACTTAAGGTCATTTCTGGCATTGTAAATGTAGTTTTGGGGAAGTTTGGGAGAAGGTGCTGGGAGGAGGTTTTTTTTTTCTAGAACCAGACAATATTGTACGCCCCTAGGGTACGTCACCGAGTTTGTTTTCATTGTATTGAATGTAATAGCACATCATTTTTGATAATAATATTCCCCTTTTCCTGTTGTGTTCATTTTGTCTTGGTTTGTGCCCTCATTAAATGGTATCAGAGCAGGAGTTTCTGAGCGTGTGGACAAATTGCCAAAAGTGAGACAGTTTGCACCAGGACTGTGTGGTTGTGGGTTTTGATATAGCGAGAAGATGCCTCCATGAAGGGAGCGTGGTGGAAGGGCCGGAGTTGTTCTGCCTGAGGTTAGAGCCCTCTAGAGACAAGTTCAGGCATTACAAGAGGATATTCGTAGAGGGATGAATATTGCTGTAGGCAATGAAGGTGAGGAGGAAAATGAAGGAGGAAATATTGTGCAAGAAGGGGAAGGAGACAGAGAAGTCCTAAACCAGGTGGAGGAGAAGCTTTTTAGGGCCATTGCCAAGTTGGGAAAAAGATCTAAAATTGACGGCATGTTTTTAGTAAATCTAAACTCAGATGAGTTGATTGACTGGATCGATGAGTTAGAGGACTATTTTGAGTATGAGGATATTGGGGACCCTGATAGGGTTAAGTTTGTGAAGGCCAAAATGAAAGGCCATGCCAAAATCTGGTGGAAAAAGATTTAGTTGGAAAGAAATAGAAGAGGAAATGAGAAAACCACAAGATGGGATCGCATGGTGGACAAACTAAAGAAGTAGTTCATTCTTGTTGATTACGAGCTTGATTTGTTCAAGAAGATGCAGGGGTTAAAGCAAGCGGGAAAATCTGTCCAGGAATACACACGGGGCGGGGCATGTGGAAGCAAACATGGAGAAGGTTGTCTGTTACTTTAATGGGTTAAGACCTAGCATTCAGGAGGAGTTAAGTTTGGTTAGAATGACTAGCATTGAAGAGGCATACCAATTTGCCTTGTGAGTTGAGGAGAAATTAAACAAAATGTTTGATGGAAGACAAAGAGGGCGCAATTAAGGAGAAAGGGGCGATGACAGGTCATTTGGAGGCTGAAATGAGAACCAAAAGAAAAATGAAGATTTGGGTACCAACTGAAACCAAGGGAACGAGGGTTTCAATTGCTCTTGTGATCAAAACATTGGAGATCAGAGAGGAAGAGGTAGAGGATGTGGACAAGGTTTAGGAAGAGGAGGCTTCTGTGATACTTGTTTTCATTGCAATGAAGAAGGTCATCGTGCCTACGAATGCCCTCAACGCTAAGGAAGGACAGATAGGAGAGCTGATGGTCAAGCAAGGGTTGTTCATGTGGATGATGATGCACAGTCATCGCATTCAGAGGATGTAGAAAGAGGAGAGGTTTTGGTTAATGAAAGGGTCTTGCTGAGCGGTGAGATTGAACCTTGAAAAAGGAGGAGCTTGTTTCGTACTAGGTGCAAGTGTGAGGGTAAATGTTGTGATGTGATTGTTGATGGTGGGAGCATTGACAACTTGGTGTTAGAGGAGATGGTCTCAAAGCTAAAGCTCAAGAGGGAGAAACACCCCCATCCCTATTGGATTGCTTGGGTGCAGGATGATCATAAGGTCCTGGTTAGTGAGCAATGTTTGGTAAAGTTCAAGATTGGGAGTTACCATGATGAGGCTCTCTGTGACATCATCCCAATGGATATCTGCCATTTGTTGTTGGAAGGCCGTGGCAGTTTGATAGGCATGCTATACATGATGGTCATGCAAATACATACTCTTTAACAAAGGACGGAGTTCACCACAAATTGAAGCCCTTGATAAAGGAGGGTGAAAAGGTATGCAGTAGTGCTAGGGTATGTTTTGTTGATGGAAGAAAATTTCTGGATGGCATGAAAAATCAGCATGCTTTAATTCTTAGAAAGGATAAGGAAGGCAATAGTGAAGTTCCACTTGAAGTTTCGGGTCTATTAAGTGAGTATGGAGATGTCATCTCTGATAATGTTCCAAAAAGGTTGCCGCCAATAAGGCAAATCAGTCATCAAATAGATTTAGTCCCTGGAGCAAGTTTTCCTAACAAGGTTGCTCATAGGATGACTCCTACTAAGACTGAGGAGCTAAATAAATAAGTTCAAGAGCTATTGAGGAAAGGTTTAATTCGAGAGAGCTTGAGTCAATGTGAGGTACTTGCAATGTTGGCACCAAAGAACGATGGAGAGTGGAGAATGTGTACAGACTGTCGGGCTATAAATAAAATAACCATCAAGTCCTAGTTTCCTTTGCCAAGGATGGATGATCTTATGGACTACTTGAGTGGAGCTCAATACTTCACAAAGATAGATCTCAAGAGTGGCTATCACTAGATACAGATACGAGAGGGAGATGAGTGGAAGACTGCGTTCAAGACCAAGGAGGGTTTATATGAGTGGTTAGTCATACCCTTTAGAATGACCAATGTGCCAAGCACCTTCATGCGGCTTATGAATGAGGTACTAAAGAAATTTTTGGGAAAATTTGTTATTGTCTATTTGGATGATATTTTGATTTTCAGTAAGTCTTTGGATGAACATTTATTGTACATTTGTAGTGTCCTTGAAAGGTTGAGGGAAGATAAGATAAGATAGATAAGACAAGATAATAATATTAATGTCCACGAAAAACCAAAACGGTTTATGGGACTGAGCATACAAACAAAAGAGCCGACCAAAGCAGAAGCACCAAATGGTGATTGAGAAGAAACAAAAGCAAGAGATGAACAAAGAAGAAGACAAGGTAAGGACTAAGGGTCCTTCCTTGCCACAAAGAAATCATCAATAGAGAGGTACGCTCGTGAACTATCCATAGCCTTAGAATGCCATAAGGAACCGCTATAGGACCGTTGCTGCTTGGAGAGACTGGGACAATTTTTGAATGATCTGGAATGAGTAGTGGAAGGCCTTTTCAAACCTCGTGGAAGAGACAAGGGAGAGAAAAAGGCGATAATGAGCTGATCTGAAGTACGCCCCTGAGGAATAAAAGACTGTAGGGTAATCTCTTGAAGATGGGTGGCCTCCTGAAGAAAAAGTGCAAGACACCGCTGATCAATATAGCTAAAGAACATCGAAAGAGAAGAGCAATCTCTGAAAAAGCAATAAAATCTCCCTCTGATCTCATAATAAAGAGGACAACGAAATATGAAGTGGATCTTAGTCTCAACTTTTGCCAAAGTACATAACTAACATAACCTATCAGTCCGATCTATATGGTGGTCAGTTCGAACCATGAGGCAATGAGAACCAACTCTAAATGAGCCTAGAGAAAACCGTAAGGCATGATTCCAGTGTCGATAGAGATAAGCAGGGCGAACAACAATACCATCTTGAATCTTAAGAAAATGCTCAGCATAGAAGGCCATCCTAGGCCGTAGACCCCTTGGGGGATTACTCTAAGTAGTGGTAATGTACTGTTTATAGATATCCTGTTGGACATGCTCATTCAACTCTTGACGTGAGGGGAGAAGATGAGCAGGAGCATCCAACGAAAATTGATAAGGAGGAAGACGATCAATGTCAATCCCAATCGAACCCAACAAAGAGGTGGCTTGAGCGTACCAACATCGAGACCTAGCAGAAGTGTCAGATCTCATAATGTCCACCGAAGAACAGTATGCAAGATGAGAGTATCTATGTCGGTCAACATGTGTCCATAAAACCACGAAGCCGATGAAGAAACCAAATCAAGTAAAAAATGACGGCAAGTTTGAGAGGACGAGCACCAAACTCAGCCAAGACAATGTTGTGAGGGGTGAGTTTGTGACATCTAATGATACGTCATAACAACAACGTCTGAACCCGCTCAATAGAACCCCAATTAGAAGTAATAAGAGAAGTCCCCCAAACAACCGAACCATAGAGAACTGTCGGACGAACCAAAGAGTCGAAAAGGGACAACTTGGACGAAATATCCTGAAAATGATGTCTCAAGCATTGTTTCTCCAACAAAGCCAGGGAACCCATACCCTTATTGACTTTGGACTGAATAGCAGGTCTCAAACTAAAATGCGGTCCTGAGAACTTTACACTGAGATACATATAAGAGGGAGTAATCTCAACCTCCTGTCCTTGAAAGAAGAAATGGAGATGTGAGGTCTTTAAACAATTAAAGACCATAACCCGTGTCTTAGACAGATTGACCACAAGTTGTCGCTGAACACAAAAAGAGGCCAGACCATCAAGAAGTCTCTGTAAGATGTGGGGAGAAGAAGCCAAAAGAACCACATCATCAACAAAGAGGAGAATGGAGATCAAGACTTGATACAAATAACACCCATCTATCAGTTGGGAGGACTTCAGAAGGAAATCCTCCAACTCATCAATATACAAACCAAACAGTGTAGGAGAAAGAGGACAACCCTGCTTCACCCTAATAGTGCTTTGAATCGGATCAAAAAAGTCCTCCGGAGTCCTGAGCCTACCGGTTACCCTCTCATAAAGCCTCATAATAGCAGTTTGTAACATATCTGAGATCCCAATCTCATGAAGCCGCTGAAATAAAGCCAACATAAGAACAGAATTGAAGGCCTTATGGAAGTCCACAAAACAACAATAGACCTTCTGAGAGCGGTGTCTAGCCTCCTCAATGATTGCCCACAATGTAAACACATGATCCATAGTCTGATAGTTTGCCCGAAAACCAACCTGTCCTTTAGCCCTACAGCCTCTTCTATCAAGCTCACTAGATAACATGGTGTTTAGAACAATGGCATAAAGTTTGGCAAAAGTTTGTCCTATCATAATAGTTCTGTAGTTACCCGGATCAGAAGTAGGCCCAGACTTGTGAATAGGGTAAACCACATGTCTAGACTAGGAATTAGGAAACCCAGTGCAAACCACTCTATTAAATAGTGTAGGAAGGTAAGATCCAAGAACTAAAGCACCAAGTTTGAAAAGTTCTGCTTGGAAACCCTCTTCATCTGCTACTTTGCTGCATCTCAAAGATTTGATGGCCTCCATAATACTAGAATAGGTGAATAAGTGGCAGTAAGGAGGTGGAGTGGAGTGGAGAGGTGGCTGCCTAGGAATGTTGTAAAGCGTAGTGATATGGGAGGTCAGAGAGCGGTAGTCGAGAGTGGAGGACGGGGGGGAGCGAGGGAAAAGTTTACACCAAAAGATTTGGGGATTCTAAATACGTGTGGAGCAAAGGGTTCTACACTAAATGGAGGCAAAGGAACGTTTCTTATGACGAAGAAAACAGAGGTACGAAAGGCGTAGATGGGTGAAAGTAAGAGATTGAGCCATAAAGGCGACACGTACAAAGTGATGGAAAGCTTTGAAATCAGCATCAAACCATTTATTCATAGGACAGGTATTTCGACGCTTAGCTTTGGGAGGGGAAGGGGAACAATGGGGAATAGAAAGGAGAGCAAAATCCCAGATGGCAGAGGCAAGCGAATCAAACATGTCAGAGGCAGCAAGCGACTCATTAAAGCTAGCGAGTGTTAGAAATCTCCTAAGGTGATACGTAAAAAGCTCACTGTCACTCTCAGGAAAATTAAAGCGGGTAGGGAGGGAGACGGTGCTAACCTAGCAGAGCGAAGGCGGGGATGGATGGGGTGAAACGCAAATAGAAATGCTAAGAAGAGCATGATCAGCTAAGGGGAGACATGAAATGGTGAAATTGCGAATGTAAGAAATGAAGGAATGAGAGGAAATGACATAGTCAACAACACTCGCACCACCACAGTGTGGTCAGCAGGTAAAGAGGTCCGACCCAGGAAGAAAGGATAAATTGTTCAAAATCAACAACCCAGAAGACTCATAGAATTGGAAGAGGTGACGGCCATAAATTGAGAGCGGTCCAAGAACATCCTCTGAGGTGTGCTGTAGGCCCATAGTAGTCAGATCTAACTTAGAAGTGCAGTTCAAATCAGAGCCACGATCATGTAAAGGAATCTGAAGATCCTTAGTTCGAGCGTTGAAGTCTCTAAGAATAATAATATCACCCAAAGCCTTGAACTGTGAAATACTCTCTTGAAGGTCACAATAAGGATCTCCATTCCCTGGGTCATGAATGGCAAAAGGAGAGGAGGCCGGTGGAAAATAACAAACAACAATAAAAATATCTCTCTGTTGATATTTCTGCCAACCAATCCGGACCCACATTAATCTAGCATAGGTGTCAGAGTGAACAATTGAAATGACACTGAAGATATCATCTCGAACCAAACAAGCAACACCCCTAGACCCACGGACCCCACCAGAAGTCCGGACCTCATCCTTGCAAACTGACAGCCATTGATAACCAAGATACCCTGGAAGAGGGTGCATGGGGCTCTCGTGAGTCTCAGTAATGGCCAAAATATCTGAGGACCCCACTGCATCCTGAAAAAGACCAGGTAATGACCATAAAAAGCCATTACCATTCCAGCAGTTGACAAGAAGAGAAGGAGGTCTCCTCTTGTCAGATTGTTGTCGGGACCGTCATGCCAGTTTGGAGTTTGTCCTCTCTATCCAACTAGTAGGAGGAGAATCACAAACCACCGCTCTAAGATTCCTAATAACAGCCCATTTCCCAGTACGCCTAGCATTTGCCACAATTCCTCGAGCTTGTTTGAGTTCTGTAACTTGTGCCTTAGTAAGATCTTCGTTCGGATAAATTTTAGAGGGGAGAGAAAATAACTTTCTCTTCACTCTAAGGGCACGAAGCCTATCTGGAAAAGAGAAGAATCTAATAACAATGATGTCCCCCATACCAAACTAGCATCTATCCAAGGTAATGTCTGTGATACCAAGTTGAATAGAAATAAAGGAATGTCCAGCCGCAATAGGGTTAGAAGTGGGTGTAAGACCACGAACATGCTAGTTGAGCTCACGTGCCTGCCGCACCCTCTCGTCATCAATCTTACCTTGAACAATCTTGTAAATACTCAATCTCGGGGTAGTAGTATCAGTATTGGTGCAAAGTGAAGCCCATGATTTCAAGAAGTGTTGATTTGTCAAATGGGAGTTAGTCTATTTGGGGTTTGTTGTATCAGCTGAAGGTCTCAAAATGGACCCAGAGAAAGTGAAGGTCATTTTGGAATGGCCTACTCCAAAGTCTGCCACTGAGGTGAGGTCATTCCATAGTCTGGCTAGTTTTTACAAGAAGTTCATTAGGAATTTTAGTAGTATATGTGCATCCCTAACTTAAACAATGAGGGGGGATAGAAAAGAGTTCAAGTGGACTACAAGAGCTGCAAGGAGTTTTGAATTGCTGAAGAAGAAGGTGACAAAGCAACCTATGTTGGCACTTCGTGATTTCAAAAAAGTGTTCCAAGTGGATTGCGATGCTAGTGGCAGTGCTATTGGGGTTGTGTTGAGCCAAGAAGGTAAGCCTGTTGCCTATTTTAGTGAAAAATTGAATGATGCAAAGAAGAAGTATTCTATTTATGATCAAGAGTTCTATGCAATAGTTCAGGCCGTAAAGAAATAGAGGCATTATTTGTTGCCAAAAGAATGTCTTGTATATTGATCATCAAGCATTGCAGTACCTAAATAGCCAAGGTAAATTGAATCAAAGACATTTGAAATGGGTAGAGTTTATGCACAGCTATACATTTGTATTGAAACATAGAAGCAGAAGGTCTAATAGGGTTGCAGATGCATTAAGTAGGAGGCAATTGTTGTTGATAGAAATGCAGGTTGAAGTGGTTGGGTTTGATGAGCTCAAGAATTTGTATCCTGAGAATCTTGACTTTGTAGAGGCTTGGAAGGCTTGTAAAGAACCTGTTACTCTAGACAGGACCAGGTGGCTAGATTACATGATGCAGGATGGTATGTTGTTTAAAGGAAGTCAATTGTGTTTTCCAAGGAGTTCCATGAGGGAGAACTTGATCAAGGAGAAACACAGTAGAGGGATGACATGACAGTTTGGTCGAGATAAGACCATTTCCATTATTAGTGAACATTATTTTTGGCCTTAACTATCGCAAGATGTGAAGAAGTTTGTGCAGAGTTGCTGAGTATGTCAAACAACCAAAGGAGTTAGTCAAAATACTAGACTTTATCAGCCATTGCCTGTTCCATCGAAGCCTTGGGAGGACATAAGTATGGATTTTTTTTCTTGGATTGCCGAGGACACAAAGGGGTAATGACTTCGTATTTGTGGTGGTTGATAGGTTCATTAAGATGGCACATTTAATTCCATGCCACAAGACTCATGATGCAGTGCATGTTGTAGATTTGTTTTTCAGAGAAGTGCTGAGGCTACATGGTCTCCCAAAAAGTATTGTTTCTGACAGAGATACTAAATTTGTTGGGTATTTCTGGAGGACTTTGTGGAAGAAGTTGAAGACATAATTGAAGTTTAGCTTTGCACATCATCCGCAGATTGATGGACAAATAGAAGTAGTGAATAGAAGTTTGGGCAATTTGCTAAGGTGTTCAGTAGGAGATAAGCCCAAAGGATGGGATTTGATTCTACCACAAGCAAAATTTGCTTACAACAATTCTATGAATAGGAGTACTGGTAGATCTCCATTCGAAAATGTGTATGGGAGTAGTCCAAGGATTGCACTAGAGCTGAGGAAGATGGAGCAAGTAGAGAGGACAAGTGTTGATGCAGAAGACTTTGTTGAACATGTCAAGAACCTACATGAGGAGGTACGTTCACATATTACCAAGATGAACCTGTAGTATAAGGGTAGAGTAGATTAGAAGAGGAGACCTAAGGAGTTCGAAGTTCGGGATCTAGTTATGGTATACTTGAGGAAGGAACAATTTCCGGTAGTACTTACAACAAGTTGAAGATGAAGAAATATGGTCCTTGCAAAATTTTAAAGAAACATGATTTAGGAAATGTATATGAGGTGGAATTACCAGATGGGATTTACATTTCTCCTATTTTCAATATTGCAGGCTTAACAGAATATCATGATGATGGTGTAGAAGAGGAATTGATGCTGGAGCCATGTCCAATTCCTACTTCTGAGAAGGAAGAGATTGAAGAAATTCTGGATAGTTTTGTGGGCTGGAATACCAAAAATAGACAGTATGAAGAATACCTGGTGAAGTGGAAAGGACGACCAGTGGAAGATTCAACTTGGGTATCCGTAATGGAGGTTGCCCATTTGGGTTTTCCTCTACTAGCTATAAAGTGTCAGGGTCACTTTTCAATCTACCCTAAGTGTCTGATGCAGGAGCATCCAATGGTGTAAGGGCAATCCTTTATCACCCAAAAAATATGCTTAGTGTTAGTTTTTGTTTAATGTGTCTTTATATCTAGATACCCATTTGGGTCAAATAGAGATTCCAACTCTCATAGTTCCACTATTGGACTTCTGGGTTAGAGTTTTTGAGCACCTTGGGATATGTGCCAATGCAAAAAATATGTTATTTTGTAATCGAGTCATAATTATGATGAGTTAGAGGGTGTAAGTTGGAGGGATGATTATACTTGTAATTTAAAGCACTCTAGAAAAAGAATCCGGTCAAAAAGCTTTATGGTTTGAAAGTTATTGCAGTTTTAATTTGCTTGGAGACCCCCTAAGAGCGCTTCAAAGTCAGATTTGAGGCACTAAATGGCCTCATACGGGCCCGAAAAATGAGGAATGAGCGTAGTTGGTCCATAGGGCTATAGAGCGCTTGGAGAGCTTTCTGGAAATGTAAACGGTTTGTCGAGTCCCAGATCAAAAGTTATGCCTCCCAGAATTTGGACTACCATTTCTGGATTCTTCTAATTTTACACCAACTTCTGACGTATTTTCTAAAACCCTTTGTTTTGACGGTGGATGCCAAATGGCATATTCTAAAATGTATTGCTAACCCTAAACCTAATTTGGGTTACTTAAGGTCATTTCTGGCATTGTAAATGCAATTTTGGGGAAGTTTGGGAGAAGGTACTTGGAGGAGGGTTTTTTTTTCTGCAGAATTAGACAATATTGTAAGCCCTTAGGGCACGTCATTTAGTCTGTTTTCATTGTACTGAATGTAATAGCATATCATTTCTGATAATAATATTCCCCTTTTTCTTTAGTGTTCATTTTGTCTTGGGATGTGCCCTCGTCATGTTCTCTGTTTTTGATTGATAGGCGAAGGGTTTTTAAATTTTGGTGATACTTATTATTCATAGGTCCCTTCTCAAAGGCATTTGGTCCCATTAAATTTGAATGGTTGAGGAGGTGTTGGAAGAGCTTTAAAATTCTCTCCTCGATCTCCCATTTTGCTTGGCTTGGTGTTGTTAAATATTTTTGCTTCATATGAAATTCTGAATACTATGATTTATAAATCGCAGATATATATCATATATGCACTAACATATTTTAGAGCAATTTTGTATTTGGCCATGTATGAAATTTTCATCTGACAGGTGTGATTGTAAGTTAGTCTGACTTGGAGATATCTATGCAGTCAACTATATTTCATCATCGTATTCAGCCTCATACTTTATTCTGGGTCCCGTATGCTTGCTGGCATCAGTTACCTTCATTGGTTACTTATTGCCAAATCATAGAGGAAGATTAATGAAATGTCATCGTATGTGTTTCAAGAAAGATGCAATCCAATCAAATAAGAACGTATGTTGTTTCTATTCTCTATTGTGCAAGGATGTTTTCTTTCACCTCTTGCATCAAATTTATGCTCGTTTTCGATGAAGATTGTGGGACAGTTCTATCTATCCTTCTGTAATAATCCTGACTTAGTATGATCAATAAGTTAAACCTTGGCTAGAGGTATTTTGTCAAATAGTTGGCATGTAACCTTGGCATTAAACTCTGATGCTGCTTTGAATAGTCTGACTTATATATATATATATATATATATATATATATATATATATATATATATATATATATATATGACTATGGAATTTGTAAACAATGTGACAACCCCAGAAAATAACAGTATTGTATTTATATTACTCTTCAATTACAGCAGATCCCAAGCAATGTTTTGCCTATCATGGATTATAGAGAAATAATTTCTGAATGAGTTCACACATATTTATTATGTTTAAAACTCTAACACATGGTATTACAAACACATTCAAGGAAATAATGGAACATGTATACTGCTGCTGCTAGTAGACTAAACTGCTCATCTATGACATACTCTTCAATGGTCTCCGTTCTGAAACTGCTCACGCCCAGTCACCCTACCCGTAATGGCTACTGAGATCTGTCTTGGCATGATGGCCTTGACCCATGGTCTCTCTGCTCTTCTACGTCACCTTACTTATATCAGATAAGTATCAATCTTGGCCTATAAATGAATGAGCCATGTGCAGGTCCTCTGTCAATCCTTTGGGGCAGTGTTCGGAGCTCTAATTGCTGCTATATCAAACTGTTGGAGTTAGTCTGGCTTCTCACCCGTCCTCTAGAGAGACCTGTATTCCACTTCCCAATCCACGTTCCCCGATGACTGTCGCAGCAATATGAATATCTTCTTACTGTAATCTGAGCCTTCACTTTGCTATACTGCAGAATGTATGTGCAAGGAGGGAATGTAGAGTCACGTCTGCTACCTTGTATTCTTCCTTTTGCTCACTCACGTGATTCCTAATCCTATGATTCCACTTGCTAAAGACAACCACTCAACCAATATGATTCACGGCTAGCATAAGAAATCTGGTTCGGAAGCCATTGTACTATACTGTCCACTGCTTTCTGAATCTGATGTAGATCTCACAAGGAATACTGGGGCTACGTCCAGCTTCCTAAACTTCTTAAGGGATTTCGTCCTCAAGAAGGCACAATCACATTTAAGCAACCATTTAGGATTTGTGTAATAACATATATTCGTGGTGTCAATCCCAATGTAGCTCCACGCTTTTATAACCTCGATATGAGGGAAGACACAAACAACTAGGCAATGTGGGACTAAAAGCCAATTTCGTCTTTTAGTCACTTAAGTTACTTTATAAATTTTTGATAACATTAAATTATTTAAATAGATCACTTAAGTCACTTGAACTTTAATATCTCTTGAAATACTTGTCTGATTGCCATGCCGTTTGAAATAGGAATCTCTCCTTATAATTCCCCATGTGACCAAATACACTTTCTAAAAATAGAAAGGGTTCATCTTTATTACTCCCGACTTACTATACATAGTAAGTATGGCAAATGGAGTCCAAATGATATCGAACGAAGGCCAAAACCATAAATCATTGAATGCTGGAGATGAATCAATCCTCAGAAGACCCTCTAACCATCCTCATTAGCCTATGAGGATCCAATATTCGACTAATCCCTGAAATTCTGATGCTGGCAACAAATGAGGACTTTATTCTGGGTCCTGTACGTTTGGAGCAATCACAAAACGTTTTGGGACATAAGTAAAGCTTCTGCACATCAGTTGTAGCTGATAACAATACTGGCCCAGATTGGACATTTATTTCAGTTGCATGGTGAACTGAACCAGGTCTGCAAATTAAGTCTCTTTCTGATTTTTTTTTGTATTGAAGCATTATTCTGAAAATAAATCTGATGTAATCTTAGGAGTTTGGAAATGGTTGAAATATTTAGTTGTTCCATTGTTATGAGAAAATGTTAATGAAAACAACTTGCAAGACAACACTCTTTGTCAAACTGAGTTATTTACAGTGCATATTTAAAGTGAAATAACTACCTAAGACATTGCAAGCAAATTGTTTGACAAAATCCCTATAAGTTTAAGGGACAAACGAAAATTCCATATGGGATATGTTGTTATGAATATAACAAGGGGTTTTATCAGTAAATAAGTGCAGTAATTCAGTAGCAAACAGGTGAAGGGCATTACAGTGAAATTCAGTTTAGTACAATGGAATATCTGAAGTGCAATGAGTTCTCACGAATTTAATATCACCTTTAATTGTGAACAATTAAGAAACTTGCAGAAAGAGGAAGCTATAGGGAATGAATTTTACATCATTGGTTTGCAACTGGAACCTATAAAAGTTAGGCACTATCTTCTTTCTAAATCAGAGGAATTGGATTTGTGTCTACAAAAAATGTGCCAGTCTGATTTGAGGTTGTTGAACTGGGCCTTGCAACCCTCAATGATTGCCTGTGTCCAACATATGTTGGTGGAGCATCCGTGTAAAGATGTGATACTAACAGTTGCTTCATGTCTTTAGACAAATTATTAAACTAACAATTCTTGTTGCACCTTATGCTGATAGCGTGTTGAAGAAGGTTCTAAAACTGATAATGGATAGCTTGCATGGATTACAGGATGTCAAAAGCCTTACTTTTGGTAAGATGGTTAAGCCTTGGAACTTATGGCAAAATCCAACTTTTTAATTATCATGTTGGATCTTTGGTGAGAGTCTGATTCTAAAAAAGTTCGTGTTACTTAAGGAAATTCAGGAAGCATCATGTAGACAATGTGAGAGCATCATGTAGACAATGTGAGAGCATGCATCAAAACTACCATGTCCTTAATCTTAGATGAGGATGATGACACGTGCAAACAATTATAATCAGATCTGCTGGCAATTTGGAGAGGGGAATATAAAATCTCACTTAGAGCTTATGAGCTCATGAAGGAATTGATTGGCATGAGATTGAGAGGTTGAAGGATTGGATGATCAACAGTGAGTTGATATCAATGGGCATACAGGTTTTTGGATATCCGAAAATGAGCAAGAACCAAATGAGGAAGGAGAGCTCTATTTCACTTGCCTTCATACTTAGTCACTTGATCATATTTGTGAGGACAACAAGGAAGAAGAGTTGGCCATGAAATTCAGATCAACATTGAGGAAGTTAAAGAGTGTAATGTTTCTGCTCTAACATAATGATACCCAAGCTTGCAAAGAGATGAAATCTGTATTACGATACTAGATAATCGTCTATTATTAGTTAATGGTAATCTATTGTAAATATCTAGTTAGCTTTAGTTAGCTATAGCTTTTTAAGCTTTCTTTTAGCTAATATAATGTTTCTATTCTTTACGATTGTTTCCTAAGGAAACATTGTTTTATTCTTTTGTATATATAGACCTCTCGGTCTTTGTTAATATCGAGCAAGTATTTTACCAATTACTTCGTAATATGGTATCAAGGCAAGGGTTTTTAAATTTTTTCGAAAATAATAATTTCCTTTCCAAAATTATTAGAAGCTATTTTCGAAATTATTTGTTTGGAATATTTGCTTCGAACTAGGGTTTTTCTGGTTTTGTTTTCGAAGAACAAATCACACCTATACTAAACAAAGGCTGCCGTTTTTCCATGGTCGTGATCTGAAGCAAACACTTGCATTTTTAAGACGTTTTTTACAGCCACGTTTTTCTTAAAAAATGTGCCTAAACACCACTTTCTGGTGTCGATTTCTTCATAATCTGTGACGTTTTGGCAGGAAACTGATCTTTGTAGAAGAAATCGGCTATTTTTCAGATTTCTATTTGAAATCATCTTTTTTCTGCAATTTTATGCCTCCATTGTTGCCACCTAGGTTTTCCTTGGTTTTCCTTCGAAACCCTAAATTTTGAGATTAGAATTTTTTTCTAATCTCAAATTCTCGGTGGGTTTTTCGAGAACTCAATTGGGTTGTCGTCCGTTTTTTCTGGGTGCCTCAATTTTCGTGCCTTAATTTTTGAGCCAATGGATCCAAAAATTGACAACATTCTTTCTGGGTTTTTCAAGCTCTCTTCTGCGTTACTCTCCAAATTTTCTGGGTCTTCTATTTTTTTGCCTCGAAGAACGTGCCTTCACAAATTTTCACATTTTCATTGAAAAATATGCCAAGGCATCTCTGACAAACATTCTACTTGAGCACAACTCCAAATTCAATGGTCGAAATTATGGCACTTGGAAGCAACGAATCATCACAATTTTTGAATATCGGAACACCAATCAACTTGTTCTAGGTGTTACAAAGTGTCTGATTGCTCTTGGTTCTGATCAGGATACATGGGACCTAAATAATCGGTAGGCAGTGATGCTTCTCAAGTTATCCGTGGTTGATGATCAGTTCTCTCAGATTCCATCTGGCAAGACAGCTACCGAGATTTGGACACATCTCAAAGGTCTTCATGAGACTTCTGACAAAAGCAGAGCTTTCTTTTTGAAGAACACTCTGTTTTCTGTTGTCATGGATGAGTGAACCTCGCTTCAGGTACACCTGAATCTGATTTAGGAAATCCATGATCAGTTGCTTGCCATCGGTCGTAAGATGGAGGAAGAGGACATTGTGGTTATCACTCTTCGAAGTTTACCAAAGTCCTATGAGCATTTTATCGAGACTCTCAACATCATGTCTTCTGGTGTTGATTTTAAGTTCACTGATCTTTGAACACTTTTGCTTCAGCAAGATCGGTGGAAACAATAGTTCAGTAGCATTTCCAGCTCCACCTCCACATAACAAGCCTTTGCTGCTAAATCCTTTCAGAAGGATAAAGATAAGTTTCAGCAGAAGTCTTTTGCTCCAGTTTCAAATGACTCCCGAAAGAACATTCAATGCAAATACTGCCACAATTTTGGGCACATGAAGGTTGAATGTTGGAGATGCTTAGCCGCACAATCTAAGCAATGAGTTTCATAGCCAAAGGCGAACAGTGTAGAGCACACCGAGCAGACGAAATTGGCCTTTTACACCTTAATGGCTAAAAGATTTGCAAACCGTGTCAAGTTGTCTGCCTGGTACATTGATCCAGGTGGCTCTTGTCACTTCATCCACTGTAGAGACTGGTTTACTGATTACTAGACTTACACAGATTCTGTTATTTTTGGTGGCAGAGAAGAGTACACTATTGTCGACAAAGGCAACATTCAGATTAAGTATGCCGGGAGGAACCTCATTTCCCTTGATGTGTACTATGTTCCAGCGATGGAACTAAGTCTACTCTCAGTCAGTTAGTTACTGCGACAATCTCCACACTTGGATGTCACCTTCAGTTCACATCAGTGCACCATCACTGCTCGGGCAACTCAGTCTACTGTTGCAGTGGGTCTTGAGGATCATGGTCTTTTCAGACTTACTGATTCTTGTGATCCTCGAGACTTAGCTATGGCTACTGGGTGGTCTTTTGTTGGCACACTTTGGCATCTGCGATATGGGCACTTAAATGTGCATTATCTCTCACAATTTACTTGGGATGAGCTTTTTCTTGGATTGCCAGAGATTCAGACTCAACAATTTGGAGTTTGTGATGCATGCCAGGACGGGAAGCAACATCGCACACCTTTCACCAGTGGTGATTCATGGCGAGCTTCTCAGGTATTTCAGCTTGTTCATGCTGATATCTGCGGCCCTATGGCCACTCCTATTCTTGGGCCCATGTATTTTCTGTTGTTTGTTTATGATGTCAATAGAAAAATCTGGGTGTATTTCCTTAAAAAGAAATAAGATGCATTCAAAGTATTTTAGAAGTTTAAACCTTTAGTTGAAAAAGAGTCTGGGAAATCTATTATTACTCTTAGATCAGACAATGTGGGGGAATTTTGTTCTAATGTTTTCTCTAGCTTCTTGGATACTCATGGCATCAAATGCCAGTTAAGAACACCCCATACACCACGAAAGAACAGTGTAGTTGAATGTCGGAACAGAATAATCGCCGAGTTGGCTCTATCCATGTTCAAACACAAACATGTTCCAAAGAAGTTTTGGGCAGAAGCAGTTAATACTGTAGTTTATCTATTGAACCGGTCACCCACAATGGCAGTCAAAGGTAAAACTCTGGAAGAGGCCCGGTAAGGTCGCAAGCCTAGAATGAGTCATCTGAAGGTTTTTGGCTTCCTTGCTTTTGTTTGGATCCCTGATGCGTCACGCACCAATCTGGATACCAAGAGTTAGAAACTCATGCTCGTTGGATATAGTAGTCTTCACAAAGCCTACCGCCTGATCAATGTTGAGACATCTCGTCTCATCTACAATCGTGATGTAGTCTTTGACGAGCAACGAGGACCTTTCATGCTTGTTTCTCCCGTTTCCAATCTAGCAAACCAGCCTATGAAGGCTCATGATTTGGGAGTTTGGCTTCCATTAGGTCCACCTGGTGGGAGGGCTCTAGTAGCTCCTACACCTCTAGTTATATCAATGATCCCTGTATAGACACCTCCACCTTCTCCTGTAGGATCACTTCGATTTGTAGATGCTTCGGCTGAGTTTGGTCTAGATTCTTCTGATGAGGAACCTGATCACCAAGCATCTCCTGATAGTAATGTTGGTTATTCTCCTCTTCGGCCTAAGTGGTGGGCTAAGACACTTGTTGATCTTCATGATGATGAGCTCATTGATGGGAGAATTGCTTGGGAAAATAGCAAACCTACAGTGTCTGTTAACTTTGCTCTCATGGCCAACATTCACAGTGTGTTTGAACCTCAAACATATTCCGAGGCTAAAGAAATTGCAGAGTGGGAATAGGCCACGACATCTGAACACCAGAGGTTGCTGAAGAATAACACTTGGGTCCTTTCTAATCTTCCACCAGGGAAGAAACCCATTGGCTGCAAATCGGTTTACAAAATCAAATAAAAATTGGATGGTACTTTGGATAAGTACAGAGCTTGTTTAGTTGCGAAGGGCTTTTCTTAACGTTAGGGCATTGATTATGAGGAGACCTTTGCTCCTATAGCAAAGATGAGCACCATTAGATTAGTCCTAACCATCGCAGTAAGTTTGGCTGGAAAGTCCATCAGATGGATGTCAAGAGTGCTTTCTTGAGTGGCATGAAGAGGTCTACATGACGCAACCTCTTGGTTTCAAAGTTGTTGGTAAAGACCATTAGGTTCTTAGATTGGTAAAAGCTCTCTATGGCTTGAAGTAGGTCCCTCGGGCATGGTACATAAAAATTGATAAGTATCTCTGTGATCAAGGCTTCAAGAGGAGTTCTTTGGACTCAAATTTGTACATCAAGACTACTGATAGTGACATCATTGTTCTGGTTATTTATGTGGATGATTTCATCATCACTGGCAGTTTAACATCTTTGATCCAGGGAATTAAACAAAATTTATGCGTCTTTTGATATGATCGACCTTAGGCTCATGCGTTATTGCCTAGGTGTTGAATTTTGGCAACAGTCTTCAGGTATATTCATTTCTCAGTTCAAATATGCCAGGGCTCTATTAGACAAATTCTATATGCAGGATTGCAAGCCTGCATCTACACCCATGGAGAAAGGTCTCAAGTTTTCCGCAATGTTTGATTCTCCTTCCGTTGATGATACTACATACAGGCAACTAGTAGGCAACCTCATCTACCTCTCTACTACTAGGCTTGATATCAGCTTCGTAGTCAGCTATATCTCACGCTTTATGACAACTCCTAAGGCTGATCATTGGATGGCAGCAACATGTATGTTCCATTGTGTGAAGAGCACTTTAGATTATGGACTTCTGTACTCTTGAAGTTCTAATCCTAAACTCAGTGGGTTCACAGATTTAGATTGGGCAGGCTCTGTTGATGATAAAAAGTCAACTTCTAGATGTGTTCAGTTTCAGATTTGGTGCAGTCACATGGACTTGTAAGAAGCAACAGGCAGTTTCTCTCTCCTCTACAGAGACCGAATACAAAGGGACTGTTAAGGCAAGATGTGAAGTTGTTTGGCCTCGTCGGATGCTTGGGGATATGTAGATGTAACCAGTAGGACTGACTACTCTGTTTGTTGATAACGAAGGCATTATCAAGTTAGCACGAAATCTTGTCTTCCATGAACGAACCAAGCATGTGGATGTTCACTGTCATTACATTTGACAGCTGGTTGAAGACGAGACAATAGATTTGAAGTATTTTCCTACCATAGATTAGATTGCAGACATTATTTTACCAATTACTTTGTAATAATTAGCTACGAGTAATGGTGAAGAATATACAAACATCTTATTTGGCAACTTGGAATTGGTTATTGAGAAGCCTTTCTATGGAGATGTTAATTTACAAGATATTTTCAAGATAGAAAATGAACCTTTCCATAAAAGTGAACTATTTGAAAATGATGACATAATAGCAAATGAGGCCATACATTTAGAGGAGGAAACTACTAATAAATCTGCAAATAATGCAATAGATGATGAAGTTTCTTACAACCAAGGTACTGTTTAAAATTGTAAACATGAGCTAGACTACGAGGATGACACTAAGGGGCTGATTTGAATGATCAACCAGAAATTTTATGTCTAGATGAAAAATCTGGGGCATATAAGCGTAAAGTCTTCGATTATATGGTTGTTGCAGCTTTGGTGTATTTTGATAATACCCACAAAAGCCTCGAAGAAACATTGTGGGAAGTGCAAAGTGAGGAAAGGAAAAAAGAGATAGTGAGTGGTTTTAATAGTGCATACCTTCACACACTTATAGGGGCCTCGGTAAAGATGAAATCTGTTTACTTGTAGTTGCTCAAAGACAGAGATATGGCCGTCATATGCAGATTATAAAGAGGAGGAGGTGGATGAGCTTTGTCTTCAATTGAGTATGACATATTACTCATTACTCCAGGCTGAAAATCAGATTTCTGTGGCAGCCACTAATAGGGAAGATGGTCTTAATTCTAAAATCAAGATCATACAAATTTTAGAAGGGATCCATACCCTTAGTGAAAATGAAAGTGAACAAATTATTTTCACCTTTCGCTATCCAAATGAGACACATTATGCTGAAAAGAATTAAAAGGACCAACAAGAAATTAAACTTGTGAGTTTTGATCAACCATGAACCTATGATGCTCCATTGTGTAGCCATGAAATAGCTGATATAACAGGTTCCATGGGCAGATTTTAAGGTAATTTTAGCCACGAGACTAAGATGATCACAAGTCTTCCAAGGGTAGAAGATGTGTTTGAGAAGGATGAAATTATGACAATAGAAAACCACGAGAATTCTGATTTTTACAATGATAGTTATATGCCTTCACAATATCATGAAGTAACACTTTTCCCACAAGAGGATAAGGATAAACCTAGTGGTACTAGCTCTGAAATTTCATGTAATGGTGATCATTTCCTTGGTGGAGGTTGTGAATTGATTGATGAAACTTATAGTGAATAAGAAATTCAAGAATTGTCCTTAATATGTAATGAGGGTTTCTTCATTTCATCTAGAGATTTGTCACTGAGTTTCTTTGATCCAGTAGTTGTTGATTTACTGGTTGGTGATTTATCTTTATGCCTTCTTTAGTTATCAGTGGCTGCCATACTTGTTCTAACATTATATTTTCAGATTTGGATTGGCCTGCAAACGTTAGTGAGTTGTAGGTAGATTCGTGGATACATCTGATCTTGGGGCACATACCTTACGAGATTATCCTTCTAGTACAACGACACAATGATAACATTGCTATCATTTATATTGCCGACTCGGATCATGATAGCGACATTTGGGGGTCTGATGAGTTGATTTTAGTGCATTTTGGAGTTGTCTTTGGCAACCTTATGGTGATCTACTTGTTCAGATGGCTGATCTACGAAGATGGTAGATTAATGAACAATTTTTCCTACTTCCAGGATCGTGTTGATAAGTAATTTGGGATCTAGGTGTTGACAGGATAGGAGCTTTTCTTTTCAGGGATCATACTGATTGAGTTCACAGATTGGGGCGCAAAGTTTTTGCCTTCAGAGCAATGTAGTATAATATCCCCCCTAATAATAAAATTTAATTATAATATAAATCTATAGACAGTTGGAAATCAGAAGAAATAATATTTATGACAAATTGATTGATTAAGAGACTATGATAATTATAGGATAATTATGTATTGATAATACCTGATATTATTTAAATAAATTTGTGTGTATATATATATATATATATATATATATATATAACACATTATATATTTAAGATCAATATTTAAAGAATTATATAAACCTTAACATTTATAATATATATTCATATTAAATACACTAAAAACAAATTGAATTATAATACAAACTTGATTAATTAGTCACTAAAGGTTGTGACCGCTGAATCTGTAGAATCAATAATATATAAGAAAGGGAGAAAATATATTGATTGGGAGGAGAAAAGGAAAAACAAATATCAGAACACAAATAGGGAGAGGACAATACAGGCAGGAAATGAATATGAGCAGAAGAAGAGGAGATAGAGCGAAAACTCAGAGAAGAGAATAGAAAGATAAATGAAGATGCTCACATATATGTTCAGGACAATACATTCAGCAAACAATATAAGGGAGGAAGATCTTCAGAATATATATATGAAAGAAAAAAGGTCATTATACTGCAACAGAAATGATTATTTCAGAACTATAGAAATATTCATATAATTTGGGGAAGATACGAATGGATCCACAAGGGGAAGGAAATAAACAAACTATTCCTTTCATTACTTCAACAGAAAAAGACAACTCATCTCCTACCAACGTTGATTTAGAGACCTGATGAAGAGACTTCGGTATCGACCATTAGAGGATTGAGGTTATGAGAGACCGAGACAAATGGAATGTGTAATGACGATAATGGAGACAAACATTGAATGATATTCTAATATTCAAAATGCCTATTTCAGTCGGCCATATTAAAGTGGCAAATAGGTTCATGAACCAAGTGAAAGAATCGGCTTGGTCGATTATGCAGGCGGAGGAATTCACGAGTATACATGGATCACAATCATTTAATAGAAATTCAATTCATTACAATCACATCAGATATTTTCCCTAAAAAGGCAGCTAATAGAAAGACAAGGAGAGAACACGTTCTGAGTTTGATATAATCTTTGATAGTCTGGAAATTCAGCATTGGCATTATATCGCACGATCTATGTCTAATATTACTTTAGAGTCGGGAGTATTGAAAAACATATGAACATATTTGTACTATCAATTCACTTCAGGAAAAGCATCTACGATGGTGAATAGATATCTAACTCAGAAAAATGGGTACCAGCATTGATCACAAATTATAGAGAGATTACAATACGAATAAGATCTCACCATTCATCCAAGGAAATCACAGTTTCTAAGTAAGGACTTAGTATATATACATGATTCACACTACACATCACATATATAGCAGTTAACGGATAAGGGATCACTACACTTGGCACTCATATTGGAAACGATTGGTAGACCAAATTGATTCTCTACATATGTTATTGATTGGGGAAGGAAGAAGTAATATTGTGCACATCCTTTCATTATTTAATTCATATACAGGAAATTGGAAGAACAAGTGTGAAGAAATAAATAAATTATTCCAATCTGAAGTAATTCAAAAGAAAGGGACATTGCAGTGAACTATATCTAGATGGGTAGTTGTAGTGAACTACCGGTGGATTAATATTACCTCTGTGATGTCCCCATTTGTTGGATGTCCCCATTTGTTGCCAGCATCAAAATTTCAGGGATTAGCCTAATATTGGATCCTCCTAGGCTAATGAGGATGGTTAGAGGGTCTTTTGAGGATTGATTCATCTCCAACATTCAGGGATTTATGGATTTGGCCTTCGTTCCATATCATTTGGACTCCATTTGCCATACTTACTATGTATAGTAAGTTAGGAGTAATAGAGATGGACGCTTTCTATTTTTACAAAGTGTATTTGATCAGATGGGGAATTATGAGGAGAGACTCCTATTTTAGACAACATGGCGATCAAACAAGTATTTCAAGAGATATTCAAGTGACTTAATTGATTTATTTAAATATTTTAATGTTATTATAAAGTAATAAAGTAACTTAAGTGACTAAAAGACGAAATTGGCTTTTTATCCCACATTGCCTAGTTGTTCGTGTCTTCCCTCATATCGAGGTTCTAAAAGCGTGGAGCTACATTGCGATTGACACCATGAGATATGTTATTATCCAAAATATAAAAAGTTGCTTAAATGTGACTGGATTACTCTCGAGGACCAAACCCTTTGGGATAATTGGAGAAGTTGGATGTAACCCCAGCCTCTCATTGGAGTCTTTATTTCAGAAGTGGAGTGTAGTACGAGAAATCACATTACGTGGAATTCGCTCCTAGAAGTAAGTTATCAGCAAATAGGAGTAGTTGTGCATTCTGAAACTAATGGACATTAGCATAAATTGATTCTCAGTATAGGGTAGACATGAATGATATAGCAGCAAGGAAATCATAAGGGTGTTAGTATCAACGTGATTGACTCTCAGCAGCATGGAACTCGATAGAATATTATCCATCATTGTTGCAACTTGAAGGAGATTGTAGCATTAAGCATTTGGGAGGAATGACATTTGATTTATGAGAATGGATACCCCATTCAACAGTTAGTGCATTATAAGCTGGGTGTATTAAGTTAATAGTAGGGTGCAACATTGTTGAAGAAGGCTACAGTAGCTTACGGGGGTTCATAGTTATCATAAGGGGTGCCAACAACTACCTTCAACAACCCGATAACACATAGTAGACAAGACTTCCTTGTATGTGCGTTATTGGCCACGACATCAAGCATTCAGTCCGGTCACAACAATACCAATATTGACTGCCGTAAGTGACAGGGAGGAGATCGCAGACTAAACACCTTCATTACCAGGGTCGGCTCCAACAGTCAACATAGGGGTAGGAGTGGTATTGGTGTGGAGTGTACCTGAAGTCATACTCACACAAGGGCAGACCCTATTGGAGGCGTATTGGCAGCCACACCTCCTCGATTATCATCCAGGTTCCAGTTTGTTAGTTCTGTATGCATTAAGTAAACGTCCATTCTTTGATTTGTGTTGACGTTCAGTATATAACGCTAACATCCTTCATATGTATGAAATTCGGGTAGTCTATTACCCATTGTTTGCTTTTGAAACACATTACGAATGCTGAATCCTCTAACATACATGTTGTTACATTGTTAATTCTCTATATCATGGTGGGATTGCATTAGCTGGGTAAATCAGTTGGTTATCAATTTAAATATATTTTGAAATAGAATAGTAGTTGCCCTTGCTGTACGTGTTAAGTTCCTTATAGTGGTATCAAAACTTTCATTCCAGGCTGCACACAAACTGTTTGATGAAATTTCGCTAGTCCAAGTTTGAATTCTTTGATCAAATCAAGAAGGGATCCTTACAGCCTCAAAGACAGAGAACTAAACATACTAAGGGAATATTCAATTACAGGCCTAGAGACAACTAGAGTTAAATTATCTTTATATTTAATATTTATGTGATGGAAGAAATAAATAAATGATATAAGAACTTTATAGTTCTTATAGAGACCAAGTTAATCTTGGTAGAGGGCATCTATTATAGATGTCGAGTTCGTCTTAAGAGAACTCAAAGATTACAGGGCATTTTTGATGGAATGTCTGGATTCCAAATTGAAACCCAGAGAGAGATTTGTAGAGAATCTCTTAGAGACAATATATATTGTACTGGTTAAACATATGCATATGCTAGAGACAAGAGGCTTGGTAGAGGTGGGATCTTTACGAAGTGATTAATCAAAGATCCCAAAAGAGGCCTTAGGAAGATGCTCTTTATATGATGATTGCCTAATTAGGAAGGAATTCTCACTAGAGAGTTAGGTGATTTGAGAAGAGTTTCTTCCGAAGGATTAGGAAGGGTTAGATGGGGTAGTCTTTATACTATTAGTTCAATATTTCTAACATAATTTTATACATTTTCTATTGTACTAATGATTTGTTGCAGATTCCAACATTCAATCCAGGACCCACACGAGGGGACATCGCACGTAGAAGATAAAAGCCACCATGTTTTTCAGAGTGACTTGGGATCCAATGATGTTATTGGTTTATTAGTTGCATCCTAACATTTGGCTTCACAATGTGGCATGTCTTGATTTCAGAGATTCTAGAATGAGTATTAGAGAAGCTTGCAAATTGGTATGGGGTCTTGGTATTGGAGTACAAATTTATGATTGCTGGAGGACTCTCCAAGAGGGAGGACTATAATGTTTGCTTCTTTTTGCACTTTAGAGATTTGAGAGGCAAACTACATAAACTACTACAAATGACGTTTTGGAGTTAATGCAAAATGTAAATGTTATTTTAATTATTTAAAAGAAGGTTTAAAGGTGAGAAATTGGGAAAAAATATCCAACCGAGACATTTCAGGAACACATAACAGATTTCCATTAACATGTTGCAATTGATGAAGGCTTAATTGAGATATGGTGATTTCTTTGGTAATTATGTCACAACCATCTCATGCAAGATCTTTGTCGTTAATACCATTGAAAGAATAAATGTCATGGAAAACTTGTAATGGTAATTGTATATTTAATAACAAAATGAAGTTTATATAATATAATATATAGGCAATTACATTATGATGTCTCTAAACGAAACAAACCTAAAGTGAAGTCTATAATAGAAACTACCCAAACAATCTAAGATGGCCATTAAAGAAACATTACTAATTTTTAACACACTCCCATAATGGTTATCATTCTAACAACTCTACAAAAGACAATTTGCAGGTCTTTTGGTCACAAATGCATAGAAGGCTGCCCCCTTGTGGTCTCGAATGCATAGAGAAGATTGCCCCCCTTCTTTCAGGACACTTTGCAAAATGAGCCTGATGGTAAGACCCTCCACGATTCTACAAAACTTATGAAATAACCAAGATAACCAAAAACCTCGCAATGTGATTGTAAGTAAACAAAAAATTGTCCCTCCAGACACTAAGAACAACTATTGAAACTGAAACCACGATTTTGAGGAAAAATCGCCAAACTCTTTTGTAAATGAGCAATATGACCCAAAATGGATTGCAAGAAACCACAATTTTTGTGGTGAAAGTTGCCAAACACTTGATTTGCTTTTGAGTAAAAAGTAATAAAACCAACAATCAATTTTTAAGGAGAATATCGAAAAAACCAAACGTGATTTTTGAGGAGAAAAATTGATCAAAACTAGTCCCATATACAGTTCTTAGGAAAAAAAACTGTAAAAACCTAGACATTGAAACATCAATCATGATTTTTTGTGGAGAAAGCTAGGAAAACCTCTTGCGGCGAAATAGCCTCAATGAGTAGCTTACACAAAATCCGAGGCAGATCAACATAGAAAACCTTTTTTTGAAGACAAATGGTAAAATCTTTGTACAACATGATTTTTTTGAAAAACATTGTACAAAATCCACAATTTTATTTTTGAAGAATAAATTACAACATAATTAAATGTTTTTTAAGGATTTTTTTTTAGTAAAAGCCATCGAGAATTATTTTAAGGAAAAGAATTATAAGACACATTTGGAACTATTTTTTAGGAGAAAAAATTATGACCACTGATTTTTGTATGGAGCAAAATCAGAAAACCCAATACTAATTTGTTATGGACAAAAAATTAGAAAACCCATTTACAGAGAGCAGATATGAAAACCTTGACCTGCTTAAAAAGAAAAATAACCATGCAATTCATATAAAACCTGATTGACTTCCTTTGATACCATGTAATGCTAATTGTATCTAAACTGAGTTTACAATACATATGAAATCAAAGTGCGATATCTAAATGAAACAAACGTAATCTGAAGTCTAAAATAGAAATTAAGATTACCATCAAAGAAACATTACAATATTTTAACAAACCTTTTATAGGAATAGGGTCAAAGTCAAACACAACCATTAGATGACATTGCAAAAGTGAACCGCGGGGAAGTGTCCCCTCCTCCCCACCTAGTGTGTTTGGGATGTGGAGACTTGGGGAAAACTGTCCCCTTTGCAATACCACCTCCACTAGGTTGTTGGGACATCTAGTTGACTCCCTCGAGTTCTCTAATCATCTTGGGGATCACTGGAAGTACCCTAGGGTCCCTAGTTAGCAACTCCAAGGAAAACAAAAAAAGGTGATAAAATTGTGAAAATTAACATGAAGGTTTGTGTGATTTTAGAGACCTTATTTATGCTTTGCAACTCGACCCTCACAAGGGCCATTGCCCTTTAACACCAAACCTCCACTTATTATTATTGTTTAAATTGAGAGCTTAATATAATAGCAAAAGGGTTAAGGGCAGTTAGACAAAGATATTCATACAAAATACTTGAGCAAGAGAAAGAGGCTGTAGGTTTGGGATTGCATCTGCTTCATAGGAAAAATATGATTAACATAGAAGCCACTTAGATATCACTTTTAAAAACTTATTAGTATTTCCTAAACTACTTTCCAAGTCCATATCATGTTAGAAATGAGGATGTTAGGTTACTAATGGTTACAAGTATAAAATAAATAGACTTGAATTTAAAGATAAACACATTACGCATTTTATGGATGGGGAAGGTTCTTTTTGGTACTAAACCTTATCAAGCATATTTCTATTATAAAACACTTACACAAAGATCTATTTAAAATATGGACTGAACTTGGGAAAATTTGTCCTTATGGCCACATCGCCAATGATATCTCTTGTGCATAGTGATTCAATTCACCATTTATTTTCCAAATTCCATACTTTTCATTGAGGACAAACCTCTTTACATCTAGAAATGCTTGTGAAATATCTTTAGGGGCATTAGACACACCTACCGAAAACTACTATTTATAAATAATTAACGATATAAATAGTTGTGTCTTTGTTAAGCACATTTTATGCAAAAGGTTAATAAGCTTATATTAGAACCAGTGTAACACCAGTATTGGGGTACGTTGGGACGCTGGGCCTCATTTTCGAGACGACAGGGGGACAATCAAGGGATGATGACAAGGGGAGGACGGGGCAGGGCGGGGTATTGTATAGTATACATATAGAACTTGAAATGTTAGTTATGAAATGATGTTTCAGTATAACATACCAAATTAAAATACTTGAAATAGAAAAATTGGAACATCAATTTGAACCATTGGACTTTCAACATAGTAACATATTACATACGCAATAGTAACATTCAAAAATCAAAATTCAAATAGAAATTCAAGTATCCATTGTAGCTGTAGCATGGTTGCAGAATGACGGACGTGGGGGTATTTGGGTACTCAAGTACCCAGTGCGGGGATGTCTCGGGGATGGGTACTTCGAGGTTTTGGAGGGGCATGCGAGTCCCCCTGTTTCATTTATTAGAACAATACATAAATATAAGGGTATGCTCCTTACTTGCATTATGTTCCCACATAAACATTCCCACGTAAACATTTAATAATGTAGGCACAAAGATGAAGGAAAAAGAGTTAAGATTTCTTATGTAACCAATTAAGTTTTATAAATATTTCAATTGCATATGATGTTTATACTATTTCTGATTTTCTAAGGCTTGAATGGGCCCCCATGAAAAGAGATTTCTCAAAAGAAAAATTCAAAAAAAGCTAATGGGTCCCCATGAAAAGAGATTTCTCAAAAGAAAAATTCAAAAAAGGCTAATTGGCAAATTGCATTCCAATAAATTTGAAGTTTCTAGAGTAAAGAACGGAAGGGGAAATATCCATGCAAAAAATGAAGCTTAAATGAGGCAACAACAAAGAGGAATGTTGAGAAAGTTAAAATGATTTGCTTGATATGAGGAAGCATTGGACCGACATTTGAGTTGAAATACTGAGAAAATTCTTTGAGCTCATCCTGACCGATACATATGACCTCACATGCATTGTGACATAAATTGATGGAGTTCAAAGAAAGATCAAAATTCCATGGATCCTGAGATTAGATTAAAACTTGATTTTAATTACAGGCTAAATTTGAGGAAGTAAAAGATTCTTAGATCAAGAGAATTTCAAAAAAAATGTAATGTTTTTTTTAAAAATTGGTAAAAGACCTAAGCTACAGTTTTTTATCAATAACTAAAAAGTTTTTCTGTTCAAATGAGCACTAGTAGGAAAGAACGGAGTGAAGAAAACCTACAGTCTTGTTGAGGGACTTTTGTCCACTCATGAAAATTTACAAAAGTTTAGATATAGGTAATTCCTTATTTACAAAGGTTACAAGTTTGAAAGTTTTCCTTTCAAATCCAGATATTTGATTATTACATTTAGATCACTTCCCATTTGATTACATCATCTTTGTAGTTCATCACTTTGGCGGAGCTTTTTTTCAATAGAATATCCATATTTCGATTGAATTATTCATTGGGACCTGCCAATGGTCCTTGTTGGCCAAGACCATTGTTAGCTTGTTCATAACCAAAGGTCTGAATTCTATATAATGATTTTCTGTCCCATCTATAAATACTATCATCTTAATCTTAATCAGAAAACTACATATCAGTCCCTGCCTTATATAAGGCAGGGAACTTCTGTTTTCTTTTGCCTCAAATCAGTATTAATTTATTAAAAAGACAAATGCAATAATCGAAAGTTTACAAGGTTAGATTTAAAAAATAAATTATTCTATGCTATGCTATTTCTGATTTTCTGATTGGTTTGTACTTATTTTTCTGGGGTTTATAATCTATTTATGAAAATAGAAAAATAGCTTAGAAAACAATTGTAAATGCTGTACTCTGACAAGTAATTTAATCTCGCTTAGCCTGTTCTCCAACCTTCTGGAGCCCTAATTAATGTAAACTATTTTGCTGAGGATGCTGGACCAGGTATTAGGATATAGTTCACACCCGCAGTATTTGCTAGGAAATTTAATGCATGTTAGCAGAAATTCTCTGCTCTTGCAATACAGTTGAAGCCATTAAAACATTGGGTATCACAGCGCATAGACTGAGTGCATCTGAGCTCTTCATTACCCACCGACGGCTTTGTGCACTGAAATTCCAACATTTCTTTCAAGGGAGTCGGCAAGATTAGGGTTACTGACAAAAACGACCTGTAGATTTTGAAAAAGAAGCAGTAAGCAGCAGTTTGGCCATGGATGATGAGCAGCACTTCCTCTTTCGTCATTCTCTTCCTAAAACTCTAGCCACCTATTTCGGCAAGAAAACAAAGAGCATAAATTATAAGGTAGATGAAAGGTATTGAGTTTTGCTGAGGAAAGTCTGACCATTCATCTCTACTCCAAACAGACAGTTCAGATCCTGTAGCATCTGACACTACTCAAATGGTCATGAAGTAACAGAATAATTTTGGAACCACCGGAATCAACACGAGACATGTCGATTCCAGTGGGACTCACACCTGTAGCAGCCTACCGTCCAACTTAACCTGATGAATTAAGTTATATTTCTCATATAATGACTTCAAAGTATAAAAGCTACAAAGTTAAGTATTATAACTAGTAATCGTCTCCAATCAAATCTAGGAATTGGTGAAAAGAACCATTGGGAGCCAAGGTACCTCAAACTAACAGTATAGGGATATAATTTTTGAAAACAACAGACTGCAATAGACATGCTTCAGAGAGCTCTGGGCTGTCATCCAAACATTACACATGCATTTTTCAAGGCTGCTGGCTCACCTACTTTGAGAATATTTATTTTAAACATATGAACTTTGAAGTATCCAAATTCAGTGCCTTTTAAAATTTTAAATAGTTTTATGATTTTGGGAAGTTGTTTAAGTGGATGGAACCAACGACCTTATCGAAAGAGTTGTATATTTAGATTTATAATTTTGTATATTTTGATATTTATAATTTTTTATATTTAGATATTTTTTTTATTTTTTAATTTGTTTAAATATGTTATTATAAATAGTTGAAATTTGATATGATATAAGATTTTTTATAATAATTTAATGAGGAAGGTGTTATGAGAAAAATATAATAATTTATATGGAAAATAAATGAAAAAACAAAGGCACTTGATTCTTGTGTTGATATAGCAGATTTGATATGCCAAATTCACACATGCTTTAGTATTCAATTGTGCAATGAATGATTAATGATGCTTAAGATCACCTTTGATATTGTATTTGTATCAGGAACTAATTGAGGCGACTCTTACTTCAGATGAAAAGTTAAAGAATGTTGGAAAGTGAATTTTTTGAAAATGAAGTGGCATAAACACTAGACAAGCATCAACAACTTATTCTTAATGAAACAAGAAAATAATAAGAGTCTTTAGCAAACATACCAATAATTATTCTAGTCCATCTTGGTTGCAAGAACATACAAAAAATCATATTTCTAATTGTTGCAGGACAAGATGACTATTAGGACTTATATAACTATTGATAAAAAAAACCTGCTTAAGCATAATGGATGGGACTCTCTTCGTGTACCACCCCACTACCCCACCATGAGTGAGTTTCCTATTCTAAAAAGCAACATTAACTTTTTTAGATGCATAAAAAGGGAGGAGGTTGTGCATGGCAGGACCAAGTCATTACAATATAATAGTTATTTATATACCTTACTTAATAAAAGTATTACATTATTAATATATAGTAATTATAATAATATATTAACAATATATAATAACACATAATATCACAAATTTAAAACATGGAAAGTGGCATTACATTATTAATATATACTTATAGTAATAATAAAATAACAATATATAACAACAAATATAATATCACAATTCTAGGACATCTAAAGAGGATGTGCAAGTATACATTAGGATAAATACAAAAATATACTCAACTGTTCTAAGACAAGTTCTTATGCACAAATGTGTTGTAAACTTGTGTTTTATGGTATCTGGTTTTATCATCTTAAGTCTCCAATGTAGTTCCAAACTGTGTTTACACTTCACTTCCTTTGTGGCTCCCACCATTCCAAAAATGCAGGGACTCCAGCTCGGCAAGAGCTCTTGTTTCGTTTGAATTTTAAAATTCTGAGCAAAATACAATCAAGTAAAGATTTTGCCATAGAACAAAGCCTTAATTGGAGCATTTCTAAATATGCCTCTGTACATGAGTTTTATCATAAAAATTGTAAATCTTCTAAATAGCTGAATTTTATTGAAATGAATCATTCACATGATTAATTAATTACTTTTAGTACATGTCTTCTGTGAAGAAATCTGCTTCAGCTAAATCCAACCATTCATACAGTTCAAAATCCATCTAAAAAATGTACAAACATCCATGGTTTCCCAAAATCAGTCTGAAACAGTTCTCTACAATCCATTATGCACATCTATGTCTATTTCAGTAGTTATAAAGACCAACATACAGAGAAGAGACAGCCAAACCTTAATACTGAGCAAGCAAGACAAAGGCCGATATCTAAACCAAGCCATAAAGGAAAGGGTAATCCATAACATGAGTTGTCCACTCAGAGAGAGTTAAAAAATAAAAAGAGAAGAAATAGAAGAGGGAACCATAGAGGCAAGCAGGCACCGGAGCCTCCTTCAAAGCTCCAAGGGTCAAAATGAGCACAGAGAGATAGAGTGCTAGCTAGCACAAAACACCCAAACTGACAGAAGCAGCTAATTAAAGCCACACACAGGCCCAGAAAGCATGAAAGACCCACCCAACAGAATCAAGACAAAAAACAAACCAGATAGCTCCAACAAATAGAGAAGAAAAAAACACCAAACAAGTGAAGAATAGGCTCCTGAGGGCAGGGGAGGTCCAACCAAGCACAAGGCTGAGAACAAGCCCTACGACCAAAGGGCAAAAGACAAACAAACCCAGACCCACCGGGCTGGAGCAAGGACAAATAAAGAGAAGACCAAACAGAGGATAAAAATGAAAAGGGAAAGAAAGGGTTAAAAACAGAGCTTACAAAGAGAGTGCCAAAAGGGAGATGTGCAACAGACAAACTGAACTCCAGGAGATCAAAATGGAAGCGAACATATACAAACACCTCAAACACAAAAGGTCAGTCCATGATAGTAAAAGTGTTAGAGAAGCAATAGCCAAAAGACTTTAACAGATATGTTGTAATCAGTGATTGGATTACCAACGATATATAGATTAGTGGAAGGCATGATAGTAAAAGTGTTAGAGAAGCAGTAGCCAAAAGACTTTAATAGATATGTTGTAATCAGTGATTGGATTACCAACGATATATAGATTAGTGGAAGGGTGTTTCAGGATCACAAGTTAAAGAACTGGGGCCAATATTGTTGTTCATGGACAAGGTGGTTATGTCAATATACCCTCTTAGGTTTTAGCTGATGTGGACATCTCACCTTCAAAGGGAAATAATCAAGAAAATATGGAAAGAACAAATGAAATAATGGAAAAATAAAAAAATGTATATGTAAAATTATAAATGAAAAAGACTTGATTAGGAATTGAAGAGTTGGAAGGGAAATCTCTGGAAACATATTTAGGAACAGATAAGAACTGGGTGCCAAATTTTGGAGAAGGATTCAAGTGGACCGAATTTTAGAATTCTAACAAGTAGAACAGAGAACCTGGAAAGAATTGGAGAGTATATTCCTGGAAGAAGACTCTGAAGACAACGTTTCAGAATATCTTTGCTTGATGAAGGTCACATGAGCAGGCAAGAAATGAAGCACTGAATTATTTTAAATGGTCGTTGATAGATTTAGTGAAGGTAGATGAAGAAGCTTACATCTCATTTTCCAATCCATACTGGTAAGCATATTGCTGAAAGTTGCTGAGATTCATCTCCATCAAATTTCAAATACCGTGGTGACATCTGCCAATTCGTACATAAAAGTTGACTAAGCATTGGGATCAAATGGAATCTTATAAGGTTTTATAAACAGTGCTAGAAGCTAGTTAAGGAGGTTGGTGTAGTGCAAGTAGAAACTTACAACCATACGGAGGGGCTTAATGCCACATTTTGGCTCTTATCTCTTAATTAAACAAATCCAAATTATTAAGATGTTCACAGACAAATAACCATGTGTGATATGTCTTATAAAATTTTCTCCAAGGTGCCACCAAACTATGGGCTTTAGTTGGATGTAGCTATGCAAGTAGGAATTTCAAGCCAAGAAATAGTGAAGAAGAGGCATTATTTATGATATGAAAGCATTCTTTGGGAGGAGTTGCAACCAAATATAGGCATTGCAATACATATTATGGAAGAAGCATATAATTAATAAACGTGCAGAACTATAACATAGAAGAAACATGGAACATTGCAATTGAATTTCATTCCCAAAATTGAAGTATTTGATTGTTTGGCTGCCAAAGACTGGATCCTTAAACAAAACCTGAAGTCATTGGATATGAATTTCAACGAATTTGTACCCTTTTCCAACTTCATCTGATTTTATGATATTTAATGACATTATTATTTACTATACTAGTATTTTATCTTAAAATAATATTTAGTTTAATTATTTAGAAATGTCAAACTATTTTAATAATTTTGTGGATATATTTCTTATATTTGAAACTAAATAAATTTATATAAGGTAAATTTAATGTCAATTTTTTTTTCCAAATTATTACCCTTAACGAATTTCATCTGAATTTTATGATTGACGAACTCGAATTCAAATTTGAACCTTGTGACTTAGAATCAAACAACATTAAGAAGAGAGGCTCTGGGGTCCATCATACTGGTGTCTTATGTGGACAACAAGAGGAAACTCTATGTATCTTCTAGTTGGATGTAGCTATGCTAGCAGACTTTGGTAAATGCTAAATCAATTTGGAGTGATACCAGCCATGCTTCATTTCCTCAAAAGGAAATGAGATTTAAAAAATCATTAACCTTATTACAATTACTCAAGAGCTGAGTGACATACTTACTGGAAATGAGTAATAGATCCTCAATAAGCAGCAGGGTGTGTGCACAGTTGTGAAAGAACAATGGAGAAGACAAATTGTGGAAACTTATGTAACCAATAAAGGAAATTCTGTTTTGTCTGGTTAAATTTGTCCGTCATCTTAAAAGGCTTTGTATTAAGGCTAAAAATATTTTCGTTTCCTAAAGAAGGAATTTGATGAAACAGCTAGCTGTTTTTGGATATTTTGATAGTGCATCATGACATAACTTTTACCTCTAATATGTACGCACACAGTATGTATGTGTATGGGTGTATGCATATACACAGGTAGATACAAACACATACATATAAATGCATAGATTTATGTAATATGTATATGTGTACACATGCATATGTGCACATATGCAAATACATACATAATACATATGTTTGTATGTGTATATTCTTCAAGAGTTGTAATTTTATATAATGGTTTATTTATATTTATGCTAGTGCTGACCACTTTCTTGTATGTTATTATCAGATACAGCACCCGAGGTACAAGCTCAATCGATTTGATTTAGTGGTGACCCCTCACCATGATTTTTATGCGTTGACTCCTTCTGGACGAGAGCAAGTTCCACGTCTTCTTCGAAATTGGATAACTCCAAGAGAGCCCCCAGACAGACGTGTGGTATGCATCATGTAACTTGGAGCTAATTACAAACACCTGGGTTTTATTTAGCATTTTCTGAGCTTTTTTAATCACCATGCACTGTATTTATGGTTTCATGGGGTATTTAGATTTTCAAAATTTATCGTTATAGGTCCTTACAGTTGGAGCTTTACATCATGCTGATTTCACAACATTGCGAAAAGCTGCTTCAGAGTGGCATGATTATTTGGCGCCACTTCCAAAGCCATTGCTTGTTGTAAACATAGGAGGACCAACAAGTAAGGATTGACACACAACTGAAACCTGGTTAATGGAACATAAATTTCAGTGAATAGGAACAAACATTTTTGCATGTATTATCATTTAATGATGTATGCATTTTGTCATTTAGTTCAATATAAGTATTAAGGACCATACATTTGGAAAACGTAATACTTATTTCAAAAACTAGCTCCATATGCACTGTTTTTTTTATTTTAGTAATTACAAGTACATAATAAACAAACATGTGAGAATTAAAAGTTCAGGTCTGACTTTTATTAGTATTATTTAAAAAACTAGCTCCATATGCACTAGTTTTTATTTTAGTAATTACAAGTACATAAAATAAAAACTTGTGAGGATTAAAAGTTCAGGTCTGACTTTTATTATCAGAACTGCAACATTCTCTAACTAAAATTTGAGATGAGCTGTTATAGTTGATAAACACAGAATGCATCTAGTTAACATTAGAATTGCTAGAGGCTGTAACTAAAATGTGATATCAGCAGGAGTCTCACTAAAATGATCTGCATCTAGCGAGCTTCAATATATCTCAGGAAGAGGCACAATGTTATCAGAAAGACAAAGAGCAATCACACAAGATAAAAAAAAATCAACATTTTACACACTTCCAAGTGTTTCCAGGATTAAAAGTGTAACTCCTGATATTCAGGGTTGACATTTAGCATCAGAATTGCAAAATTCACTAACTAAAAACTTAGATGAGCTGATATACCTAGCAATCACAGACCATCTAGTGAGCATCAGAAACTGTGAAGGTTGTAACTAAAAAGTATGATCAGATGATATACTTTGTGAAAATGAACTGTGTATTAAGATAATTTTTTAAGAACCACACAGTTTTCCAGAGAAACAAAAACAATCAGAAGATTAACAAAATCCAAAACGTGTTTCTCTTTTTACCTTTCCTAGTGCTGATCTAACAACTAAATGTGTTCTGCGGCTGCAAATGAAATAGTGATAATATTAATCTCTTTATATGCACCTTTTATTTATTTTGAATTTTATCCAGATTATGAATGGCAACGCGTAAGAAATCTCATAATCCATTTACTCTAGTGTACCTACTAGCTACACATGTAAATGTAGAATATAGTTATTGAGTACAAGATACGTAAAATGTAATATAGAATGTGAGAGTGAGCAAATGGGTGATGCATCATTATATCTGCATCAAGGGGCATGCTTGATAGGATGTGTCCTATGAGTAGAAAGGTCTCATCTCTTTGTTGTGACTAATCTGGCTTAAGTATTCTCTAACATGCTCTCCCATGTTGGAAAAGCTTTGACTTGGAAGCACCATGAAAATATGTCAACCAATATATCTTGGATACATATTATTGTAACAGTGCAAAGGGATAGGCACAATCCATGCTGTGTCAATCTTAACAGGCTCTCTGTCAGCGAACACTCGAATTGTGTTTGCTTGAGTATTGTTGGTATGAACCCTAAGAGTTTCTTTTACAAGTTCGATTAGTAAACCATGTATACTATTTGGAATCATGAATATAACCATTAGACTCTTCTAGTCAGATGTACAATAGGAACGTGTTGAAGATAGTAGCTGCGATAGAGATCTTTATCTCTGGAAATATGAACGTTATTACCGTTATTGTCATCTTCAGCTGAAAAGGACAGTTAAAGTTTAATTTGTAATATTAAAAACGTAAATAACATGTGTCATTCACATGCATTGAGGCATGAATATTCGAAGAGTCTTATTTAATTATAGGAGTTATGAGAAACTCAAGAGACCTTCGGTTAGAATATGAAGAGTCTCTTCTATTGTTATATATTCGCATCATGCGATAAGCATTGTACACTTGAACTTTTATTATCAATAAAGATATATTTTGTTGTGTGGCTGGGTTTTTCCCTTCATTCTCGAAGGGTTTTCCCAGGATATTTCTAGTGTTCTCTTTTCAGTTTTGTCTCTTTATTTTGTCTGATTATTTTCATGGATTTCTAGGCTCTAGTTTCAACATGGTATCAGAGTCAGATTTTGATAACAACATTAAAGAAAATTTTCTTTTCTATCTTCTAATTTGTGTTTTCAGACTATTTACTGTTGAAAAGAATGATCTGTTCAATAGAGGAGTTGTTAGTTCATTGTACCATTGTTTTATGAAGCCTTGAGATTCTGGTTTTGAACTTGTTGCAGTAGCTTTGCTTGTTATTATTTTTTAGTAATATTTCTTGGTCGGTTTTCAGACCTTATGATAATGTAGATGTTGCCATCTTGATACTGTAGTGAAATCAAGCATCATCTTCCTATCTTGCATCACGTTAATGGAGTCTTCAATTTTTTTTAGGTTGCATTTATTTTTATTTGTATCATGAGTATTATATTGATCTCCGTATGAGAAGATCTTGCATGTTGTGAAATTTTGCATTTTGTGAATTTGATCTACGAGAGGTCTTGCGATCGAAACCCAATGATGGAGGCTTTAACACTTCACTCCTCAACAATGCCCATTTGTTCTCGGTCCCAGATCTCCTTATCAAGATGTCAGCCACGCAGATCGTCGCATCTTAAGCCCGCAGTTGGCAGCTGCGATTGTGCCCTTAAATCCACAGTCTTATTGCAGCTACTTGCTTCCTCATCCACTCAGGGCCAATCGCGTGACCAGAGGCCTGTTGCAGACGCCTCTACATCAAAAACCAATAACAGTGATGCTCCCGCTGCTGCTTCTTTGCAAGGTGCAAAGTCTCTTCCTTTTGCAATTTCCATAGCGGTCAGTCTCATTGTGTGCTTTCTGGTGCCAAAGTCGCTGGAAGTAAGCGCCCAGGCATGGCAATTGTTGGCGCTTTTTCTGTCCACGTTTACACGACTCGTCTTGAGTTCTCTTCCAGTAAGCGCCTAGTTTTTTTCTCGGCTTAACATTATTACTAAAACCCTAACGTTTACGGCGGCCTTTGGCATCTTCACTAACGAGCTCATATGTTTGATTGTCATTTCATTTTTCTTTGTGCGAGGGTTCGTGAAAACTAGCTTAGGTGATTAGATCACTACTTATTTCATGAAATGGCTAGGAAAGAGCACACTCGGGCTTTCTTATGATTTTAGAGGGAAGTTTTTTTTTGTGTTATCTTTATAATGACTTTAATGTTATTGTGATATTAATATTATATTCGTATAGTTATTTTGATGCTATGAGATTTAAATGGCATTATTCTAAATCTCTTTGTGTATGTGAGATTAGACCAGATAGATGTGAGTATTTATGATTATATTGCTTGAAAGAAATTATTTTTAGCATTGATAGTTGATTTTAATAATCTCTCTTGGTTGCAGAATGCAATAAGATAAGGATTATAGCTCCAGAGGGAGATGTTGAACTTTAAAGATTTTAGCTCAAGAGGGAGATGTTGAACTTTAAAGATTTTAGCTTCAGAGGGAGGCTTCATAATTAAAAGGGAGTGCTTAAAAAATCCCATTCATTCTTATTTATGATTGTGATGTTTGTGGTTCTGTAAAATTTGAGATTTAAATGGGACCAAGTGTTGCTTTTATTATGCCTATTTCTATTCTTGTGTGAATAAATGAGATTGTAAGATCAGCTATGATAACTCTTTCACTATGTGATAGTGAACATCATGTTGAGAGAGTCCATGATGTCATCACATTGAGAGGTTCTATGATGGGAGCTGGATGTCATGTTGAGAGATTCCATGACAGTTCACGTTGAGAGAGTTCGTGAATAAAGGCTTAGCTGTGAGTCTTACAAATCTTTTCATGTTGAGAGATTCCATGAATGTGATTAATTGTTACAAGTTTTCATGTTGAGAGATTCCATGAATGTGATTAATTGTTATAGGTTTTCATGTTGAGAGATTCCATGAATGTGATTAAATGTTACAAGGTTTCATGTTGAGTGATTACATGAATATTATTGATTGGTATAGTTTTTCATGAATCTAATAAGATATATGGGATAAAATTTCATCATTAACATTTTGGTTGCAGCTAAAGATCTCTCTCTGGCTAAGAGGGAGTGTTGAAGATAGTAGCTGCGATAGAGATCTTTATCTCTGGAAATATGAACGTTATTACCGTTATTGTCATCTTCAGCTGAAAAGGACACTTAAAGTTTAATTTGTAATATTAAAAATGTAAATAACATGTGTCATTCACATGCATTGAGGCATGAATATTCAAAGAGTCTTATTTAATTATAGGAGTTATGAGAAACTCAAGAGACTTTCGGTTAGAATATGAAGAGTCTCTTCTATTGTTATATATTCGCATCATGCGATAAGTATTGTACACCTGAACTTTTATTATCAATAAAGATATATTTTGTTGTGTGGCTGGGTTTTTCCCTTCATTCTTGAAGGGTTTTCCCAGGATATTTCTGGTGTTCTCTTTTTAGTTTTGTCTGATTATTTTCATGGATTTCTGGGCTCTAGTTTCAACAGAATGCTGTTGGTAGTGATGTTTAATATGTTTGTTTCAGTGCTCCTTGGGGATTTGTCACTTGCATATTTTTTCTTGGCCCCTGCAGGGGACATTTTGAGGACTCCTAGACTGCTTGGAAATGTGCCTTCTGCATCCTCTATCTGTTCAGAAAATAGAAAATGTATTTCAAACCTTTCTGAAAGGCTAGCAGACGGCAGAGGATGATAGGCCGTGTTATATGGCCCAACAAGGCATAAATCAAATTTTAAATTAAAAAATAAAAATAAAATGCATGGACTGCCCCACAATGCTATTCCAAAACCCCTTTAAACAGACTTAAACCTATTTTACTTAGCAAAACATTTAAACAACCAAAAAGCATAAATAATAATAATAATAATAAAAAACAGCTTGTGTTGAGGAGCAGCAAGAGAAGAGCAGCAGGTTAAAGAGGAGTGAACAGAAGTCGAGAATGATGATTTGGACATCAAATCCACTACACTAGAGGTATGTTTTCCATATTTCGTTTATTTTTTCAATTAATTTTGCGTTGTTTTCAAAATTTTAAACACATAGGAAGGGTATTGTAACTTTTTTGAACGCAGTGAGAGTAGTGATAGAGAGGAGGTTGAGTTTCAAATGGAAGGAAAAAGTAGGCCTAGAAGTAGAACTCATAGAGGTATGGCATCCATTGGGGTTTCTTTAGGGACTGGGAGTATACTAGGGCTAGCAAGTTCAATCCCAATTGAAAGTCTTTCTGAACTGCTCAGAATTTATGCAAAGGGGCACTTTTAATTCCAAGAAACGACTATTGCAATTCACAACATGAGTTGACAAGCATAGGAATATATATTTTTTTATGGGGGAGTAGAGAATGGCAATTACATTTGTGCCACAAAGGATATAGGGGTAGCTATACATGAGTGTTTTTTCATCTTTTGTGGATAGGTGGTAAAGGGATGAATGGTTGTGAAGCTATAATTCTAACTGAGAAGATTCATGCCACTAGGTTGCATATGGAAGGGAAGGAAATAACAAGGAACTTCATTAGTGTTTGCAGTCCAATGTAGAATTGCTAACATGATCAATCGATGTTGGGTTTCATGGGAGAAAGGGCTCCATATCTAGTTCTACTTTGACTAGGGGAAAGAAAAGACCTACAAACATTGCAGCTATGTTTACCACATGATCAGGAGATGTGCTTGATTTCTCTATTGCCAACTTTTTAATGCTTATGCCATACTATTTCATGTGGTACATTCACTATATTTTAAACAAATATTTAATGATGTGATAATTGCTGGTCCATTTGTTCCAAATGGAGAACATGAGCTATGCATCACCCTCTTTGACTCTTTGATAGAGAGTATTCCACAGTGAGTGAGTTGATGGAAGATATGAGACAAACTTGGATAACAAATGGATGTTGCATCATCATGGATGGGTGGATTGACATCAAAATTGGTCCCTTATCAATATTATTGTCATAGGCTTAAATGATCTTATTTTCTCAGAGCCATTGATTGTTTGGGTAAAAGGAAGGATGCAACCTTCCAAGTTCAAATTTTGAGAGATGCCATTGAAGATTTTGTAGCCTATAATGTTGTATATGCTGAGACTGATCGAACCGGTGTGTATAAGATTTTTTGATGATGGAGGGTGCTTATAAGCACAGTTTTTGGACACCATGTTGTGCTCATACATGGAAGAATCCCTTAAAGGAAATTGGGAAGATTGGGTGAAGGCAGTGCTATCGAAGGCTGGAGATGTGCAGATGTTGATTTTCAAACATTGCACTCTTATTTTTTTCAGGACATTTTTGAAGAAGGAATTCTTCAAGCTCATGGAGACTAGACATGCCAAATATTTTATTTTGTTAGAGAGGAAGCTTGAGATCCTTGAGGCTTTACAATTAATGGTGGTCAATGCAAAGTGGCGTATATGGAAAGAGGCAAGCACATCAAAAGGATGATGAGTGGTGGTCTAAAATGTGGTAAGGAAATTGCTGATTTTATTTTTTAATTTTAAAAATTTATTAATGTTTCTTACTTGCAATTTTTTTTAGATGTTAATTTCTTAGCTTGTTTGTACTTGTAGATATGTTTGCTTCTTCATTACACCTATTGTGTGTGAGTGATTAGATATGCTGATTTTGACTCTCTTAGCTTTGGAGAGATTCATGAGACCTTTGATAGCATTGTTGACAAATCAACCAATTTTTTGTAGGGAAACTACTTTGAAATTTTAAGAGAATCTTAGGTCCATTGTGACACGATGATGGAAGCACCCCTCTTCATATGGAATCCTATCCTCTCAATCCCAGTGCAACGAGGCTTAGGAAAGTGCCTCCATCGCATGATGAAGAGGGAATTAGTCCAAATATAACTTTATCCATTATATCCTTTCCTTGAGTGTTAAATTTTAGGATTTTTTGCAAATGTTTACATTCTTATGTATGATTCTATTTGGGCAGATTGCTAGAAGAGCAGACTTATAGATTTCAGTGTGTCTTCTAATCTGCAATCTAGCCCTCCCTTATACCTAACTCAAGGGGCATGTTCATTGACCCTAGGTTGGCTTACTTAACAACATAATTGTTTTCTCAAGATCGGTGCCCATTCCAAGAGTTACTAATGTTTAGTAACTAACTAACCACACTAGTAAATAAGAAGGCTTATAAAAGCCACTGGGAAGATGCTGATCTGTCTAGAGGGGACAATATGTTCTAGTGACCAATACTTAAGGGAACTCATGCATCCAGATCAGACTGATCTGAAAATCAGAACACTTGTCAACGTTACAAGGAATTAACACTTCCTCTTAACTTGATAAGTGATAGAGACATATCTAGCAACATCAATAGAGATGACTAAGCATAGATATACACTCTATACCTTTCTGAATTTCAAGCATGATGTATCATTATACAAATGATACCAGAAAACACATCATATTACAAATCTTGTAATATAAGTTATCACTGGAGGTTGTGATCAAATCACTAAGCATCGTTTGTAATACAAACTATCAAATCACCTAGGCTTGTAACAGAGGGTGTTTGACAAGGCTTGTGATATGAAGTATTACTTGAACTTGTGATAACAGTATTGCATAGAATGCAATACTCAGAATAAAGACTAGAGAATAATTAAATTCTCCCTTTACCCAAGTTGTGACGTCTGGAGTTTTAGAAATGTCATTGTCACAACATGATCTTGATTTCGTCCAAGCTCTAGACTCTAACAGCAATCCATTACTAGAATGCCTTACACAAGATAAAATCCGGAGAATAATTAAATTCTTCCTTTATCCAAGTTGTGACTCATAGGCACACAACATGATCCTGAATTAAGATCTATCAGTACAATGGATAAAATCTGGAGAATAATTAAATTCCTCCTTTATCCAAGTTGTGATTCATAGACATAGAAATGGCTCCATCACAACATAATCTTAAGCTCATCCAAATCTGCCAGTAGTTCTCTACTAGTTAAAACATTATCTTAGAGATTGTCACCTCTTATAATGTCTATATACAAGTATTCATTATTTCAAAGATCTTACCTCTTAAATAACAAACACAAATGGTGAAGCCCCATACTAGTCAATATCCTAACAATAATATAAATTATCATAAGAATATAAAACAATTCAGTCAATACTTGGATCTTTCTTGAGATGATCACTCTCAGAGAGGTTTGATAAGAATACCTGCTTTCTAATTTCCAGTACTTAAGGATAAAGTCTAAAGAATAATTAAATTCTCTCTTTATCTAGGTTGTGATTCATAGACATCAAAATGTCTCTTTCACAACACAATCTTGAATCTATTCAAGATTTGCTAATAGTCCTTAACTGATTTAAAACACCATAAGATCATTTGCTACCACTGCAAATTCTTGTTGGAAGATTGTTTTCTATTACTGCAAACTGATGCTGCAAGACTGTTTGTTGAGAAATGCTTCCATACCTTGATGTTTATAAAGGTAGGCCCATCAGATGGTTGGTCACTTTAGATTTTCGAGACTCATACTGGATATCAAATCTTTCGAGCTCCTTATTCCAGGTTGCCTTGATGAGATGTCAAACTCCTTCTGAATCCAAAAATTCTTTCCTACAAGAACATTCTTCAGAAAAGAAAAGAAAATCAAGGCATATACTCTTCTTATAAAAAATACAAATGAAAGATATTATAGACATAAGGTAAAAGAAGAGCTCAAGTACAATAGATACTTATCTTTCCATCATAACCTTGATGAAAGCTTTTGTACTTTATGAGTATACACAATCTTGACATGGTACACTCAGTCTGAGTTTGTATAACCTAGATCCTGGGGAGTCAACTTGATCTTCTAGGTACTCTTCTTGACATATAACCTTCTTATAAGATGATACTTATGATTCTCTGCTACAAATTCTTTATTACTCAAGAATTAATAAAGCATGGTCTACTCCCTCTGAGTCAAGATTCACCTTTGTAGATCATTTAGCTTCTCGTTTTGTTAGGAAGGCATACCATGCTAATATCCATGATCTTAGTGTCACATCACGATGTCACTTTCTTCCCTCTTTTCTAACGAATACTAATAATCTGAATATTTATAAGGTTATATAGAATGCATCTTTTCTAAGTCCACAATCATTAACACTACCTCTTGGACTTAAGGGATGATCAGAAATGCCTTCAGTAAAATGTTTATCTTAATGATCTGTAGTCTCATGATGTAATCTTTATCCATGTGCATCTCATCAGTGATTCTATCCACGAGTTATCTTCATTGATGAACTCCCTCTCAAACAAAATAATCGAGTTTATCTAAGATGATAGAATCATTTGTTCTTATTCCAAGGTTCCCTTTTATAGTGGATCATACTTATTCTGAATGGGAGTTTCCTTTCAGTAGAGCGACATTCGGCTTACTCACTGTAAATTCTCCAAATGTCTCCATATCCAGGAACTGACAAACAATTTTACATCTGTCGATGATCATCTCAAATTTGTCTACAGCTAATATTGATAATGGAGATATTATCGTTTTCAAGAAATCTGTATAAAGGCAATCTACAGGTAGGACAAAAGTCAAATCCACTGTGCACATTGATACGCCAGATTTTGCCAAATGTTATTACAAGTCAAACAGGCATTCAACCGGTACACATGCATATCGAATAATTTGGCTCTCCCTTTTAAATCATAGCTCATAATTTAAACAAGGTCTTTTCTTGCATGTAGTTGTATCCCAGAATTTTGTTTAATATAAAGTGTTTCAAATGGCTTCATGCCAAGGAGCAACAATTCCTAATTAGAGTAACAACTCTCACAGCATTTTAGAGCTCTAACCCAATTTTCATTTAAATTAGTTTGTGAACAACCTTCAAATGAAACTCAGACATTTAACTCTTTAAGGTAATTAACCCATATCTTCTATTTGAAGCTTCTGTAGCCTGAATGTCAGTTCTATAAATTAGTATCTGGCCCACATCTTTTATCGTGTAGCACTTTAACTCATAATCTATTCAAATTTTTCCATACCTTAAATAGGCTCTATTCGGTTATACCTTTCACCATAAGGTATGCAACCGATTTGTTAACATAAACAAACAAATGTTATTGGGGCCTGTCTAATAGCTTGCTTGCCCAATATATTATGACTCCTTAATATGTGAAGGTAATTGAACCATATATGCAGTCGATTAGATATACTTTGAGTCATGTACTTCCATGCTTCCTGCGGACATTTTATATGTGTTATATTTTACTTGGCTGCAATTTGTATGTGCTTTCTATCGCACAGGGGGACTAGGTTGGGCATCGATTCTTATGACAGTATATCTTCTCAATCCTGCAGCTTCCAATTCTAATTGATACGGTATGAGGGCATCATCATAGTGTACTCCATATCTGCACATGTTCATTCTATCTGTTTTGGCCTTTCTATCTCAACGCTTAACTCCAACAAACATACACCAGCGTTCATCTGCTGTGCACTTTGTAATTAGATTTGTTGCCAATCTTTGCTCGAGTAACGATCATCATCCTCGAGATTGATGCTTTATAATAATGAAACTGTCTGCAATGTTAATTTTCTCATAAATTAAATTTATCATATTTAGTTTGATGCAGTTAGTTAGGGGTCCTCATATACCCATGAGCCATGCACAACGAGCAAGGAAAGGTATCTTTAAATTTATCCTTTCAGTGCCCATGCTTCACCAAATTTTCAGATTGTTGGGGCAGTATTATATAGGCTTACTCAATTCTATTGTCCATTTTCTACTCGAGAGTTCTTCCTCAATGTTGAATAATCGCTATGTTGTCTTATCCTTCTTGACAACTTACGTATGTATTCAATGCCCTGACTACCCTATCCAACATTAGTATATTATTATTTATTTGGACCAAAATACATATACATAATGCAATGGTGACCAGGGATTATGATTTAGAAATGACTTCACTGATAAAATTGTATCAACATATGACATGCAATCAAAACAACTCCATTTTGTGGTCATTGCCTATTGTTGTGTGTGTGTCCCATGCAATTGTTTAACTCCTATCTTAAATGGCATCATCATTTTGCAGTATACCAATGACAATGAAAACTCCACTAGAATTTCTATTTCACTTCCTTGGTCCCACGATTCAAAATGCCATGCATTTGTTTTCAAAATTCTTCACTTCTCATTCAAGTTAACTTGTCAAGGGATTTAATGAGTCCACATATATCTTAAAAATAAGCATTTCATCATGGAATAACCTCCAGAATAGTGTAGGCGGTAAGCAAATCTTCAAAGTCTTAGAACTTTCCTCAATCTCTAGTTTTCATCAGCCAATATATAACTTTTGCATCACCGTGGATGGAAGCAAGGAGCAGTGCAGTATTTCTCACATGGTCTGAGAAAATAATTCCATCTTAGATTCTTTCTTACATTTGCAACCAAGCTCTGATACCATGTTAAATTTCAGGATATTCTGCAAATGTTTACATTCTTATATATGATTCTATTTGGGCAGATTGCTAGAAGAGCAGATTTGTAGATTTTGGTGTGTCTTCTAATTTGCAATCTAGCCCTTCCTTATACCTAACTCAAGGGGCATGTTCATTGTGTTGGTTCCCAAAACCGCAGATTGGAATCCTACGAGCCTTGCCTGCTCGATGCTGGGATATCTAACCGGTTAAGGCCAACTTAACGGAACTAAACAACACAGTTCAATTTCCCTGCACTTCCGGCTCTGCAAAACCTAGGCGGGTGTACCTAATCTTGGACGAAACACTTAAATCCAAGACACTTAAAACAAATCAATTAGAATGCGAACACAATAAACGTTTTCCAAGTGGCAAGAAATATAGAAAGACTTTAAACTTGCGATTTATGAACTGAGAACAAGAATAAATGATGGAGATAATGTTTTAAATAAAGTATAGATATAAATTAAAACGAGAGATGAATATATTTATTCCTCAAAGGAAAGAAGTAAGACATTTGCCAGCATATGGATTATGAATTAAGAGCAAAAGACCAGTGCTTAATTAGATGGGCAATAGAGTCAAAATTATTAGTTGAAACGTACAATTTTATAAAGTTCAATATATTAAACTATAAACAATTTTAATAATCAGACGTGATGGATCAATTATTAAATGCAATTTTAAATAAGTCTAAAATGCACTTTAACTCCTGTGGAGACAAATTAGACATAAATATGGAAACAATAAAATATTTCACAATATTTATGTTTATCAAATTTAAAATACGATAATGATCCAATCCACTTATTTGAATATTAAAATATTTATAAAAATAAATGAAAGATATTTATAAAAGACACAACTCAATAATAAGTTAAACTCTAATGCTAAAATAAATGCACTTACAAATTATGCCCGAAAAAAATATAAGTAGAGACACTCCTTAAGGATGATCTATCCACAGCAAACTTATCTGAACCGAATGAAATTGACTCAAAAATCCACCATCCACATGCTTAGTTCAACAAGTCAGTCTTTTGCCGATGAGAAAATATAATATATCATAAGATAGCCTAAGAAAAAGGCTCAAGTCTGAAAATTGTGAATATTGTGTCTCTCATTTGATATTACATCTTATATTTATAAGAAGGTAAAAGGTGTCGGTTGCTCTTTAAAAGATCGCACCTTTTCATAAATAAACTAACCAACACTATAGTTTTAATTTGATTTTAAATAAAATGAAATGTAACTGTGGATTCTTCTTCACATATCTCTATCGGCTATCATCTGCATCTTTTGGATTAAACGCGTATTGAGATTTCCTTAATGTTTGCGCAAGACTGAACATCCCTTTAACGCTTCCTCTAACCGATCTGCTCGCATACCTCCTCAAGGCTGGCGCGATCATAACTTGGAGTAGACATTTTCTTAACTGGCGCCAGAATGATCACTGGACTCTCCTCACAGACAGGTGTTTAAACCTTGGTGCCTTCTCGTCGCATTTTATTCACCCTCCGACACATAGCCTGAATCCTGCAAGCAAAAATACAAATCGTGAGATGTCAACGATAAGGAATAAATCCTCCTTCCTAATCGGTCCGGGCACAAGGAATCCGCTGCTCCTCATTTGCATACACGTTACATGAGTCTGAACACGACACCCCATAACTGAACCGGGTTTAACAAAAGGACCTTCTTTAGCGGTTTTCTGGTCTTTTGATCAATTTCATATAACAATTCCATAATCTCACAATCCTCCACAATGGAGTGCATCTGCAATACAGCTTTATAGCTGGCAGTAAATATTGTCTAATGTTCCAGTAGTTCCTTGATCTCTAACTAAGCATCAAGCCTGACAACAGAAGGTATGGGTTTTGAAATTGAAAACAAGACACAGCCTTCTGAGATAGCTTCCTCTTCAATGACAGTTAGCTTTATTCTTATATTTTCTCCAAGCCTTGCAAGCCTTATTTCACCACAATCTTAACCCGTGAGATTACCATGATGGATACTGTCGGAGATTATTCTGAAATTGCTCCAATTGGTTGAAAGTATCAAAGTTTGAAGGCTTACTCGTCTTTCTAATATTTAATGATGCCAATAATGGATATTCAGTATTTACGTTGTTATTAGAAAACCCACTAGAAATGTTATACTGGGGTCTGCCAAAGGCTCCTTGCTGGAAGTTCTTGCAGATGCTCACTGATTCTTCAATGCCCGGAGAAAGATTCAACTCATCAACTAAGCCACTGTTAGTATATCCAGTAGCATTATCCAATGTACGGCCCCAATTTAGTTCTATGATATGCTCATTATTTTTGTGATAATCACGGTTATCAACCCACTCACATGATTTTGAAATTTGTTTATGTGATCGTTGAGATATCTCTGAAGGCTGCTCTTTGAATCCAAAGGACAGTGATGGCGTATTAGTATCAAAATAGTCATTTACAAGGATGTCCTCTGAATGAATTTTAACTGTGGTATCCAGATTGTCCGAGTTTATTTCTGTTCTAGCATAATCTCTATCTGCATTAAAAGGTGAAGTCAAAGTTGATGAGCAGTTAGTCGTGCAAGACTGTGTTTCTCCCAGTTCACCATATTTACACTGTATACTGAATAAAATTGCACTTAGCTTGAGCACATTAAATTTTGCCATCAAATGTAGTCGATGTTCAAGCGTCTGACAAATAAACTCAGAGAGAGAACCTGCGCAAGATAATACTGCATGGGCAGTAACAGGGTTGATTGAAGGAAATTTTGTGAGAAAGAATTCTCTTAGTGTTTCTGATTCCATCATAGCAGGATAAGAAACTTCTGTTGATTTCCTTGCCATTTTGATGCAGTTCAAAACTATATTATCTGTGGTTTCTGATGATCCTGATAGAAAACAATGCAAATGGATCCCCATTCCAACAGATGAAGCATACAGATCATCTGATGCTTCAATTACTTCAGTAAGAAAAGTATCCTCGCCTTCAAAGATCTTCAAGTCAGGCAGAGGGATGTGGATACTTTTGTTCGAATATCACAGGTTAATAATGCACAGGATGTTAATGACTGCCAGCACAAGCTTATTACAATCATGACTCATACCCTGTCCCAAGTGTAGTATTTCCTGTAGCAGAAGAATCATATAAAAGACCAGCTTTCCAGGGCTTCCATATTTCTGCCTGCTATGTGATTCCATCTTTGTTCTTAACAGTTCACAATTTGTGCTTCTACATCCTTACACAAGGAGGATGCTGGTAAAAGTTGCAGAAAATCTCTCTATGTTTGTTGAGTGCATTTGTCTGAAAGATTTTCATCATATCTATTTTTTTTTTTACTCCTCAAAATAGACAACAAAATCAATTCTCTTACATTCTGCTGTCGAGCTCTTCCATGTATTGTTCGTGCTGCTGCGCTTGATTTACTAATATCTGAAATTTGTGAATGGATCAAGTTCCTCCTTTCAAGATAGCCTGTTTGCACCTTAACTGTGAGAAGTTTCTCCATGGTTGCAGCAGCAGCTTTTATGACCTTCTGGATATGCCATAAATTAGTATCCCAACAAATCTTCACTAGAATGATGTCTTAATAATGCCCATTTTGAAGCTTGTCCCTGCAAAAGGTTGGAACACACTGCCATTTCACCACAAGTGATGTCTGCTCCTAAAAGCTTGCATAATCTTTGGAGAGGAAGATTTCTAACAATTGTAAGAAGTGCAAGATACAGCTTTCCTCTAAAATCTGTGAGCTTCTTCTCCCATATATTCAATTTGGCATCTTTACGAGTTTCAAATGTATCAAAATCAATCTTTGTTTTAGTATTTTCAGATTGGGATTTGCCTCCACCTTCCATACAATCTGCTTTCTGCTGACTGTCATTTCCATCATTTATTTGACCAGCTCCGATATCCCTTAAAGCAATATCATCTTTAGATGCATTGCAGAAATGGATTTTAATCATGGAGGCTGATACTCATAAAATATGCCCAAATGGTCGCCTAAAATTTTGAATTTTTGGGCTCCATCACATTGAATGGACATGTCCCTCTCTAGGTTGGCTTACTTAACAACATAATTGTTTTCTTAGGATTGGTGCCCATTCCAAGAGTTACTAATGGTTAGTAACTAACTAACCACACTAGTAAATAAGAAGGCTTATAAAAGCCACAAGGAAGATGCCGATTTCTCTAGAAGGGACAATATGTTCTAGTGATTAATACTTAAGGGAACTCATGCATCCTGATCGGACTGATCTGAAAATCAGAACACTTGTCTTGTCAAAGTTACAAGGAATTAACATTGAGGACTTTCAATAATTGTAATAGTTTTTTAATTCAATCTATAAAGTTAGGTAGTTATGTAGATTTTGATATTTAATTAAAGGGATTGTGATGAATATGATCATGTTTATGTTTATATGGTTTTTAAATTAATAATATTCACATGGGGATTATATTCATGATTGGATAATGTTTTATGATGCTAGAGATATTTTAGTGTTTACAAGATATTGAAGATTGAAATGCTTGATCCTTGTAGAGTATCAATCTCGCAAATGGGGTAGACTATCATAAGACAAAGGTGGTGTAGACGTTGGGTGAAGGTCCGAAATCTCGTCCAAGCAGGAATCCATAGCTAAGTGTGTGGTCATTAGGTCTTGAGTTAGGTTGTTGCCTTGGTAATGTCGAGTTAGTTGCCAATTCATGCCTTTCTTTTTAATAAAAGAATTAATTACTCTTTATTAATGAATGCGCCTGTGATCATTTCTTATCAATATAAACTCATCATCTATCTTTTGCTCAATTATATATACATAACATATATGCAAGCATATACAAATATATGTATATGTAGATAAATGAATGTGTGTGCGAATGATCATAAAGTGTATGTGTAGTGTCCCCTTTCGGATATTGTTTCCAAAACCCCTTGATATTAAAGTGTAGATTTAAAATTGAGCAGAAAACCATTATTCCATATAAATTCCAGAACTTAAATCGATTTCTAACCAGTAGAATTACATACAATAAAATTCAGAAAAGTTTGTTTTATTCCCCCAATATTCAGAAAGTACATATATAAACTAGGAATTAACTCAGATATCTGCCAAGGACGCTACTGTATTATATAACAGCAATACAATAACATGCAATAATCCAAATAAACCAATCTTATAAACAGAAATTACAGTTAGATTGGCAAATGTAGATAAAACCTGTAAGAAGGCTAGGTTTGCGTCCAACCTTCAGAAGCTTCTTCAAGGGTTTGCGTCCTCGAAGAGGTAACCAGCAACTGTTTCCAGCTCCCAGATTAATATTTATTTTAAATATTATATCTTCATAAGTTCCCATGTGGAGCGTGTTGTATTTTTATCACTTTTCCCAATGTGATGCACACTTTTTTAAACAATATGGGATAAAGCACCTTTTTGTCCTTTAGTCACTTAAGTGAACATAGTACATTTTTAAAATAAAGTGACAAGTTAAATGAATTTTAAAAGTCACTTAGCTAGTAAATCATATATTCATCAGACATTAAAATAACTGACCAAACCAATTCGGATAAGCACGTGCAATAGCTCGTTGAAAAGCTCTCAGTGAGACGCTTCCAAACCAACACTGAGATATCAAGAATACTGAGCTCTGCTTTCTTACTAGAAATAGTAAGCATCTAGACAACTTGCCAAAATTACTCTGATCGGTTTGAAACTGGAAATGTCTAGGCCAAATCTCGAACTGAACCTCGTAAAGAACCTTTTCGCCCTCCAAAACCTAGGCGAAGAGAGCCCGCAACACTGAATTATAATGTCCTAGAAAAAGGGGACATTACAAAGCCTCCCTTCTCAAAGATTGCTTACCCTCAAGCAATCCGCTCATACCTGCAGAAATCAAATGCCAGGATCCCATACTTGCTTTGAGAATGAGGTTCTACTCCTTAGTCAATGTACTCAACATGCATCTTCAACAAACTTAGAATGGTGAAACAGTATAGTAGGAATCAATGTGCCAAATAACTGAATGCCAGGATCCCACGTCTAACCATAAAGGGACACCAACTGCCATGTGCTGCTGCCCCGTGTGCCAAATCCCTCAGCCAGGATGAAAAGCTCACTCCATAAGTGACCCTGTGAGTCTCTAGTATCAAGTGAAGATGGGGGCCCAACAATATACCCATATCCACCCCAAGAAGATAGCAACCAAACTCTCTATCTAGCTCCCCGATAAAAGGCAGTGAGATCTCGTGGACCGTCTGAGATACTATTGACCAGGTCCTATAATATCTGCACCACTGTACCACTCTTGCAATATCTGTACCGATGACAATGACAGATCTGACCAATCTAACTCCACCACCATATCACTCTGGTGGAAAAGAAGTAATCCTAATCTCTGGAACTCTGATATGTCAGAAAGCTGAAACACACAGATCATAATCATGTGACTATGTAGCAACATGGCATAATCCGCCAGCTGTAAGATACTATTAACACCTGGACCCCCGACTACCCAATCAACATGATCTTGGGTAGATGAAAGAGTGGTTGGTGAATCACCAACATCATGAGTGCTAACATTGTCTTCAATACCTTGCTGAATCAAAATTGTAGACACCTCATGTGGAACATAGGGTAATGTGTGATCTCCCCACTTACCTACAAATAACTCGTTGACCTTGGAATGCCAAATAGAATCAGTGAATGTATTACCAACATGCATAGGCAAATCAATGATAGTGGAAATATACCAATAAGAAAAATCACCAATCAACAAATAGGCCGTGGCCATCTCGTAAGAGCTAGGTGATAAATCTTTGGGTAAGCTGAAAAATTCCTCAGCGCATGCGAAGGATAAATCTGAACTTCCTACCCCACCATAAGTACTCTCGCTTATGTCTAAGTCTTCGTAAGAGGATGGTTCACCATTAATTGAAATCTTTGAATTATCCTCACTTGTTGTATCACTAACCATGTGCTCATGTGAAGATGTACAACTGCTGTCATAAAAATCAGAATTTTCAGATTCATCAACTTGCTGATCCATAGAATTTTTCTCACCATAGGAAGTCTCAAACAGGGAACATGTGATTGAATCACATTGTTTGCCTTCACATCTACTCACTTTATGAATTTCTTCAAGGATTTGTGTGATTTCTTGTGCCCTTGCACTCTGGTTATCTTTTTCATAAGTGGCTGCCTCACTCGTTTGAATTTCAACTTTGTGGATGGAATAATGTGTTAAGCTCAATTGAAGGCATAGCTCATCTACCTCACTCTCCTTGTCCCTTCCAAATTTTATTGCTAGATCTCTATCCATTAATAGTTGCAAGTACTCATATTTTATCATTTTTAAAGTTTCAAAAATAGTATGTAAAAGAGTACTTGTGACACCACATACATTCCCATGCCTCTCCTCTATCACAATCTTCCGCATGAGATCTTCAATCAACTTGGAAGAATCATCCATCCTCATCAACATTTGGACAATCTTGTCTGCTTTGACCAAAAACATATCCAATAAGTCAATGAGTGATAATGGTTTTTGACTCTCTCCTGCAAACACAAGTGGGCTATTCTCCATAGAATTTTCTGATTTTTCATCGCCTAGGGGAACAACATTTTCAGATATATCTTCGAATTCATCGTGTGCTAGATCATCTATCCTGCCAACATTGCGGTCCATTTGCTCCTCAAAATTCGATATAATTTCCAGCCTAGTATCACCATAAAATTCATCCAAGTTAATTTCGATGTCATCAAATAAGATGCTGGAGTTGCCAACGTTGGTAGTTTGGTCAACTCTACTACATGGGCCATCAACCTGCTCATCAGAAGGATTGGTGTAAACAACTCCATAAGATACTTTTGTCTCCCAATTACCTGTTAGTATACTTGTGCCATTATTAGTACTACTATCAAGTTGATTGATATCTTCCCTATGCAAATCTCTGTAATTGTTGTTTGTAAGGAGATCTTGAGCCAATTCATAGTATTTGTTTCTTATCATATTCGTCTTGTTTTGCAGCTCTAGCTAAAAGTCCACATAATTAATGAAAAGAAATTCTTTTTGAAGCTTCAACGGGTATCTCTTATAATCATGGTACAATCTCCTTACTTCAGTTTTACGTTCATAAAGATCTTTGACCTGCCCTGAGCTCTTCACTTCTTTCGTCATTACGGATATATCTTTCCAGCATGCCAAGCTACTGTATTTGCATATTTGCTATAGGTGTAATCTTCAACTCTGCTTCTCAACAGTTATCCCGATACCATTGTAAAAATCTTTACTAATTCCGACCGGAGAATGCTGTTCTGAAACTAAGATATTTTATCAAACAGTTGTCATGCAATCTCAATCCCTTCAGTAGACATACATTCTGTAAAAATTGAACCACTACTATCGATTCAAATGCTGTAATGATCTCCAACTGTTCTGATTTTTAAATTGTTCATGACCGTGGTAACAGATGAACCTGCAGCTGTCTATCTTGATGTGTTACTCACTTTTTATATGCCAATAGAACTTGCAGATAATGCCCAGCTCAACAGTCACATTTGCTGTGGCCCGATTGTACTGGGTGTTGGAATCTCTTCTGGAAGGGCAAAGATTGAATCGACCAATAGAAATTTATGATCTTGCTGCTTTAAAGTCTACTCATTCCTTATTCCAAACTTAAACTACCAACTGACCACTGTAATAATACTTGGCCAATTCTAATGACAGAGTTCTGATCTGTAATTGGGTAATTGGTCAAACAGTTGGCTTACAACCTAGGGTTGGATGGAGACAATAAACAAAATGCAAATTACACTTGTGCTTCCGACCGAGTATTTGCTCAAAACACTTCATCCATTCTAAATAAGGCTGCACCTGCAAAGCTGCTGTCGAGTGAAAATATATAATTGTATAAGGTTTTTGTATTAGAGGTTCAAATTCCAGTAATTTATTTCATACTTGATTTGTAACTTCATAATGGCACAGGTCACCAGATAAGCATCCAAATTCACCTCCATGCATGCATTTGTGTGATGAGACTTTCTATGTATGCCAAAATACCCGATGCAATACAACTGATCAAATGTCACGAGTCACTGATACTAATCCAACTAGGCTTGTAGGACTTAAAATACTCAATCAGTGATTTGAGAAGCCACATGATTGATATTGGAATTCACTCGACTACTTATAACACGATAGTTGCTATGTGCGCCCACTCAATATCGCCTGCGGTAGAGTATTCACCATTCGTTCATGCAAAACAACACTAGGCAATTGTGTTGGCTCTTGCTAAAGGAATCCGATGTGATTGGTCAATGCGTTTCAGCTCCAGAATTCACTCACATTAAAACCAAACTAAGCTATAACAATCTTGATCCTCAGTACGATGTTACTAGCACTTGAACATCTCCAATTCTTTAATTCGGGTACCTTTCCTATGCCCAACCTTGCTCAAACAACTTGTTGAATGAATGAGTCCTACCATTCTCTCAACATACACAGAGAGGAGACGTTACAGGAGAAAGCACACCGACGTGACCCCCAGGTTGCAGTGTAACTCCCAAGGAGAAGAATGTAACGGTGGACAAAAATCGTGGATGTGGGTCACCACGTTATGCCAAGTAACATGAGTATCCACGACAAAGTCACTGCATATACTCCGATTCCAACATAATAAACTTCACTAGATCTAATCACAAAGTTCAGATTTATAAGAAATGCCAGACTCGTAATGGTGTGCCGTCTTGACCAGGTTAGTTTGCTGGATGTGCTTCCACCGCCAAGTATGGAGCTCTGCTTGCAACTTGACTGTGATGCACGCTAGATGTCCAAACAAGGTTGAGAACAACTCGAGCCCGGTGACTATCAACCTGCCATGATACTCTGCCGGTTACAGACTGAGACCAAACTGTAGCACCAAAACTCTATTCACAATTTTCCTTCCACTTGACTCTCTACCACTCGAGGCAGGTCCTAGTGTAACACTTCTATTCAGCCGGCTAGAAACTTCCTGTTATGTCTGAGAACTTGGGCTCACGTTAAGTTTTGGAAATGGTAATCCGATAGCTGGAACAACTCCTGCGACTAGACATCCCTCCACAATAACCACGCCTTCAATAATCTAAACTTAGAAACTGTACTTACTTCCAAGAGCTGAGATGATTTACATCAATCTCTCCATTAAACCTGTCCATAAGATGAAATGATCAAAGAGAGCTGGGGCTGCGTCCAACGTCATATATTACTTCAAGGGTGTTCGTCCTTAAAGCGACTAGTCGCATTTAAGCATCCAAAAATACCAATATGCTTTCATAAATTTCATGTGTGTTTTCCTTCTGCAATTTAATTGCTGATATAATTTCATAGGCTGGCAGGATGCATGGCTCTGATACCACTGTAATATCCCCTTCCGGATATTTTTTCCAAAACCCCTTGATGTTAAAGTGCAAATTTAAAACCGAGCAGAAAACCAATATTCCATATAAATTTCAGAACTTAAATCGATTTCTAACCAGCAGAATTACATAAAATAAATCTCAGAAAAGCTTTTTTTATTCCCCCAATATTCATAAAGTACATATATAAACCAGGAGTTAACTGAGATATCCGCCAAGGACGTTGCTGTATTATATAATCCAAATAACCATAGTAACACGGGGACGCGTCCTCCCCCTTTTTGCTCGACGTCTCGGAGACTTCAATGCACCAAAGACTTGGAAACTCCGTCTCCCCATCCCCAGCAGTGCCACCAGATTCCACCACCTCCACTGAGGATGGGAGACATCCTGATATTCACTATTTGCAGATTCAACTATTTATGTTTAATGTTCGATGTTCCAATTCAATGCAATGTTCAAGTATTCACTCTTTTACACCTTTATATCCTATATTGCAATACATATTTTCATAACTAGCATTTTGAAGTACCACATGCATATATATATTCACCCCTCTTGTCCCCTGCTGTCGTCCCCCCACCGTCCCCTCGCCGTCCCCAAATTAAGGCCCCTCTATCCCCCCGTCCTAGAAACTTGTACCCCCGTTCTGCCGTCCCCCCGTCCCCCAGGGCGGTGTAACTATGCAAATAACCCAATCTTATAAACATAAATTACAGTCAGATTGGCAAATGTAGATAAAACCTGTAAGAAGGCTAGGTTTGTGACCAACCTTCAAAAGCTTCTTCAAGGGTTTGCGTCCTCGAAGAGGTAACCAACAACTGTTTCCAGCTCCCAGATTAATATTTGTTTTAAATATTATATCTTCATAAGTTCCCATGTGGAGCCTGTTGTACTTTTATCACTTTTCCCAATGTGATGCATGCTTTTTTAAACAATGTGGGATAAAACACCTTTTTAAAATAAAGTGACAAGTTAAATGAACTTTAAAAGTCACTTAGCCAGTAAACCATATAATCGTCAGGCATTAAAATAACTAACCAAACGAACTCGGATAAGCACGTGGAATAGCTCATTGGAAAGCTCTTGGCGAGACGCTTCCAAACCAACACTGAGATATCAAGAATACTGAGCTTTGTTTACTTACTAAAAATAGTAAGCATCCAAACAACCTGCCAAAACTGCTCCGATGGGTCTGAAACTGGAAATGTCTAGGCCAAATCTCGAATTGAACCTCGTAAAGAACCTTCTCGCCCCCCAAAACCTAGGTGAAGAGAGCCGGCAACACTAAATTATAATGTCCCAGAAAAATGGGACATTACAGTATGAATGCCAGTTATACAACTATACATAAACACACACATATAGTCGTATTATATGAGTGACCATGTGTATATATTTATGATGGTCTAGCAATTGAGTACGTGAACAGTAAGTTGGCACTAAGTTTAATATCACACATGCGTTTATATATATACACACGTGTATGTATACGCAATATATATGCTACCTTGTGCACCTTCAGCTTGATATTATTATTATTATTATATATGATAATTGTTGGTCACACCCAATTTTGGATTAATTTGTAATTAATATTTGTCATTGGCTAGGCATACCTTCTTTGGTGGTAACATGACTCTTCTTGCCATCCGATATCAAGGAGTTCCTTCTTATTGATCAGTCATTCTTGGTATAAGCGTATTGGCTTATTTTTGTTATCATTCAGGCTGCTGAAAACTAGTGCTCGACATCTTGTGCCGTTGGGAATCATTACGAAATTGAAGAATTGTCATGGTGATAGCACTATAGTTCTTAATTGACGTTATCACACTACCAGGGATAACATACAAGAGTCTTGAGATGGAGTTTCCGCCTTCAAGATTTACAAGGAATGTTCCTCATGAAGCTATACCATATTATGTATTTATATTTGCATGCAATTCAGTCGATCTTAGAAATGTTCAATGTCACAATAGATATAGATAGTTTAGCTGTAAACTATTTTGTCACTGTTACATGTTTGCTTGCTAATTGAATCAGTTAATCATGAGAATGATCCATATACATAATTCTTTTCAAGGAATAAACCAAAGGAATCATCTCTTACCTGAAGTATAAAAGAATATTGGGAATCGGTAAAAAGGTGAGATTCATGTGAGTTTTATACAAGTATTATACTGTATATTTTCTTTCAAGAATTGAACTAAAACTGCGTCATGTTTTATCTAGAACTAAGTCGTAAGTTTGGGATAGTCCTTTGGTGCTGCATTCATATAAAATTTCCTTTGGAATTAATAGCCAAGGAACTGAGATTGAGGAGGATTGGTTTCTCTTTCTACCTGTAATGGAAGAAGTCAAGGGAATGTTAATCTGCAGCAAGGCTTATGATGTTGCCTATTCCGAACCCTAAACTGAAATAAAAATCAGGCTAAATTATGGACAACCTAGAGAATTAGGTATGTGTTTACAAGGCCTTGGACATTTAAACAATGTATTTTCCTTTAGGACAGCGAGTCCTTAAGGTCAGAAAGGACAACAAGAAGAATATAACCCCTGTCATGTATAAGACTAAGGAATCCTTTCATCATTGTAAGTGTTGTATATCTGATTTGAATTCATGATTATGTGAATCTGTAATTCTTTTATGAATCAGTATGTTATCGTAAATTCCCTCTTTCTAATAGGATACTATTTATATCTTCATGAATCTGGATTCTGATAAAATTCTATGTACCTTGTGAATTTTCTTATTGGTTAAAACCAGTCTTAGAAATTCATGATTTACATATTTCTGTCTTTATCACCAAGACAATCTATATTGCTCAAGGTGTTGACATTTGAGGAGTACTACTTATCCATATAGAAATCTGCATAGATAACACTTTATAACTTTGTAAACTCATGGATTATGTACGATCATTTGGTTGGGTAAAACCAGATCAGTGTAAAATATTGTTAATGTTATAATTCTGTCGGATAAATTATATTATATATATGAGATATATAATATATGACAAATATTATATATGGAATAGTTAACATATATATATATATATATATATATATATATCTTGTTATAAAACTATTACAATATATTGAAGATATATATTACTTGTGTTATAACTATAACTAATGTAAGTTAATATGTCAAAGGGACATGTCTCTTGAAGAGACATGCCTCTTTATTTCCTATATATATTTGTTTGTATAGTAACTTGGAAAACACATAAAAGATCCATAAGTGCTATTACAAGTTACAGATAGATGAATGATCCTATTTCACTAACATGGTATCAGAGCAGGTTCCCTACCTGCCTGTGAGACTTGAGATTTAATGAAAATAAAGAGTTATTACAAATGAATAAACTGTATTTGCAGACGATGTCATCAATCCTTAACCTCAGTTTGAGATGAAGTGGATGGAAAATAGGAAATTTCCTTATGTAGGGTATGGCATTGCAATTTTTTGTCTAAAGATAAGAAAGTAAATTCCTTTGGATCATGCGCAAACAATCCAATATTGGCGACTCTGTGGCTATTTATCAATAGCTTAAATATGTATTTGGTGGATGGTTTACGCTGAGGCATTCATTTACTCGTGCCTTACATAGACGTCATAGCTTGGGCTTCTATGTTCTACGTTTGCAGATCGACAATTGCTAAGGAGTGTTAAGTGAGTGCAATATTGGAGTTTGTGTGGCTTGCAATATGAACAAATTGAGAGATAGGGAGAGTTACCGCGTGGAAGTTCCTGTTAAGGAGTTTTCTAAGAAATTCAGATCTAAGGAATCCAAAGAACATGTGGTTGGTCTACAAGATGCAGAGAATAGATGTGAAATCTCCATGACATTGGTAGTCTAATTATATAACTATTTAGAACGATCTAAATAATGAAGATGATGGCAACGATATCCTTGAGATTGTGATTGATAAAGTTCTTAGAGTTCTGCAACTGATGAATGTTGATAGTCTTTTATAGTCGACTATGTGTGCAAATCTTGATTTGGTAACTTCAATCCCTTGAAGCAAGTGTAATGCAGAGATACAGTAGTAGATGGAGATTGTTGTGTGTTATAGTCACTAATACACAATTGATCAGAGGAATACACTATAAAGGCAAGGTACAATTGTTGACATTGGATGAAGTTGGACACGAAGGCTATTATGGGTGTCATGACCGAATCTTTTAGTTGAAATTGCTAATTCCATGAAATATAAAACTGTTGCCAAGCATTGTAACAAAACTGAGAACAACCAACGTAAAGGGCAACGAACGAGGACATAAGGATTAAATGGGATGCAATTTGTGATAAGGTTAGTCACTCTGCATTATACATGTACAAAACCACTAGCAGAAGAAGAGGACGTGGATGCCACTATACATGGAACATCAAGATATATGGAATTATAATCTATGGGATTGAAGCTGCTAGACTGTAGGCTTGATTTAGATCACATATGCAATATGGTTTTTGATAATCTCGACCTCTATCCATGTTGACACTTCTAGTAACAGAATTGTCTCTGAATGTTCTTGTTGTGGATGACAGTATCGCAGATTGAAAGCTTATTGAGAAGCTTCACAAGAAAAGCTCTAAAATTCCTGGAAATGAGAGAAACAATACTGTGCAAACCATTAAATTGAAGGTTGACATGGATAATCATCGACTGTAGTATGCCAGGAATGACTGGCTACGAATTGCTCAAGTTTATAAAGCCTCTTCCTGGACACAGGAAACTCCACGGAGGCAGCAACTTCAATGTTACATCTAAATACATTGAATGGAAAGTGAAAGTAAAATAAAATAAAAATAAACTCATCACTGAAGTAAGCTAAACATGGTTGAACATTATGTGACATATATTGAAGATTGATGGTAAAATAAATGCTTGGAGACCAATTCAAATCATACTTTGCATTTGACGGTGATAAAGGAGGGACCACCTTATTGTATGTGATTAAACCGTGCTAAATCAGGGAAAGAAAATAACATCCATACCACAATTGTGAAGGGACACAAGCATTATAATTGCTCCACTGCAGGGGATACCTCAACACCTTTAGGAGGAATGAGACTTGCCAACACGTATAGTGAAGGTTAACACAAAGGTACCAGGTGTTGGGGCCAACACATAATGAGCTAAGTTAAGGAAAGGTATATCTAAAGCTTCCCTTGCATTATTGAAGTAAATAAAATATAATCTGAAGTTACATTTCTTGATAAGGAGTGTTGAAATTAAAATTAATGAGAAGACTTATGAAAATCTCATGTACACCATTATTAATTGAGACTTATGGTGAGTGTGTAAGATCTATATATAAAGAGATGTATGAGTGGTTTAAAAAAATGACATGAAAATAAGTCCCACTTCTAAAGGGATTCATTATTTTGACATCTTCCTTTAACTATAAGAGTCTAGGAACATTAAAAGATGCAATATCATATTAATTTATTGGGAGTGGTTATAAATTAAAGATGACGTGTATCACAACAAAACTTATTATCATTATTAACTTGGGAGAAAGCTCGAGTATTTTGATCACCTTCAGCATATATGCGATGGTTGTCTTTACCAGTAACAATTATATTCTTTATTCAATGATGATAAAGCTAAAGGTTAAATGTCAAAGTGATCAAAGAGAATATAGATCCTTTGTGGAATATCATTCTCTTCTAAGTGCTAATCCATATATGAAGTAGAAATGAGTAAGTAAACAAAATAGTCATTGCTATCAGGTACATAAACAACATATTAAGCTCTTACATGACCAAAGGGTGAATGGATGATACACAAAGGCAATCAAACAATAGAGCATGTACAATGCGACACGTATGAGTGTGTACCACCACTAAACAAGAGGAGCACATGGGCATGGGACACATTGCAAAAGCCATACCAATGTGGCTTGAGCTACAAGGAGATAGGTTGTGTGTCCAAATATAGGCAACTTTCCCTATATGTTCAATAATATAAGAGTGGGAATCTAACATTGTAAGGGGGAATGATAACCAATGTTCTTTTCCCATTTGAACCATCCTTATATGAGAGCAGAAAAGATGTACTCAAATTGTTTGACAAATTCTTACATGGAGACATTTCTTGATTTGATGCATATGGACATTCATTGGAGCAACTTATTATTGCAGATAAGTATTTATTATCCTCGAGTATTGCATTTATCTATTCTTTGTAGTCTCTCTCTTATTTTGTTTTTCTATAATTACTATAAAGAGCTATTTGCCTTGATCTTTTCCTTTGTCTCTGAGGATGTTTTTGCAAGAAAAGAAGATTGGTACATTAGGCATGCTCCCAAATATTGTGTAGACTCAATCTTATGATAGTAGCTCCAAAGAAGCTGTGATTTAGGATTCACGAATCATCTGATGATTAGGTTGGATAATATGAGTTTCTTGAAGCAAATATCCTTGATGATTGAAATTATGAGAGGGAGTTTGACAGTTCATTAGAGGCAACCTTGGAGAAAGAGAGGGAGCAGAAAATAAATATGCTTCAATCAAACTTTTGATGATATTGGTTCAGAAGGAGTAGACCTTGTTGATGGATTCAACACTAGTCAGAAAATATAATAGCTAAAGGACTATGATTCATGGGATAAAGTCTCATGTATGTAGGCTAGAAGGCCTTTATGCTATTAGGATACCCATTGAACTAGGGAAGCATGACATGACTTGCTTCCAAGAGGATAGAAGGATGATAACAGATTCAAAGGAAGTTTGATACTTCACCGGAGAGAACCTTGAGCTAAGAGGTCAGAAAAGTTGATATCAAACTAAGAGGGAGAAACCTTATTCTCTGATATGTTTTATGGTGAATGTTGTGACACCACCACATGACAGTATTCATGGAGACTTCATGCGAACCTTTGATGTCATACATGTATGAGCATGTCCCCTGTGTACATCATGAAGAAGTGATGACTTCTAAATGATTATCACTTGTATTAGGAGAAGTTGTTGTAAAGTGACGTCCTTGCAATAACTTGTAGCATGATTCATTTTTGCGAAATTGGTTCATGTAAAGGCTTTATCTTATAAATCAACAACTAGGCGGTTGATATCATTAATTTGATTATCTACAAGTTGCTTGTATAGATATATTTTCGGTACTTGGTGTATATCTTGCCTTGATATTCTGATAGGCCATTACCACATTGAGTACTTGGTGGATATCATTTAGTTGATGTTCTGATAGGCCATTACTCAGAGTATTTGGTGAATATCATTTGATTGATATTCTGATAGGCCAATGCTCATGTTACCAAATATGATATCAAATAGTAATTGGTGAATATCATATGTTGATATTCTGATAGGCCAATACTTACATGATATCATATTCTAGAAATCTTCTGATCAAAGATTTCCTATATATATCATTTTAAAAATATTACCTATGGTGTAATATCTATGTGTTTTATCCTTCTTCGTTAAGAGGGAGTGTTAATGTTATAATTCTGCCGGATAAATTATATTATATATATGAGATATATAATATATGACAAATAATATGGAATAATTAACTTTTATATATATATATATATATATCTTGTTATAAAACTATTACAATATATTGAAGATATATATTACTTGTGTTATAACTATAACTAATGTAAGTTAATATGTCAAAGGGACATGTCTCTTCAAGAGACATGCCTCTTTATTTCCTATATATATTTGTTTGTATAGTAACTTGGAAAACACATAAAAGATCCATAAGTGCTATTACAAGTTATAGATAGATGAATGATCCTTTTTCACTAACAAATATGATTGTACTTCATCAATAAAAATCTTGTATCATCTAGAACATGGATGGAGCCGGATCAGTGTTGCTGCTTTTTGGGAAGGCTCCCATGTCTATCCTAGGAAGGGAAAATAGAAAAGACTATTAAATGCCAATCATATTTTTATGTTTATAATTACGGTTAATTATTGGGAAGGGACTCCTTGTAGTTTGATTTTGAACCATGGTAATCACGAAGGCTTTGCTTATGCCAATTAGTACCAATCTTAGGTCAATGGACCATTATTTCCGGAAAGGGACAGCATGTCTTGTACGGATAGCTGAGATCTTAAACAGTATAAAGGAATTAACAAACAAGTTTGGTGGTGACAATGACAACATGAAGTACAATGCTTGCACCTATAAAACCTTGGCCAAGGTGGTACTATGCATATGGGTAGTAACTATGAGTCACTAGAACTTGTAGGGCAATGTGAAGGTGTCTATAGGTGTGATTGACTATGACACTTGTGGGTTATATGTTACAGATTACATTAAAGATTGGATTTCGTACTTGCATCTCTTAGGTAGGGTTGGGCTACAAATGTAAGGAAGATGTGCGAGAGACCATTAAAGGGTAAGACTATAATAATAATAGTTTGGAGGTAAAACCTCTAGTAGTACTCTTGCCCCTCTTCTTGAAAGAGATCAAGAGCTTTGAAATCAAGATGAACAAGATCTAACCATCGGGCTCATCATGTTCTATGGATTATGTTTTGTTAGTTATGTTAGTTAATGATTTCTTCTATTTTGTTTATAATGAAATAGAAAATTAATGGTAAATTCATTTTTATGCGTAGTTAATTATTTTAGAAAAATTGTATCTTTCTTTTAGTTATTCATGTTAATGTGAGAATCATAGTTGGCATAATCGCCTAATACTCAACAAGTTTCCGCTAATTGCCGAGTTTTTGACTCAAGTTAGTTTTTTATTGGTTTTAATCGCCACTTAGCTGGTAGAATAATGGCTGGTTTTTTTGCAACTATTCGCCGTTTAATCGCTGAGTTTTTTTCAAAAACAGGACGAGTTTTAATGCCCAACTTGGCCACATGTCAGACAACAAGTTAAAGTGCAAGAAAACAATTTTTTTTGTTCACCAATTCATTTGCAGTGTTCGAGGCTTGCCATGGACTTCACGGTCACACCCACTCCCAATGCGGGGCACCTCTTTGATTCCTAGACCCCCTCTCTTTTTTGCTAATAGAGCTAGGAAGAGGAAGATGTGATTGCATTGATATATTTAGTATTTAGCATTTATTTCTAGTTTGACAAAAAATATTTAGTAGTTTACTTCTTGCCATCAACATTCTACACGAGAATGCGATTTTGTACCCACTATGCATTTATATATATCTAAATTCTGCTTGTTTCTTTTGTGTTCTATTTAATTAACTCATTACATGCATCTTCTCATTGAATTTTGCAAAAAAATGTATTTTTAATTAAATATAAGTGGTTTTTTAGGTTTTGGCCGATATTTTCCCGAATCAACTTTTTGGGGCTTGGCGAGTTGTTGTCAAGTGAGAGTTTTCCAACAAAATGATAGCAGTTACCTCTGTTATTAAGGTTTAGAAGAATTTTTTCGTTCCAATGAATTGTTTGTTGATTGATATTATTATTAGGTAGTTAGATTTTGTATGCTACATGCAAACAACCAAGAGTAACAATTTTACCTCAAGACAATTAGAGAAGTTGGTAGCTGTACACGATGCTTTGTGGCTACAGGATTGACAAACCCTCAAGTGTCGTCAAATTCTAGCCTTTTGGACATTGACCCAAAGATGGTATACAAACCGATGAGGACAAGAGAAAAGATGGAATGGTTGGAGTTCATTTGCCTGAGGCAACCTCTTATAGTTGTTGTGACTTACACCCAAGCACCAGTTTTGATTTAGACCCACTAGTCTGATTTGCTAATCAGAGACAACTGTATATGTTCTATGTTTATATCATTTCGTAGTTGATAATTGGAGCCTGTGGGCATTTTGGTATAATTCCTATATAATATGTTTCATGTTGCCAACGAAAGCATTTGAATTTCGCTTAATTTGTTTGTCTATTCTCATGTGCTATCTCAAATGAAGTCTACTCTTATTGTTATGCTAGATCTTCTGCAATGTCTAGGTGATTGCTTTATCAATGTTGTGATATGTATATATGAAATTTTACTACATTTCTAAAGATTCTTGTATTTCTAATAGCTGTTCCCTACTATCCCCTAAAAAGTCCAAAAGTACCCTCACATAAAAAACATCTCCAACAACCCTTAATCGTTCCCTACTGTTCATGTCTTTGAAACTTGGGGGAGCATTGATTTCTTTGGATCTTGCTGATCAGTATGTTTAACCTTTGCAAAATTTGAAAAATTCAGTTATCAATACTCACTAACTTCATATTTGGGATCACTTTGACATAATAAGATCAGCAATTTAACACTAAATTGTTAGTTTGATTTGTTAATAAGCATTTATATCATATGCAAGAATGGAAGTTTGTTTGTCATCATATTAGTATTTGCCTTATACAATATTTTTTTCCTTGTTGCAAGCAATAACTTTGGTAAGAAGAGTTTGTTAGAAAGTAAAGTCCACTAACTCAATTTGGGGGTGGGTGTTAATCAGTTGTGTGCTTAAACAACTTACATAAACTTTATCAAATCTGAAACATATAACCAATAGATGCAACAGCCATAAGATGATAACCATGCACAATGACACAAGATTTGTTAACTAGGGAAACCCTTGATCAGAGGGAAAACCCTAGTCGGAATAATGCCCACAAGATGATGTACTAATATAAAAGTTCCTTATGAAAGGATAAGACTTTGTGAGGAGCCAATTATATACAATAAGTGCATGTAATCCCTGTTAGGAGACTTTGAATCCCTGCTAGAAGATTCCAACCCTGTTAGGAGCTGCTAGGAAGTCAATTGAACCCACTGTCCAAATTCTTTCAGAATTGTCTTCGCTAAACGATTCGTAGGATAACGTATCCAATGGTGAACTAGCTGATACAACTTTCTTTGCCAATAGAGTTCCTTTGAAGTTCTGAACACATTATCAATATCCTCCTCTCTGATATTATCAAGTTCGCATCCAAAGCTCGCATATAATAATGATCATATATTACAACACATATGACACGTACAACCAAGGAAAAAATCTTTCCTATGTACCAAGTCCTAAAACAACTAATTGAGTCGGCCTTGAGGTTTCCCCAATGTACACCAAATATATAGGACCTCAAAAAGATATTACATTACATGTTACAATACAAATATAACTTCTTAAAATGATATAACGAAAAGTCAGCTTCTATTAAATAACCTGCACGTTGTCCTTCACAAATCTTGACAAAATGATTACTAGATTCTGCTACCTCGAAGATATCACCACGAACAAGCTTCAACCTTGCTGACTAGATACAATTTAATTACTAGCATATTGTTCCTTGCAAACTGGACTGCAACTAGTCTTTTGTTGAATTGCCATAACTAACTCAAATGTTCATATTACTTTTTGTGAACACAATGTTAGGATTATCGAGACAAAAATAACAATTACATGCAAATATAACCAATATCAGAAAATAATAATGCACATAGAAGAGAACACAAGACACAAAGATTTAACGTGGTTCACCCAGTCCTTGGGCTAAGTCCACCAACTGTGAGTCCAATATTTTATTATCTAGTGATTAGAGCCTTATTACAATCTATAATCCCTTATAGCTCAATACCGTTGCAAGAAGTAACTATCACATCACACCTTATGAAATCCCTAACCCTAAGCCATTTGATAAAATATTTTTACCACTTCAGGGTTATTATTAGTTACAACATGTTGGCCCAAAAAATTGCTAATAAAATAGCCCAGCTTCAAACTCCGCCGAGGAATTATGGACTGTGTATAGTACTTCCCTGATTAGTCACCACAAACTAACAATCTCCCACTTGAGGACTTATCAGGCTCCTCACTAGACAACAATCTCCCTCTTGGAGACTAATCCAGTAGCTATATCGCTATTCCATGAGGCTCCCACTGGATCAAACCATCTTGGACTTAGTTGTTCCTTTATTTTGTTCAATCTAGAAGACCAATCGAAGGTGAAGAGGAGTTCAACTTCTCCCTTGCCACTACCTTGGTAAACATATCTGCTGGATTATCATCTATATGTATTTTCTCTAGCTTTAACTGTGCATCATCCGAAACTGACTAAATGAAATAGTACCACAATTATATGTGTTTTTGTCTTTGAATGTAGAGCAGAATTCTTCGCAAGATGAATGGTACTTTGGCTATCTGTATATAGATAATTATCCCTCAGTGGGTGTCCCAATTCTTCCAAGAAGAACGGAAGCCATATCATCTCCTTAGCTGCCTTTGTAGCAGCAACAGACTTTGCCTTTTTAGTGGATAAAAAAATTACCTTCTCTAACCGACAAACCTAGCTCACTACTGCCCCACCAATAGTAAATACCTATGTTCCTCGGCGATGCGTCCCCCCAACAAAGTCGACGTTTCAGGGATGGCGACGATCTCGTTTTGGGGACTTCATTGGGGACTTGCATCTGTCCCCAATTTTTTAACACAAAATTAAAAAAAAAAATACAAAATGTCACATTTGCCGTCCCTCGCCATCAGCAAAATCGGCAAAAAAATTTGCCATCCTAGAAACTTGTCCCGTTGTCCCCTGCCGGCCCCGTCCTGGAAACTCGGGGGAACATAGGTAAATACATAACTTCTAGTACTCCGCCTGGTATCAAGATCCTCTGCCAAATTTGAGTTAACATAGCCTTGGAAGTCAGTAGTAGAGCCCCCGAAATGTAAAGATATATTGGATGTTCCTCTCAAATATTTGAGAATTCATTTGACTGCATTCCAATGCTCAATTTCAGGATGACTCATCTACCTGCTAACAACTCCCACTGCATGTGCAATATCTGACCTAGTACATACCATAGCATACATCAAACTTCCTACAATTGAAGCATGGGGTACCTTTGACATTTTGTCCTCCTCTTCTTGTGTCTTTGGACACATCTCTTTAGTCAACTTCAAATGACTAGGCAAAGGTGTGTTGATTGCTTTGGAATTCTCCATAAAGAAACGTTGCAACACCTCAATATAATCAGCTTAAGATAATGTCAATTTTCTGTTCTCCCTATCTCTGCAAATTTTCATACCAAGGATTTGTTTTGCTGCCCCCAAATCTTTCATAGCAAATGAATGTGCTAATTGTTGTTTTAACCCCTTAACGTGATCCATGTTAGACCCAGCTACAATCATATGATCAACATATAAACATAAATAATGTAGTTGTCATCATCCAACCTCTTCAAATAAACACAATGGTTTGAATGACAACAAGTATAACCATGCTCATTCATAAAACTGTCAAATTTAAGATACCATCGTCACGGTGCTTGCTTCAAGCCATATAAACTTTTTTTCAATCTGCACACTAACTTCTCCTTACCATTAACCTCAAATCCCCACTTTTGTGCCATATATCTTTTCATCCCAATCACCATGAAGAATGACGGTTTTAACATCAAACTGCTCCAAATGCAAATCTTCAGTAGCCACAATACTTAGAACAATACAAGTAGAAGTCATTTTAATAACAAGAGAAAATATTTCATCAAAATCAATGCCACTTTTTTGTGCAAATTCTTTTTCAACTAACTTGGCTCTAAATATTTTCTTACCTCCATCCTATTCTTTCAACTTGTAAACCCATTTATTCTGTAATACCCTTTTACCTGCAGGCAACTTACATAAATCCCAAGTCTTATTTTTCAGCAAGGAGTCCATTTCTTCTGTCCTTGCTCACTTCCACTGAATCTTTGTATCAACCTGCACAACTTCATAATAACATTCAAGTTCACCAACATTTTAAGTAAAATAGAATACAAAGAGGGCGAAAATCTTTCTGGAGGTCTACTTAGCCTTGTTCACCGTCTAACATTCACTGGGGTGTGTGGTATTTGTTGTTGCGGAGCATGAGGAATTGTTGAAACATCATCCTTTTGAGTATCATCCATGACTACGTAATCATTTCCTTTCTTATCATGTTGTTGCAACAGATCTTTGTACAACACTTTCTCATTGAATATGACATCTCTGCTTCTTACAACTTTATGATTTTCAAAATTTCAAAGCCTATAACCGAATTCATCAATGCCATATCCAACAAATACATATCTCTTTGATTTAGCTTTCAGCTTGGTTCTTTATTTCATAATCTATATGTGTGCGAAAGCTTCACAACCAAAGGTTTTGAGAGAAAAATAACTCACTTTCTTAATAGTCCATGCTTCCTCTGGAATACCACAACCCAAAGGAGTAGAAGGACCTCTATTAATGAAATATACAAGAGTACTGACAACCTCCGTCCACATATTTTAGGGTAGCCCAACATGTAACCTCCTACTCCTTGCAAGCTCCATTATTGTCTTGTTCATGCGTTCAACCACTCCATTTTCCTGTGGAGTCCTTGGAACAGTTTTCTGTTTGCGAATACCATTAGTGAAACAATAATGTTCAAATTCTTAACTGCAATACTCACCTTCATTATCAGATCTGAGACATTTTGATCTTTTACCAGTCTCATTTTCAACCAAGCATTTCCATTTCTTAAAAGTTTGAAATACATCAGATTTCTGTCCAAGGAAATAAACCTATACTTTTCTATTTGCATCATCAATAAATGTAACATAATAATGAGGGCCACCAAGGGAAGATACACGAGCTGGTTTCCATACATCTATTTGCACAAGCTCTAATTTCTCATTTTTCTTTTCCTTCCCACTGTTCACAAAACTCGTTCTCGTTTGTTTTCCATACACACAACTTTCAAAAAAATCCATATTGACACATTTTAGACCTTGTAAAAGTTTCTTTGAATGAAGTAATTTTGTACCTTTCTCACTCATGTGCTCATGTCTGTTGTGCCATGGTACTGTATCAGAATCTATAGCAAATGTTTGTTCTCCCTGCTCAACTACTGCAACTGTTCTTGAACATTTATTTTTCTCTGAAACAAATAAAGTAGAAGGAACAATATGACCTGTACAAAGATATAAGGTGTCTACTTTCACACCTTTTGCTACTATAAGGGAACCTTTTGAAACCTTCCAACTTTTATTATTAAAAGTAACTACACAACCCTCACAACCTAGTTGCCTTGCTGAAATTAAATTCCTACTTGGTGTTGGAACATGTCTTACCTCTTGTAGTAGCCAATGATTTCCGTTCTACAACTTAATCTTAATTTTGCCCTTTCCTACAATTTGACAAGGTTCATTATCCCCCAAATATACAAGCCCAATGATCCCCTTCGACATAATTTAGGAAATAACCTTTATGGGGAGTAGCATGAAATGAAGCCCCTGAATCTAAAACCCATGAATCATCAACACTTTCTAAAGAAAGAAGCAAAGCATCGTCTTCGAATTTATTACTTACAACATTTGACTCCTTGTTCCCTCTTGTTTGTCTCCTTCATTGTTCTTTCGAGCTCAACAATCCTTCTTCTCATGCCTTGGTTTTACACAGTACCAACAATGTTTTAGTCTTCTTGATTGAGACCTCTTCCCCTTTGATTTTCCTCTTGATTTCCCACAATTTCCAGAATTGTTTCCTTTCTTAGTAGTTTTACCTGTTGGTTCCCAAAACCGCAGATTGGAATCCTGCGAGTCGTGCCAACTCGATGCTGGGATATCCAATTGGTTATGGCCAACTTGACGGAACTGGACAGTGGGCTCTGAGTTTTTTGCACTTCTGGCTTTGCAAAACCAAGGCGGATGTACCTAATCCTGAACAAAACACTTAAGCCCAAGATGCTTATAGCAGATTGTTAGAACATGAATGCAACGAAAGTTTTCCGAATGGCAAGAATTATAGAAAGCTTTAAACTTGCAAATTACGAATTAAGAATAACAAATGAATATATGAATGTTTTTGAAATAAGGATAAGTATGGATTAATGCAACAAATGAATATAATAATTCTTCAAAGGAAAGATATGAAATAATTGTCAGCGCATGGATTGCAAATTATGAAAAATATAAAAACCAGTGTTGAAGGGCGATAGAGTCAGTACTATAAGTTCAAAACATACAATTTTATAAAATTCTATGCACATCAATTATAAACAATTTAGTAATCAAGATGCTACAGATCAAATATATGGACGCAATTTTAAAATAATCTAAAATACATTTTAACTCCTGTGGTTGTGAGACAAACTAGACACATATTCACAAACAATTAAATATTTCTCAATATCTATGATGTTTGATTTTAAAATGCTATAATTGATCCTGTCTACTTATCTATCATATAAATTATTTATAAAATTAAAATAATAATTATAAAGGACGAAACTATATAATATTTTAACTCTAAAGCTTCATGCAAATAAAATAAAATAAATAATTCTTACTGATCATGTCGTAAATAAAATTGCACTGGAGACACTCCTTATGGATGATCCTTCCAATACAATTTGACTCCAGAATTGCACAAGAATTTATTCAATAATCCACAATCCACAGGCTTAGTTCAAAAATTCATTCATTTGCCAATGAAAGAATAAAATAGATCAAAGTGCATAATAGTATGAATATTTAAATTTTTGAAATTATATGACTCGTCCTTCTTTTGATTTTTCATCTCAGATTTATAAAGGATGGAGAGGTATGTCCTCAACCATCACACCTGTTTTTAACAAATAATTAACCTATGTAAAATACTTACTATAATTTAATTTTGCCAAAATACAACTGATGGTAGCTATAGTTTCCATCGCACATACTTCTATAGTCTCCTTGGATGGTAATATCCTTCAAGTGTATATTTCTTAACTCATGAGTACGGGAAATACATGGACGACACAACTTCAACATGTGGGGCATAGTCATTGCGTTGTAGAGATTTCATTCATTTAACTGTAGGTGTTGTTAACGCATCATCCTTTCTCCTATGCCTAGGTTCGCAAATAGTCTTCTGACTTTGCAATGGTATGTTCAAGTTCTCCATCCTCCGCTTGGGCTTGAAGACAACAATCTGTCCGAACTTGCTCGATTCACCTCTTCCTTATTTGCAACAAATACAAAGCAGTGCCAGATATAAACTTATCAAGGAGTCACAAGTATGTTCCTGTTTTTCATACGGCTCTGGAATAAATTCTCAATGCTTGCAGAATGAATAGCATAGACAAAATCACACCAAAACACTAAAATCTCTTGGAAGACCACTCTTCAGCAACTGAGGCTCATGCTTACTTTCATATCCACATCCATGTTTACTTCGTATGTAGTTGCTTTACACTATACTAACCACCCTTATTTCCTCACTCGGATATGTATGATAATCATATTGTGATTATATATGCAGATCACTGATTGATGATAATATCATCTCTGTTCTGGGAGATATGATGGATATTGTTGCCGTGTCCCTAATTATATTTTGCTTCATATTTAACAATTTCGTCATTGGTACTAAAGATTATCATTTGATTGATTGTGTTTAATTTATATTTCATCATACTCCTTAGAATAAAACAAACCACATCTTTCATACACCCCAATTTAAATTTAGTCTTCAAAATTTGTCTCCATTATAGTTGACATTCGAAAAATCTGATATCGTGCAAGTTCTATCTATAGGTTTGACATCACACCTTCAAACTTCTAAACTTCATAACTTCTTCTTTTGTATACATGACCCCATATGTCTGCCATAAATGTGATTTGTAATTAAAGTGCTAATGTTTTGTCAGTCCCAACAAGCATTTGATTAGAAATTGGTCAGAAATCCTTAGGACAAGATATTTCCTTCAAGAGAGCATATATTTCATTGATTGAGTAAATCATATCCCCAATATGTTTACCTCTATATGCTATAGAATATTTTACCATTGGCTGAGTGTATCCATTTATCACTATTTCTATGTAGACATTATGCAAGTTGCAGATACTTTATTCACCTTTGCCAATAGTATTATTTCAATTTATAGTCATAGTATTTCAACAAGTTTGACAAATTGAAGGTAATTTCTACTTCATTCACACAGTGAGTTTGGCTCCTAATACGTTTAATATTGGTAATGATTACCTTACCAATCTTGTTTATGCTTATAAATTCCGTTGATATCACCAATCTTCAACATTATACACAAATGGAGGCCTTATATTTGTGAAAAAATAGAGCTCCATCACTACCTATGCTTTGTGAGTTCAAAATACTTCCTGAAGTAGATCCACCTGAGCTTTTCTTACTTGTTTTCTCACTCAGAATAACACTAATTAGATCATCAAATTTTAGGGTATTACACCCAAAAACAAAATTACTCAACCATTACCAAGCCATTCTAGTTTTTAGGCAAAGAACACAAAATCGAGAGAGCCCTTTTTTCATCAAAATTAACACTTACAGAAGATAACTGACTAGTAGCCGTATTAAACTAATTTAAATGATTTGCAACAGACCCATCTTCTACCATCTTCGTATTAACTAAACACTTCATGAGAAATACCTTGTTTGAAGCACAGGGCTTTTCAGACAACCTTGCTAGGGTTTGCATCAACTCTTCTGTCATCTTCGCTTTTGTAATATTAAATGCCACCGATTGTGCCAGGCATAAACAAATACTTCCGAGTGCCTTTCTGTCCAAAATATTCCAATCTTCATTTGTCATAGCGGTTGGTTTCTTGGTTTTTTCTTCCAATGGCTGCCATAAATTCTTCTGATAAAGATAGTCCTCATTTTGCATTTTCCATAACTGAAAATTCTGCCCATTAAACTTCTCAACCTTTAGCTTATCCTCATTTGCCATCGCTCCCACTCTACCCTGAGACTCCCACTCAACCGTGAGACTATCTTGCAGAAGATAACTGAAACAACCAGGCTCCAATACCACTTGTTAGGATTAACGAGATAGAAATAACAATTACGTGCAAATACAACCAACATCAGAAAATAATAATGCACACAGAAGAGAACACAAGACAGAAAAATTTAACGTGGCTCACCCAATCCCTGGGCTATATCCACCAACAACGAGTCCAATATTTTATTATCCAGCGATTACAACCTGATTACAATCTGAAATCCCTTACAGTTCAATACCGCCGCAAGAAGCAACTATCGCATCACACGTTATGAAATCCCTAACCCTAAGCCATTTTATACAAATTTTTTACCACTTTAGGGTTATATTTAGTTACAAAATGTTGGCCCAAAAAATTGCCGATAAAATATCCCCTATCGGCCACGACTGTATTGGGGCTGCAACCCCTAAACCCCTGCTCGGGTTCAGGCTAGGCCTACCCCTGAACCTCGCCGAGGAATTATGGCTTGTGTACAGTACTACCCTAATCAGTCACCACAAACTAACAATCTTCCACTTGGGGCCCGACCTTGAACCTCGCCGAGGAATTATGGTGTGTGTACAGTACTTCCCTAATCAGTCACTACAAACTAACAATCTCCCACTTGGGGACCGATCAAGCTCTACACTAGACAACGCACGAATGCATGTCCCAAAATATGATTCTGACCTCGGAAAACATAACTCTGCAACTGCTGACCGTGCTAACCAAAACTCTCTCTGCAACTCATATTTTTCCAGCCATGAATGCAACACATGAGCACCCAAACATCTTTCCAAATATACCATCAAACTCCTTCAAAGGAATACTCTCAGAATTCATGCTAACAATCTCCCCCTTTGGTGGTGTCAAACCCTTGCTTGGGGCCTGGCCCAACCCTGAACCTTGCCAAGGAATTATAGAGTGTGTATAGTACTTTCCTGATTAGTCACCACAAGCTAACAATCTCCTACTTGGGGACTGATCAGGCTCCACACTAGACAACAGACATATACATCATAAAGACATGTTCCCAAATATGATTCTAACCCCGCAAAACATAACTTTGCAACTGTTGATTGCGTTGACCAAAACTCTGTCTGCAACTCAGATTGTTCCAACCATAAAGCATATATGTTGACATCAATAACGAACTAAATCATGAATGCAACACATGAGCACTCAAACATCTCTCCAAATATACCAGCAAATTCCCCCAAAGGAATACTCTCATCATTCATGCTAACAATCTCCCCCTTTGGCATTGATGACAACATATAATGAAAAAACACAAGTGCCAAAAATATCAAATTGAAATGCTCCCCCATTGACATCAATAAGTTTTTATTGACATCAACAGAAAAAATGATATGCATCCTCCTTCATACATCAACATACATTACTCTCCTCCATACGTGTATATGTTTTTTCATGTATTACTCTCACCCATTGACATCAATAACAAAGGTGCCATTATGCCATTCTCGAAGTTCAATCATCTCCAAAACAATTTGAAAAAAAAAGTTTGCTAAGTGCCAAAAGAGATTGTTATTCAACACATCATGAAAGAGTTCTCATTAACTCTACCCAAAAAGTGACTACATCCCCAGAGGAAGCATCACCAAACATACAATTTAGATGTAGGAATATGCTCTGATTATACTGGATTGATGCAATCCTGCATCAACTACTTTGAAGAATGTTTGGGTGTAACCCCAAGCATATCTCTAAGTACTCGAAAGTGTCTTTAGCCAAATGTTTAGTGAATATGTTTGCTATTTGTTCCTTTGTGCTAACATAATCCAATCTGATTTTCTTCTCTGCTACTTTCTCTTTCAAAACGTGATACTCTTTGCATGTAACAATGGATTCTTTGACATATTGATTGTACTTGTGTTACCATTGTGAGTGATAATAGGTTCCGAAAATTCAGTACCTATGTCTTGCAACATCTGTTTCATCCGGATGATTTGATTCAGTTATTTTATGCTACAATATACTTTACTTCTGCTGTAGATTGTCATATGCAATTTTGTTTCGTGCTTAACCATGAAACCAATCTTCTTCCCAAGAAGAATGCCTCACCATTTATACTCTTTCTGTCATCTACATTCCTTGCCCAATCTGCACCAGTGTATGCACATAAGGTAAAGTCATGTGATCTGTCATACCATAATCCATAATTTGATGTTCTCTTCAAATATTTGAATATCATCTTTACTGCTGCTAAATGTGTCTCTTTAGGATCTGTTTGGAATCGTGCCACAATTCCAACTGCATTAGCTATATCTGGTCTTGTGTGTGTCAAATACTATAGTCATCCTATCATAGACTTGTATCTTTTCTGAATTGCATTAGGAGGCTCATCTTTACTTGATAATTTGCCTCCTATAACCATATGTGTTCTAATTGTTTTACAATTCTCTAATCCAAATCTTGTCAACAAATCTTTAAGATATTTAGTTTGTGATGTGAAAATGCCGTCCTTATTCCAAGTTATTTGCAATCCTAAGAAATATTTCATCTCACCAATCATACTCCTCTCAAATTCTTTCTTCATCTTTTTGGGAAATTTCTTGCTAGCCTCATCATTTCTTGCAAAGATAATATCATAAAAAAATACTACAATAATCAGTAATCCTTTTGCATTTGTCCTCAAGTACATCTTACTGATTGCATTACCTTTCTTAAATCCCAAATTTTGCAAATTTTTATCTAATCTTGCATACCAAGCTGTATAACAATAATAGATAAGTCGTCTATTATTAGTTAATGGTTATTTATTGTAAATATCTAATTAGCTTTAAGTTTGCTTTCGTTTTTTGCTTTCTCTAGAATAGAATGTTTCTATTCTTTACGATTGTTTTCTAAGGAAACATTGTCTCATTCTTTGTATAAATTGAGCGTCTGGTCTCTATTAATAACAAGCAAGTGTTTACCAATTACTTCCGTAATATGGTATCAGAGCATTTACTTAAATTTTTCCGGAAAAATTTATAGTTTCTTCTTGAAATTATTTATTTAAAAATTTTCAAATTTTTTCAGTTAATTTTTATAGTTTCTTCTTGAAATTATTTATTTAAAATTTTTCAAATTTTTTCAGTTAATTTCTCTAAAACCCACCTAGGGTTTTCTGTTTGGAGAAATTCAAATCAGTTTGGGTTTGAACCCTCTTTGCAAATCGTGATTTGGAGAGAATAGAACTTATGTTTTTTCCAATACGCAATTTATTTGCAAATCGTGGTCATTTTTTACTTGCTCACGATTGGTCAAAACCGTGCCTTCACTCTGCAACCCATGTTTGATATTTGTTACATCTTGCGTCTAGCATAAATTTGCAAATCACGTCTACAAATCAGGTCTGTTTTGCAGCTGTTCTCCTCTCATTCATGCGTTCGTTTTGAAGGATTCCTGGGTCAAATTGCCATTTTTTGGAGGCCAAACTCAACTCTTCAACCTCATCTCTACCTGCAAATCACGATCTGTGCAAAAATCGACCTTTTTTATACACGAAATTGCCATTTTACTGCACTCAAAACCTTCATTGGCCCTTGGCTCGGGTTTTTGCTCGAAACTCTAATTTTTGGGCTTGTAATTTTTTTGAGTATAGATTCTTGGTGGGTTTTCCAAGAGCTCAATTGGGTTGTCCATTCTGGGTGCCTCGATTTTTTGTAGTTTTTCATTGAAAAATGTGCCATGGCATCTCTGACAAACATTCTGCTTGAGCATAACTCCAAATTCAATTCTCGAAATTATGGCACCTAGAAGCAGTGAACCATCGCAATTTTTGAATACTTGTTTTGGGTGTTACGAAGCATCCGACTTCTCCAGGTCCTGATCAAGATACATGGGATCTAAATAATTGAGAGGTAGTGATGCTTCTCAAATTATCCGTGGTTGATGATCAACTTTCTTAGATTCCATCTGGCAAGACAGCTGCTGAGATTTGGACACATCTCAAAGGTCTTCATGAGACTTTTGACAAAAGCAGAGACTTCTTTCTGAAACACACTCTATTTTCTATTGTCATGGATGAAAGCACCTCGCTCCAAGCACCCCTGAATTGGATTCAGGAAATCCGTGATCAGTTACTTGCCATCAGTCGCAAGATGGAGGAAGAGGATATTGTGGTTAGCACTCTTCGGAGTTTACCAAAATCCTATGAGCATTTTATCTAGACTCTCAACAGCACCTCTTCTGGTGTTGATTTGGAGTTCACTGATCTCTGCACACTGCTGCTTCAGCAAGATCGGTGGAAACAATAGTTCGGTAGCAGCTCTAGTTCCACCTCCACAGAGCAATCCTATGTTGTAAAATCCTTTCAAAAGGATAAAGGGCAATTTTCAACAGCCATCTCAGCAGAAGTCTTTTGCTCCAGCATAAGATGGTTCCAAAAAGAAGAACATTCAATGCAACTACTGCCATAAGTTTGGACACATGAAGGTTGAATGTCGGAAATGCTTAGCTGCACAATCTAATTATCAGGTTCGCAGCCCAAAGTGAATAGTGTAGAGCACACTCAGTAGGCGGAATCTACCTTTTACGCCTTTATGGCTAAAAAACCTACAAATCATGTGAAGTTGTTTGCCTAGTACATTGATTCAAGTGCCTCTCGTCATTTCACTCATTGCAGAGACTGGTTTATTGACTACTAGCCTTATTTAGATTGTTATTTTTGGTGGCGGAGAAGAGTACACAGTTGTCGGTAAAGGCAACATTTAGATTCAGTCTGTTGGGAGGAATCTCATATTCCTTGATGTGTACTACATTCCAGGGATGAAACTGAATCTACTCTCAGTCAGTTAGTTGTTGTAACATTCTCCACATCTGACAGTCACCTTCAATTCACATCAGTACACTATCACTGATGGGGCGACTAAGTCTACTGTTGCAATGGGTCTTGAGGATCATGGTCTTTTTGGACTTACTGATTCTGGTGATTCTTAGGACTTAGCTATGGTTGCTCGGTGATCTTCTGTAAGCACACTTTGGCATCAACGATATGGACACTTAAATGTGCATTATCTCTCACAGCTTGCTTGGGATGAGCTTGTTCTTGGATTACCAGAGATTCAGACTCAATAGCTTGGAGTTTGTGACGCATGCTAGGCTGGGAAGCAACATCGCACACCTTTCACTAGTGGCGATTCATGGTGAGCTTCTTAGGTACTTCAGCTTGTTCATGCTAATATTTGCGGCCCTATGGCCACTCCTTTTGTTCTTGGGTCTAGGTATTTTTTGTTGTTTGTTGACGATTTCAGTAGAAAAATGTGGGTGTATTTCCTTAAAAAGAAACTAGATGCATTTCTTGTATTTTAGAAGTTTAAACCTTTAGTTGAAAAAGAGTCTGGGAAATCTATTATTATTCTTAGATCAGACAATGGGGGGAATTTTGTTCTAATGTTTTCTCTAGCTTCTTGGATACACATGGCATCAAACGCCAGTTAACCACATCCCACACACTACAACAAAACAGTGTAGTTGAATATTGAAACAGGACAATACCGAGATGGCTCGTTCCATGCTCCAACACAGACATGTTCCGAAGTAGTTTTGAGTAGAAGTAGTCAATATTGTAGTTTATCTGTTGAACCGATCACCCACAGTGGCGGTCAAAGGTAAAACTCTGGAAGAGGCCTGGTTAGGTTGCAAGCCTAGAATAAGTCACTTGAAGATTTTTGCCTCCCTTGCTTTTGATTGGATCCCTGATGCTTCACGCACCAAGTTGGATGCCAAGAGTCAGAAACTCATGCTTGCTGGATATAGCAGTCTCTACAAAGCCTACCACTTGATCGATGTTGAGACATCTCGTCTCACCTATAATCGTGATGTCGTCTTTGATGAGCAGTGAGGACCTTTCATGCCTGTTTCTCCTGTTCCTGATCTAGCAGACCAGCTTATGTAGGCTCATGATTTGGGAGTTCGGCTTCCATTAGGTCCACTTGATGGGAGGGCTCTAGTAGCTCTTGCAGCTCTAGTTATACAGTGATACCTGTACAGACACCTTCGACTTCTCCTGCAGTATCACCTCGCTTTGTAGATGCTTCACTTGAGTTTGATCCAGATTCTTCTGATGAGGATCCTACTGATCAAGCATCTTTCGGTACTAATGTTGGTCATTCTCCTATCCGGCCTAAGTGGTGGGCTAAGACACTTGCTGATCTTCGTGATGATGAGCTCATTGATGGGGAACTGGTCTGAAAAAGAGCAAAACCACAGATTTTGTCAACTTTGCTCTCATTGCCAACATTTACAGTGTGTTTGAACCTCAAACATATTCCGAGGCTAAAGGAATTCCAGAGTGGGAACAAGACATGACATCTAAACACCATAGCCTACTGAAGAACAACATCTAGGTCCTTTTTTATCTTCCACCATGGAAGCAAATGGGTCTTCAAAATTAAATACAAATCGGATGGTACTTTCGATAAGTACAAAGCTCGTTTAGTGGCGAAGGGCTTTTCTCAACATCAGGGCATTCATTATGAGGAGACCTTTGCTCCTACTGCAAAGATGAGCACCATTAGATTAGTCCTAGTGGCAGCATAGTTTGGTTGGAAGGTTCATTAGATGAACGTCAAGAGTGGTTTCCTGAATGGTGATCTCCACGAAGAGGTCTACATGGTGCAGCCTCTTGGTTTCAAGGTTGTTAAAGACCATCAAGTTTTTAGATTGGTAAAACTTTGTATGGCTTGAAGCAGGGCCTTCGGACATGGTACTTTTAGATTGAGAAGTACCTCAGTGATGCAGGCTTCAAGAGGAGTTCTTCAAATTCAAATCTGTACATCAAGACTACTGATAGTGTCATCATCCTTCTGGTTATTTATGTGGATGATCTGATCATCATTGGCAGTTCGACATCTTTGATAAAGGGAATCAAACAGAATTTATGCCAGTCTTTTGATATGACTGACCTTGGGCTCATGCATTATTGCCTAGGTTTTGAAGTTTGGCAATAGTCTTCTAGTATGTTCATCTCTCAGTCCAAATATGCTAGGGCTTTGTTAGACAAATTCCGTATGCAGATTGCAAACCTGCATCTACACCTATGGAGAAAGGTCTCAAATTATCAGCGAAGTCTGATTCTCCTTTCGTTGATGATACTACATACAAGCAACTAGTAGGTAGTCTCATCTACCTCTCTTCTACTAGGACTGATATTAGCTTCGCAGTCAGCTATATTTCATGCTGTATGACAGCTCCTAAGGCTGATCATTGGATGGCAGCAAAGCGTGTGCTTTGTTATGAGAAGTGCACTTTAGATTATGGACATCTGAACTCTCGAAGTTCTAATCCTAAACTTAGTGGGTTCACAAATTCAAATTGGCCAGGCTCTATTGATGATAAAAAGTCAACATCTGGATATGTGTTCAGTTTGGGATCCGGTGCAGTCACATGGACTAGTAAGAAGCAATAGGCAGTTTCTCTCTCTCTTCTACAGAGGTCGAATACAGAGGGACTGTTAAGGCAGGGTGTGAAGTTGTTTGGCTTCGTCGGATGTTTGGGGATATGCAGATGTCACCAGTAGGATCGACTACTTTGTTTGTTGATAACGAAGGCATTATCAAGTTAGCACAAAATCCAATCTTCCATGAACGAACCAAGCATGTGGATGTTCACTATCATTACATATGACAACTGGTTGAAGACGAGACTATAGATTTGCAGTATGTTCGTACCACAGATCAGACTGCAAACATTCTCACCAAGCCTCTTGGTCTTGATAAGTTTGTCAAATTCAGAGGATAGCTTGGTGTTCTAGATAGATTAACTAGTAAGGGAGGGTATTACAATAATAGATAAGTCGTCTATTATTAGCTAATGGTTGTCTATCGTGAATATCTAATTAGCTTTAAGTTTGCTTTCATTTTTTGGTTTCTTTAGAATATAATGTTTCTATTCTTTACGATCGTTTCCTGAGGAAACATCGTGTCATTCTTTTGTATAAAATGATCATTTGGTCTCTGTTAATAACAAGCATTTACCAATTACTTCTGTAATAAGCTATAGGTGCTTGCTTCAATCCATACAATGGTTTTCTCAGTCTACAAACCATTATCTATATCTTCAGTCAAAGGAAAGCCATTAGGTTATTCAATATAAACCTCTTCCTCAAGTTCTCCATTTAGAAAAGATGACTTAATATCTATCTGATATACGTTGAAATTCTTGTTAGATGCATATGCCAAAAACATTCTTATTGCTTCAAGTCTAGCAACATGGGCAAAAGTTTCCTAAAGATTAATTCCTTCTTGTTGTGAATAACCTTTGCATACTAACCTTGCTTTGTTTCTTACCACTTCTCCTTGTTTATTCATCTTATTTATAAATACCCATTTAGTGCCAATGGTGTTCTTGTCTTTTGGTCTAGGGACCAATTCCCATGTCCTTTGCTTTTCAATTTGCTCAAGTTTTTCTTTCACAACCTTTATCCAAAATTCATCCTACAAGCATCATCCACAGTCTTAGGTTCAACTTGTGATATCAAACATAAATCTTCACTTACACATCCAATGATCTGATTTATTGGGTGATTCCTTGCAATCTATGTTCCCCCGAGTTTCTGGTACAAGGATGGTGGGGGATGGGTTTCCGAGACGACAATTTGTTTTGATGATTTTTGGGAAGGGGGGTGAGGGCAAACCGAGACGGTTATATATATATACACACACACACATTGAAATTTGCAAATATACATGTCATTCATATGAAACTGAGCACAAAACATGTCATTTAAACATTATAGAACCATAACATACAACATTTGAATGCCATCTAGGAAATAATATCAGATTTCAGTACCCATCTGTCAAAATGCATGTCAATATTAGTGAACATTAACAATATCATAATGTCATAATGATAAACACGATAAATCTGAAAATCTAAATCTAAATATGCCCAAAGCCATAGGCCCAAAGGCTAGAGGGCTGCCATAAAGTAATAAGTATCAATGTATCATAATCATGTTCATGTTGAACATAATAAACAAAACATAAAAAAATGAATAGACTGCTGCTCCTATTTTGCCTTTACTGCCATTGCATCCAAATCAGAGTCCTCACTATCATCCTCCATAGGAAGCATAGTCTCATCTAATGGAATCCCAACTAATCCTGGTGTTGTGTCATCCTCATCTATCTAGGCCACATCCTTAGGCTCAACATTCCACCACAAAGCTAATATTTGCCTATACTCTAGAGTCTGAGGATCCGCAAGTCGAAGAGCATGATGCACTGTCACTAGCTTTTGCGCTCTTTTAGAGGTAAGTCTGTTCCTCTTGATAGAGTGGATATATGAATATGTGGACCAATTCCTCTTTGCAGCTAAGGAACTAGCAACTTGTGCAAGGAGGCGATTGACAAGTAATTTTAACTCAAGTGTATCTCTCCCATGCCAGGTACACCATCCAATAGGATTTCTCTGTGCCAAAACAACTCTATCCAACCTTGCTTGTGGCTTACCCAAGTTTGGGCCACAAGGTTGGTGAAGTCAAGGAACTATGTATGAAGAGTAGAGGCATCTTGAGGTGAATATATCTTATCAATTGCTCTTGTGAAGCCATCCAATACCTCATGATCATCACATGGGAGGCCCTTTTCACCCAACTGTGCATACCATTTGGGATTTAGAGGAAAGATTGCCATATGAAGCGAAGTATTCATCATGTTCCACTTCCACGTCACAATAGGCCTAATATGCTCCTCATAAAACTCCAGTGTAAGATCCTTTGTTGCAACAATTCTCTTCATCTTCCCCAACATGCTGTCAATAGTCTCATAGATCTCTCCCAAACTAGGAGCATTAGTTTCAACATATCTAATGACATTTGCAATGGGTGCTATGACAAAGCAAATATATCTGCAAGATGCAAACAAAAATTAAAATCAGATTTAGAATTTTAAGAATTTTAAGACCGTTAGTAGGAAAATCAGCAAGCAAAATACTAACATTAAATTTAAAAGTCAGCAATTTACCTCATTGTGGACCACCAACTCTCATCAAGGATCCTTTGCCTCACTATTTTTTTTCAGAGGACTTAGAATTAGACCATCGTCCCCACTCTGGATTCACCACCATCAATTGAAGGGCCTGATACACCTCAATCATCCTCTCCATAAATATGTGCAATACCTATAGCAACAATTATAAATTAAAATATTAATAAAGTTGAACTTAAACATTAATGATTAAAACGAAAAACGTCACATGTAAGTAAACTTATAAATAGTTTTTAAAAATAACTTAAAGTTAAAACAAACTAAAAGTAAACTATAACTAAAATTGACATACCTTGTCTCGGTTGGTGTGAGGAATTCCTTCTTAGAGAAGTTAGAGAATAATCTGAATAGAGAAAGTGAAGTGTGGCGGTTGTAAATAAACATTTGCACCTTCTATCATCAAACCAGCTGATTTGCATAGATGTGCAGAATCTGTGATACCTTGTACAACACTAGACGACCCAATCTCCTCTATTGCATCTCTCAAAATGGTGAATTGGAATTCTGCATCCTTCTTTCTTGAGCAATCTATGGCTTTCAAAAAATAAGAGCTAGCAGGGGATGTGACAATGATATTGATGAGTGTCCGATGTCTAACATTAGTCCACCTAGCAACCTTTGAGTACTCTTCATCTAGGATGGTGGTTCATATCTTATGCTCACCAGGGGGTACGAATGAGGAATTCATGCTCAAAATATCTTTCACCATTTGTTTATAATAAGTGGAACAAGCTGCATTATATGGGATACCATTAGCAATAAAGAATCTACCAATGGATTCCTCACACTTTTCCTTTGCTTGTGCATTAAACATACTTTCCACCGAGCCCTTCTCACAACTGTTAAGGTCATGGATCTTCTGCAAATGTTTATATTCTTATATATGATTCTATTTGGGCAGATTGCTAGAAGAGTAGATTTTATAGATTTCGGTGTGTCTTCTAATCTGCAATCTAGCCCTCCCTTATACCTAACTCAAGGGGCATGTTCATTGAATGGACATGTCTCTCTCTAGGTTGGCCTACTTAACAACATAATTGTTTCCTCAAGATTGGTGCCCATTCCAAGAGTTACTAATTGTTAGTAACTAACTAACCACATTAGTAAATAAGAAGGCTTATAAAAGACACAAGGAAGATGTCGTGTTCATTGAATGGACATGTCCCTCTCTAGGTTGGCCTACTTAACAACATAATTGTTTCCTCAAGATTGGTGCCCATTCCAAGAGTTACTAATGGTTAGTAACTAACTAACCACATTAGTAAATAAGAAGGCTTATAAAAGTCACAAGGAAGATGTCGATCTATCTAGAGGGGACAATATGTTTTAGTGACCAATATTTAAGGGAACTCATGCATCGAGAGTAGACTGATCTGAAAATCAAAACACTTGTCTTGTTAAAGTTACAAGGAATTATCACTCCTTCTTAACTTGATAAGTGATAGAGACATATCTAGCAACATTAATAGAGGTGACTAAGCATAGATATACACTCTATACTTTTTTGAATTTCAAGCATGATGTATCATTATACAAATTATGCCTGAAAACACATCATATTACAAATCTTATAATATAAGTTGTCACCGGAGCTTGTGATCAAATCACTAAGCATTGTTCGTAATACAAACTATCAAATCACCTAGGCTTGTAACACAGAGTTTTTGACAAGGCTTGTGATATGAAGTATTACCTGAGCTTGTGATAACAGTATTGCATAGAATGCAATACTCAGGATAAAGACTAGAGAATAGTTAAATTCTCCCTTTGCTTGAGTTGTGACGTCTAGAGTTTTAGAAATGTCACTGTCACAACATGATCTTGATTTTGTCGAAGATCTAGATTCAACCAGCAATCCATTACTAAAATGCCTTGCACATGATAAAATCCGGAGAATAATTAAATTCTTCCATTACCCAAGTTGTGACTCATAGGCACACAACATAATCCTGAATTAAGATCTGTCAGTACACTGGATAAAATCTGGAGAATAATTAAATTCTTCCTTTATCCAAGTTGTGATTCATAGACATAGAAATGCCTCCATCACAACATGATCTTAAATTCATCCAAATCTGCCAGTAGTTCTCTACTGGTCAGAACATTATCTCAAAGATGGTCACCTCTTATAATGTCTTTATACAAGTGTTCATTATTTCAAAGATCGTCACCTCTTAAATAATAAACACAAGTGGTGAAGCTTCATAACAGTCAATATCCTGACAATAATATAAATTATCATAAGAATACAAAACAATTCAATCATACCCGGATCTTTCCTGAGGTGATCACTCTCAAAGAGGTTTGATAAGAATACCTGCTTTCTAATTTCCAGTACTTAAGGATAAAGTCTAGAGAATAATTAAATTTTCTCTTTATCCAAGTTGTGATTCATAGACATCAAAATGTCTGTTTCACAACACAATCTTGAATCTATTCAAGATTTGCCAATAGTCCTCTACTGATTTAAAACACCATAAGATCATTTGCTGTCACAACAAATTCGTGCTGGAAGATTCTTTTCTATTACTGTAAACTGATTCTGCAAGACTGTTTTGCTGAGAAATGCTTCCACACCATGATGTTTATAAAGGTAGGTCCATCAGATGGTTGCTCACTTTAGATTTTCAAGACTCCTATTGGATATTAAATCTTCTGAGCTCCTTATTCAAGGTTGCCTTAATGAGATGTTAGACCCCCTCTGAATCCAAAATTGTTTCCTACAAGAACATTCTTTAGAAAAGAAAAGAAAATCAAGGCATATACTCTTCTTATAAAAAATACAAATGAAAGATATTATAGACATAAGGTAAAAGAAGAGCTCAAGTACAATAGATACTTATCTTTCCATCATAATCTTGATGAAAGTTTTGTACTTTATGAGTATACACCATCTTGACATGGTACACTCAGTCAGAGTTTGTATAACCTAGATCCTGGGGAGTCAACTTGATCTTCTAGGTAGTGTCCCTGACATATAACCTTCTTATAAGATGATACTTATGATTCTCTGCTGCAAATTCTTTATTACTCAGGAATCAATAAAGCATGGTTTACTCCGTCTGAGTCAAGATTGACCTTTGTAGATCATTTAGTTTCTACTTTGGTCATGAAGGCATACCATGCTAATATTGATGATCTTAGTGTCACAACATGATGTCACTTTCTTCCCTCCTTTCTAAGAGAACCAATACTAATAATTTGAATAGTTATAAGGTTATATAGAATGCATCTTTTCTAAGTCCACAATCATTAACACTACCTCTTGGACTTGAGGGAACATCAGAAATGCCTTCAGTAAAATGTTTATCTTAATGATCTGTAGTCTCATGATGTAATCTTTATCCATGTGTATCTCATCAGTGATTCTATTCATGAGTTATCTTCATTGATGAACTCCTTCTCAAACAAAATAATCGAGTTTGTCTAAGATGATATAATCATTTGTTCTTCTTCCAAGGTTCCCTTTTATAGTAGAGTGGCATTCGGCTTACTCATTGTAAATTGTCCAAATGTCTCCTTATCTAGGAACTGACAAACAATTTCATATATTGCTGATCACAAAATGGAATTCATCAATCAACCTAGTACGTTATACCACTTATCTTCAATCATCCTCTTAATCTAGTTATGTTTTGTTGGTTTTGCTATGGGTGTCGAATAAATGAGACCATCCCACAAGTCTCACCATTTCACATATCAAAAGTGGTTCTCCTCTTTGCTAGTTTAGCTCGACATATAGCATTCATTTTTTTAATTTTTTTTTCAAAATACTATTTACTTTTGAAATACTTTTCACCATTTTATGTAAGACCCATGAAACAGATCTCCATACGGAAGTTATGCGGTTTTGAATTCATTTATGAATTAATAGAGGTCGACATCCTCATACCTTGGCCAGTGAATGATTTCGCTCTTCATAAGAAAGTCTTTGTTCACAGAGTAATCATTAGGATTGTCATTATTTCTAATCACCATAGCAGACAATGTTCGCCATCCAAATTTCTTCAATCATCCTTTCATACTCGATGATGCTGATTATAAGCTCATGTATTTCATAGGATGACCACTTAATAATATGAAGTTGATTTTTATCTTAATTTTCCTCATGTCTTATTTGTTGATGTAGGTCAATGAGAAGTAGACTAGCCTCCTCAAAGGCCTCATTCAATATCGACCCCATACTCTCATCACTTATTTGTATGGTGTGATTTGTGTTCAATGAATGACATTTGATAGGTATCCTCATTTTACCCTAACCACAGGCTTGGTGCTCCATTATAAAATGGATCGGTGCTAACACTGATATACATTATTTTGGAGCACAATCATCCATCTGCGGTACCCATCCACAACTCACGAACACCAATTTCAAATCAAGTTCCCTGCTGCAAGCCGAACTCCGGCTCCACACTACTCGACCTTCTTCTATTCTTTTGTCATCATTATTGTTTCAAATGCTGTACTTCCAGCTCACTGAGCAATTCATGCAAAGTAGATTTGGTGAAAAAAACAACGTACCATAACGGAGCGGCCTCAACCAATTCGGTCTTCATATCAAGTAGTTTGGTTCTAGGGCACATTGGACTCTGTAGAGTAACTCATAGTTAAACAAACTCTATATTGCCTTTGAGATCTCAGCAGCACATTCCTAGGTAGCCATTTGATCGTAGGTCGAAGAATGGGTCTTCTGCACACAAGCTCAATATTGAAGCAACATCCAGGGGGGCATCAATTCACTGGAGTCCATTGCAGGTTGAGCACTAGCTTAGACACGACTCTTTCTTTCTCTTTTATTCATGTGGGGTCACGTAGCAAGTGGGTGAGTTGTAAGATTATAATGTCTTTATTTAATTCTATTCTTTATTTGGTATTCGATCTCCCTTCGATATATTTGTCTAGGTCATATTGTAGTTCCACTGACAATATTGTTGATGTGAGTTTTGTATCACTTACATAACATATTAGTAATTGATATCTGATACAAAGTATCAAACATACAATTCCTCTCTTGAAAAGTTATAGCTCAATGCCTCCTAGAATACCTTGATATGTTCCTCTGCGGTACGATTAGGGTCATTGACAAAAAGCTTGGAGCAAAATACAGCCGGATTCTTTGGTAGATCATGGTATTGTTGGAATAAGAGGGGTGAGGCGTTGTTTTGAATCCATGGTGGTTGAGCCATTCTTGGTTGATTGATTTGAGCCTGAATTGGTTGGTTGACTTGGGCCTGATTTGGTGGATTAACTGGAGCCTGAATTGGTGGACCACTTGAGGGTCTAGCTAAGTTTGAGGTATCAGCTACTCAACGATTCCTTGGTTTCTTGGGAGATTCTAACACAAGTAAGTCTTCTTCTTGGTGTGGTGTATTTCTCAGTATCCTCTGCCTTCTATCAAATATCAGTCTCTCAAATCTTTCGGGGAAAAAAGACCCAATCTTTCTATCCAGCTTGAAATAATCTCAACTTGATTGTCTCTCTAACTCGAGTTCTCTTCAACAATAGCTTGAGCTTGCCTTTGTGCTTTCCTTTCTCTCTCAAGCTTCCTTACCAATTCTCTTTGACATTCCAACCTCCTTTGAATTCTCCTTTCAATAGTTCTTGCTTTTCTTTCTTCTTGATTTAGCACGTCAACGGTGTCCAGGTACTCTCTAGTGTTCCCACTTTCCTCCCAAGCAGTTGACCATAAACTAGCTACAATGTGATCTTGAAGTGTTCTCCAAGTTGCTCTAGGTTGATTTGATCTAGGAAGCACCATCCTTCATCATAATTGAAATGCTAACAAATCCTCAAAATAAATTTTCAGGCCCTCCTTCTAGTGAGTTTTGTATCACTTACATAACATATTAGTGATTGAATATCCGATACAGAGTACCAAACATACAATTCCTCTCTTGAAAAGTTATTGCTCATGGGATATGAGAATAACTCCAATGTTCCTTACACTTGTGGATACTCACTCAGTTTTATCGATGCGATTCACTGGTAATCACGTAGGTGGCCTTACGCAAATTGTTGAGGATGACTTGGACTTTGGTGGGATGATGGAGATGGTGGTTTAGTGTGAATGCTAGATGATGTAGATGGGAAAGTGATGGTGGTGGAGGGTGAATGGTTCTTATGACTGGTGTTTCTCTAACTCTCTCCTAAGTCTTGAACTACTTGCTATGCTACTACTCCTCTAGATGGAAGACTACAAATGGACTGGGATCGAACCTAATGAAAGCTAACCAATAGCCTCACTTCCATAGGTGCAATGATTCAAAGGAAATATAAACTAGTTTACCACACAAGGCTTCCCAACAAGCTGCTAGGATGCTAGTGGTCTTATATTGATCCCTATGAAACATCTACTAATGCTACCATACAGCTATCCATCTACTTTACTCTTGCTTAAACAAGTTGAAATGCAACCAACTTTAACAATTTGAAAAGAAATTTAACTCTTAACTATTTGGAAGTAGAAAATATGCAATAACGCCAAAGGCTCTTAATCACCATGCAATTCACAACAATGAGAAAGAAATAGCGAATTTTGGCATTATCTTAGCAACAATATCTCCAACACCTTACAAATGAGAGCAAATGGCCTTATATAGGGGCCAAAAATACAACGGATGGTGGAGATCAAAACAAGATCAACGATTCAAATTGGATCCTCAAAACCCTAATTAGGGTTGCCACCCCATTGGCCAATGAGAAGCCACTACCTCGTCAATGGACCAATAAAAACAGTCTAAAAGTGGCAACCAATGAGAAGACACCAAAATGGTGGCCAATTAGAAATAAACACTTGTCCTATTCTAAAAGAAAGAGAAATTGCCACTTGGGCTTACATCAAATGATCTAATATAAATCTTCCCTTTTCTTTCATTTTCTTAGCTAAGACAGTGAACTTAGCTAGCCTTTCGTTAACTTCTTCCATAGGAGGACAAGGTGTGTGCTTCGCCTTGAGTTCCGCTGACTTCAGCACACTGCTTGCTGCTTGTAGTATCTTTTCATGATCCTTCTCATATTCTTTCGCAAATCCAATAAAAGCATATAGAGAGGAAAGGGTGCCCAAATGTTTTTTCTTGATAGCAACCTTTCCTAACTCATCCAACCTCGATCCAAAATCTATCTCATTGATATCCTCAAAATCAAGTGCCATCCCAACGTCGCTCATCATGGTTGAAATGGAAGTGTCGACGCTTGGTCTGTGTCGTGCAATCTCATTATGTATTTCTTCAAGTGTTTTAAATCTGGTAGTCAATGCAACAGACTGAGATTCAACTGTACTCAATCCTCTCTCATCAACCAACTTGGCCCTCTCTAAATATACTTCTGGTAGCCCAATGAATGCCTGAAGCCTAGGAATAGCCAAATCTTTGATAGGAAGGAAACCTTTCCACTCCTCTTTGAATAATTTGAACTTGTCTGTAATAGTCACTAATGACTAGAATGTCGAGACAAAGGAAGGCAAGAAACTTCGCCCATCTTGGATTGTATCATGGATCCAATCCCTGACTTCAAGTAGCTGAGTTGATATCTCTTTTGAATTGTTCCCGCTGTCTTGAGGAAGGGCTGCCTGGTGTAGCTGTTGGATGGGCTGGCAATCTCTCCAATATTTGTTGTTGGCTTCCAACTTTACTATTCTTTCATTTTCCTTCCTCAATCTTTCTCTGATTGATGCTATACCTTCCTGGATCTCCTCGCATTCCATATCATCTGTATTTATTCCCAAGTTGTGTTCTACTATCTCATATTCCTGGGCCGCAATTTCACCCACTGCCTTATTGACTGTTGTATAGCAATCTGAACCTTTCGGTGACCATCATTGTCGCTCCTAATTACCTTTGCCACTGTCTTTGCCATTTGTTTTTGGTTCTCACTATCACCTTTTTCTATTAATCCTTGGATGTCTTCAACTGTATGGGCAATTACCACCTCGCCTCTTGGCATAAGCATTTGCCTCAACCATAGTGGTGCAGTGCATCTCTCCAAATCTGGATTCGGTTCGACTAACAAAACATCACCAAGAGCCTCGAGTGCTTGACTTATGTCATCAATATCAATCGGCCCATCTTCTTCTCTACTAGTTACTACCATATCATTTCCTTGTTGGTTTTTTGAGAGAGGGGAATACTCGGTGCTCTCACTCTAACCACTTGATTCTGAATCAGAGCTCACCTCTATCGCGGCCCCTTTATCACTTGAATTGACCTCTTGGCTTCTCGCCTCAATTATACTTTCTCTTGACGGCGTTGCATGCTGTCTCTTGGTTGGAGGTTCTTGATGTTCTTTGCTTTTTTAAGCCTCCAAGACTCTCTTCTTGCTGTTTCTAACCGTTTCTTGTTGCCGGCTACTTCCTTCATTCCTTTGTCCGACTGATTCTATTTGTCTCTCTTTTGGCCTCATCATCTCATAGGTAAGGGGAATCCTTTGTCTTTGTAGCTTCCTTAGTCTTTCATTATACCACGACTCAGTATGTAAATCTACTGCTCTTGTGACTGCCTCCAAGGAAGGATTCTGATGGTCATCCCAATCCATTGGATTCAATTGTATTCCTTCTACTGTATCATAATCTTCTCTCAACACATTTTCATCATCCTCTAGTTGATCAGGAATATCAAGGCCTCTCCATCTAATATCTCTCATCATGTTCACCAACAATCTTGAGAAAGCTAGCTTTCTCACATGAAAGTCATCCTTGGCATTGGCCCAAAAGTCCTCTATGGTGGGAACATGTTTAAATTCGTTCCCATGAGATGCCTTGATAAGACCATTAGGATCGAATCCTTGCCTTGCTCTGTACCATCCTAGATGATACCATTCCAATTCCTTCTCCACAGCGATTGAGGCAACTATCATTGCCAGTTATGATTGAGAAGGTAACGGCTGTTTTTCCTTCGTTTCTCATTATTCTATCATAGTGCTCAAGTTGCCTAGCGAATTCCATTACAACTACCTTGTCGGGTGGGTACCTTGGAAGTCTCCTGGGACAAATTGTACTTCCTACCACTCTAATGTATGTAAATTGTGGAAATTGGATGAACCAACTCCCATACTTCCTAAACCTTGCTTCTGCTTCCGGTGAAAGTCTCTTAGCGGGTGTCCCTTGTAATACCCTTACTGTCTTCATGGCGAAGGCATCACAAAATATCTTGTAATCCTTGTTGTTGTGCAAATGGAGCTGTGGATAGTATTCATGCACCAAATATTGCCTCGGCCCACTACCAATTTCTCCTAAGGCCTTAAGTCCCAAACTCCTATATAATCTGGCAATTAGATAAAACAGATAGGATCCCATGTAGAATTGCTTTTGGTTTTGGACGGTTTTGAGTTGCAATTGTAGGTTCTCACTTATGATCCTAGCCCAATCAAATCTTCTTTTCCCTTTTTCAATTTCATCAATGAAAAAGTACATCCAGTTTTCGAATTGTATACCTTGAGCTAGGCCCATGATCCGGCTGAGAAGAACAATGAGATCGCCATATTCTGGTTTGAAAACTGCCATTGTGAACTTTGAGGATCTGTTAACTCCTTTCTTTCCCTCGTGAATCCAATTTTGCTTCAGATGCGTGAAATAGGCCTCTTGGTTATCTTGAAATGATTTGGTTGCCTGATCCATCATCACAACTCTCATCCTTTTGTACTAGGGAATGTTGAATGTCTCTTCGATTGCTTGTTTGCCGATGTTGGCCAACACTCTTCCCTTCATCAAAAATGATAGATTTACTATTTAGATCAAATTTGGATGCACATTCCATAATCAATTCCAGACATGGCAATGTAGGAGGAAAAGCTGCCGCGTGTACAATTCCGATTCTATATATCTTCTTTGCCAAGGGGGATTGTCCTTCGTTTAGTTTGTCCTTCATCCGTATCATGTCCATTGTACCGATATTGGTGTAGGTTATTCGCTTCATTTTCAAGAAGAAAGGTGTTTTGGGCATCATATCCTCTTTGTCTTTCTTAGTGTTTGTCCGCTTGGGATTCTTACTTGCACTAACATCCTCCATCTCGTCGCCCTATTACGGGATGGTAGAGTGGTGGACCAGAAGGCTATTAGAACCAAGGGAAGCAATCCTTAGACTAGAACGAAAGAAGGATGTCAGCTTAAGGACCCCTTTCAACTCTAAATGATTAAAATTCACCTTAACCAATAGCCGGACAATGACTTTTCGAAATTTAGGATTAGAGCTCAAGAACTTCAAATCCCTTCCGAATCAGAATTTTACCATGTAATTCACCTCCAAGTAAAATTACCCAACCTAGGGCAAAAAATCGCATCTCCTTGCACAAATCAGAATTTGCAAAAAAAAATTGCCAATACCATGAAAAATCTGCCTTCCTACCAAAAATCGCCCAAGACAAGGGCCAAATATGCCCTTAAGAAAAATTGCCAATGGAAGGGGAATCTGCCCTCAAGGCCAAAATCGCCAAAAATGGAGAAAAAAATGCCTTGCAAGGAAAATCGCCCAACATCCAAGAGCTGCTCCAAGAAGAAAATTCACCCAACAATGGAGAAATCTGAACTGCCCTTGCAAAGTGGCCCAATAAGGAGAACATCTGCCTTGAAACAAATTCGCCAAACACCAAATCTGCTCTTCACAGGAAAACTCCCCCAAGCATGGAAAAGAATGAATGAGGAATGAGGGAGAAAGGGGGAAGGATCTCCTCTTATACCCAACTCCACATGTCTTCCCAGCTGGCCGACTTGGACTTGGAGGGGAGAAAAAAACAAAAATTAAATCAAAATTATGGCCCACAATTAAATACTTAGCTAAAATTTAATTTTGCCAAAATGAAAATTGTCCTTTTAAATTGCCAGTTGGTTCCAAATTGCAAAAAGAAATTAAATGGTGCCTTGGAGATGTCAAATATTTCCATTTAATGAGGACTTAGTAATTAATACGTCATTAAAATTGGATTTTGGCTAATCAAAAGCCATTTTTCAATATTAAATTACCTATTTTATTAAAGGCTAAAAGTTTTCAAGGCAATTTTTAATCTATTAAAACCAAATTTTGCAATTTTATATCCAAATCAATTTTGCTATGCCATTTAAGATTTTTTTGACAAAAAAAAAATTGCCTCTAGAGTCAAAAATCGATTTTGCAATTTAGCCTCATTTCTACAAAATTAATTTTTTTACCAAAAATAGATTTTCCAAAACTCAAGTCTAACAAAATTTCCCTTTTGAAAATTATTCAAATTTACACAGTTATATCCGGATTTTTAAAAGAAAACGTCTAAGTAGAAATTTACAATTTTATCCTGCCAAGTGTTGCTTGTTGAAATTTTGTTCGGCCTAAGGATGAAATTGGTTGCTCTGGAAAATCAAGCGAAACCGGGTGAAAATAAGCTAAGTCTCTCCCACATCTGGCCTGAAGGTGTCTAAGGCTCAAAATTCTTGAAAAAATCAAAATTGTTGGTCAATCCAAAAGTTTGTCAAGGCGATAAAAAAAAGGGGTGTCCCCAAAATTTTTGGGGCGGTGGTGTGAGAACCTCACAACAAGTGTCAATTCTTCTATTGAGACCTTCCGCAAAGGATAGCTTGTGATCCCTTTGATTATAAATCATCGATATTTGCCTATAAAAATATTGGCGAGAATCAGTCAAATCACTCCAAATATGAATATAAATCATCGATATTCATTTTCATCTGCTTTGATGGTATAAAATTGGTGTGACCTCCAAAGGGAATGTTTGATTTTAAATTGTCACAGATCACCTAGTGCTGAGAATCGTATCAGCTTCATTGACCTCTTTAAAATTTAATATCTTGGGAATAGCATTGGCCATTCATGGTACCGGAAAAAATATGTGCTCAGAATATTAACAGTTTCACTCATATCTCTGGAAGATTTTTATTTTTAATTTTATGTTTCATTCCCACTAACTGCAGCGCCTTCTATGGACCTCCCACGGTGCAATCATAGTGACTCCCAACATACATCTTAGATTTGAGAGCAAGCTGGTATGCCTATAGGTATATCGGGTTATATGATATGTACGACTACATTCACTGGGGCTTAGCTCCTTTTAAACGCTCGACATGTTGTGACTATCACTGTTGCGGCTGAATTCCAATGCCTTCAATTACCAACACTCTCTTGGAATTTGTTTTGGCACCCCATCTAATAATCAAATGCATATTAGAACTATTTGTTGCATCTTCATCTACAACCCGTCTAAGAAATCCTCACACGATGCCGAGAAAATGTCTTTATTCTGCACTTCCCACTTTTTATACAGAACAGTCAATGTGATGTCCCTCCACACTCATTGTCACTTTCTTCCCTCTTACATTTGTAGTTGGCTCTGATACCATGTTAAGGTCATGGATCTTCTGCAAATGTTTACATTCCTATATATGATTCTATTTGGGCAGATTGCTAGAAGAGCAGACTTATAGATTTCGGTGTGTCTTCTAATTTGCAATCTAGCCCTCCCTTATACCTAACTCAAGGGGCATGTTCATTGTATGGACATGTCCGTCTCTAGGTTGGCCTACTTAACAACATAATTGTTTCCTCAAGATTGGTGCCCATTCCAAGAGTTACTAATGGTTAGTAACTAACTAACAACATTAGTAAATAAGAAGGCTTATAAAAGCCACAAGGAAGATGCCGATCTGTCTAGAGGGGTTAATATGTTCTAGTAACCAATATTTAGGGGAACTCATGCATCCAGATCAGACTGATCTGAAAATCAGAACACTTGTCTTGTTAAAGTTACAAGGAATTAACAACCACTACTCATATTTCTCTTCTCTCTAGACTCAGTTTGTTTGCCACTAGTACCAATGGCAGATGACATATGCCTAGATGATTTTGAGGGAATAGATGGTGATGTCACTGTCAAATTGTGCCCCTCCATTTCAGCCTCTAAGTGCAATCTTTGACATTCTAATTTTTGTTCATTAAAAACAAGCTTTGACTCCTTGGCATTAAAGACCTAAAAAATGTGACTTCACCTTTGTATAGCTGCCCCTAAAATCATCATGACAAACATGGCAATCCCACACCCTAGTCCTTCCTGAATTTTTTTTATCTTTTGCCCTAGGTGTGACATGCTAGAGAAGAGGTTTTTTCCTATGGAAAGGACCCTTTACAAAATTCTTCATAATGGTGGAAGGACATTTAAACAAATCAGATTTAGGATCCGCTTTTTTCCTAGTCTCACTACTAGCAACATCAACCCCAACCACATTATCTTCATCACTACTACTACTAGTACTCCCATTGCTGTGCATTGTACTTTGTTTTGACTCTTGAGGTTTAAATATGCAATAGATATATGAGCTGAAACAATGAAAAATAAATTTAAAAAAATCAAACTTTGCAAGCTGCAAATCTATTTAAAAATGATAGATGGAAGCATAAAGAGTTCCATACTTGGTGCACAAAATAGAAGATCAAACCCTTGGTCAAGCTCTTGGAAGTGAAAATATCACCTCTTCTTGCAAAATGAAATCTCCAGCCAACTGCAACACAAAATGAAAGCCAAACAAATGACGAAACAACTAACATGTGGTGAGTTTAAACCTTTTAGGGAATTTGGACAGGTGGGGCGCACCTGGGTGACCTAGTTGGAGGCTTCAAAATGTTTCTTATGTTCACTTTTTTAATTTTATGCATACAAAAAAAGGGGGACGGTGGGCCGTACCCAGTATGGTCGGAGGACGTCTAGATGTCCCCTTTCCGTACGGGGTATAGTTGGCCGTCCCCCTTTTTTCCTCAGGCGTCTCCGAGTTTCGGAGACGTCTCCTACAAATTTTTCCTTTTTGGGGACAGCTAGGGGACGTCCCATACCCGTCCCCCCATCCCCGTTTCCGAAACTCCTGTTTTTAGGCCGGGTACGCATCCTCGAGGAATGCAGCTTGCAACATACTTTGGTGTTCCTTATTCTGTTTTGACTTCTGTCCTAGTTTGTGATCTTGGTTCTTCTGCATGCAAATGATTATCAGTTTGATAAAAAGTTGTTCTACATTCTAATTGTTAGGCCTTTGATTTGTATCCTCATTTGAATTATAATCAAGTATTCTTTCATGAATTTTGAATTTCTCATCAACCTTCACATTATCGCTTTTGTCAATAGTTTCCAATCTCTGATTAAAACACCTATATGCTTTGCTTTCCAAAGAATATCCAAGAAACATACCTTCGTCACTTCTAGTATCAAACTTGCCATTATCATTCTCTCTTTTGATATAACATTTACTTCCAAAGATTCTAAAGTATTTCACCATAGTTGTATGTCCAATTTTTATAAAGTTCATAGGGTGCCTTACCAGTGCCTTGTCTGATTTGTATACTGTTCATTGTATATATTGTGGTTTTCGATTCTTTTTTCCAAATGATATGAGATACATTACCTTCAAGCATCATAGCTCTAGCTGCCTCATTAATTGATCTGTTTCTCTTTTTTGCTATCCCATTCTATTGTGGTGTCTTAGGAGCTGAAAGCTATTTCTTAATTCCATTGTCTTCACAGAAGATGTTAAATTCATTTAAAATGAATTCTTCTCCTCTATCTGATCTTAAACATTTTATCTTCAATCTTTATTCATTCTCAACTCTAGTTTTGCATAACTTGAATTTCTCAAAAGCTTCAGACTTATCTCTAAGAAATGCTACACACATCATCCTAGTACAATCATCAATGAAAAGAATGAAGTACTTTTCACCATAGAATGCTCTTGTTCTTGTAGGACCACACAAATTTGTATGCACAATTTCCAACTTCACAGATGCAAATTATTTGCTTGTAAAAGATTTTTTCTATTTTGCCATCACACATTTCTTGCAAACCATGTTAGAGGGCTTCACAATTTTAGGTAGATCTCTTACTGCATGTGTTGTACCGATCTTCACAATGTTATCAAAGTTAATGTGACAAAATCTTTATGCCATAACCATTTGTCATCTACTTTAGCAACCAAACATGTCATTTCAGTAAGATCTAATCGAAAAACATTACCTTTAGTCCTTGTACCTGTACCAATCAATTTACCATCTTTGTTTTTGATTATACATGTCTTCTCTATGAATTGCAATTGGTATCCCGTGTCAACAAGCTGCCCAACACTCAAAAGATTATGTTTCAATCCATCAACCATATAGACATCTTCAATGTTAGTTTTCCCATCAAGAGTAATAGATCCTTAGCTTTAATAGGGCACGTTGCATTGTTCCCAACTCTAACTACTCAATCATAATTGTTAAAATCAACAAATTTATTCATATCTCCAGTCACATGATGAGAGCATTCATTATCTATAATCCCATCACTATGTGCTAGTCATTGAGTACACCTTGTCTATGGGGATCATCTGCTACCTTAGAGTGTGCAGCAACAGAAGGTTTAGATCCTCTACCAAAAATGTCGGTAGTGAGAAAATTGTCGAGCAGCGGTACGAATGTTTTGTCAGATATCTGCTGAGAAATTAGAGTTAACAATTTCTCACGTGGGACCATGTCAAAGCAGCTCACAATGTCAGCCTGAACAAAATGATGGACTAATCCCCAGGTTTCAATATCACTGTCAAGATCTCTGCCCCATGATCACTATAGCCCCCCGGCGGTCACTATCCTTTGTTGGAGAAGACTCACAATGTGGTCTCTCAACACAAACTTCAGTGGCAGTAGAAGGGACAACAATGTTCCTCTTCATGGTCGTAGATTTCAGGTGATCAACATTCATTTGAAGACTATTATTAAAAGAATCAGCAGATTCAGGGGGTATTAGTCATGTCTCCTTGTTCCATACTTGCCATAAAATATGAGTGATCTGTCCCTTTTGAAGTAAAATTGTGCATTTTATGAGCATTATCAGCCACATGAGGGTTCTTGTTCCTTTGTTTAATCATTGGGCAGTTCCTCCTAATGTGGCCCTCTTTTCTACAAAGAAAATATGATTTAATTCCATCAAGAATATCTTGTGCATTGACAATGTAGTGAGCACTCTACAACCAGGGTAGGAATAAAAGAAAATTTGGTTTTCTGTGAAGACAAGTCACTAAGTTTTTGTCTAGGGTGAATTAATTCTTAATTATTTTAAAAAGAATTAATATGAAGATGGATAAAAGGGTGAAAAGAGTTGTAAACTAGTGGGGTAATAAGTTATGGGTAGTTAACCCAACCACTTGGAGAAAATTCTTTAAAAAGGGAAATTTTTATCGTAGAAGGGCTCTCTCTCTCTCTCTGTCTCCAACATAGAAAGGATATTTTGTAACCATTTTCCAAATAATTTTCTGATTCGAAATATATGCTTGAAAGAAACATTTCTCCCTCATGAATTAATTTCTTTTCCACTGTCTTTCGTGCTATGGCAAAGAGAGTGATCTGTGCATCACCTTTGGAGGATTGTTGATAAACTTTGTTTTTATCAACATTTTGAAGTTTTTCCTATTCAAAATCTATAAGGATATTTACAATCTTTTGTGTTGTGAATAGTCAAATATTTTTCACATATGCAAGCTTGTATTTCAAATTGCTTCATTATGTTCAGATTTATTAATAGTTTTTATCGAAGTAACAAGTATCAGAATTGGATCAGAATCGGCAAGGCCGAATCGAATTGTGAATCGGCCATGAATCGGCAAATTAAAAAAACCCTTGTAATTTCATTGATGAATTATCTTACTGGTTGCAACTATTATTTCTTGGAGAGGATTTAAATTAAAAATACAATTTCAATTTAAGGGAGCTGCCCCCTTTTGAAGAAGAGGAGAATCACCTTGTTCATGGTGATTTATCCCAGTGTTGCAACAATTTGTCATTTTCATTTGGCAGATTTTTTAAACAAAGCACAGTGACAAATTACTTGCTAACATAATTGGCGACTCCGCTGGGGAATTGCCCTGTGCATTCGATTTTCAGACATTTGGAGGTACCTCCCCCACTTATGGAGGTTGGCAGCTTTATTGAAGAAGAAATCCAGAAGGTATTTGAGAGATATCCTGAAATTTTGGAAGGACGGGTTCCTGCAAGAAATGAGGACAATGTAGATATCTTCACCTTTATAATGCTATTTAAACAAATCCAATCAGAGAAGTTGCAGGAGATTTGGTGAAGGAAGTAAGATTTTTGAAATCTTTCTATGGTGCCATCCTCGTCAAGAGGAGACCTCCTATGCAAGAGCCAGAAAAAGAAGAACAAGCATGCGAAAAAGATGAAACTGGTGGAATGCAATATGAACCAGGAAGGGATCTTGAAGAGGAATCAAATAATAGTCTGGAGGAAAAGGAAAAAGATCCTTATATTTTTCAGCCTATTCCAATTCTCTTCTCTTCTCCACCTTTCGAAGAATTAGTGTAACAATCTATATTGAAAGAACCACATCAACATATTAGTGCCAAAATATTCGAGGTATGGAAAAGTTTGTTAAAATCCCGAATACACTTGTGGTGAATGATATAGAAGATGTCAATTTCTCATTTCATTATGAGAAATATCCTTTTAAAACTTATGATTCTGCATTTAGTTTTCCACCCATACCTTTCATTTCTTCCTTTGATGTGGTTAATATTTCACTGTTGTTGTTGCCGGCTGTCTGTAATCTGCCTCCATTTCACCAAAAGTTGATTCGACAAGGTTTGTTTTTTTTCCATCTTGTAAATGGTCACATTTAGTTTTTAGGCATTTCTCTCTCTTCATTGCAAATAACCGTTCATGTAAATAACCGTTCCTATTTCGAACTTTTGGCTTTCCTTAGTTTTGGCCCTGTTTAGTGTGTTTAACATTCAATAAGGTTACATTGCCTTTCCCAATTTTCCCTTCGTTCTTGATTCAGCCCCCAAGAGAGAAAATCATCCACTCTGTGAATAAAATTGCTATTATGCTTTTCCCCATTGCCAGTTTTTCCCAGTACCAAAGAAATGGATGAGTTCCCAAACAAATAAAATACCTTGTAGGCCAAGAAGGTGTGATGCCTAGAATAATCTAAAGCAGCCATGGGAATGCTAAGTGAATGTTAATTTAACCTGGAAGGACTCAAAATCAAGATACACTATGATGAAAGGGATAGAACATATTCAATGGTTAAAGCCCGTTCTTTTGAAACAGATTAAAAATCCATATGCTGAAAGTTTGAGTTTAATGAAGTCATAGATGGCGTCATCACAGGAGTTTTAGAATATATCTCATTATTATTTTTTCTATGAGGCTGGATAAGTAAGGATGAGATATTAGGGCATATTCGAATCAAACATTTTGACTTTTCCATTGGGTGTTTTTTTAATCACCTCTGAGTAATAATTGCTGCAAGAATTCTATTGTTCACTTCACTTCACAGTTTATCGTGTAAGGAATAATTCCAGCTAATGAACATTCTAATCTTAAAGATTAGAGATATATGATTATTTTTGGTGCAGATTTAACTGGACTAAAGTAGCTTGGAATTTGCAGTACCTAAGCTTTCATATGAAAAACTGAAAGATTTTTGAAGAATTGCGAGCTTTGGACAAAATGGTTTATAAACTGCAAGCGTCCTTGAAGGATTAAAGCTCGTGTAGTAACTTCTACATGGAGAATGAATTGTTGCTAAGAATTCTTCAAAGAAATGTCATGGAATAACATGCTAATTTTGCAGGAGCATGTACAAAATCTTATGTCGAGAAGGGTTTATGAACCATTGAGAAAATGCATCCAATTAGCGTGAAGTCAAATTATACAATATAGGAAATTATTGGACAAAAGCTATAAGAGATTTTTCATCTTATTCCATGCATTAATGCTCCAATTTTGTATCAAATCAATTGGTGCTGATAAAGCATAAGTTGTTAGAGCTATTGAAGATGAACAATTGTGTAATGACCCCTTTTTGGGACATTAGAAAAGTAAAAGACATATTTGTATAATATTAAATTTGACTTGGAGAGCATTGACTCAAATTATAAAAGGGCAATTTAATATTATAAAGTGGGCTAGAAAGGACAAAGATAAGACGAAAGTCCAGGAAGGGAGTTGAAGAGTCACATTTGTGAAGATAAAGAGAGATGAGACTCATTCATCTAGTATGCTTGATTTATTATTCAGATTTTAGTTTCTCTCTTGGGAGAGTAATCAGAAAGCTTAAGGTTTCAGCTAGTGTGAGGATGTAGCCCCTCATGCCGACAGACAGTAGATGCAAACCCATTGTCCGTGGAGACGTCATTCAGGTGTCTCGTATGTGCTTACAGGTTCTTCTCTGAGTGTTCCAATCTAATTGTAAATTCTATGTTTGAGATTGGAATTCAAGTACTGGTTATTGTATTGTTGTTGTATAATGCAATAACGTTGTTTTAAGGAGTTTTATGGTTTTATATTGTGGTTTGTAAAGCATTTTTATATGCTCGAATCCTGAGTATCATTTTGAGAAAGAACGACTTAATAACTATTGGAGTTTCTGCTGGTTTCTATTGTGTTTTCCAATACTTCTGCATATGTTTAGCTCTGAATATACTTTGAGAAAAAAATCGAGTAAATATCCGGTTTGGGATATTTCAATAGTATCAGAGCTGGTTTTCCTGCCTATTTACCGTACTGGGTAAATGAATTAATGCACACAGACAATGAACAAAAACAGCAGAACTCTTTTTATTATTCGCATATGCCAATGCAGTACATAATGATTTTGATGATAAGATGATTACAATGATCCCGGAGGGGGGTATATATACATCTCAAGGAACCTTCTTGAAGGTGTCCGTCGGCCACATACATGTCGGCTACATAATAGGAACCTTCCCGATATTGACGTAGAACCTTCCCGATACCGATGATATACATCTCGATACACACCCTGTCGGCCGATACCAATGACATACATCCTGATATCGACGACATACATTCTGATACCATATTTACTGACGACATCATGCCCTCCAAAAAGAAAAGTCATCTCTGGACGACCACGCAAAAAAACTCAACAACTAACTACATTTATTCATAAAACAACATAGAGTTAGACATCATGAACCAGAAGGCTGTGTCTTAGACTGTGAAGATCGACTGCGTCGAAGTTGATTCACTTGCTTTGTCCGGACCTTCAAATCAGCTCTGATCTGAGAGTTCTCGACAACTTCCTTCAGCATCAATGCAACCTCCTGACACTCGGCTTCTTTCTGATCATGAGCCCTCTTCGCTGAGTCTTCCTGAAGTGCTGCTACCAAACGCTGCTCCGTTGCTGCTAACTGTTGTTTTGCTTGCTGCTTCCCTTGTGCACCTTCCTCGAGTTGTGCTAAAAGGGCTGTCTTTTGTGCTTCCCATGCAATCTGCTGGGTGGCAAGTCAGTCGGCCATCTCCTCCTGAGCCTTCTCCGCCGTCTCCCGAGCTTCTTGCCCAACCTCTGCCCTTCTTTTCTTTGTAAGCACCAACTCTACTAGGAACTTGCTTCGCTCTGTGATGTTAGTAAGACATGAACGAACATCCTTATCCTTTGCTTTTGCTAGCTGGTAGAGGGTCTGTCACCTGCACCTCTCTATCTATTTTCTCTGCTGCTGCTGCACTTTGATCCTCCACCCCCGGTACACAGATACTACATGCTTGTAGCAGGTCTATGTCTCATCAACTAGTCAGACTTCCCACAACTGATAACTGCAACGACTGGGGGTCTAGGGGGCAACGCCCCCAGCGGGGTCGAGGGGCAGCGCCCTCGCAGGGTCCTGGGGTAGCGCCCTGAGTGCGCTCCCTATTGTGATATAGCCGCCAAGACCAAATTAGCACTTTTGAAGCCACATAAAACACCATTTTTGTGATTTTATTTTGATCCAACACTCTTTCTGACAACTGCTTATGTTTTTTACTTGATTATGTATTTCTCTTCCCTTTGGCATCATGCGTTACTCATTTTGAACATTTTTTATTTGTTGACATTTTTTTTAATAGAAAACCCTTCTATATCTGTCTACATCACCGTACGGTCCTTCCCTGTCACGTTGTCTTTGCTTCTTGCTTCTTTACGTCGTTACTCTGTTTTGGATGATAGCCTAGCAATAACCTGCTCCTGTATAGAGTCCCAGTTGCTGGCTTTGTTCAACAAAAACGTCGCATTAAGACGTCTGGAAGAGGCCGTACGGGCTTTATGCCTGAACACTTCAAAACTTTGCAAGGATATGCCGTGAGACATTTTAGTTGAGTCGTACGGTGGTATACAAGTTATAGTGTCAGTCACGTGCCGTATGGTATCACCTTCAAGCCGTACGGTGGCCCATCTCCATGCCGTACGGTGTCCCTCCTTCAAGCCGTACGATGTCACCTTCTTCAAGCCGTACAGTAATCACTTCGTACTCCCTCCTGCATCTGTACGATGTCCAGACAAGTAAATGTGGTTTTAGAACCGTCGCCTCCAGGAACTATTTGAGTGTCGTACGCTGCCTTAGACAACTGGAGGACTCTATATTCCTTATTCCTTATGCCTCTTCACCTGCAAAAGGCCGTACAGTTCATGCCTGTTGAAACACCCTTCACGTCGTAGGGTGCAGGGGAATACGACCACTGTACGGTACTTTTTCTTCTCTATTTTTTAAATTTATTTAAATTTTTTGTTTAATGTTCAACTCTGTCTTACATATGTGCAATATTTACATATATACAGTATTTATAGTTGTTCTTCTCTCAGTTGCTCGTCCACGGAGGTGCGTTATTTCTTCCTTGGTAGACTTTCGACCCGTTAACTGCATTGGCTATTTCCTTCCCATCGAGCGTCCATAATTTTATTGCTCTGTTATCGCCGACTTCGGGGATTTTATATAGCCCGACCCACTTCATTTTAAATTTACCTGGTCTGATCTCGTTGCGCCCATTATACTTTAGCACTGGTTGTCTCGATCGAAACCTGTTCAACTTCAAGTGCTTGTAGTGCCATGCCTTATGCTTGTTCTGTGTAACCTTCGTGGCCCATTGTGCCTGCAATCGTCGCTCATCCAGTTTATTCAAGTTACACGATTTCGCCCTCAGATTTTCTAGATCGACTAGTTTGTTCTTGAAAGTTGGTACCATGAATTCTGTCTTGCTGTCAATAACTGTACTCTTGATTTTAGAACCATCACTCCGTACCACTGCAGCTTTTATTAAACCCTTCCTCTTTGTTTCCTGTGCAGACCGTATGATGTGTCTTTCTTGATGTTGGCACCTTTTTGCTATATCCATGGTTTGACATAACATTTGCTTTTTGTGCCATCATACGGTGGGATCTTTCCTTTTTTTGGGTTAGTACTGTATGTTCTTCCCCTCAGCTTCAGCCATAACTGCCTTTCCTTCTGTTTCTCTGTATTCCTTCGGACATTCATTTTCCTCTTCTTTCTCACCTTCGTCCACCCTTAACATAGTACAGCTCAGAAAGAGTTCGTAGTCCGCTATCTGCCAGTGGTTAACATATTACAGCTTAGAAAGAGTTCGTAGTCCTCTATTTGCTAGTGGTAAAGACCGTTGATAGAATCCAAATCGTCATCCGTTGATCCTCTTTCCAACCACAAGACTCCCTCCTGATCTGGTTCCATACGTTGCTTCCCTTCATCTTCTTTGTCAGAATTTGATGACAGAGCTTCTTCCCCCACCATTTGGGTGCGTAAATCGATGACGTATTTCTGCCCTTTGCTTTCAAGTGATAGAGTATTTTTCTTCCAGTCGTTCTTAACTCTAGCTTGTATCAACCACCCCCGGCCCAGAATGGCATCGTATCCTTTCAGCTTTAGCGGGATCACAACAATGTCAAGCAGGAATGACTGTGTTCCAATCATCACTGGTTGTGCCGTCAGGACTCCCAATGGTTTGATTCTGTGTTGGTCGGCTGTTAGCAACTGGAATGTAGGTGGCCACAACGTCGGCTGTCCCAACCTTTTTTAGGCATCCTTTGGTAACACATTGACATCGGAACCTCCGTCCACAATCGTGTTCGTCAACATAGTCCCGAGAATTCCCATTTCAACAACTGCCGGATGGCGTCCGGATGAGAGGGCTAACAGCATTAGATCTTTTGCACTTGCGCGACCTTCTTTCTCCCTTGCTCTACTAGTAGTTTAACAGTTGTAGCTATATTTGTGAGTGTCGTACGGAGTTGAGGCATAGTGAGCAACAAATCATTTATCCTGACGGGTACCTCGGTTTGTAATATTTGCCATACAATGTTCTGTTCTGCGCAGTTCCGTGCGGAGGTACCAGTAGTGTCCTTCAGGTGTGCTTTTTCTGATTGCTTTGCTTTCTAGATCTCTGCTCGCGCTTCCTCCAGTCTTCTTTTCTTTCGTTAGGTCGGGGTATAGTTTTCCTTGCTTCTGTGTGATGGCTAGAACCTCCTCTTTGTCCATCTCGACGGTGATCAAATTTACTCCCAACTTCGGGCACTTAGCATCTTCATGATCGCTAGGTCTGCAACATCTGCATAACAATTTTGGTGTGTTCACCACTGTACAGTCTCGAGCGCAGTGGCCCCACAAATTGCGTGCGCAGCATTGAACTATCGGTTGACCGTTCGCATCATACTAAATTCGACTCCTCCCGCCATTATTATTGTTGCCGTTGTTGTTTTGACCGCACCGATTATTTCTATATCCTCCCGACGTGGCACCCTCTGTACTGGAGTTCGTGCTCCCTCTTGATGCGGACGCCTCCTGTGTCAGGAACACTTGCTGTAGTGCTCTTGTTTTCAGGTTGAAAGGACATTCCTTTGTCGAATGTTCCATGATCTGACAAATCTCACAAAATTGGTCTTTCGGGCAGGATCCCTTCGTATGGCCTTCTTTTTTGCACTCGGTGCACCATAGCTCATTTCCTTTGGTCTCCTTTTGCATGTTTTTGAACTCTTTCATCATCCAAATCATGTCCTTTTGGAGGGCGCTAACCTTGTTGCTGCCCTTTTCATCATCACTACTTTCCTCTGCTGAAGATGTGTCGTCATCTGAATTTGACAAGCTACTCTTCTTCTTTTTCGTCTTCCATTCACTTTCTAGGTTCATTGCTCGATTGTACACTTCAGTGTATGACGATGGCAGCACGATCTTCATCTTCTTTCGCAGCTTCGGGTGAAGGCCTTCAATGAACCATCTTTTCTGTAGGCCATCAGCCGACTTATTCTCCATTTTATTGATCAAGTCCTTCAGCTTCCTGGCGTAGACTCGAACTGTTTCATTCTTCCCCTGTTTTGTATTGTATATCTTTGCTACAATTTCGTTGTCATCGCACAACAATTGAAATTTGGCAGTAAACTCCTTGAGGTTGTCCCAAGTGGTTAATTTCTGGGGATTTGTATCGGCGAACTAATCAATTGCAACACCCCATAGGGTGGCCGGAAACTGTCGGACCCATTCGTTTGTATCCGTTATGCCATTCGCCCTCCAAATCATTTTGCATGTTTTACAATGTCAAATTGGATCGGCTGCTCCATCACCATCAGATTTCGGCAACTTTCCCTTTGGTCCTGCCATTACTATTCGAAGTTGAGGGGTTTGTTGTGTACCTGTGTTGTTTTGCACTCCCGCGCTGTTTTGGACTACCATGCTGTTCTGTACACCCGCGCTGTTCTGCACACCCTCGCTGTTCTGCACACCCGCGCTGTTCTACACACTTGCGCTGCTGTTTCCGATAGTCGTGCTATTTGGTGAAGAAGGGTTTTCGTCAACTGAAGCTGTTCGTTCTGGAGGTATATCTCAAATAATGTTCACTCCACGCTCGTGCTCCCTTGGCACTCCGAGCTATACGGGTCAATCGCCTTCCATCTGGATTCTCTTCCCTCGGCGTATGTAGGTTCAGAAACTCCTCCCTTGCTTCTTCCACCAAGTCCAGCCACTATCAAGTCTCCTCCAACAATTCTTCAGCGCTACGGTGTCATCGGTAATTTGCTGAAGCCTCCGTCTATGGTCGGCCTGTTGTACCGAAATTAAATTTTCTTGCACGATGGATGTTTCGTCTTTTTCCTTTAGCTTATTCTTATTCTTGTTCAGCTGATTCGGCATCAGTCTTCGTCCGTCTGCCTTCGTACCAAGTCCATCGGGCAACGGCGCCAAATGTTTATCGTACTGGGTAAATAAATTAATGCACACAAACAATCAAGAAGAAGAACAGAACTCCTTTTATTATTCGCATATGCCAATACAATACATAATGATTTTGATGATAAGATGATTACAATGATCCTGGAGGGGGGTATATATACATCTCAAGGAACCTTCTCGAAGGTGTCCGTCGGCCACATACAACATGTCAGCTACATAATAAGAACCTTCCTGATACCAACGTAGAACCTTCTTGATACCGACGACATACATCCCGATACACACCGTTTCGGCCGATACTGATGACATACATCCTGATACCATATTTATTGACGACACTGCCAACCTGTGAAGTTATAACAAAGCCTTGTATCCTGCCATGCGAAAGGGTCAAATTGGCTGAATAAAGTAATTGCATAACAGAGTTTTAGTAGAGGTAAATTTCAGAAAAGCTTTCAGAACAAATTCTTGTGTTGCTTGGGAGGTTCATAAACAATCACAACAAGAGATGGCAGACGGGGATATTTAAGCACAAAAAACTCAAGCGAGTTAGAGGGAGAATAGAAGCTCAAGCCATGATACAAGAGGAAATAAATAGGAGAGAGCATGTGTTAAACTTTAGATATATATGAATAAGGGCAAGCTTTCATAGCTCGTAGAAAACAAATATCAAATGTATCGTGTTGAATTGATGTACCTACAAGCCAAGATGTACACACATCACGTTTCCACCATACGTTGGATACAAAGGATTAATCGATTCACAGTTTGAAAACACAAAGGAGTCGAGGGAGGTCTTATCTATTGCCGTGTCAGTACATAGTGGATAGTATATTTGCTTCAAGGCAGGGTCTTATGCTAGCTGTGAGACATAGTGAAGGAAGTGACTGCTCAGTAATTAGAAAGAGTTGCAGGACCTAGAATCACGTGAGGTGTAGAATGGTGAAGTTTGAGACATCAGGTATGATCCGATAGATCTTGTTGGACTCACGTTTTGCAGTATATTGAGGAGAGATAAATTTTGTATAGGGAGTAAGCATTTATAATCCTACAATAGTCGTACCACAGGAAGTGGATAGACGTGTTTCTGGAGCTGAAGATACCGCATGAGATACTTGGTAAAACAATGACATAATCGTTAGGAAGAAGTTCGGGCTTATGGTCACATGACTCACAGGCAGTTGCGGGTGTTAGTTTGCCATCATTAGAGTTTAGTGTATATCCTCTTCATCAGTTTGTTTATGTGGTCGTTGCTTACATATGCCTTTGAGACAAACACGATAAATCACTTCGGAACATCCTTTCGAACAATCAACTCTAGGCATGGCTTTAGTATTGTTTTGTACTCATCGAAATCCTCATAGATAACAAGAATAATAGTTACATAAGGTTGCCGGAACAAGATTAGAGAGTATTCTTGCTGATTTTTGAAGTTGGAAATTATTCAATCAAGTGGAAGTAGCAGGAGGGGAGATAAATGTTTTTTGAACTTGGAAGTCACAGAGATATCTGGAAGTAAACATTTTAAATGTTGACTCCCAACATAGGCATACTATGTGGAAAAATTAATTGATAACTCGTTTTGAGTCTACTGCCCATTTTTCTCTAAGGAGAGTGCCGGTAAAAGAAGCAGATAAATATCCTTTGCTTTCTCTCTGAGATTTGCATGCAAAGAAGTGGTCAATTCGTTTGCGGTGAAAGAGTGCGGGGGCTTCAAATTTCCACTTAATATCTCTCAGTGTATCTTGGGGAGAGGCAATACGTAACTCCTTGTTCTTGACTCATGTTTCCTATCAAAAGTGTAACGATAGTTGTGAGTACATGTGACAATCAAGTGCGTAACTGAAGGAGGAGCCCATACAAGTGTCCTGTTTGCATTTGGTAGTTTCCTGTAATGATTCTGCATGCCTCCTGAAAAATGGAATGATGACAAAACTGGAAAGTTAACATATTCTACAATGTTGTTAGACAATCTCTTTCGGCCTCTCTGACCGAACTTTAATTATAAGGTTTTTGTTGGCCTGAATTGCAACCGCTTTCATTAACCTGTATGACAAAGTCGTGAATTTGACATATGTCTGCCAGTTGCCGAGATTGAAATATCAAATAATCTCATTATTGCCTCTTGCCGTGAACTTGCGAATTGCTTTCGGAGAGTCCTTGGGTGTTAAGCAAAATGAACATTGCGTTTCGAAGTAACAACGCTTACAGTGCTTGGAGTGGAGTCACAAAATTATGGAGAGTGCTGGAAATAAAAAGGTTGGAGCTTGAAAGGGGCACACTGAATGGGTAACAAATGTTGCCTTTTCTCCCACAAACAATCATTTAGCAACATCCTCAGCTGATCATACTGCAATACTTTGGAATTCTGAAGGAGATATTCTGAAAACATATGAAGGCCATTTAGACCGTCTTGCTCGTGTGGCCTTCCATCCATCCGGGTTGTATTTGGGCACCACTAGCTTTGACAAGACATGGAGATTGTGGGACATTAACATAGGAACATAAGAAGAGATGCAATCAAAAGTTATGAGAAACAAGAAAAGGAGAAAAAGATTTCTAAAGATAACGTAAAGAATTTTTCTGACGATATGTAGAAGCTAACTGATGTATATATAAAGAAGGTTGATTCATCATTTAAAAAAAAGAGGAGTTGATGTCTATCTGATGGTAACCAATTGCAATGTTTTGTTATGTTGTTAGTGTCACATGATCATCTAAATGTTGGAGGAATACATTTTGTATTTCAATGACTTATCCATTATTCAGTAATGCTATGTTAGCATTTCCCTAGTGTTGAATCACAGTAGCAGAATATGTGGCAGATGGGAGTAGTTGGATGGCAGCTCAGACTCTCCCTATAGTAGATACTGCAGGTGAATATCTTCATTTCAGTAGTGACAGGGTAAGGTTGATAGTAGGAACAGTATGCAACAACTGAGGGAATTACCAAATGTCTAGGCATCTTGACAGTAACTCATGGAATAGCGCATGACATTGAAGAAGATAACCTCACTGTTCCTCAAGACACGTACAACTAGTATAGCTGTAACCGCATGAAATTTGGAGATTGTGAAGAGGAGTTTGGTTGTAGTCGGGCTGAGAAGACTCTATAGTGGCAAATGACATAGTGACTAGGTGTCTTGAAGTGGATGTTGGGCAGGCACTTACAACACAGTCAGATTTCTACATTGGCACCCACCAATAATAACGAGAATTGGATTGAGCAGCAGTGATATTGATTTGGATTTAAATCCAACACCAACAATGTTAAAATCTGATTTGCAAACCAGAGATCTTGGAAAGGTTCTTGTGTAGGAAATAAAGATCTCCTAAGCAGCGAATAATTTAAGTGATTACATTTGGTGTCACAAGTGAGCACTTTTGAACATTCACTTGCACAAGTAGGTAGTTTACCTAGGGGAAAAATAAAGGGCTAGGATTAAATCATGAAAAATACTATGAAGCCACAAGAGCAGTTAGCCCAAAATTTTGAATCCGATATAAGAGCAGAAATACTCAACATTTATAGAGAGCATAAAGAACTTCCTACCCGAATTCAGAATGATTTATCATTTAGTGATTACATGGATTTTCATCTAGAGCAGCAAAATAAGACTGATATGGCAAAAACAAAGTATTAGGATTTGGTTCAGGATCTCCTTGCAAAAGACTAGCGCAAAGGTGTGTATGAAGAATTTCCGATAGACCAAAATCATCGAATAGAGGGTCTTGAAATAGAAGAACAATCAACTACCATGGATTTGGAGCCTTTGGGCGATCACGTAGAAGATGGTACATAGGGAGCAAGTTTATACGTTGGTGATTTGGAGGTTAGCTTTGACAAGGTGGATGATGTCGGTTGCACATGAGGTAATAGCAGGTTGGAATCTTTGTATGATGAACCATATATTTCTGATACCTATGACATGAATTTAGAGGAACAACATAAGATGACACTACAAGACGATGAATCGCTTCAACAGGACAATAACGAAATGCATACTTTAAAGAACCAGTTGAAGGTTAGTGAAGACTTGGTTGTAGCGTCTTTTGTACGCTATGACGGCACTCACAAGTTGGTTGAGGATCTCTATAGGAAGGCTCAAAGGGAAGTGGAAGGAGATTGGCCCATTGCTGATTTGCAGGTTGTCAAAACAACTCTCGAAATTATGAAATCAGATTATTTATATTTGCTGTCCGACAGGGATTATATTCTTAAGGTCGCTGAAATATATGCTAATCAGTCAAATAGAGAAAAAAATGAGATTAAGGAGCTCAATAGGGAGCTTAAGTATGCTCGTGAAGCATTGGATGGAACTCAATTTTCTCTTCAAGAAGCAAAAAATCAGATCAAGGTCATGAATCACTCTCGGAAACATGAGGGTAAAGTGAGGCAACAGTTTTTCCAAGAAGTCATTTATGAACTTGATAGCATTCAACAGACGTATGACTTGGATAGCTGCCCCATATGATCAAGTATCAAAACTTCAAATCACATTCAGCTTGTAGACAACCCTTTGTTTGAAGTTGTTGCTGATTGGACTTCTGATAATCCCCTTTTTGTGATAAACGAGGGAGCTCCTTGTCGGTAAAATTATAAAACATCTGACGGGCCCCTTTCGAAAGGTTTTTGTTATGTGGTTGACGGGCCCTTCGGTAATTGTTATGTAGCCGACGGACCTCTTTGGGAAGGTTCATCAAGAAATATATATACACCATCTGAGATAATTGTAAGCATTATGTAATCTCTTCTGCATATATGCGAATAATAAAAGGAGTACTGCAGTTCTTGTCTATTGTCTGGATGCGTTAAACTCTTTACTCCATACGGTAAACATTTGGTGCCATTGCCCCATGGACCTAGAATGAAGACAAAGGAATGAAGACTAATGTCGAATCAGCTGAACAAAAATAAGAATAAGCTAAAGGAAAAAGATGAAATATGCATCGCACAGGGAAATTTAATTTTGGCACAATAGACCGAACGTAGACGAAGGTTTCAGCAGATTGCTGATGGACACCGAAGCACTGAGGAATTGTTGAAAGAGATTCGACAGCGGTTGGATTTGGTGGAAGAAGCAAGAGAGGAATATGAAAGTGGTGTGACAGAGACAGATCTATCTTGTTGTAGTTAGTCAGTTAATGTATTCCGTTTTGTTAATCTATCTTGGATATTTTGTAATTGTCGTCCGGAGATGACTTTTTCTTTTGGGGGGGATGATGTCGTCTGTAAGTAGCCGACGGGTTGATGTCGTCGGTAATTGTTATGTAGCCGACAGGCCCTTTCGGGAAGGTTCTTGTTATGTAGCTAATGGGCTCCTCCGAGAAGGTTCTTGTTATGTAGTCGATGGGCCCCTTCGGGAAGGGTCTTCGGAATGGTATATGTATAACTTTGGATTATTGTTGTAATCATCACTGAAGCACTTTGTAATCTCTTTGACATATATGCAAATAATAAAAGTTGTACAGCTATGTTACATGTTCTTGTCCATTGTCTGTATGCATTAATAAAACGTTTACCCCATACTGTAAACACTCCTTTGATTACCATGAAGAGGATGATCTTGATTTCAGAATATTGGACCATGGTACAACTACTAGCAGCAAATCTTAGTCACAGGATGAGAGTGGTGAATTGACTATGATTGTTCGTCATTGGATCAGTCCAAATAGGGTTCCCGATTTCACACCATACAAGAGTTGGTTGGATAACATACATCAGCCATTGGATAGATTTTGGTGTTAGTATTGATGAGAGTTATGTTTCAATCACAAGGAACAAATTTTCAGCGTCATTCTTAGTCATAGTACCTATATACTCAGAGGTTCTCTAGATTGCTGACAACATTATGGTAATTGATGCGCCCATCGTGTTGTTTTCGGTTTTGAATGGCTTGCTTCTTACATCATCTATTTAGGTCGAGTTGTCACCATCTATTGGGTTATGCTTAGTTCATTGATACATTTCTACCTTATCATATCGGTTGGTTATGAAAAAGGGTTTGGGACCCAGGTGTTGATCGTATGTACCTATGGCTTGTTGAGGACTTGGTTGTAGTTCTATTCAGTTTGAGGCTAGATGCAGTGATGATCAAAGTTGTACAATTTATAGGTGTATCGTTTTTTCATAGAGTTATATGGGATCCAGGAATCCGGTTAACGGATGGATTGCAAAGTGGCACCTTGCTTCGTAGTATGACCGGATTTGTTTTTAGTTTGGTTTGTAGAGCACTTGCAGATTCATATGGGATCCTGGTACTGATTGCTTGAGGACAAGAAATTTCAAGGAGGGGAGAATTGTAGTGTCCCCTTTTTGGGACATTAGAAAGTAAAAGACATATTTGTATAGTATTAAATTTGACTTGGAGAGCGTGGACTCAAATTATAAAAGGTCACTTTAATATTATAAAGTGGGCTAAAAAGGACAAAGAGAGATAAGACGAAAGGCTAGGAAGCGAGTTGAAGAGTCATAGCTGTGAAGATAAAAGGAGATGAGACTCATTCATTTGGCATGCTTGATTTATTATTTAGATTTCAGTTTCTCTCTTGGGAGAGTAATCGGAAAGCTTCAAGTTTCAGCCAGTGTGGGGATGTAGCCCCTCACGCCGTCAAATAGTGGACGCAAACCCATTGTCCGTGGAGACGTCATTTCAGGTGTCTTGTATGTTCTTATAGGTTCTTCTCTGAGTGTTCCAATCTAACTATAAATTCTGTGTTTAAGATTGGATTTGGAGTACTAGTTATTGTATTGCTGTTGTATAATGCAATAACGTTGTTTTAAGGAGTTTTATGAAAGTTTTTTGGTTTTATGTTGTGGTTTGTAATGCATTTTTATATGCTTGAATCTTGCTATATCATTTTGAGAAAGAACGACTTAATATCTGTTGGAGTTTCTGCTGGTTTCTATTGTGTTGCTCAATACTTCTGCATATGTTTAGTTCTGAATATATTTTGAAAAAAAAATCGAGTAAATATCCAATTTGGGATGTTTCAAATTGTGATAGGAATTGTGTTTAGAAGGTCTGTTATGGATAGTTGATGGCTTTTGAAGATTCTTCAGTTCACTAATCTCATTGGTTATGTTTCCCTCAACTTATAAATATCCAGTTGTAATCATTGCAACTTCTGAAGATCGCCCAACACGGGCAGGAAAGGTCAGATACAAACCTCCATTTGTGTGCGCGAGAGCATGGAGGATGCATGCATAGTTTATTGGGCCTATTCTAAATCAGCCTGTTGCATGTGAAAATAGAGTTGTCAATGACATATTATTGGGCGTAGAGGATGGCATTGTGATGGCAAACTGGGTGGTGTCATCATTATCTTTGTTCCCTCCTTACTCTGTTATGAATATTTGATGTTGCAGGAGATGCTGGAACAAATTGCAGGCATTGCAGGCAGGCTGCTTGAGTGCACATCAAGTTTCGAAAAATACAAAAAAATGATCATGGCTGATAAGTAGTGCTATGACCCACTGGGACACATTACTTCTTAGGAACTCATTGATTACTTAAATCATCAATTCCACGACTCCTGATTGGTGTAATGATGCGAAGTCAAGGGATACAAGGTTCAACCGTGGGCGCTCCAACTTTTCGCTCAAGGGAATATCTTGAGTTGGAAAGAAGAAAATAGTGAAAAAATGGACATGTCTATACAAGATAAGGGGATATCAGCTTCACAATTAAAGAATGGAGCTTTCAGATGCACTGGAACAGTTGGTGTATAGATTGAAGTTTTGCAACCTGCGAAGCTATAAAGGCATCTTAATCATTGATAACACAAAGTTTATATGTGCATCATATTGACACAAGGAGTCCAGATTCTTACTTTTCCTTTCCAAGGCTTGTGTTTAAACTTTAAATAATGTGAACAAGCTTCCAAGGATTGGGACAGCATGGGGTATGAAGTATTTGTGGGACACATTGTTGGATGCAAATATGGAATGTGATGCTCTCGGGTGGCAAGGCATATTTCTGGATGTTTACCAAATGGTTATGATATTGTTTTGATAATCCACAGTTTGAGGCTACAAATTTGATCCAGCAGTTGAATACGCTCAGTGTATTCCAGAATTGTCGCAATTGCCGATAGATTGGAAACATCAACCTTGGTATGCTCCCCAAGCTATTCGTTGTGCTGCCGGAATAAAGGTGGGTTCCAACTACTCACTGCGTTTGTTGTAGAGATGTCAACACTTAAAGAAAAGGTTGCAGGAAACCCTTGCATCAATATAGAAAGGTGAAGCAGCTGAGAATGCTGCTTCACGTTTTGGTGAATTTGTGAAAAATGATGCACTGTCAGAATATGTTGATGTTGACAGGGATCAGTTATAAACAATGCAGAATTCACAACAAGGTCACAAACTGATTCTAGAAGAACACTCAAAATTTCTTGCCACATTTGATGGAAATAATTTGAAGACGCATTAAATGGTGACTCTGTGGCCCAATGGACAACGCACTGGATTGCAGCCAGAAATTCTGGAGTTCTCTGCATTCTGGCACAGAATTGAGCCCCCAGACAAAGCCAATGTTAGTATATGCTATATTTTTGCAAACCTAACTACCTTAACAATGTCATTATATTTATATTCCTAGATAAAATCAGAGGTTGAAACTACAAATTAATTTACATTAGAGTTTCATATTTAATTCTTCTAAAAGAATTAAATATTATCTTTTGTGAAAAAGGATTAATTTGTTATCTTACATATCAAATAAGTTAATTCTTTTCAAGGATTAATTTAAACAGTTTATAAAAGAAATGTAGTTTCCCGTGAAGACAAAGTCACTTAGTTTTTGTCTAGGGTGAAATTAATTCTCTGAAAAAGAATTAATCATGAAGAGGGATAAAAGGGTGAAAAAGTTGTAAACTAGTGGGGTAAGAGCTTGTGGGTGGTTACCCAACCACTTGGAGAAAATTCTTTAAAAAGGGAAATTTTTAATGTAAAAGGGCTTCGACTCTCTCTCTCTCTCTCTCTCTCTCTCTCCGACATAGAAAGAAGATTTTGTAACCATTTTCCATATGATTTTCTGATTTGAAATATATGCATGAAAGAACCATTTCTTCCTCATGAATTAATTTTTTTTGTAGAGTCTTTTGTGCTATGGCAAGGAGTGTGATCTGTGCATCACCTTTGGGGGAATGTTGATAAACTTTGTTTTTATCAACATTTGAAGTTATTCCTTTCAAAATCTTTAAGGATTTTTACAATCTTTTGTGTTGTGAATATTCAAATATTTTTCCTATGTTCCCCCAAGTTTCCGGTATGAGGATGGCGGGATGGGTTTCCGTGAAGGCAAATTTTTTTGGTGATTTTGGGGCCGGGGGGATACGGCAAACAGGGACGGCTATATATATATATAGGAAAATTTTAAAATATACTTTGAAACTTGCAAATATACATGTCATTCATATGAAACTAAGCACAAAGTATGTCATTTAAACATTATAGAACCATAACATACAACATTTGAATGCCATCTAGGAAATAATATCCGATTTTAGTACCCAATTGTCAAAATGCATATCAATATTAGTGAACATTGAACAATGAACATTAACAATTGTCAATATCTTAATGTCATAATGATAAGCATGATAAATCTGAAAATCAAAATCAAAATATGCCCAAAGCTATAGGCCCAAAAGGTAGAGGGCTGCCATAAAGTAATAAGTATCAAATTATCAATGTATCATAATCATGTTCATGTTCAACATAAAAAGCAAAACATAGAAAAATGAAGCAGACTGCTGCTCCTATTCTACCTCTATTGCCATGGCATCAAAATCTGAGTCCTCCTCACTATCATTCTCCACAGGAAGCGTAGTCTCATCTAATGGAACCCTAACCAATCCTGGTGCTGTGTCATCCTCATCTATCTGGGCCACATCCTCAGGCTCAACATCCCATTGCAAAGTTGGTTTCTGCCTATACTCTGGAGTCTGACGATCGGCAAGTCGAAGAGCATGATGCACTGTCACTAGCTTCTCCGCTCTTTTAGAGGTAAGTCCATTCGTCTTGATAGAGTGGATATATGAATATGTGGACCAATTCTTCTTTGCAATTGAGGAACTAGCAACTTGTGAAAGGAGGCGATTGGTAAGTATTTTTAACTCAGGTGTATCTCTCCCATGCCAGGTCCACCATCCAATAGGATCTTTCTGTGCCAAAACAACTCTATCCAATCTTGCTTGTGACTTACCCAAGTTTGGGCCACGAAGGTTGGTGAAGTCAAGGAACTGTGCACGAAGAGTAGAGGCATCTTGAGCTGAATACATCTTATCAATTGCTCTTGTGAAGCCATCCAAAACCTTAGGATCATCACATGGGAGGTCCCTTCCATCCAACTGTGCATACCATTTGGGATTTAGAGAAAAGACTGCCATATGAAGTGAGGTATTCATCATGTTCCACCTCCGCATCACAATAGGCCTAATATGCTCCTCATAAAAGCCCAATGAAAGATCCTTTGCTGCAACAATTCTCTTCATCTTACTCAACATGCTGTCAATAGTCTCATAGATCTCTCGCAAACTAGGAGCATTAGTATCAACATATCTAATGACATCAACAATGGGTGCTATGATAGAGCAAATATATCTACAAGATCAAGATGCCAACAAAAATAAAAATCAGAATTAGAATTTCAAGAATTTTAAGACTATTAGTAGGAAAATCAGCAAGCAAAAGACTAATAGTAAATTTAAAAATCAGCAACTTACTTCATTGTGGACCACCAACTCTCATCGAGGATCCTTTGCCTCACCGCTTTTCCTTCAGAGGACTTAGAATGAGGCCATTGTCTCCACTCTGGATTCACCACCATCAATTGAAGGGCCTCATACACCTCAATCATCCTCTCCATCAAGATGAAATATGTGCAATACCTATAGCAACAATTAAAAGTTAAAAATTTAAACTTAAACATTAATGATTAAAATTTAAAACTAAAAGCATCACATGTAAGTAAACTTATAAATATTTTTTTTAGATAACTTAAAGTTAAAAGAAACTAAAAGTAAACTATAATTATAATTGACATACTTTGTCTCGGCTGGTTTGAGGAACTCCTTCTTAGAGAAGGACCTGAATAGAGCAAGTGAAGTGTAGTGGTTGCAAATAAACATTTGCACTTCTCTAGCTTCTAACACTTCCTGTTTCACCCATTCAATCTTCCCTATGTCCTTCAATGCATTGTTCAAGGAATGAACACAAGGGTCCAAAATATGTGCCTATAAGCACCCTCTATCATCAGACCAACTGATTCGCACACAGGTGCAGAATCTGTGATAACCTGTACAACACTAGATGACTCAATCTCCTCTATGGCATCTCGCAAAATGTTGAACTGGAACTTTGCATCCTTCTTCTTTCCTGAGCAATCTATGGCTCTCAAAAAATAAGAGCCAATAGGGGATGTGACAATGATATTGATAAGTGGCCGATGTCTAAGATCGGTCCACCCATCCATTACAATAGAGCAGCCCGTCCTAACCCAAGTGCATTTCATATCCTCAAATAACAAAGCAACCTTTGAGTACTCTTCATCTAGGATAGTGGTTCGTAGCTTATGCTCACCAGGGGGTACAAATGAGGAATTCATGCTCAAAATATCTTTCATCATTTGTTTATAATAAGTGGAACGGGTTGCATTATATGGGATACCATTAGCAACAAAGAATCTACCAATGGATGCCTCACACTTTTCCTTTGCCTGTGCATTAAACATACTTTCCACCGAGCCCTTCTCACCACTACTCATCTTTCTCTTCCCTCTAGACCCAATAGGGCTGCCACTAGTACCAATGGCGGATGACATATGCCTAGATGATTGTGAGGGAATAGATGGTGATGTCACTATCAAATTTTGCTCCTCCATTTCGGCCTTTAAGTGCAATCTTTGGCATTCTAATTTCTGTTCATTAGTCAAGTTAGGACGAGCTTTGCCTCCTTGGCATGAAACACTTAAAAAATGTGACTTCACTCTTGTATAGTTGCCCCTAAAATCATCAAGACAAACATGACAATCCCACACCCTAGTCCCTCCCGAATTCTTTTTATCTTTTGGCTGAGGTGTGACATATTGGAGAAGAGGTTTTTTCTTATTGAAAGGACCCTCCGCAAAATTCTTCATAATGGCAGAAGGGCATTTAAACAAATCAGCTTTAGGATCGGGTTTTTGCCTAGTGTCACTACTAGCAACATCAACCCCTACATTTTCTTCTTCACTACTACTACTCGTACTCCCGCTGCTGCTCATTGTGTTTAAATATGCAATAGATATATGAGCTGAAACAATGAAAAAATTTAAAAAAATCAGACTTTGCAAGCTGCAAATTTATTTTAAAAATGAGAGATGGAAGCATAAAGAGTTTTATACTTACTTGGTGGACAAAATGGAAGATCAAACCCTTGGTCAAGCGCTTGGAAGCAAAAATATTACCTCCTCTACTTGCAAAATGAAAACTCCAGCCGGCTGCAATATAAAATGAAAACCAAACATATGTTAAAACAACTTAAATGTGTGGAGTATTAACATTTTAGGGCTTTTGGAGGAATGGGGCCCACTAGCCAACCAAGATGGAGGCTTTTAAAAAATTTTTAATGTAAATTTTTTAAAGTTTCATGCACACAAAAAAGGGGGACGGTCGGCCGTACCTGGTACGGTCGGGGGACGGCTAGATGTCCGCTTTCCGTACCGGGTATGGCTGGCCGTCCCCTTTTTGTCCCCCTCGCATCCCCGGCAAAAAATGGATTTTTGGGGATGGCTAGGGGATGTCCCATACCCGTCCCCCCATCCCCGTTCTTGAAACGTCGGGTTTTAGGCCGGGTACGCGTCCCCAAGGAACATAGTATTTTTCATATCCGCAAGTGTGTATTTCAAATTGCTTCATTATGTTAAGATTTATTAAAAGTTTTTATGCCATTAATGAATTATATTACTGGTTACAACTATTATTTCTTGGAGAGGAGTTAAATTAAAATACATTTTCAATTTAAGGGAGCTGCCTGCTTTTCAAGCGGAGGAGAATCACCTTGTTCATGGTGGTTTATCCCAGTATTACAAGAATTTGTCATTTCCATTGGGCAGATTTGGTAAACAAAGCACGGTGACAAATTACTTGCTAACAGGTTGGTTATACCTCAACGGATAACAGTTAGTGACCCACCTGATACATTTTATTCGTACATTCTTCATTTGATTGATGTGGGTGGACTGTTTTGAAAAAGTATGGAGTGATCTGGTTTAAGACAATATATGTCTGATTCAGAGATCTGCTGTGTTAGGGTCAATGAAGTTGTATCGCTGATTGAAGAATATACAAATCCGATGAAAGATTGTGAGGGGATGCATCAATAGGAAGAAGATTGATATAACATTATAGTAATATTTGTTGAGAGGTGTCTTTATGCAAAAATAAAATAAAATCTCTGCAAATGAGGGAGTCGAGTGCATGAAAGTCATTGAAATCGATGCTGAAAGCAGTTCTGATGGAATGATGATTTGGGCCTGCTGAATAGAGACCAATGGAAGTGCTGTGAAACTTGTAATAAAGCAAAGTGGTGATATCTGAAGATTGCCGACAGTACTCAATTGATAAAGGTCTATTTGCAGATTTTAAATGTTGAGCAGTGTAATATTAAACTGATCATCTGAAGGTTACTTTTTTTTTAAAGGTTATTTACTGATTGTTGATTTAAAACTTTAGAGATTTCTTTTGTGTTAAGGTATGCTGAGTTGGTGCTCAGATTATTTAGTTTTGTTTTGAGAAGTTGGAACTTCAGGAGTGTAGAGTGGGTGCTCATATTTGAAACTGTTGGTGTTCTGATAGGGGTTGGTGACTCCATAGGATTAACGCCCTTAAACATTTTAATTAAATTTATTCCTGAGGCTTGATTAGGACAGTAGATCCTAGGAGCATTTCTTACCATGGGTTTCCTATCTTGGGTTTCCCCTTCCACATAAAATCTTGTGCAATGTTTCTTATGTGATTCCAAAACTTTCTTATTTCAGATTTAGTTACTTCTAGGTTTCAATTTGATGGATACTAAGTTTAATTGCTCTAAAGTTTGCATCTACTACCGATTCAGACCGTCCCCCCTCCCCCCTTCTGTAATAGTTTTGTCACACGGCTAACATAATGGATCTGTGGTCTATTATGTTTAAAGGCAACACAATTTAACTATAGTATTATCTGGGTTTGATAAGAGAATTCAAGTAGGGAATGCGGGTTCAATGAATATGAAGAAGGCAGCATATGTTTTGGAAGCTTGTATTTGGAGTAGTATTAATAATTATACTCGTAGTTCACGACCTAATGTGAATGATTCTGGATTGTTTGTTTTATTTCTATTGTTTACATTCATACTATTAATAGTTAGTTATATCTCGCCTTTTAATACAAATTGTTAAATGATTTCTCATATATTAATTGTTACATGGTTAGTGTAGGACATTGTAAATATGGTACAGAGCTTGCTGTAAACTTAGTGAATGGTTTGTATAAAGTGCTTGGGACATGTGGAAGTGTACGCATTTCATTCTCTAGAAGAACACCATATCGGGTAAAATGCTAGTTTCGTTATTGAGAGATTTTGATTGCCTTCCATCTAGTTGATATTGTCGACATTGTTAAAAATGTCATATAGGTTTTGCTGCAAATGTTTAACAGCATATCTGAACAGATATCATTTTCTATATGAATGACAGGTGTACAATATAATATGTAAAGAATTTGTTAGTCATCCAAAGGTAGATATTTGGGATGGCCAAGGTATGTTTTCTGCTACAGTTGTAATTTGGAGTAACAGAGAAGCATTGCTAACAATTTAAATGTTTTAGCAATCAATCGCTTCAACAGTTGCACACAGACTTTTATGCTTGTTTGGTGGAATAAACTTATCTTCTTGTTCACCAGGAATATAAGATTATTTTGTGATTGATCCTTTTGTAGCTTAGATGCTGTTGATATTGCTTTGTTTTTTTAAATTCTAAAATAAATTTTCAGATCCAAATCCACACTTGGGACACCTTGCTTGGGGAGATGCCTTTGTTGTAACTGCTGATTCAGTCAGTATGCTAAGTGAGGCATGCAGCACAGGGTAAGCCAAAGCATGGCTAGGCTATTGAGTTCTCGTTTTATTATTTCTAATTCTTGGAACCTTATCTAAAAGCATATATTCTGTTTCTGTAATAGGAAACCAGTCTATGTTGTTGGAGCAGAACGATGTACATGGAAGTTTGCAGCATTTCATAAAACTCTGCGCGAAAGAGGTGTTGTCAGGATATTCACTGGGGAAGAGGATGTTAGTATTTTGATGTCAGAAAGTCTTATTTCTTGTATAACCCGTGTCTTTGTTTTCTATCAAAAGTTATTGTTTTTTATATCACCCGTACATTTCTTGCACAGATTTCTGACAGCTGGAGCTATCCTCCTCTGAATGACAATGCTGAAGCAGCCAGTCGTGTACAAGAAGCCCTTGCAGAGAAAGGATGGAGTTTAAGGTGACCAGAAAGATGTTATATAAGTATATATTATTTATATTGATTATTCAGAGTATTCTCATAGGTGTGGGTTTCAATGGGTACATCTCTTTGTGTGGGCACAATTAGTAGGCATTCATTTTTTAGGAAAGCCATGTCATGAAAATTGTATGTAAAATAAGGATCCATTGTACCATTTCAGTAAATAATAATTTAATAATTATTCGATTCTTTGTGTGAGGCATTATAGTTGCTAATAATGCAATATTAAAAATTTAAATGGGAAGCAATACCTTATTAACAAGGTTGCACGGATACAGGAATGGGAACGGGTATGGGTACGGATTTTTTCAAAATAAGTGACGGGGGTACGTGTGTAGGCCTAATTTTTTTCTATATAATTAATATTTTATAGAAAATATAAAAATCAAAATATATGTCATGAGTCATGACATTGAGCATTCAAAACAAGAAATTTGAAAATATGAGCCATAAGTCACATATGCTATTGCTGAATGTTTAATGTTTAAAGTATTTTTCATAATAGGGGACGGAGGTACTTGGGTATGTCAAACTTATTTAAAAATTGTACTTTTATATTTATAAAAAATCTGAAATTATGAGTCATGGCAATAGTTTTTCAAAACAAGTACAGTGATAAAGTTTGCAAATGTAATGTATTGTTTTCAGTTTCAGATTTGCTATATGTTCGAAATAATAATACATGATAAATGCTTAGATGCATAACAAAGAAGGCAGACTTTAAACATGAACAAAAAGATCCTAAATCATATGACAATGACATATTGCAAATGATAAACTTATGACTTGAACAGTGATAAATTTTATTGTTAACGAGTATCAAAGTTCCAAACTGATTTGGTATTGAATTAAGGTTGATAAACAACAAGCTAATACAAAAATTAAAAAACCAAAAAAAAAAATCAGAATCTTAATCAAGGTCCTTAGCTATGATGCTCTCCATCGAGTACCCGGTACATGGGATACGTGTACCCGGTACTTGGGTACATGGGTACGAGTACCCATGCAACCTTGGTTATTAAGTGTTTTTTCGTTTTTTGAAATTTAAGCTTCAGGTTTTGAATCATACTCAAGTTTTGAATAATTTCTTGTTGAACTCTACTGAAATTATGAGTTAATTGTGGATGAACATACATCATGTGACCCTGTGTGAAAGCTCTAATAGGGATGAGTTAGCTACAATTAGAAACATATTGTTAAAATTGAGATATGCTCCTACAAGTTGGAAAATCAGGAAAGCTATACAATGAACATTATGATTCTATATTCACAAACAAATGTTTGTATGGTACAGTTGATACAATGGAGAGCGGTAATGACTCTTCCTTGTTGAGAAATTTAAATGTGTCTGCTATTGTTACTAGAAATGGCTCCTCGACAGTGTCTGTCCCTGGCCGCCTGAGAGTGGTCTGATAGCGTCTAGCTTGGAGCTTCCTATACGGTTGGGGAGCCTCATCTCTGCTCCTTCCCACTCTTCTCCTGTGTTTGCTCTTGGATGAACGCCTCTATGTTCTCACTGGGTTCTACTTCTGTGCAACATGTTGCTATTCTTGCCAACAGGGTATCTTTTGCCCTAAATTGGTTGCCACCTATTCTTCTAGGGTTTCTAGAGGCTGCAGTGTGTTGGCAATTTTGGGGGCCCTCACTTTTGGTCATTTGCAGGTGTTGAAGTGACGTCATGGTAGTAGAGGGTTCATTCTTGTTTCATGTGCTATTTCAGTGAAGCTGAATGTAGAAACAGAAGAGGAACTGATCATAATGTGTCTGTTTTAGGTACTCATGGAGTGATTTGTTGGTTCAGGAGATTTTGGCCTTTCTGCCCTGAGCTGCGTGTTAGGATCTTTGTTTTTGTATAGCCTCTCCTGTTTGGTATTGTTCATGTTTACCCTCTGGCTCAAGGCTTTTTTATTGGAAAATTTGAGAATGCTGAGAATGGAAAGAAAAGTTTGTGTGGTAATTTATTTATTTATTTGGAAGGACAAATTTCTGCTAATTGTATAACTTTGGCACTTTGATTTCAATCCTTCTTCCAAGATATTTGATAAGATTTTGATTTGGGTTATACTTATCCCCCAATTTATATATGGGTTGATCCTCTTTTAGAGGAAGTGGGTGATGCTCTTGGAGATTTTTTGATGGTGGATAAAGAATCATCTAATTTTTTCCATTCCACCTTTCCTTGTACTTTGGCCGGTTTGAATGTTTCAAAAGGGCTGTCCTCTTTGATCTTAATCCAATCTTCGAAGATTTATTTAGTTTAAACTTTGTACTATCCCTTGAGGTTTAGAAGATGTTTTAAAACTAGTCTGGCGTGTGAACATTGTTGGTTAGAGAAAAATTTTGTCGGCTTCATGGTGGAAAAATGCTTCAAATTGGCATTATATGACTAAGAAGAAATTTGGAAAACAAAAGAGCTTCTCTCAGTTAGAGAGTAGGATAATGCGGTTTCTTCTCAAGTTGATCTGTTTACTAGTGGAGTGGTTATTGAGGCTGGTTTGAAGGTCCCTCATGTTGATTTCCCAAATGTGTGTGGAAATGGGCCTTTGGCAACTTCATCCTTTGATAGTGCTAAGGCTATTAATTGTGATAGCATCCTTGGTAATGCTTTACCCGAAGGTAGGAAATGTGACAATGCCTTTGAGATGGTGTTCTCTTTAGACAATTTCTCTTAGGATGATGGTGCACCAACAATGGGTTCGTTGGTTTGGCATGATGTAGTTTCAAAGATGGAAGAGGGTTGGATAATTGTTAAGAGTAAGAAAACTAAGACATATGCCGTGTTTTTGTTGGATGTTTTCGTCATTGATTCCAAAAGGATTGTTGTTAAGGTTATACAAACATCACATTTAAATTGAGGTGCATGACTAGCTTAAGGTGCTTGATCAGCCTGACCTGTTTAAGGTACACAATATCTATATTTGTGTGTTGTGTATGTTTGCATGGCAAGTGTGTATGATGTAATTATGCGATGTGATCATGCCATGTGTATGCACTTTGGTATGTGCTGACAACTTGATCTTGTTTATGCTCGACCTAGTTTTGTCTAAACTCTTTCTATGTTTTAATGATTGGTGTGTGTAATGTCCCCTTTTTGGGACATTAGAGATATTGAAGGACATATTTATATGATATTAAAATTGACTATGAAATTGTGGACTCTTATTATAAAAGGTCAATTTAATATTCAAAGTGGGCTAAAGATGACAAGGAGAGATAAGACGAAAAGCCAGGAGGGAATTCAAAGAGTCACAACTATGAAAATAAAAGGAGAAGAGACTCTTTCTTTTGTCATGTTTTTATTTATTATTCAAATTTGAGTCTCTCTTGGGAGAGTATTCAGAAAGCTTTAGCTTTCAACGAGTGTGAGGACATAGCCCCTCGTGCCAGTAGGCAGTGGATACAAGCCCATTGTCCATGGAGACATCATTTTAGGAGTCTCATATGCGCTTACAGGTTCTTCTCTAAGTGTTCCAATGTGATTGTAAATTCAGTTTTTAAGATTGGATTTTGAATGCTAGTTATTGTATTGCTGTTGTATAATGCAATAACGTTGTTTTAAGGAGTTTTATGAGAGTTACTGGTTTAATTCTATTATTTCGTAACACATTTTCATATGCTTGAATCATGAATCTTGTCTTGAGAAATAATAGGTTAATAGCTATTGGCGAATCTACTGGTTTCTATTGTGTTTCATACTACATCTGCCCGTCTTTTAAGTTTTGAATGTATGTTGAAGAAGAAATAGAGTAAATACCCAGTTTGGGATATTTCAATGGTATTAGAGCTGGTTTTCTTGCTAGCTTGTGAGATTGTATCAAAGATGAATATATGTTATTATTCAAATCCGAAAAAGGTTGCTTAAATGTGACTGCTAGTTTTGAGGACGAAACCCCTTGAAACAGTAAGGGAAGTTGGATGAAATCCCAACTACTCTTGGAGATTACTTTTAGGTCAGCGTTGTTATTGGTAGAGTGATATGTTGGGTGGAAACAAGACTGCCTAGTGATCGGATTTCTCTCTATAAGCAACGTGGGAAACGTAGGAGTAATCAGAGAGGGAGAGCCAACCCAAGACAGACAGGCAGGTACGACTAAAGATAAATTATCAGTTAGATTGCACCATATCGGTATAGAGTAATAGTGGAGAAACTTCTGTTCGGTTGGTTGTTGTCTATTTTACATGGTTAGGAAGCAGCTCGACCTTGGAGGATGATGGTGGGAGTTGCAGGTGGAGTCAAGTGATACAAAGGTGTTTGCTAAGGATGATATTGGGAGCAAGAGGAAACTGATATCCACATCGCATGACCAATAGCAAGGTTAAGAGGTTAACAAACGGTGGACACACAGGCCTAGGACTCACAGTGGAGTTTCCATACTTGTGCCACAAGCTCATCACACATTGGTATTCCCATATCCAATCACCGAGACTATTGTGCGTAACATCTAGACTAGGACAATGTGAATTGGGGTAGTGTTGCAACAAGAATAGTATCAATCTAGCTTCAGGTGACGAATTGGATCTCAAGTGATCACAGTCCGTGCAAACCGAACACCAACTACGACATTCAACCATGAACTCACTCAGCCAGATTAAGGGTCTGAATATTATAGTGCAATTGAACACCAACGTCAGCATTCTACAGTAGTGAAAATAACTTTACTTTTGCGAATTTGTCATATGAATAAGGTGTCAAGTTAGAGGAGACCGCAGGACAATCAAGAAGAGTCAGGAAGCGGGGGAGAGTTTATCGTTTCCTCTTTTGAAATCCTGTCATGATGGTGAACAAAGTTCCTGAGTAGGGGAATTACAGTGAAAAACAATTAATGTCAGAGTGGTAGTTTGGTCTCTACCAAGGAATAAAACCATTGTCCATCTTTACATCCTCAGTCTTCACTATGGTCAGACGAATCTTGTTGTTAGGATAAGGGAGTAATAGGTGTCTTTGGGTGCATGAGATTGGGTGGAGTAGTAATGTTTTCTTGCCAGCGCCTTGAGATGTTTGGAAGCAAACATTGGGACCAAGATTGGAGGACGTGAAAACAATGCATTACATCATACATGTTAATGGAAGATTGGTAGTAGGAACCATCAAGTAAACAACTTGTATAATTTGTTTGCGCTTATAACGACATCCACTTAGAATCTCAATTCGTCATTTTTTTTTGGGGTGCTATAATAGTTCCTGACAGTTACAAAAGAATTACTTCACACTCACCTTTTACATTACCAGATTGTGGCTCATTAGATGGGAGTGCTAACAATGGTCTGGATAATGCGAATTCAGACTATATTTTAACAGATTATGCTATGTTGGTGAACTCAGATAGAAATTACAGATATATTGTGACACTATTGGAGAAAATGGATCCCAACTAATAGCAAATGGGTTAAGGTTGCCTACGATAAGCTAATAATTGCTTTAGGGGCCGAGGGTTTAACTTTTGGAATCCATAGAATTACGGAAGATGCAATTTTCCTTCGTGAAGTGCATCATGCTCAGGAAATTTGTCGAAAGCTTCTAACAAATTTGATGTTTTCTGATATTCTTGATTAACTAAGGGTTGGATGAAGGCCTAGGTCTTCCTGAGAGTGGATTTATGATGGAGTTCACATTTAGCTAGATTTGTGAATTGGCCAATGAGACAAATATGTAGAATCAATGTTAAATATTAAACAAAGGAGCCGAATAGGGGTGCCGTGAATATGCTAGAGTTGTCTTGCTGTGTGAACTAGGTGTTATCAGCTATTGGTAATAAAAGACAGAGATGGTGAATCTTCAGGTGTTTGCATAGAATCATCAGGGGTTGGTCATCAATTGCCATCCATTGTTAATAATGTTAAAAGGAAGGGGTTTCGATATGGAATGAGAAGAGTGGTAAACCTTTCCTTGAGCAATTAGCCTGGTGAAAGAGTAGTGAGAAGGAGCAACCAACAACACCTGGGTATGAACTGATGCAATGGAGTCATTGTAAGGATAATGTGAATTGATTTGTTACCATATGATTCAAATTTGATGTTGTTGTTCGTGACAAGATTGAATCTGTTATAAAAAGGAATAACAGAGGATGAGAAAAAGTGACTTCTAAATTGTGTTGTTATAGGAGGAGGTGATGCATCAGTAAATTCAGTGCATCTTTCTCCTAAGAATCCAGAACACATTGTTGTCCGTAGCAACATATCAATTTATGTGGTAACACTCCAAGGATAGGTTGTAAAGAGTTTATCATCTAGTAAGAGGGAAGGAGGAGATTTTGTCCTTGCTAGAACCATTATAGGTGCACGATGAATTCTTCATATCTCTGTAACTATCTCAAGGAGGAGTTTTAATCATTGATTCTTGCTGATTTGTTATTACCAACTGTGGAAATCACATTCTATGGTAAGATGAACTGATTATTATGTTCTCTCTATCAATTGCATTTAAACTAAGGAAAATAAACCATACAAAGAAAATTCGTGGGATTTTACAGACTTTCAAGTGAAACTTTTATCAGAAACCAGATATAGTGAAAATGCGAAACTATGAAGCAAAACTAGAAAAGAGAGCAACTTCCTTAAATTTGAAGAATATTTGGGAAAAGAATGAAGATGCTTCATCAATCATGTCAAATGTTTAGCAAATTGAAAACCAAAAATGGTATTTCAAAACAGAGGTACTTGATATGTATGATGAGTACCAAAATCTCCTTCCAAAGATTCAAAAAGACTTAGCGTTCAGTGATTTCATGGATTTCCATCCAAAGCTCCAAAGTAAGAGCGATTTGGCAAAAAAGAAGTAATTTGAATTAGCTCAGGATCTCCTTGCAAAAGAGCAGTGCAAAACTATGTATGAAGAATTTCTAGCAGACCAACATTGTCTAATAGAGGACCTTGAAAAAGAAGAGCAGTCAACCCGCATTGATTTGTAGCCATCTAGTGATCACGTAGAAGAGGTGACATAGGGTGCAAGTTCCTACATTGGTGATTTGGAGATTAGCTTTGACAAGCAGGTGGATGAGGTAGGTTGCACACGAGGTAATAACAGGTTGGGGTGTTTGTGTGATGAATCATATATTTCCTATGCCCATGATAGAAATTCAGAGGAACAATCCAAGATGACACTACAAGACGATGAACTGTATCAACATGATAATAATGAGATGCATGCATTTGAAAACCACTTGAAGGTTAACGAAGAAATGGTTGTGGCATCTTTTGTATGTAATGACAACACTCACAAGATGGTTGATGATCTCTACAGGAAGGCCCAAAGGGAAGTGGAAGGAGATTGGTCTGTTGTTGATTTGCAGGTGGTTAAAAAAGCCATTGAATCTATGAAATTAGATTACTTATGTTTTCTGTCTGATAGGGATTATGCTCTTAAGATGACTGGAATGTATGTCGATCAATTGAATAAAGAATTGAATGAGATTAAGGAGCTCAATAGGGAACTTAAGTATGCTCATGAGGCATTGGATGATACTCAGTTTTCTCTTTAGGAAGCAAATAATTAGATCAGAATCACAACCCATTTTTGGGAACATGAGGATAAAGAGAGGCATGAGTTTTTCCAAGAAGTAATTGAGGAACTTGATAGCATTCACTAGACTTATGACTTGGATAGTTGTCTTAAAAGACTAAGTGCCAAAGTTTTAGATCACATTCAGCTTATAAACAAGCCCATGTTTGAAGTGGATGCTAATTGGACTTCCGATAATCCCCTTTTTGAGATAAATGAGGACACTCCTTTTGATGGTCATGAAGAAGATGGTTTTGATCTTAGAATATTTGATCCTGGTACAATTCCTAGAAGTGAATCTGGGTCACAGAATGGGAGTGGTTAATTGACTATGGTCACTCGTCATTGGATCGGTCCAAATAGGGTTTCCTATTTCACCCCATGCAGGAGTTGGGTGGATCTCCTTCATCAGCCATTGGATAGATTTTGGTGGAGTATTGATGAGAGTTATGTTTCAATCACAAGTAACCGTCTGTTAGCTTCACTTTTATTCATAGTACCTATGTACCCGAAGGTTCTCTAGATTGACGATGACAGTATGGTATTTGAAGCGCCCATGGTGTTATTTTTAGCTTTTGAGCAACTTGCTTCTTACATCATCTATTTTGGGAGGGTTGTACCATCTACTGAGTTATACATAGCTCTTGGATACACTTCTACCTCATCATAGCAGTTGGTCATGACAACAGGGTTTGGGATCCAGGTGTTAATAGTATGTATCTATGGCTTATTGATGATTTTGTTACAGTTCTGCTTAGTTTGAGATAAGATTTGAGGATAATTAGAGTTATTTAGTCTTCAGGTGCAGTGATATTTCATAGATTTTTATGGGATCCAGGGATTCGGTTGATGGATGGGTTGCAGAGTGACACCTATCTTCGTAGCGTAACCGGTTTGGTTCTCAGTTTGGCTAAATGGCTACCTGCAAATTCGTATGGGATCTTGGTATTGATTGCTTGAGGATAGGAAATTTCAAGGAGGGGACATTTGTATGTCCCCTTTTTGGAACATTAGAAATATTAGAGGACATTTATATGATATTAAAATTGACCATGAAATCGTGGACTCTTACCCTTTTTGGGATATTAGAAATATTAAAGGACATTTATATGATATTAAAATTGACTATCAAATCGTGGACTCTTATTATAAAAGGTCAATTTAGTATTCAAAGTGGGCTAAAGATGACAAGGAGAGACAAGATGAAAAGCCAGGAGGGAAGTCGAAGAGTCAAAACTGTGAGAATAAAAGGAGAATAGACTCTTTCTTTTGGCATGTTTTGATTTATTATTCAAATTTGAGTTTCTCTCTTGGGAGAGTATTCAGAAAGCTTAAGCTTTCAGCGAGTGTGAGGACATAGCCCCTTGTGCTAGCAAGCAGTGGATGCAAACCAATTGTCCTTAGAGATGTCATTTCAGGTGCCTCGTATGTGTTTACATGTTCTTCTCTAAGTGTTTCAATCTGACTGTAAATTCTGTGTTTAAGGTTGAATTTTGAATGCTGGTTATTGTATTGCTATTGTATAATGCAATAACATTGTTTTAAGGAATTTTATGAGAGTTATTGGTTTCATTTTGTTGGTTTGTAATGCATTTCCATATGCTTGAATCTTGAATCTTGTTTTGAGAAAGAACGGGTTAATAGCTATTGGTAAATCTACTAGTTTCTAGTGTGTTTCATAATACATGTGCCTATTTTTAAGTTCTAAATGTATGTTGAGGAAGAAAATGAGTAAATATCCAGTTTGGGATGTTTCAGTGTGCCACATGTCATCGCTCATAGTATATGACTTGTGTTGTGGTACTCCTGTATTTGTAACAGGCTCAGTCCATGTATTTACATATGTGAAGAGCAATATAAATGCTTTTTTGGGGCCACCATTTTTGCGTCTAGCATGACATGGCATTACAGGAAGGACAAACTGAAATAGACATAATGGAGGAAGTGTTTTTTTGTAGACGAGAGTTGAAAGTTGACCAAAGAGGCTGGGTATTTGTTGCCAGAAACATTCCATATTTGCCAAGGTGTATATGCTATTGTAGTTTGACAATCATCTTTTCCAGACCACAAGCATCCTTGCAGTACTGTTTTGAAAATTGTAGCAACAACTCTAAATAAACACGTCCCATCTCCAGAATCGACTATCTACAATAGATATTCAAATGATTAAAAAATATCAAATTGATAGGTTTGTGTTTTCAATTACTTAGAACGTCAGACTTGTATGATTGTTTTTTTTAAATGACATGGAGGGTGGGGATTTTGGAGAGTTGGTGAAATAAGAGATCAAAAAACCAGACGTGTGAAGTGTGGTAGTCTTTTTTTGTAGTTTGTGTGCAACTAGCTAGTAGTGCTAATGAGGTGTGTTTTTGGAAAAAAAGGAGAATAGTAAATAAACTGTTACAAGATTCAAGAATTGGCAGATTAACCGGTTTCTGGATGATTGATTGGTTAATAGAGGAACAAATGTGTTCCTTATAAAGAATTACAAGGACGTTGTTTTATAAAAGAAACAACGTAGATTGAAGACGAAAATAGAAACAAAACTAAAGACAAGATAGGAAACATTCCTATCTAGATTGAAAGATGGACTACAAACAAGTAGTTGACCATTATAGAAAGTATTTAATTAAGGAGATAATATCTTAATACCCTTCCTTAATGGTCAATGTATGGATGTCAGAATATTCTAGGATAACAAAGACCCTCCCTGGATCTACTAAATGTTGAAACCAAGAAGCTTTGCTAGAAGAGTGTTATGACTCAAAACAAATTGCAATTACAAAACTTCATTTTTGTGGAAAAAATGGTAAAACCTAGAATCTCACACAACCTTGCATATGATAGACAACTTGAAATGATTTTTAAGGAGAAAATCAACAAACCCAAAAAAACAGAAACAGATTTAGAAGGTGAAAAATACAGCTTCGCCTTGATCAGGAAGCTTGACAACTTGTGTTGTTGGTTGGGAAGCATTTTCCCTTACTTGGGTAGCCAAACATTTCCAACACTCGAACTTCATATGGCCAAACTTGTGACAGTAATTACACTGTACATTTTGCTTCGTAGAGCCATCCAGGGATTGAGCAGAAGGTTGATGTTGGAGAGGCTGAGAAGACTGATGGTTATCGATGTTCTATTGAAAGGATTTCACAGCAAATGCCTGCTCTGAGGAGGCTGCAAAAGCACTGTTGCCAAACTATTGTTTCCAACAATCCTGTTGCAGAAGTTTGGTGCATAATTTTGGAAACTTTAGATAACATTAGTTGACGTAATGTTGAGTGTTTCTATGAAGTGCTCATAGGACGATGATAGACTTTTCAGAGTGATGACTACCATATCCTCTTCCTCCATTTTTCGACCAATAGTTTTGAGCTGATTGCGGATGTCCTTAATTTTTGTTAGATTCTCTTGCAAGGACATACGTTCATCTATCATAATGGAGGACAACTGATTCTTCAGAAAGAAAGCTCGACTCTTGTCAGATGTTTCATGCAGCTCCTTCAAATATTTCTAGATTTCTGCAACTAACTTGCTAGAAGGAATCTGCGGTAGTTGATCATCGATAACAGAAAGCTTAAGAAGCATAACAAATTCTTGATTGTGATCATCAAACTTGTCTTGTTTTGCTTGGTCAGAGGTCAAACGAGTCTTTGTGCCTAGAACAAGCTCATCCAAACGATGATACTCGAAGATGGTTAACATGCGCTGCTTGCACTAGTTATAATTGCAGCCATTGAATTGTAGATTGCCCTCCAACATCAATTTAGTCAAGGATGCCATTTGAAAGAATTCAGGGACAAACTTCAAGACTGAAATTCAATAGGCATGAAAAATAAGGCAAATTCCTAGCTAACCCCCAAAAAATCGACAGGGACCCAAAGGAACTAATACAAAACCCAGAAAGAATTTGAAGTCAGATTTCAAATCAATAAGCTCGAAAATCAAGGCACAAAAAACAAGGCACCCACAAAAATATGATGAAGAGCCATTTGAGATCTCGAAAAACCCACTACAAATATGAATCCAAAAAAAATTTTGGACCCCAAAAATTAGGGTTTTGAGAAGAATAACAGTTGGTGGCCAATGAAGGTTTTGAGGGAAAAAAAAGGCGATTACAGGCAAATTTAAGACAGGCGGATTTGTACTAAATGACCACCCGAACTAGGATATATAAAAAAATGGCAGATTGTGTTTGTTAAGAAAGTCGTTATCTCGGTGTTCTACAACACATTTTCGACATACGATGTGCCCTGGATCAAATTCTTGCATTTTTATTCAGACCCGTGCGCTAGACGAGGTTATCATTCCAACAAGCTACGATTTCTGCAAAAGAACAAGTCGCGATTTCTGCAGAAAAAAACTCATGATTTCCAAAGAAAAAAATGCTACGCGTTGCAGAGAAGAATCACAGATTGCAGGTAAAAAAAAATTCGATTTGAAAGTGAAAAAAATGTCCAAAACAAATCTTTGTGATTTGTAGGGAAGAAACCTAGCCAAGTTTTGAAAAATTTGAGCAAATAATTTCGAATGAAATTATAAATTTTTCAAAAAACTCAAGTCTTGGCTCTGATACCATGTTACAAGATTCAAGAATTGGTAGATTAATAGATTTCTGGATGATTGATTGATTAACAGAGGAACAAATGTGTTCCTTATAAAGAATTACAAGGATGTTGTTTCTAAAAGAAACAACGTAGACTAAAGATCAAATAGAAACAAAATTGAAGATAGGATAGGAAAATTTCCTAGCTAGACTGAAAGATGGACTATAGACAAGTAGTTGACCATTATAGAAAGTATTTAACTAAGGAGATAATATCTTAATATGAATGACAGTCACACCAAAAAGGTTAAGTCGAGTGCTTTAAGAATTACTAGAAATTGCATCATGTAAAAAATGCATGAACCGAACATCATTCCGTCTGGTCCAATAATGCGTAGTATAAAAAATGAGAGGATAATTTTTTGAGTAGGTGGGTTGTGCGATAACACAAAGTTTGACATATTGAACAAATTGAAATGATTAAAATTTGTCAAAAACACTGGAGTTGTCAAGAAGAAAAATAGATACATGGTAATAGCTTTTAAAAAAAGATTTCTTTTGGAGTTTATATAAAAAAAGAGCTGGGCAGATTGATTGGTTGTGTGGTATATGTTGTGTATTATGGGTGTGCATAAGGAACATACTAATCTTCATATAGAAACAAGAGTCTTGCCAACAATAAGATATTGAGATCTACTGTGACGTTCGAGGAGTATTCATTCTGTGCTATGAAAATTGAGAGTTGTATGAAGTAGAATGTGATTGTTTGGACTCTTGGAGTGAAGTTTTTTTAGGTGTTGAGTGCCTTTTTCACTGTTGTGTGATGGCAACTCTCCATTCATATCTTCAACACTGAATTGAAGTCATGTCTTTGACAATCTAAGAAGACTTTTAGAGTAGAGTTTGTTAGTTAGTAAGGGGAACTCATATATGCATGGGAGTGTTTAGTGTTTTAACAATTGAAGATTCAATAAATTAGCTTATTGGGTGTTTTATCAATGCTTGGTAAAACATAATTTGAACTATTTGTAATATTGTTACCTATTACTATTTGGTGTGGGTAGGAGCCCTTTAAAGGATGATTGTTTTTGTTCATTAAGGTTGGAGCCATAATAGTTTCTAGGTGAGCCAAATAGTTACAACTCTTATTGTACTGGGTAACAGCTCAATTTGTTGTAGATTAGTGATACAGTGGTTTTTACTCATAAGGGTTTCCACGAGACAATTTGTGTTCTTGTTTTCCTTGCTTAACATTTAGTTTGGTTACTATTTTTAAAGTTGTAAAAATACTGATTCACCCCTTCCCTCTTTGTTTTTTTTGCCCTTTTCAATTGGTATTAGAGCATAGGTCTCTCTTCCAAAGCTTGAAAGCCTAAAAATAGGTCTGTCTTGTGTAATGATGAATGCTTTAGAAGCTCTTGCCACAAACCATGCACGCCTATATGATGGAACCAATTATACCTTTTGGTGTGTGTGCATGAAGACATATATTATGTCATTAGGTTTGTATGTTTATCATAGTTTGGTTAATGGCTACACCATTTGAGCTCAATCACCCATGAATGTTGATGGAAAAAGAGATTTTGAGAACAATGCTAAAGCTATGAATGCCTTATTATATGGTCTGGCCGAGTTTGAATTTGTCAAAGTTATGCATTGTACTTCCAAAAAAGAAGTTTGGGACAAGTTGTTTAGTGCTTATCACGGGGATGGCAAAGTTAGGAAGGCAAAGGTTCAAATGCATAGAGTTGTCTTTAAGAGTCTTCATATGAAAGAAGATGAGAACATTGCTGCTTACTTTCTTTGGGCTGATGATGTAGTAGATGCTTTAAAAGGTTTGGGAGAAACAATTGAAGAGAAAATAGTTGTTCAAAGGTCCTTCACTCTCTTCCCATGAAATTTAATGTTAAGTAATGTGTTGTTGTGGAAATGTCTGATTTGGAAACCTTTATTGTGGACAAAATACATGGCATCCTAACAACCTGTGAGATGAGAACTAATTGTGAAGGGACTTCCAAAAGTGAGATGATATTCAAGGCTTCTAACATTAGTATGGACAAGGAGAAAACACATAGTGAAAGCTTAGATGAAGGTTCAAAGGAGGAAATTGCAGACCTTGTTAGGAAGCTAAAAAATGGTCTTAGCAAGACTAAAGGCAAGATCACCTTGAAGTGCTTCAATTATGGGAAACTAGGCCACTTTACATCGAACTGTCCCTATGATATAGAAGATGACAACCAAGATGATAGGAACACAAAAGCTCGGAGGACAATAAGATTTTCCAAATGACATTGGAAAGTTGATAAATTTAAAAGGGTGTTATGTTTTAAAGATGGCAGCAATGATACTTCCAACAGTGAGGATGATCCTTAAATTAATGAGATATTATTCATGGCTATAGCTAACTAAAATTTGGATGAAAAATGTGGGGTTCTCAAGTTTGATGGCTCAAACCAAATTTCACTACTTGGAGTTTTAGAATGATGATTTATATCAAGGCTCTTGGACTTGATGTTTGGAAATGCGTTTTAGCTGAATATGTTCCTCCCATTAATCCTCCAAATTCTAAAATAGAAATGACAACAAATGCAAAGGCAATGAGTGCCATCTTAAGTTGTCTTGCTGATTCTCAACATGACAAGTGTCTACATCTCAACACAAATATTGCAATTTGGGAGTAACTACATGCTACATATGATAGATCTTCAAAATGATATGACTCATATAGCTATGGAGGATGCTCAATTTGAGAGCCAAGACTTTCTTGAAGATATGGACTTGGATGATGGTGAAGTTGACTTAAAGCTTTAATTAGTTGGAGCATTAGCTGAAATTAACTACTCAAGAAGAAAAAGCACAATCTTATAGATCTCCCACAAGTAGAAAGTGAAGAAAACCTTAAGATTGCATGGCTCTTAATTAGGCTGAAAAACAATTGACTGATTCCAAAATCTTGAATGAGGAGGCCAAGATAATTTGTGAGAACCTTGAAAGTAAGATTTAGCTAAAAGAAGAAAACATTACCAAGTTAGAGGCTGAAATTGTTTCATTTAGAAATATTTGAAAACCTATTATCTTGCCTAGTATGGAGTTTTCTAATAGCAGCAATAACATATCCTTATGACATTCTTGCTTCTCAAAATCCAACTCTTGACAAGAGAGGGATTGGTTGGGAAGAAGGTTGAATTTCCTTGTGTAAAAGAAAGGAACAACTTGGACCAAAACATGAGTAGTATACTATTTCTCAACCAAATGAATCAAACAGGTGAACAAACCCTTCTTTTATGGTTATTGTTTTTCATGCAATTATTTTGGGCACAAGGATGTAGATTGTAAAGCTGATCCTAGAAGAAAGACTTATCATTTGATAGAACTGTCATTGACTCTTTCAAAAGATTTAATTTAAATTGTTACAAGTATAACAAGTTTGGTCATACCGCCAAGTTTTGCAAGAATTATGGTGTAGGATCCCTCTTAAAGCTGAAACTAAAGAAATGCCTAAAGTTACTAAGGTATGGAAGAAAAAGAACCAAGAGGCTCCCCTCAAGGCTCTAGTTGTTTTAGCCACCTTTCTAGCTAATTTTTGAGAAGGATATATGGTACATTGATAGTGGTTGCTCTAGACATACAGAATGTGACTTAAGTTTCATTCTATTAAAGAAATGGAAAGTGGTAAAGTATGATTTGCTGGTAGTTCTTTCACTGAAGTTGTTGGTATAGGCACCCTCTTATAATGGTCAAACTATTGTTGAGAATGTGCTCTATGTTTATAGGATTGAAAAATAATTTGTTAAGTGTAGGTCAACTATTTGATGAAGGGTATGATCTCTAGTGTAATTCTTATTCTTGCATTATGAATAAAGGGAAAGATGTTGTTGTTGGGAAAATGGGTAGTTACATAGTTGGTCTACCTGAGGGAGTTACACAAATGTGACGGTTCACCTCACATCCCCTCAGACACTATATTTATGCATTGTTCCTTTTGATCGGGATATGGTTTAACGAAATATATTTGTGTATGGTAACCAACCAATGAACATAATACTATTGTGTTCTCTTTACATTCTATGTTAAATACTTTATTTCCTGTATGCAACTAATCTCTGTTACCCCACGAGGGTAAACGTTTGGTGCTGTTGCCTATTTTGAATTTGGGAAGAGTGATGCAAACAATGGCATACAATGAATAGAATAAATGGGAATGCCTATCTCGGAGACTGTGAGGACTAACGACAATGGAGTGATTGAGTTGTGTGAAGGGGAGCATGAGCTGACGTCAAATTTCCACATTTTGTTCTGAGCAAGTATTGAAAATTACGTATGAAGAGAATCCGCATGTGAATAGGAGTTGGAGGACACTGTTTGAGACGCATTGAACACGAGTCCCCTTGTAAACTAATTGTTGCATTAGTTTCCTCGATTGTTCGCACAAGCGTTCCTGGCATAGGTGAGGCAAAGGGAGGAAGCAAAGAGAGAGCAACGTAGGCAACAAATGCTTAGGAACTTTCTCAAATGTAATCGTCAGGAATCAAAGGATTTCGATGAAACCCAACGAAGGTCTAACCCATGAGCCCTAGGTTGGGGGAATGTAAATGGAGTGTGAGTGAAAAAGTGCATTGAAACTCTAAAACGATCACATAGATGACCCATGATGATGTACGATGTGTTTTTTAAGAATTGATACCAAATGAATTGGACAAGAATAGAAATAACAGAGAAGAAAATGATGATGACGTCCATGTCGTACAATGGGCTTTGATAATCGCACAAGTAGTCAAGCGGAGGCAAAGTTTCAAGCAAGTCACTAATGGGTACCATGGTAAGGTCACAAAGGGTGACCACGGTGCACTGAATAGAGAGAAAGGTTTGTCTAACCATTTGTGACCAAGAAGTACAAAGGAATTACTAGAGGAGACACAACAATGGTTGAATTTGATCATGGAAATTAGGTTAGAATTTCTAAATTTTCTTACACCATAGGTCGAGAGTTCAGGCATAAGTGACTAAGGAACGAATGCTGCTCAAGGTGCCAAAGGAGCACGAGCACAGGGTGACTACTTTGCCCTCACACCGTATGAACGAGTACATTTTGATAATTGAACAATGGTCTTTTGAGAACCTATCACATCGCTGTGTAACACATTACTAATTGGCTCCCGTTAGACGAGCGTCAGAGTTTTGCTGTCACAAATTGCAATGGCAAGGGGTTCCCTTGCAATTGCGAGGAATAAAACTGTCATAACTTAGACGAAGGAAGGGGCAAGAGTTCATCTTGATGTCGTCTCAATTGTGACAGTAGACCATAGCAATTACAATGTCTTAATCTTTCAGTCTGTCGTCACAATTACGACAGTTTTGGGACAATTGTGTTGTGGGAGCGACAACTATCCGTTGGAACATGCTGTCGCAATTGTAATGGGGTTGTGGCAGTTGTGCTGTGGGAGCGACGACTATCGGTCGGAATAGGCAAGTAGTCGAATTATGAAAAAAAATTGCTACTTGTCCAAAGAGGTCCTTTTACTAGTTTTGGTTTCTCTGTTAGTTCTAAAGGATATGCTAGTCTTTTTACTGCTATTGAATCTAAAACACTAGGAGATTGACTCATTTTTGCAGAAGTATTCATTTGCATTTTCATTGTCTTTCCCAATTCTAGAAATCTGGTTGAAAATACTTTGCCCCTCACACCGTACGAACAAGTACATTTTGATAATCAAACAACCCTCTTTTGAAAACCTATCACATTGCTGTGTAACACATTGCTAATTGGCTCTCGTCGGACGAGCGTCATATTTTTGCTATCACAAATTGCAATGGCAAGGGGCTCCCTTGCAATTGCGAGGAATAAAACTGTCATAACTTAGACGAAGGAAGGGGAAAGAGTTCATTTTGATGTTATCTCAATTGTGACAATAGACCATTGCAATTACGACGTCTTCATCTTTTAGTCTACCGTCGCAATTACACCAGTTTTGCGACAACTGTGCTTTGGGAGTGATGACTATCCGTTGGAACATGTTGTTGCAATTGCAACGGGGTTATGATAGTTGTGCCATGGGAGTGACGACTATTGATTGGAACAGGTGAGTAGCCAAATTATGAAAAAAAATTGCTACTTGTCCAAAGAGGTCCTTTTGCTAGTTTTGGTTTCTCTGTCAATTCTAAAGGATATGTTGGTCTCTTTACTGCTATTGAATCTAAAACACTAGGAGATTGACTCTTTTTTGCAGAGGTATTCATTTGCATTTTCATTGTCTTTCCCAATTCTAGAAATTTAGTTGAGAATATATGAGACAGTAAAAGAAAAATATATCTTCCACTCTTTGTAATTTGTATATAGAGACATGGGCTTCCCATGCCCTAGTTCCATGTTTGTTTCTAAAACATGCCTGCGATATATTTTTCTAGCACAAAGTTTACACAAGTCATTAAATTATGAAATTGAGTATCACCGGTATAGTTTCACATATAAATTGAGCATTGCTATAATAGTTATACCATTATACTATAATTATAACAACCAGTAAGATCTTGTACCTAGTTCATTAAACAATTTTACAAAAGTCTTTGAACTATGAATATGAGCATCGCTTCTAGAGTTTTACACGTATAAAATGAGCTTTGCTATATTGTAACATCCTACAAGAACATCCACCCAATTCATTAAACGTTCTTCCATTTTGTGAAAATAAGATATAATATTATTTTTAAAATTAAATAATTGCATCAAACAATTCTGAATTATTGAGCGGAGAAATTTGAGCACTCACAACCTAAATAAGAAAACAAATGACTAATTACTGAAAGACTTACTCTCAAACTAGAGACATAGTACTGATCAACAAAAGAGAATGTGTGAAACACTCTATAACAACTATCAAATATTTTAGAAATATAAAGTTGTAATTTTAATGCTTACGTTTTGAATTTGGGACATAACAAAAGAACTTAAGAATAAAAAATAATTATATCTTTTCTATGGAAAAAAAGAAGAGCTTAGCTTGTTATGCTAGAGAAGATTTGTGTGGAGTCCATTGATGTTAGTAGCCCATACATTGTCTTTTTTTTTTTATGTTGCCTAATGCAATAGATATGTTCCAGTTTCTTTCCCAACTTTCTAGTCAACATGGTGTGGCAATGGCTTGGTTGGGGATAGAGGATTGTATGGCATAAGTCTCATGTATGAAGACTTAAGATTTGTACATTATCATTAATGATCTCAGATTGAGAGCAACCTTGATTTGAGATGGATAGTGGAAGAGAGGATTTCTTAGAAAAGGTAAACAATGAGTATAGCGTTGGGATGCGTGGGAGCATTTGAGAATGTTAGCAACACAGTAGATGGCAAAAAAGAGCCCATGTTGCAAAAAGAGGAAGGAACAAGAAGGGTAGATTTGAGATGATTATCAGTTCTTTTTTGTAGTAGTGAAGATTGAATGGATCCTTATGAAATTTAAACATGTTCTTTTCCATGAGTTGGCATCATTGTCTAAGTTGACAGCATGTAAAACTAGTCAGATTTGCTTCATCATTGTCCTTGTAACTCAGACAAATTTTCCATGTACTTTGCAGCTTTGAACCTATTTACTTATTCCTTGAGCTTGTCTTTTTCATGTAACTCAGATGAATTTTCCATGTACTTTGTATCCATATGCAACTTCTAGAAAGAGTCTTGCATTTGAAAACTGTGCTCTTCTAAATTTTTATTACCATTTGTTATACAAATTTTACCGTATCCATTCTATCCATTTTTAAAACTCATTTAGTCTACCAAGACATTAGTTGTATTTCTTAATGTTAAAAGATATTAATATTTGGGTGCTCAAATTTAAAGTGGATGACTAACTTTCCTACCCATTTACTTTCCCTTCACACCAAGGATACAATTAAAGAAGGGGCTAGTTTCAATTGTTATGCATCCTTAATGGGTCTTCTCACATGGCAATCGATAGGAAGAGAAGCATTTGGCAGATCACCTATCAACTCAGCCCCACATTTGTTATATTAATTACTTGACATGGTACACTTATTGTATGCTATGGGTGATGTCAAGCTCACCCAACTTCCATATCATAACACTGCTAAACAATTGCTAGCCATTAACAATGTGCACACAATGACTAACTCCTATCATTCAAGGTTTCAGATCCATAAGTGGACCTACTAAGAATGTGATGAGACAAGTATCATGGTGAAAGGTTGTTGATAAGAAGTAGATTTGGAAGTACAATTGAACCCAAACAGTTGAATTATGATTCATTGATGGCATCAATGGAAACTTTAATTCAGTCCACTGTTGTTGATGTTTTTCCTAGGCAGAACTTGGCATTGTAAGCATGAATCTATAGTGGAGGGTCAACTACTAAATATAAAAAACACCACTAACTTAACCAAAACTAACCCAATTCATTTTCACCCACTTTCCTTAACTCCTTGTAGTTGATACCAATACATTAAATATGTTAGTATTGTTTAGTGATGCAAGAGAGTCCGAGTTGACAAGCAATCTTGCATCCCCAGTTTACAATTTTCTTCATGTTCATGTTTTGCATCTTTTGTATAGGTTGTGATTTCAAGAGCATCTTGTGGAGAGTTGTAAGGACAACATCTTCTTTTTTACAAAACTTGTCTTCCATCTCAAAAATTAAAGGCAACTGGATTGTTTAATGTGATTATATTACAAAACATATATTTTTTGATCAGGAGCTTCTAGATTCACCACATTGGAAGTTTCAATGCTTAATATTTTTAATGCGCTGTATATAGAAGTTCCAAATAGAGAAATGCATAAGATCCGAGTGAAAAAATAAATATCTTTTGGTTTGGCAAACACCACTAGAAGAGATTAGGACATAGGAGGTTGGTTGAATTGCAATTTACATTAAGCTGGCAGAGGTTTTAACCTAGAAGTCCCCACACCACAGTGCAAATGATAATTAAAAGATAGTATCAATGAAATTCAGTTTATACACTTTTTTACTGTAGAAAATTTGAATTTGGATGATCAAACCATCATAAGATTAAGAAGTTTAGATACTGTTAAAAGCATATCAAGAAATGAAAAATCTCTCTCCAATTCTAATCTACAAAGACTTGTGTTATCAAGTCATTGCAAAATGATGAAAAGTAAAGAACCTGAAAAATGTTGCTTGAAGGCTTTCACATATATTGCCCTTTTTATGATTCTCAACTTTCACAACTTGATGTAGAAACTTGGCACAAAACATAGACGCAACTTTACCTACACAATAACTCATGTCAGAAAAAAGTTCTTCCAAGCAATCTAAATGAAGCCCAATGACGAAACAATATTTAAAAAGAATAAAATTTACAAACAATTTTGATATATAGAAGCAACATAATTTTGAAATAAGAATAAGAATTCTTGTTTATGATTAAAGAACGTTGTTCCTGAAACAATAGATTACTTGATTTTAAAAATATTGTTTAAATTATTAATTGTAATAAGAAAGACCTAAAAGGCTCTCAATGTTGAGGTAACACACTGACAAAACTAATCTGAGGATTGATATGCAACAAAAGAACACACATATGCACAAGATTCTCAAAATAGTTGTTAATATTGTAAATTTTTGAACTTCCATTTGTCACAATCAAAACCTTTTTGAAAAATATATATTGTTCCTCAACATGATAATTTTCTATGTAATATAAATGAAATAATGTGTTATAAAGCTTTTTTTTTTTCACATGATTTAATTTATATAAATGATGGTAAGTAGTGGCATCGATTACTAATTACTTCATGTAGTTTCACTTGCAAATTTACAATGTTGCTATGTAGATGTGACTTGTGCAAAATGCTACATTGAATCTAATGATGTAGTTATGTAGGTGATTTGTGTGAGAAGCTACTACATTTGATATAAACAAAGGTTAATTCTTCCTAGTTAAGAAACCATTTTCATTATAACTTAATTTAATGTCTTTATTACATCTTACAGTGAGAGAAGTTTTCCTCTTATGGAGACTTCAAAGGGCATGTGCAATACAATTCTAGTGTATAGGGGATCACATATTTATTCATTTTGTGTAGCTACAACCATTCTACTTTAGTGACAATACATAGAGGAAAAAGGACTTGTATTGAAGAGGACCCATAACAGAGGAAAAATCACACATGAATTCTAATAGCAATATCATAATTTGACACAATTAAAAAGTATCGTCTACTTATCATGAATCTATCAATTAAAACTCTACAAAACACCTTACAATTAACTAAACTTGTTAATGTGAAATTGTAGATGTGAATGACATCATACCATTGATTTGATAAACTTGTGAATGCCACTCTGATCTAGAATGCATGTGAAATTGCGTTCTATATGCATGGACAATTGATGAACCTGATCCACCACATTTACATATATTTAATAGGTCTATTAATTTTTTTAAATTATAGACCATCATGAATGTTAGAACTCTAGCTGTTATGGACTAGAGAATGTCCTTAGGAAACCCACACATAGAAACTCTTGATTTGCTTGCATGATGAGGACATCACCCTCGCTTATAAGAGTCAAAGTTACAATGTTCGTGATGGTATATAAGTTAAAATACCTAATTAAAGACCTCTAACAAAAATGCAAACCTTTTGGGTTTTTTCAGCCCCACCTGATGTTGTATGCATATGAATTGAGATTGCATATTGAACCATGCCATCCTTCTGCATTGCCTAAAACCAAGAGATTCACACAGTTAGTTGTCATGCAATCATAGGTTAATATTGAGCTTCACCTAATTTCAAAAATAGTTTAATATTATCTACTAATCAAGGCCAACCATGTGAAGGTGGAAGCTCATTTGCCCCCCTTGCCCCTTCCCCTAACATCTAAATTCCATGTCAACATTTATAATTCATTCATTCTATTAATAAAATGTAACATTCATGAATTATCACATGATAACATTGATTAACACATAAGTTTCATTAGAAAATTCACATTAACATTAAAATATAAGATTCATTTGAACATTCAATATAACATAAATAAAACATCTAGACATATACATCAATCATTATCAAATAAGTTACATAAGTTCACATGAATCATTTTTATAAAAAATTTAGTCCTTCCTTTTATTGTCGCAAAGGCATATCCATGTTGTCATCGATATTTTTTCTCACCCGTAGATGTGATCTTGTTGTTCTTTGCAAAGGTAGGTACTCTAAAATAACACATAAAATGGTTAAGTTTTAAAAAAATTGAGACTTTAAAGATTTTAAAGAACATTGTAGCATTGTTTACCTTGTCCAACCACATCATCTACTCGCTAGCTTGGACCTTAACACGCTCATCAAGAACAACCTCTGCATCCCCTGCAACTGCTATACAAGATATTTTTTTAATCCCAACACATATTATAATTAAATTTGTATTACTACACCAAATTTAATTTAAAATGTTTACTTGTATTAATAATTTAGAAATAAAAAATTGAATAGAAAATAAATAGTAGGATCCATATTCGAATAAATGCCTCCACAATACTCAACTGATGTAGCTGGATTGACAGACTACAATCTAGTGTAAATAATTAATGCATTTATCAACAATATATAAACATATAAATACAAGACAAATATTGAGAAATGTTAATCATTCATTTTAAATACATATAAATATATTCACTTTAAAGTTTTAAACAAATATAATGACTTATATTTTTGGAACTTAATATCAAATACAATAATTGGTAAAGTATTCAATTTGAAATAAAAATCAATTAACTTATTTACCTTATCAATAGATCTAGTAAAAGAACCTTGCACACTCATTGCTTAGAGTCATTCAACCATGACTGTATAGCCTTGTCTAAAGGCTAATTTCTTGTCCTCTCCAAAAGTTGTTTTTTAAAACTCCATGACCTATATTTTTGCTTGGTATCATGAATTTTTTGATGTAATCAATTTCATCAAAGACCAAATTGTTTACAATTTATAAATATTTGCATATGATTTTCATTTACTTATACTTAGGCAACCTATGTGAAGTTTGAAATATGTTAGATCACATAAGTGTTAAGAGTAATTACTACATAATTTCATTCTTAATATTATGACATACCTTCTTTCCTCGGGTGGTACCATTTGTCCACCACCTCTTGTTTTTTTCTTAGTGGCATCCTTTTTAAGATTCTCCCACTCAATAATAGGAATACGGGGGGCCGGCCATAACAAGGGTTGTTTTTCATTTGGGTCCTGTAGTTGTACCTAATATACTTCAAAAATTGGCCCGCTTTATGAAGGAGCCTAAGTCTTTGAAATACGTTGGGTCCAAAAAGTGTTGTCATGGCATCAATGAGTTTATCCTTTAACTTTTTAGTTTGCAAATTCCACCTTTTAAGAAAAGAAAAAAACTATTAGATTCATAAATGAATTGAAGCTAACTTTTAATTTACTTGAAGAAATTGATCAAAGGAAACATGATCTAGCAATGAAATCAAAATATGATACCCTGTGCATATGGTTGGCCCAAATATATGGAAACATTCATCATTAAGTTTTTCATAAAATAAATGATTCCCTACTAAATAATAAAGAAATTAGTAGTTATTGCAAGGGGCTGCACGGGAGGTTAGTGCATTTGATTATGAGTACAATATTGTATAGTAAAAGAAATAATCTATCTTTAAAGTATGTGGAAGTTGGGCTACTCTCAAGGGAAGACCATCTTCATTGCTAACGAGCAATTGATAAGAATTCTTTAGTGTTCCTGTACATCTAAAATGGGTACACCCAAGAATGACCTCATCGTCTCCTACATAAAATGAATCCAATATTACAAAATGCCCCCTAAGAAATAATAGTTTAATTGAAATATGAAAAATTAGAGAGAAAAAGAGGAATCTACTTACCAATGGGCACTGACACTGCATCTGTCTCCATGCTACATGTTGAATTTGCAGTTAGCATTACCTCTTCGGTTATGTTCCTTGCAGCAAGCGACGTAGTGAACATATAATCAATGGTAGGAGTTGAAAAATGATATTTTTAGAGCACAATAAAACAAGATTGTTAGAGCTCTTCGAGACTTATGAGACTTCGAGATTACTTATGATATTTTTAGTGGTCTTCGAGACTTCAAGATTACTTATGATTTCTATGGAGGAAGTGCTTATTCTCATCAAAAACCTACTTTCTCAAACTTTTGGAATGATGAGATTTCATCTTTGGACCACACATTGGAAATGTAAATTTTTCCTTTGTTTGAAGACTACAAGATAACAATACAATTGGATTAAATATATTCATTTTTGGAATTAGTATTATAGCATACAACTAGATTTCCACATAAATGTGTCAACCTTGGGGCATCATGAATTGTCCACACAAGCATTGCATGGAATTGAAATCATTTTTGTTTAGTTGGTCTAGATATATCATATATAGTGAAACCATTCCATAACACTAACAACTCATCAATAAGAGGCACAATATATACATTTATATCTTTTACTTGGTACTTACCTAGTTGAATGAACATCAGATAATTATTGTGGTCATTTCACTCCAAGACTTATAATTACATGTAGATAATAATAAAATAATAAAATACCTAGAACAATAATTTCCAACATAATGTGCTCCCTCTTTATTGACATACATGGAGGAAGGCTATTGTTAATAACAAAAATAGGCCACACTGAGTAAAAAGATCTCATCTCTCCAAATGGATTGACACTGTCAGTTGTTAGAGAAGCCTAAGATTTCAAGGTTCTTTAAAGTGTGGCCACTGATCCTTTATGTCTATAAATTTTGAACCATCCATAGGCATTCAAATAATGTCATCTTGACTTCTATTGTGTGTATGGTAATCCATAAATTGTGCCAAACTATTGCACCTGAATAACCATTTAAGACATCGAATAATGATGATGTAATGAAGAAAAATCTTCTGAGACACCTTTTTTGTTACTTGATCATTTTGATATATTCTCATATGAAATTCTGGGCGTTTTGTTGCATTTTCATGTTCTTTATGATAAATAACATGATCTTTAGGACAAGCATATATTGCTTGATACTCCATTCCAATATGTTTCATGGTGGCACATAATTCTCGGTACGAGTGAGGGAGAACATTTGATGGTGGAAACAAATAGTTACCTATCAATCTACAACAAAAAATATAAGTTGTTAGTATAAACAATCTTAATGGTACATATTTCACCTTCTATAGACTATAATGACGTATACGCCAAACCTTAGCATATGTGACATTGTTATGTTGAATAAAACATTCATAACCTTTAAAATCACCAACAACAATACAACATAGAGAAGAGTTGATTGAGATCCTTCGTAAAGGGCCGTGTTTTCCTTCTCAAGTAGAGGTATATCATGGATGACCTCAATGTCATCCTCATCATAATTATCATCATCATCAACAACATCAACGACATCAGTACCAAATGTGTCATGGATCAATGAATTCATACCATCATCTTCAAATGTGCTTTCTAGCACATGATTCTCATCTTCGATGGGATCATGATCTTCTCCTTCAACACTCACCTCCATGTTACTCTGAGATGTGGTGGTCCATATCATTTACTACCTTGGGAGATCAACCTATATAAAAATGACAATAATAAAACCCCCGTTCCATGTTTCATATGTATATTAATTACGAAAACAATATAACAAACAACTTACCAATGGATGGTAATCGAACCCCGCTTCAGTGTGACCATTCTCCCTACAATATCTCTTAGCTCTTTTGATTTTGATTCTTCGTGTCTTTAAGCCATTACAACTCTTGCAAGGAAAATAACATTTATCATTGCCTTCTATTTGAAAGTTAGACAACAATCTAGCGATTGTCTCGCTATTTTGATCAAATTCCCTCGTATTATCTAACATAATTCTTCTTTACGAGAATAACTTATTCTTGTATCCTTATTGAGTTGGTTGTACTTTATGTTTATGTCTATACCTATGGTTTTGAAAGAAAAATTTGGTGTAATTAATGTGTATATCTACAAAAAAATATTGGACATGTTGTACTCAATGTTTATATCTGCACATATGGTTTTGAAAGAAAAATTTAGTCTAATTAATTTATATATTTGCAAAAATATTGGACATGTTGTAATTAATGTTTATATTTGCACATGTTATTTTGAAATAAAAATTTGGTCTCATTTATGTGTATATTTGCAAAAATATTGGACATGTTGTACTTAATGTTTAGATTTGCACATATGGTTTTGAAAGAAAAATTTGGTCTAATTAATGTGTACATTTGCAAAAATATTGGACATGTTGTACTTAATTTTTATATCTACACATATGGTTTTGAAAGAAAAATTTGGTCACCTCACTCAAATTCACCATTATTCCTTTTCAATATCCCACCTTTGCATTTCATCCCTATTCTTGAAATTTCTCACCCAATGATCGACCAATCTCAACCCTATAAATGTGCTCCATTTATATCTCCATTTATCGCATCAACACAACTCACATTTCATATTGATTACTTATTTGGACTATCTTTCTCCCATTGATAAATTTTGATAATGGTAGAGAAATAATTATCTTAGTTGTTGATGAGAACCAATAAACATTCTTGTCTAGCTTAGGGACATAACAAGAAGATATGGGTGCAATGAAGGAAATCTCATAATTTGTGTTTCATTTATGCCTCTTCATTTTGATTTTATTCAAGGGAGGCTCATCAATGCTAATAGAAAACAACAATGCATTTTCTATGAGTTTACAACTATTCAACAAAATTGATGTTTTACAAGACAATGATTCAAAAAATTACTATAATTTCAATCTTTCTTCCTGGTGAGAAAAACCATCAATAAATGGTAATAATCCAATTAACCTAAGTTGATATTGTTAATCCATAAAGATCAGTTTGACCATTACTCAAGTTGAAATAAATTATTTTTTCTACAAAAATGATTGCCAAGATGACCAATTGAAATAACTTGCATTATTGGTTTCTTTAAAAAAAATTGATCAAAACATCACATCTTTCAACACTATTGTCTACACCACCTAAAATACCCTCAAAATCATTGTGACAGACACATAATGATTCCCCAATGGCACTAGTACAAACAGGATATTCAAACAATTTAGTTTATTGTGAACATCTAAAGATTAACATAGGAAATATAAGAGGGGCATGCTCATTCATAGAATTTAACTCGAGAACCAAAATGTCAACAATCTTCTTAGGAAACCTTGACTACTAATTTTGAGTGTATTTGTCATCATTCCTCACAAAGAGCATAAATTAGTGGGCATATCCCTCGCTATGTTTCTTCTTCATTGCCAAGATGAAGGTGATTGGGTCGTACCCACCACATTGCCGGTATCATGTATGAAGTCAACAATACTTTAGATATAGAGAATCAACAATGCAATAAGATATAGATGCATAGTATGTGGCAATCAATAGTGCAACATCTTGAATTTTCTCAAACATTTCCTCGTGTTGGAATTGCGTTTTTGAGAAAAATAACTAGTTGTATATGAAAAAAATTAGTGAGTAAAGGAAGTTGTGGTGGATAGAAAGTATCTCTGAGTGCACACGCTCCTACTCCATTTACCTGCTCAGCTTGGCAACGTGTTACAATAGCATTGTATTCTGCATCCCATCACAATTAGTTTTGTGAATTTATTCCTCGTATATAAAAGTTAATTTTAATATACAAATTTGCATGAGGCATGCAATTAGGAAACTAATGCCAAAGGATAGAGGCCTAGTGGACATGCGAATTTTGAAAAGAGATTAAGAAGTTTTAATGCTTCGAAATTTCTCTATTATAGATAAATTAGTATTGCAAGTCTAGAATATGATTTGACCAAGGATATTTGGGAGATCTAAACAAGTATAAGACTCTAGAGTTTGGAATTGCATTACATCTAAGAGTCTCTTGTTCATTAAAAATTGGAAGGAGGTCTATGTTTGAATATATGTTAGCATTCAATTCCCAACTATTCAAAAATAGTGGAAGAAGATAAGAGAACTTTTGGTCTTGTGAAGCCTACTACCAATCTATGGATTATTACAAGAGAAATGCAAATGGGACAAGAATAATGCAATATTTTGCAGTTGTTGAAACTAGGCACAAGTGAATCTACATCCTCATATTTCAATTTAATTATATTTTCAGCGTTTGAACCTTTGTGGATGATGCTATTGCCTCCTACCATCATCCTCACCAATTTTTCTTAACTGATTGAACTATAACTCTTTAGCAAATTTCCGATTTTATTTCAAATTAACTATAGTTTTTCCTTTATTAATTTTTTTTAACAATTGATATTAAAGTACAATATACAAAGAAATCGACAATCATGTTATATGAAAATTTAGATATTCCAAATAAGAAAGCACTCATAGTTTTCTACTTCATCAACATCTAATATATCTACGACAACCACACATACTCGTTCGATGATTGTATTGAATATATTGTATAAAAAAGTTCTTATTTTGAATGAATTAATTTTAACCTTAATAATAAAAATTACAATATATGTTTGGGTGTTTAATTTAGGAGCATCATTTCATGCTACCTTATTAAGAGTTTTTGACAAATTTAAAAATTAACAATATCAATAAAAAATATTAGAAATGATAATTAATAATATATTTTTGACAAAGCATATGTTTTACTAAAATTGAAAAATAGAAATAATTGATTTTTACATGAGTTATATGTGTTTCTCTAGATTCCTAAAGGTGTGAAAAATGGAAGTGAAAATTGGGGTATTGATTGTTGTGGAGACTAGCAAATTAGGCATGTTGTATGTAGAGAAAATTACCCTAAAGTGGGAGTTGTTCTACAGTAGCGGATGGTAGTAGAGCCTGTCGAGAAGGTTAATCTTTGTTGGTATTGCTGCAAAGGTTGATTTGGTGAAAAAAATTTAAATCTTGACCATGTCTTGGGAAGGCCACACAATAAACCCTACTTCAATGGAAATGGTTTGAATACATTAGAAAAATGACTTTGACATGTGTAATTACTGAATCATCATTTGAAAGATTAAAGAATTGAAAAAAAGAAAGAAGCACATGTAAAAAGAAATGGCAATAATAGTAAATACTTCTCCATCAGACCCTGCTCATTGGAAGTTGTTTGTGCAAAAACAGACTATCTTGGGAGACAAATTCATAGATTTTGCATGAAGCATTTGATAATATAGGAGAAGGTTAAGAGTGTAATACCCCAAAATTGGCTCTTTGCCATGATACCATTTCTGGTTTATTTTGATCAATCCTAAAGTCCTATTTCACTAGGCAATTCTAGTTCTGATTATCGCTACTTGACTTAATTGTCAAATGCAAAAAACCCTAAATCTGCATTCATCACACTCTTTATTTAATTCCTAAAGTATTGACTCATATCAGTCACATTAAACCTATTGATTAAGATTTAATTTAATTTAAAGTATTTATGCTTTAATTAAATTAAATTATCTCCTAAGGCTAATGTACTAAGGAATTAAATTTATTAAATTTAATTATTATGCTTGTTTTAATTAATTGAATATGATTATTCAATTAAATAGAAAATGCATTTATGAGATCATATCTCACTTTATTAAATTAAATAATATCTTCAAAATCCTCTCTTTAGTTCTAAATGGATACTTAGAGTGAACTACTTCTCGAAATTAGAATCAATCCAGTTAACTTGCTCTCACACTTATGACAAGTTCAGTTAACTATTCATCACACTTAGATCTGAAATAGTTAACTCCACCTGTACAAGGAAGTTTCCATCTTAACTGAATCTTTGCTTCAATCCTGACTGTTGATCAAGGTTGATCCTAATCATTAATTCATTCCAAGAATTCTATTTAAGAGACTCAAAATTCCTCATTATAGAGGTTGAATTGAATTGCTATCGAATTGCTGCTGAATTGCATACTCATTTAAGTTTAATACTTTCATAAAGCTCTCATTTTGTTAGATTAATGTCACTTAGAATTAATATGCATTCATTTAGTTAATTCTCTTTACATGTTCTTAGATTAATTGCATAATCATTTAGACTACCTGCACATTCATATAGATTAACCATCTTTAAAACTTTTGTTCTAGAATGGTCTGATTACCTGTACCTCAAATCTGAGTGTATAAGTAGGTAAAATCCACCTAGATAGAAGGCAACAAGTTGTCTTGCTAGACTCCTCTCCGGTGAACAATTTCATGTTCATTCTAGGATAAATCCACATACAAGGACCATGTTGAATTGTGTGTGTGTGAACTCTAAGGCCACATTTTGCATATACATTTCTGACGCCTACCGTGGGGCCAAGAAAATCAATTTCTCTGGCCTCATCTACATTTTTTTCTATTCTTTTAGCATTTTGTCTATACTATTATGTACAGATTCTTGAATTTTTGCATGAGAAATTTTATTTTCGTGTGAGGATTTCAAAGGTTTCACACGAGTTTGAAAATGTTCTCACACAAAAAAGTGCCTGATCGTGCAAGTCTTCGCGTAGCACCTCATTTTCTCGCGTGGGATGGTGAAAGGTTTTGTGTGGCCCTATGCAAGATTTCACGCAAAAGTCTACAACTACAAGTTTAATTTTATCATTCTTAGCACCCTGTTCGTTTAATTTTTCTAACATGTTTTTCTTTGAATCTTTATTGTTGTGTTTCTCTTGTTATCTGCAGTTTAATTATTGTCTGCAGGACATTTGTCGAAGATTCCTTACAAAACCCACTTAAAAATGGACTAATTATTTGCTTGTAGGATGATTGCCTAAGATACATTTGATTAAGACTACTTTTAAAACCCACAAAACAACGTGTTTTCTTTCTTTCTTTCAAAACATAGACTAATTAGTGCTTGTGAACTTCTTAGGGTGCAAGACAAAAGAATAGGGGATTATGCTCTTCACCACTTGGAGGTCATGACCAAGGGTGAATCAAAAAACTAGATGCTTTTGAAAGACTACATTTCGAAGAAGGAAAGCAACTTGGTGGTTCTCTAGTACGAGTCCTTTTCTATGAAGGGATGATGGTTTCCTTTTAGGGAATCAAAATCTTGAGAAAGGACAAGGCTGGATTGATTAAGCTAAATCGATAAATTAACTTGTTCTATGTGTTTGGGTGGGGAAATAAGGTAGAGGATTATGCTCTTTCCCCTTGGGGGAAATAAAAAACTCAGACCCTTAAATCCAGACCACCAGTCCAAGTCAATCCTTTAGAGGGTCTGCCAGAGTGATCCAACCTCCGAGAATGACCCAAGTGAGCACATTCCTTTCGCTAGAGATTCCAAATCGCTCTAATAAAGAAGCTTTGTAGAGAAAAAGACTCCAAAGCTGGATTGATTTCCTCTCCTTCACTCTTGATATCACATGTCAAGGAGAGGCTCTATTTGTTGCATTAGCTGGCACCGGCCCCAGTCTTGCTAAGCAAGTGTGTGCACTTTTAGATACTGGTGTGGGCTGCTAGTCTCAACTCCTCTTGCAGAGCCACCGAGATTAATTTGAATGGAAGCCAAGTAAAAACCACTTAGTTAGAAGCTACCCAGTTCACCTTTGAAAGGAGGCATAATCTTTGTGCAAGGAGGGGGAAGAATCTCTCCTATAGAACTCACCATAGGCATGCTACTGAATGTTGGAAGGTGGTATACGTGCTTGTCCCCTGCCACAAAGGTGCTCATTCAACATATACTATTGAGTCCTTTGAATATACCAACAAAACGGGCACCCTCTAGGGGGTGACATGGTTGTGTGAGGTACACGCATGCGCATAAGATGTGGGACAAAGGTTTTTCCTTCTCTACCATTTTATGTTTCTAGGGATAAAGTGTGTTTGTTATCGAGTCTTAAAAATGTCCAAAGTTGCTCAAACAAACTGAAAGTCAAGACTCCCCTGTCCCTTTGAGTTGCTTTGTCCTTAGTTGGACTATATTTGACTACTGCTTGCTTCCTGTGTCCTGTTGAAAACACTTTGTCTTGTTTCAAACTCAATACCACTTTCACAAGTTTGAAAATCAACCCTACAATCTGTCTATTTTTAGTCAAAAAAACCTGCAATCTATCTAAAATTGTCCAAAATTGTTGAAAATCTCTTTGAAATCCAACTCTGTTGTTAGTCTGGCCTTGAATTTCGCACACAGTCTTGCATTTCTTCACGCAAGAAATTACTTTTTTGCGCAAACTAGTTTAGGTGTTCGCATGAGAACTTGTGTATACCCGTGCGAGATCTTGCCAACTATCTTTGCTAGTCCTGTCACTTCTTCACACTAGCCATAGCAACTCTTTGCGCAAATTTAAATTGTTGTTCTAAGTCTTCGCACGACCAGTTAAACTTTCATTGTGCGGTCCCTAAAAGATCTTCGTGAGAGACCTTGTTCTAAAAATTTCAAATCAGCATATTTGACCAATCTACAACCTATGTTCCATCTATTTCTTGCATTGAGTTGTCCCTTCTCTATTTGTACACAGTCCCGAACAGTGGCATTTAGATTAAGTAAAAATTTGTGATCTGTACTTTGACTAGTCTCGTCCTTTAGTTCTTTGGATTCTCGTTCTTTAGTGCTTGTCATACTCTACATGATGATAGTTATAATCTTTGGCTATTCTAGCTTTCAAATCAGACTATTCATGCCTTAGTATACAGTACTCTTACATTGTCCTATTGAAACTAAGTTCTAGTGCAGTCCTTGTTTAGGTTCTTGCTTCTTGTCCTTGTCTATGATTGTCGCAACAAGGAGCGGCAACATATTTTATCCTCTTAGACTTAGGTGAGGTCATGCTAGGGGTCGTAATCACGATAGAGGTTGCTTAACTTTTGTTACACAATCTAGATCTAGTTCTTCTAGTGAGGCATCTTCACGATCTCCCTCACTCATCAAGTCACCTTGAGTCCAACAAAAATTTTCCATAAACCTACAACAAACTAGAATCCTTTGTATCAAGAGGGTCCTGAGACTGGTAGAGGTCCTATATCTCCAAACACAATGTTTGACTTCCTTTTCAAAGAACCTTTCAAATCACAATGTACTAAAACTGAACACGTTCCTACAATGACTAATTGCGAACCTGAACGTATTAGTCACAATAGACATCAAGAACCACCTAGGAATGACAAAGAGAAAGAGAAAGACCATGACACTGATGAGGAACAGGAAGAGGTTGAAATACTTCTTGAACACATAGCAAAATGTCATAGAGACAAAAACTTTCAAAAGGTCATGGGAATTCTACTTAACGAAGAGAAAGAAAGCTACTTTCTCCAACTTGCCCAAGAGGGAGCTAAGCTACCCTCTCATTTCAATGTGGAAACCATCATCATGCCTAAAGAGGAAACTAAGACATCGAACTCCAAAAACAACTAAAAATTATGCAAGACCAACTGGTTGAAATGATGCATGAGAAAGAGAAACCTACAAAAACATACACATTAGATGCTCTTTGTCCATTTCCATTTGACAAGAGCATAAACATGCCTCCTTTCCCACAAGGCATAAAGCTACCTAAGTACAACAAGTACTTTGGAACCAATGATCCCCAAGATCACTTGCAGGAATTTGGCACCTTGTCTATGGAGTTTATACATGACCAAACATACCTCATGTGTTTATTTCCAAGAAGCCTAGGTGGTCAGGCTTTCGAGTGGTTCTCAGACTTACCTCCCAGTATCAAGATGTTTGACAAAATTACCAACTTATTTGTCCAGTAGTATTCTCATAACATTCAACACCTTATCAACATTCAAGATCTATGCCACCTTAAGTAGAAAGTTGGGGAGCCCTTCCTCACATTCCTCCAGAGGTGGAGGCAACTATACACTAAATATTCACACAAGATTCTAGAAATGGAAAAGCTTGACATCTTCACTGATAATCTTCTACCTGATTTTGGGTATAGAGTCCAATTTCAAGGTCCGCGTACCTTTGAAAACATGATCACATAGGCTATTCGTATCGAGGAATTTATGGTCAAGAAAGGTGAACTCACTCTTCAAAAGGACACAAAACAAGGTTCCACCTTCAACAAGGATAAAACCAAATATGTCAACAAGAACCAAGAAATTCTACATGATGGTGTTGTTGAAAATGTCACTCCAAAACCTACTAAAGCAAAATTTAATCTCACACATGGTCTCAATGTAGCCAAAAATGTTGAGAAGCCTCCTCCTAAAATCAAGACATTTGGGAAAAAACTAAGAAACTGATGGGACACACACCCTAAGTGAAAGTATACACCCTTAGGTGAACCTTTGGATGTGGTTTACAAAACATTGCTACAACACAAGCTTATTTCACCACTGGACAACCCTCATCCCTATGATCTGCAACCATGCCCACCATGGTGGAATGAAACCTCATTCTATGAGTATCACCAAAATAAGGGACACAAAACTAGCAACTGCATAAACTTGCACCATAAAGTCCAAGACATGATTGATGCTGGTGAACTTGTGGTAGATGGAAATAACAAGAACTCATATGACAAGGCTTTCAAAGAGCCTTTCCTAACCTATGAAAAAGGGGAGAGTTCAAAACCACAGCCCAAAAACAAGGTCAACTATGCATACTCCAATGATGAAAATGTGATCAACATGGTCGAGCCTATAGATTTTGAATACTGCAATGACATTACCATTAAGGGAAAACAAGATAACAATAAACCCAAGAAACCATTTGTCTTGAGGGGCCCTACTTCCAACACAATGGATAACACATCTTCACAGTACTATGGTAATGCTATTACCCGCTCTCATGCCAAGTTGGTGCTCAAAAGCTCTGTGCCTTCTACTCTTGATCTTGAACAACATAAAGACAAAGCCCTTGCTGGTCCATCTAGAAAAGGTGCAAAACTCACAATGAACTCAATAGCAACTAGTTATAGTGTTCTTAATCAATTGAAAAGAACTAATTCTCAAATCTCTATCTTTGAGCTGCTTAAAATCTCGCCTACTCACAGGCATATTCTGGACAAAGCCCTCACTGAGGCAAATGTTCCTCAAGATCTTGATCTTGAGTGATTTCAATCCATGGTAGGTCACTTGACCTCACCCTACCTTATGTCCTTCTCTAAGGAGGATGATAACTCACTAAATCACCTGCACAATCAACCTCTACACATCATGGTTATGATACATCAGACACGTGTTCGTCGGGTACTAATCGATAAAAATGTTGTCCTGAACACTGTCTCTGCTACTTTGCTTAGACAATTGAATTATTCTAAGGACTCTATTGATCCTCGATGCAAGATCACTATCAAAGCATATGACAAAGTTGAACAAAAGTCTCTAGGTCTTGTGGTCTTACCCATTTGCGTCGGTCCTATAGAAAGGGATGTCACTTGTCAGGTGCTCGACATTCCCTTGGCTTATAACATTCTATTAGGATGGCCATGGATACATGAGATGTGCATTGTGCCATCCACATATCACTAATGCATCAAATTCACATTTCATGGCTCCAAAGTTACTATTCCTGCCACTACTAGCTATACCTACAATATGCTCAAAGCTGCTGAAACTTTTGTCCCTACTAACTAGAAATCCACTAATTATCATGAAAATAAGTTGAAACAAATTGAGCAGTCATTCAAACTTAAAGAAATTGGCATGGGAGAATACCATATTGAACCAGTGTTGTCATTAACATCTCTTCCAGAGTCTCCTCATCATTATGGGAGACCCTCAAAGTCAAAGAAGCCATTTGTGCTGACACCTCAAACCAAGTATAATGGAACTTTTGTTAAGGCTACAGTTCCCCTAGATGATGAAAGTGAAAAATAGAGCCATTACTGCATGGCTTTACAGAGAAGAGACTCTAGTAGAATTAACAGAGCAAGCTCAAGAAATCATTCCTAAAAAATATAGGCCTGGTCTTAGGCTCATGAAGCATTTTGGCTACAAGGGAACTAGCCCTATTGGTTGCAATAACAATGGCCTAATTGATCCGATCAAGGAAACAACTCGAAGCAACAGTGATACAACTGGTCTAGGGTTTAAGAAGGTTCCTTTCCATTTGGGACCTAATAAATTCATACAAGAACCTAAGAGTTCATCTGGAAATGAGTCACAAGCTGAGTTAGATACTCAAGAGGAAAAATATAATGATGAGGATCCCTATCCTTATCCTATTCCTCACAATCTCACTAAATTCTTTGCTGAGCTAGATGACTACGTGCCACGTGTTAGCACTGTGGATGATACTAGTGATTCTTCTAAGAACAATACTAATCGACCCAAAGCTCATTCAAAAATGGGAGAGTCCAGTTAGTCATTGCGTATTGGCTACCTGTGTAAGAACTTGGATGATGAAGGTGAGTATGTCCCTATCACTGTTGGGGAGTTCTATAGTCTCTCCCCATGTAGCACTGATTCTAGGGAATATGAGTTTGACTCTCTTTCAAAAGAAACTACTGATAAAGACATTGACCAAGTTCATTTCTATGAAATCCAAATTGAAGTGGGTGAAACATCCAAGGTTAGGTCAAATGGGTCTGATCCAATTAGTGTCCTAGAGTTGTCAATTTTTGACATTAGTACTCAGAGGTGTTCGAACACACGTATGGACAAAGTCGTCATAGGTCTCAAATTGCTGGTCCAAGCACTTAATGACTATATCATGAACACAATTGAACCCATCACTACTCTTTCACTCACACATCCTAATCTTATAGACTGGAACCCTAATGCATCTAGTGAAGTCCCCACATTCTAGAATGACTATGCTCTTGCCTACTACCTAAATGTTGTCCAACTTGTAACATCTTCCACCAATGAATAGAGCATCAACATGACTGAAGCTGACATCAAATATCTCAGTCATAAAATTAAAAATTAAAAATGAAAAAGGTCCAATGGTGAAAACCACATTGTGGTAGTGTCAGAACCCAAAAAAGTAAAAAAAAAAAAGACATATCCAAGGGTGAAAACCTCTCTGAGGTGCTTGTGGATGAGATATTTGATGCACTTCCAAGTCACTTTTAGGAGAGATCATCAGTGTTGATAGAGCCAACACAACCAATCAACTTGGGTACAGAAGAACATCCCCATATGATACATTTGGCATAGTCATTGACTCTTGAAAAAAATGAAGAATTCATTGCTTTTTTTCGAGAAAAGAAGATAAATTTTGCTTGGACATATTCTGACATGCCAGGACTAGATCCTAATCTTATCATGCATAACTTGTCCATTGCAGCAGGCAACAAACTAGTTAAACAAAAACTTCAGAAAATGCATCTTCATGTTGCATTGCTCGTCAAAGAAGAACTTGAGAAACTTTTGAAAGCAGGTTTCATCCATGCAATTGACTACATTGAATGGATATCCAACATTGTTCCAATCTCTAAGCATGATAAATCTATCAGAGTTTGCACTAACTTCTGTGATCTCAACTTAGTATGTCCAAAGGATGACTTTCCACTTCCCAACATTGATATGATAGTGGACATGATGACAGACTATGAGATGTACTTGATTATGGATGGGTTTTCTGGTTACAATCTGATAAAAATTGTGCCAAAAGACTAGGAGAAACTACTTTTACATGTGCATGGGGAACCTTTTGTTGGAATGTAATGCCATTTGGTTTGAAAAATGTTGGTGCGACTTATCAGAGAGCAGTAACTACAATTTTCCATGACATGATGTATAAGAGCATGGAGGACTACGTGGATGATACCTTGGTCAAAAGTGCTAAACATAATACTCATCTGCAAGATTTGGGACCCATCCTAGATTGCATGGAAAAATTTAGTCTTCAGCTCAATCTTAGGAAATGCACATTTGGTGTCATGTTAGGAAAGTTGCTAGGATATATCGTGTCTGCAAAGGGAATTGACGTGGATCCAGAGAAAGTACAAGCAATAATGGATATGCCATCACCTCAAAACATCAGCCAGATGAGAGGTCTATAAGGAAGACTCCAATCTATTCATAGGTTTATCTCATAGTTGGCGGATAGATCACAACCTTTCACAAAGACCTTACATAAGGGTGTGAAATTCAATTGGAACCAAAATTGTGAGCAAAGCTTAACATACATCAAACAATATCTTGTCAATTTTCCAATCTTGATGCCTCCTATCCATGGGAAGCCTTTTCTTTTGTACATTTCAGCAACTGAAACATCTCTGGGAATCCTATTGGCTCAGGAAGACAATGAAAACAAAGAGAGAACCATTTACTACTTGAGTCACACACTGATCTCTTATGAGAGGAACTACAACACCATTGAGAAAGCTTGCTTGGCAGTTGTCTTTGCTTCCCAAAAGTTGAGGCACTACATGCTTGCCCACACAATGTTAGTCATGGCTAAAATAGCTCCACTAAAGTACTTGCTCAGTAAGGGAGCTCTCACAAGAAGATTGGCTAAGTGGGTTATGATACTCAGTGAGTTTGACATTCAATATGTTGAATCTAAAGCTATCAAGGGATAGAACATTGCAGATCAGCTAGTTGATGCACCTATGTAGAGTCTCCTGCCAATGAACATTGATTTCCTTGATGAGTCAATCCTGACACACACACCAAACATCAATCATGTTATTCGATTGGTCCTTCACACAACAGGGATTTGATGCTAAATTACTCTTCATAAAACCATAGAGATATTCATTTCCCAAAGCATACAAGATTTTTTTCCCTTGTACAAATAACATTTCTAAATATAAGGCTTTGATCAATGGCATGAAAATTGTAGTTGAATAGAGAGTGGATCAGTTAGACGTCTTTGGTGACTCTCAGCTTGTAATCAACCAAGTTAATGATGTGTATCAAACAAAGGATGATAAATTAATTCCTTACAACACATGGTTGATGAATTAAAGAGGTATTTTTCACACATCACCTTCCAATAGATTCCTCAAGTAGATAATAAAGTGACTGATGCTATGGCTACTTTTCCCTTCTTCCTATACATGCCTAAAAATGATCTCCAATATGAGTTCTTGGTGGAAGCATTACACTACCCAGCCTACGACACCCTTGACTCTAAGATGATCTATTCTATTATAGGACAAGACTCACCCCGCTACCATCACATCTATTCCTATCTCCGTAATCAAACCATTCCAAAAGGTCTAACCCAGAATGAAAAATGTTATCTAATGTGTAATGCTTTGTGGTATGTCATTATTGCTGATGATCTGTATAGGAGATGTCTCGATGGAACACTCCTTAGGTGTTTAGAACTTGAAGAGTCCAAACATGCATTAATTGATGTTCACAAGGGCATTTGTAGATCCCACTCAAATGGCTTGACGCTAGCTCATAAACTCCTTAGAGCTAGTTACTATTGGTCTAAAATGGAGAAAGAAACTATCAAGTATGCTAGGTCTTGCAAGAAGTGTTAGCTTCATTCGAATCTAATCCACGCTCCAACTAGAGAGTTGATTCCCTCTACTACAACATGGCCATATCAACAATGGGCCTTCAACTTGGTGGGTTAGATCCATCCAACCTCTTCTAATGGACATAAGTTCATTATCACAGCTATAGATTACTTCACAAAGTGGGTAGAGGCAGTACCTTTCGTAGTCACTAATGGAAAAACTATAGCTCTTTCTATCACAAACTACATCATCTGTAGATATGGTGTACCATCTTCAATCATTATTGATAATGGAGGATAATTTAAAAACAAGGACCTCAAGGAATAATGCAAGAAATTCAAAATCACACAACATTGGTCTTCCATCTATTACCCCTAGGGTAATGGCTAGGCTAAGGCATCCAATAAGGTGATTCTCAAAATCCTTCATCACATAGTTAGCAAATCTGGGAGAGACTAGCACCTCTAGATTAATCCAACCTTGTGGGCATATAAGACAAGCATTCAGACTCCAACGGGTATGACGCCTTTTTCTTTGATGTATGGAGTGGATGTAGTGCTTCCAATCAAGGTAAAGATTCCTACCTTGAGAATCTCTATGAAAGACCTTATTATTGATCAAGATTATAGGATATCTCAGCTTCAAGAGCTAGTGTTACTAGATGAACATCGACAAATGGCATGTGATCACCTGTGAGCCTATCAAAAATGAATGTTAAGAAGCTACAATCAAAAAGTCAAGCCACGTGACTTTCAGTTGGGTGATCTCGTCCCAAGGGAAAACCCTAAGAATCAACAACAGCGAGTCCAAAAAAGTAAGTTTGAACCAAACTAGCTCGGTCCTTACATCATTACTATAGTATATGGATCTGGCACCTACCAGCTTTCCACAACTGAAGGAGAAGTGCTCAAGGAACCTGTCAACACTCTCCACCTAAAGCGGTTTTAAAGTTGATATGATATCAGTAACTCTTTGTACATATCTATATGTCTTGAAAAAAAATCCTAAAAATAAGAAAAAGTCCTAAAAAAATTGTTACCCTGGGGAAAACCTAGCAATAGGTGCCTTGGTAACACCAAAAAAATTGAAAAATACAAAAAATACAAAAAAAAATCAAAAAGAGAAAAATAAAAAAAATTGAAAAACAAGAAAAGTGCCATTGGTGAAAACCTAGAAACAGGCATCATGGTAGCAAAAAAAGATAAATTTCTACCAAGAAGGTGAAAACTTGGTAAACAGGCACCTCTTGTTCCCAATGCTCCATCTTGCAGTGCATCTTCTAGCTATCTGTACAGTTGCTTTATTGCTTTTCCTACTTTTTGCTCATGTATCCATGGATTGAGTCTTGTCACAACTTAGGGAAATTCCCCTTTAGTGTCACTCTTTTCGAGATTCTCTTCATAGAATCTCTTTTGTGATAGTCACCAGTCATTCTAGCTATGTCTACCTACTGTTGCCAGTATCACTCTTTTCAAGATTCTCCTCATAGAATCTCTTTTACGATAGTCACCAATGATTCTAGCTATGTCTGCCTACTATCACCAGTGTCACTCTTTTCAAAATCTCCTCATATAATCTCTTTTGTGACAATCACTAGTCATTCTAGCTATGTCTACCTACTATCACCAGTGTCACTCTTTTCAAGATTCTCCTCATAGAATCTCTATTGTGATAGTCACTAGTTGTTCTGGTTGTGTCTGCCTACTATTGCCAGTGTCACTCTTTTCAAGATTCTCCTCATAGAATCTCTTCTGCAATAGTCACCAGTCATTCTAGTTATGTCTGCCTACTATTTCCAGTGTCACTCTTTTCAAGATTCTCCTCATAGAATCTCTTTTGTGATAGTCACCAGTCATTCTGGCTGTGTCTGCTTACTATCGCCAGTACCACTCTTTTCGAGGTTCTCCTCATAGAAGCTCTTTTGCAATAGTCACCAGTTATTTGAGATGTCTTTCTACTATTGCTCAAGTCATGTTTCAAGATTCTTTTATGGAAGATCTCTCTTGTGTCAGTCGCTAGTCATTTTGGCAGTGTCTATTTGCTATTGCTCAGTCCTATTTAGGTTCTTCACCTCGAAGATTCCTCTTTTGACCTCAATCACCAATCGTTCTGACAATGTATGCCTATATTGTCACCCTACTGAAGAGATTTCCTTCAAACATGTTCAGGACACTGACACTTGATACCAATCCCATGGAAAACTTTGAAATCAAAATCGCATACTTGTTTGGATATGCTGAGCATTTTCTTTGTTTGCTTTGTTTTCGCTTTATCATGTCTCCTTGAGCAACTCGATGATGTCATTTCTGCCTAGAGAAGTAATGACTGGGGGCATGATCTTTTCTTTGCTTTCTATCTGGGTTTAGTTCCAATTAGTTGAATAATTCCTATAAGAGGGGTGTCCACTATAAGAGCCTCCATCTTGTATTGGATGGCTAGGTGTATCTCGACTCCTTTTATACAAATACATCAATAATGTTGGTTCTTCTACTTGTATGTTGGAATAAAATCTCCATGCTATAGTAAATATTGATACTTGTCCTATTAGGTGAATGTATGGGTGACTATGAGTATACCTAGCACACTTTTGTCTCAGGTTACGAATGCAAGGGCCATTGCGGATAGAATACTTACTGAATGCTTAGCATAAGATGGATCTCTCATGTGTTTGGTGTGTCTTCCATGCAAGAAACATTTTGGTCATCCTAACATTCATGTTTTGATGCTTACATAAACTTTCTATAGTAAAAGGGAAAATTTTTTTGGTCATTCTGGCTTCTCATGCCTCGAATACTTACATTTAACCCTGACATACTTATAACATATGTCCTATTTTTATTCCCATGATTGCAATGTCACTGGAAATTATATGATATATGGGATTCATCCTATGCTCAGTGATGATAAATGGTTGAGGCTTGGTAATCAGACCTAGGGTTGCATTTAACATAGTCTTGCATTGCATACTTCACTTGCATAAGCACACGATTCAGTTGCAACTTTGTTTCCATCCTTCATGATGAGGGACTATGGATCTCTTCAAGCATATCAAAATTCTCCACTATTGCACAAGTGGTTGATTCCTTGGTTCATATTTTTTCCCTCCTTGAGGGGGTACCTATCACTATCAAGAAAAAATATGCAACACTACATGACATGTCAGTTCATTTCCATATGCATTGCATCCATATACTCATATTATCTACACTACATAATCGCATCACATCAAATCAAACATGCATCTCATGTACATCAAAGTAAAGCACAAACACTGATAATGACATGTACACAGGGATACTTGGCTCAAAATCTCATATATATGTATATAAAAAATGTGCTAGTACAAAAATGGGGCACTACTCAAGTGATGTCGATCAAAATGATACAAAATGGTACTAGCACACCAATGGATACATAGCCAGAATCAAAATCGGGGGTAAGAGTGTCATGTAACTAACTCTAAACCACACCATCACCTCCAATAGCAATAGAAGGAGGAGGAGGTGGCATATTTGGTCTTGCTGGAGGATGTGCACCCCCGAAATCTTAGGCATATTGAGAGAATCGAAGCAGCTATTGAGCCTAATTGGGCACAACCATAGAGTACGCTGCAAAGTAATAAGCCACTCGAGCCATCTGCAATCGGACCTTGTCTTGCAACATATTTGCCCTCTGGTTGGCAACCAACACTCTCTCCCTCAATTTAAGGATCTCTTGATCCTGCTTAGCCAATCATGCATCCCTAACTGCTACCTATATTTGTAGCTCCCTGATTTATCGAGAAGCCAGCTGGATCCACTCCCTTTGTCATTGAAACGCATCCTAGGATCCTATGGTAGTGTACTCCTGCATCTCCTCATCGAGCATTTTGGGTGCCTGCTCTGTGGGTGCTTACTCCTCCACCCTTGGTCTTTGTCATTGCCTCTACTCTCTGCTATTACCTCCCGTACCTAGGTCTAACCCCATCTATCATGCAAGGATCTACACTTGCCTGACTCTCTACCACACCTCTGGTAGTGGGCCCTATGGTGCCTATTGTTGGGGACCCTATTGCTAGGGAACCTGTTGCTGCTGGACTAGTGCCTACTATGGGGCTAGTGCTACTCCCCCCAAAGGATATATGAACCATGGGAGGGGTGACTGATAAGATACGCCTAATATGCTGGTGTCACTCTTGCATTTGATACCTCTGGATGGTAGTCCCATTGTGCTACAATTAGGTTGTGCACATCAATCATCAATCTCCCCACATCCAATCTCATCAACCATCCTCGTGTTAGGTCCTTCGTGACCCACACGTAGGCACAAAACTCCTAGGAGATATCATGTTGCCTCCCATACTGCCTCCACACTTGTGAGATGGTGAACTGCTCAATAATTTTTGTGGTCCTCCCCACCACTGGCCATGAACAAAAAATCCACCCTAGCTCCCTAGGAGCATCATCCCAATCCTCCATCTCTTGCCAGGGCCGCCATATGATGGAGACCAAGTCATCAAGACAAGCCCTCTAGTGTTGTCTTACCCAAGCCTACTTGGGTAATTTGCCCCCTATATCTGCAAATTTAAGGCTTTGTGGGCTCCCAGGCATCCTCAAAATAGGTCGTGTGACTAGCAGGTGCTCCTATGCCCAAACTTGAAGAACATACACACCAGTGGCCATACTCTTCTGCTCATGGTATACAATCTTGTACATCTCATAAAACATATGAGCCACCATGCACTAGCCCCATCCAAATCTCTCTGGAGCATCGAGCATGAGCTGTAGCATGACCCCCCATCCACACTCTAATCCATGTTGTCCTCTATCTGGTACCAAGAAACAACTAATAAATATGGCCAAAATTGAGGCCAATCTGTGTGACTACCCATATGTGTGGATGAGCTCATCCCAAGTAATGGCTCATTCAATCGCTAGTTGCCTTTGAAAAATGGCACACAAGGCCTCTGTACCTTCTTGGGTCACTGTGTCATAAGATACCCTCTGTCTATGGAATAGTATATGCAAGATCCTATATATATCATCAGAAGTGATTGTCATCTCCCCCTGTGGCAAGTGAACGGTGTTCATTTTCAAATGGAAATGCTCCACCAAGGCAGTCAACAAGTCATGATTCACTAGTAATGTTGGGATCCAGCATAAAGAAGTGAGCCCTAGTCAATCAATATGTGCCATGTTTGCTACATCTAGGCTTTGCAACAAAGCTCCATACAAAAAATAATGTGATTTGAATGAAACATCACCAAATACCTCCTGCACACATGAACAACAATAGTGACAAAAAAATAGTCAGCACTCAATCAACAAATTAGAATGATGAAGAAACAAATGTGAAATTCACACAAAAACATAATAAATGAAAATTTTCACTACACTGCTATCACAAATTTTTATGTGAAGATGTATTTCCTCGTGTGAGAATTCATTTCTTTGTGCAAGATTGTGCATCTTCACGCAAGAAATCAAGTCCTTGCGTGAAAAGATACAAACCCACATGAGCAATCAAAACCCTACATGAAAAGAGACTCTCTCACACGAAGAAACAAGTTCTCATGTGAAGAGAGATTATCTCGTGTGAAAGGTGACAACCACTCAGATGAAATTCTTGCACTGTTCATGCAATAAGTGGGTATCTCCTGTGCGAGAATTCCCACTAACGCATGCGAAGACACACCAGATTGATGAATCTTCACACAAGAAGAGATCGCCTTCACACGAGAAAGGATAGTTTTGCATGAAGATCGATTGCGACTTTCTAAAACATGCTAAAACATGCAATAAATGCTCTCAAAAAGTGTAAAAATAAAAGTATGAAGGATAGTTATTGATCACTCACCAAAGGTTCATAGTCCGCCAACCGACTGTGTCGTCGGGAATGCTCAAAATGATGATATCTCACATTCACTACCATCTTCCTCTCAAAGCTCCTATTCACTAAAGACAAAAGGTTCAAATGAATTTAAAATGACCCCTTGGGCCCTTATATAAGTTTGACCTAATTTTTCAAAGTGCTCTAATTTGCGCAAAAGTCACCCCCAAGCTAATTTGACCATTCTGAATCCATTTTTGGGATCGAATTCAAAATTTGACACACCGAAGTAGCTAAAAAATGTGTTTTAAAATTTTGGGACCGACACAATCGAACACTTATGCAGTCTAGATTTTTTTGATACTTTGCTATTCTTTGAATCTTTTTAACTCAAAATTCTTCAACTCAAGTCAATTATGGTCAAATCTGGTCAACTTTTGATGAAATTTGGTCTTTTGGACCTCAAAATCATTTTGGATCAGCTTCCAAATTTCTTCTGATCGTACAAATCTCTTCTATATTCTTCATATCATTCTAATCTTTTTTATATTTCTTCAGATCATTTTGATCTCTTCATATTTCTTTTGATAATTTTGATCTATTCTATATTCTTTAAATCATTCTGATCTTTTCTATATTTCTTTAGATCATTTTGATCTCTTCATATTTTCTTATGATCATTCTGATCTCTTCTACATTTTGCTAAATCTTGGATTTCCCCTATATCTCTTTACATACTACTTTACATCATATTTCTGGTGTGTCATCTTTCAATTTTACTCTCGAGGGGGTAGGATGATTACATCATTGAACTTGAAATTCAAATAAATCTGAATCTTTATTACTTGGGGCATCTTGTCCCCATCTTATGTCCTCATTACTTGGGGCATCTCATCACTCGGGGCATCTTATTCCCCTCTTTTTGGCATCTTTGTCATCTATCACATCTTATAAAGAATTCAATGGATAGATATTGAGGCAATTTAAACCTTGACACCTAAGGATCAAGCCTCATTTTGGGGATGATTCTACAACTCATAATTCAATCTTGTTATCTTCTATCAATTTCAGGTATCTAGGTGTTCTATCTGGATCCTTAAAGATTAAGCTCCATTCTAGAGACAATCTTTTAAATGCTATCAATCTTAGGTATCTAGGTGTTCTATCTAGATCCTTAAAGATGATATTAAATCTTAGGTATCTAGGTGTTCTATCTAGATCCTTAAAGGTTAAGCTTTGTATAGGAGATAATCTTTTAAATGCTATCAATCTCGGGTATCTAGATGTTCTATCTAGATCTTTAAAGGTTAAACTGCATTCTGAAAAAAATGTTTTAAATGCTTATTGATTCAGGTATCTAGGTGTTCTACTTGGATTCCTTAGGATTAAGCTCCATTTTGGAGATGGTCCTTAAAAGCTCATCAATTGGTCTCCATGACATCAACTTCAGAACCAATCTTACTTATTGATCTTCACATCACACTTTTTGATTTTCTTTGAATCAAACGTGTTGCTCACACATTCATTCAAAGAGAGGCAAAATGTAATACCCAAAATTGGTTCATTTCCATGATACCAATTTTGGTTTATTCTGATCAATCCTAAAGTCCTATTTCACTAGGAAATTCTAGTTTTGATTATTGCTACTTGACTTAATTGTCAAATGCAGAAAACCCTAAATCTGCATTCATCATACTCTTTATTTAATTCCTAAAGTATTGGCTCATATTAGTCACATTAAACCTATTGATTAAGATTTAATTTAATTTAAATTATTTATACTTTAATTAAATTAAATTATCTCCTAAGGCTAATGTACTAAGGAATTAAATTTATTTTATTTTATTATTATGCTTGTTTTAATTAATTGAATATGATTATTCAATTAAATAGAAAATGCATTTATGAGATCATATCTCACTTTATTAAATTAAATAATATCTTCAAAGTCCTCTCTTCAGTTCTAAATGGAAACTCTAAGTGAACTACTCCTCAAAATTAGAATCATTCTAGTTAACTTGCTCTCACACTTATGACAAGTTCAGTTAACTACTCATTACACTCAGATCTGAAACAGTTAACTCCACTTGCACAAGGAAGTTTCCATCTTAACTGAATCTTTGCTTCAATCCTGACCGTTGATCAAGGTTGATCCCGACCATTGATTCATTCCAAGAATTCTATTTAAGAGACTCAAAATTCCTCATTATAGAGGTAGAATTGAATTGCTATCGAATCACTGCTGAATTCCATACTCATTTAAGTTTAATAATTTCATAAAGCTCTCATTTTCTTAGATTAATGTCACTTAGAATTAATATGTATTTATTTAGTTAATTCTATTTACATGTTCTTAGATTAATTGCATAATCATTTAGACTACTTGCACATTCATATAGATTAATCATCTTTAAAACCTTTGTTCTAGAATGGTTTGATTACCTGCACCTCAAATCTAAGAGTATAAGCAGGTAAAATCTACCTAGATAGAAGGTAATAGGTCATCTTGTTGGACTCCTCTTGGGTGAACAATTTCATGTTCATTCCAGAATGAATCTGCATACAAGGACCGTGTTGAAGTGTGTGTGTGAACTCTGAGGCCACATTCTGCATATACAATTATCATCATTTTTATATAGGTCGATCTCCCCAGGGTAGTATTTTATATGGACCACCACATCTTGGAGGAATATGGAGGTGTGAGTACTGAAGGAGAACATCATGATCCCATGGAAGATGATGGTCATGTGCAAGAAAACATATTTAAAGATTATGGTACAAATATATTAATCCATGACACATTTGATATTGGTGTTGTTTTGATGATGATGATGAGTATGATGAGGTTGACATTGAGGCCATCCATGATATACTTCTACTTGAGAAGGAAAACATGGCCCTTTACGAAGGATCCCAATCAATCTCTTTGTTGTATTGTTGTTGGTGAATTTGAAGGGTATGAATGGTTTATCCAACATTAAAATGTTATGTATGCCGAGGTTTGTCATATATGTCATTATAGTCTATAAAAGGTGAAATATGTACCATTAATATTTCTTATACTAACAAGTTATATTTTTTTGTTGTAGATTGATAGGTGACTATTTGTTACCACCATAAAATGTTCTCCCTCACTTGTACCAAGAATTATATGCCACTATGAAACATATTGGAATGGAGTATCAAGCAATATATGCTTGTCCTAAATATCATGTGATTTATCATAAAGAATAAGAAAATGCAATATAATGCCTCAAATGTCCTACAAGCAAAAATTGAGATGATCAAGTGACAAAAAAAGGCATCTTGCAAGGATCTTCATTATATCCCTATTATTCCACATCTTAAACCATTATTCAGGTGCAGTAGCTTGGCACAATTTATGGATTACCACACAGGAAATAGAAGTCAATATGATATTATTTGAATGCCTGTGGATGGTTCAAAATTTATGGACATAGAGGAAAAGTGGTCATAGTTTAAAGAATAACCTCAAAATTTTAGACTTTTTCTAGAAACTGATGGTGTCTATCCATTTCAAGAGATGATATTTGTTTACTCAGTGTGGCCTAGTTTTCTTATTGACAATAACCTTCCTTTATGGATGTCAATAAAGAGTGAGCACATTATCTTGGCAATGATTGTTCTAGGTATTTTATTATTTTATTTTTATCTACAATATGTAATTATAATTCTTGGAGTGAAATGACCACAATAATTATCTGATGTTGTTCATTCAACTAGCTAAGTACCCAGTGAAAGATATGAATATATATATTACACCTCTTATCAATGATTTTTTGATGTTATGGAATGGTTTCACTAGGTTTGATATCTCTAGACTAGTTGGACAAAAATAATTTAAATTCTATGCAATGCTTGTCTGGACAATTCATGATGCCCCAGGGTTGACACGTTTCTATGGTATGTTATGCTGAAATCTAGTTATACACGATAATACTAATTTAAAAAATGAACATATTTAATCCAATTATATCATTATCTTGTAGGTCTTCAAACAAAGGGGAAATTTTCATGTCCAATGTGTGGTCCAAAGATGAAATCGTGTCATTCCAAAAGTTTAAGAAAGCATGTGTTTGATGAGAATAGACACTTATTGCATTGAAATCATAAGTATCGAAGTGCTGAAAAATATTTTTTTAATGTGAAATAAGATACTACATCAAAACCATGAAGAATGACACCTCGCCTATGATAGTTGGAATATAATAGAATCGAGGTAGTATTGCTCTGCCTAATGGTTTATGTTTGGAAATTATATATTTTGATTGTGTTTTTTTCTCTAATTATGTAATTGATGATCATGAAGGTCATCAAGGCATCACTGACCACCTTACAAAGGGACTAAAATGTTATCCTAGAGAATTTAGTAGGTTGCCTTACTATGAGAAGCTACAAATTGTGTATTTGTTTGATACTATGCATATTGGAAAGAATGCAATAGAGACACTATGAACAATATTGGATGGAAGATGTGACAAAGAAAAACTTGCCAAAATTTGTAGTGACATTCATGATTCCAATCATGCAATGAAAAATATCATTGAATCAAATACGAATGCATACCAGATTAATGCAAGTGCCATTCCTTGGTTATTAATAGAGTAGAAAATTATTTCCATAAAAGAAGTCAAAAAAATTGATTTCCTACAAGACTTGCTATGAATATAAGCAATCTCATATCAAAGAAAAGTGAATTTGGGCCAAGGCTGAAAATGCATGATCGGCATACCTTCATCAAGGTAAGTCATGATCTTTTGTATTTATAATATATTTGTGAAACTACATTTAGTTTTCATTGTATTACGTTAGAAAAAATGAAATGATCAATTGATAATTGTTTCAATATGTGCTACCACTATCGCTCCCAAACAACTTCAACAATAATATCAAGCAAGTGATATATGATCTTTGAAAATACATGAGGTAAGAAGTTATATTTGTTCAATATATCAAACAAGTAATATATTGTAAAGTCTCATATTTATATGTTTTTGTGTCTTGAATCCCTTGTAGGTGGTTGTTATCTAAAGAAATCCATAAAGAAGATATAACATATTGAAAGAAAGGAATTTTTATACTAATGTGTGAAATGAAAAAGTGTTTACCTTCAACTTTTTTCAATGCACAAGAACACTAGCTCATACACCAAGTTGAGGAGATTGAACTATGTGGACCTATAAAGCCTAGGTCAATGTGGATGGTTGAGAGAAACTTGAAATTTTTGAAGGGTTTGGTCTAACAAAGAGCATGTTCCAAGGGTTCTATGATTGAGGGATATATTGTATACCAGATCATGATGATGTACATTACTCAATATCTTCCCAATCTTGCAAAAAAGGCCCATATAAATTTCATTTGGGATCTTAACTCCATTAAATTTTTTGAAGGGGAGTACTTGGTGGGGAATGATAGATTTAGAGAAGTGAAAGTTAATAAATTATGAGATTTTATCATAGTTAATTAATTATTAATCTTAAAAGTAAATCTTTTGTAAGTCATCTATTTACTTTTGTACAACTGCTAAAGAGTGGGATGCAATACATTTGTTTATTGCAAACAATCAAAGATTGGATGATGGTATGGATTGAATGATGTCAACAATCTGGTCATAGATTGAAATGGGAATCTATGTCTTCATTGGTTAATTAAAAAGATCATTATAATGGAGATACCAATGTTACACAATAGGAAATAGATTTAAAATATTGTTTGAGAGATTTCTAGGTACTTATAAGTTTTTTAATCAACTGCATGTTTTTAAACTCGAGTGGAACACCACAAGGCTATGTTATGTAATGCTTATAAATTTCACATCAAATATTTTGATGACACAAAGAGAACTTGTGATTCTGGGATAAGTGTAGTCTTTCATCTAACCAATATTTCATCTAGAAATGACTTATATACTCAAGAATCTAAAAATCAATACTATGGAATTTTGGTTGATATACTTAATTATGGCTATTGATCATGATTATGATGCTTCTACTAATCACAATGATGATGATGATGATAATGACCATAATGATGACCATGATAGTGGTGGTGAAAATATTGACAACAATGATGATCTTGGTGATGATATGGATGAAGAATAATATCAATGATAGGGGGTTTGATTAGCTAACATTGAAGGTGGGTTTGATTATCAATGACTATGCTATTCAACATTGAGTTCTTGATAGATCAACGATTAATTTGAATAACTTATCATGTTTCATTTACTATTTATAATTCATATGTGATGCTAATATTTGATCTAATTTTGAGGATATGTATCATGATTTTTTTAGCTAACATAAGACAATTGATTTACATATGTAGAAACTTGAAGCCCTTTATGAGCATCCCACACAGTCTCATGGATCATCAGGTATAAGTCAGTACACCCCATAGAGATTAATGTCTTTTACCATTTGTAAAATATCTCTCTCATTGGCACCTATCTCTCTTATTTCATGGAGTGCAGGTATCAACAAATAGGTATTTATCATATTTATCTTCCTTGAGTGAGGAAAATGTAGGAATGGAAGAAAATAGTGAGACATTTAGTATGTATAAATCAAGGATATCAACTCGATGTCAAAATATAAAAAAGAAATTGAATAACTACATGAAATTTTTCCTTGCTTAAGGGAGGTCATGTTCTTATGATGATGAGAGTGAAAGTGACTTTGATGTGCCCTTTAGATAAAAAAATCTACAGAAACAATGGGTCCTTGCTGAATTTTCTCCAATAAACACTAATCTTTGTGTTGGAGAGAGGATATATCACATAGTACCATCCTCATTACATGGTTTGGGCCTATTTTCCATGGATGGAATAAAGGTCTCTTACAATAAGGTTTTTGAATTGATGGATTATGTCATACTCATAGATAATTATATACAACAAAAGTTAGTGAACAAATTAAAACAATAGCTTTATAAATTGACGGAAGGCAAAAAGCATCAGGAAATATTATAGGTTTTATAAATAGTATGTGACATGTGTCAACTAAGAAGTGACCTAATTGCATATTTAAAGCATGTGAGGGAAATCATGTATTTGTATGTATGAAAAAATCAATACCTTGAGGCAAATATCTTCTTATTGATTACAATTTGAATCACATAGATACAAACAAAGCCATTGTCATGGGTGAAGTGGTACGTACTGTGCACATTTAAAATAAACTTCAATCAATCAATCCAACACATCATTAAATTATTATTTTTTGTTGCTAACTTAGAATAATAACATGTGTTTTAACATGTCTCAATGTTTCTTTTTTTAACTATAGGGCTATAGCATGGATTAATAGCCACAAGATACATACAATGGTGATGGCTCTCAAGGGACTTCTTCCCGACAGGTAAAACTCATTGTTGTTGTACAAGTTAGATAAAAGAAATATGTTAATGTGTATTTTTCATTAGTTTTATTCTTCACTACTATTTTGGATATATTTTAAATATAATGCTAATAATATTTTTCTTGCAAACAAGTGTTGATCAAGAAAAGGGAAACAAAAAAGTAGTCCACGAGGAGCTGCACGATGAGCAGGATGAATTCATTATTGATTTTACATCAATTGTTGATCCTATGGCCATAGTACAAAAGGTACTTTGTGATTTAGGAAGAATGTTAAAGAAATTGGCATCAACTTGACCTTAGACTCCTGAAATACAATAGACATAAAATGAGTTGATGCACCTAGTTGAGACATATACAATAAGTGCTAATATAGTTTTTAATTATAAAAAAAGTTCAATAATAGTTTTTATAGTATAATATTTTATTTATGTCATCAAATAAAATTTATATGTGTTATTTTTATAGAGGATGTTGAGGAGGTACAAGAGTGATGCCCCAAAGGATGATATTTTAGGTGGTCCAAGTACACTGCATGTTCTATCCTACACTTGTGTTTTGCTCGAACAATGTTTTTATAGTAACTCTAAATTTTTTGTTTTAATGTGCTCTAATAATTTCATTTTTAATCTCCTAGAATTGATCCTATTTTTACTATGCCACCTGCTACAAGGAACATAATTGAAGAGGTAATGCTGATTGTAAATTTGGCAACATGTAGCATGGCCACATATATAGTGGCAGCAGCTATTGATACGTAGATTCATCTTTTCCTCTCTCATTTTTCATGTGTTTGTTTCACTTGAACTATTAATTCTTAGGGGGAATTTTTTAATATTGAATTCATTTTATGCAAGAGGAAATGGGGACATTTCTGGGTGTACCCGTGTTAGATGTATGGGAACACTGAAGAATTATGATCACTCACTTGTGAGAAATGAAGATGGTCTTCCCCTAAGAGTAGCCCAACTTCCAAGTACTTTAAAGATTGCTCCTTTCTTTTAACATACAATCCTATACTCATAATCAAATGTACTAACCTCATGTACAATTTATTACAATAAGTACTAATCCCATTATTATTTTGTAGGCAATAATATGTTTTATGAAAAACTTAATGATGAATATTTGTGTATATTTGGGCCGACCATATGCACAGGGTATCATATTTTGATTTCATTATTGGATCATATTTCCTCTAATCAATTTGTTCAAGTAAATTAAAAGGTAGATTCAATTCATTTATGAACCTATGAGTTCTTTTTCTTTTCTTAAAAGGTGGAATTTACAAAATAAAGAGTTAAAGGATAAACTCATTAAGGCCATGACAACACATTTTGGACCCAATGTCTTTCAAAGACTTAGGCTCCTTAAGAAAGTGGGCCAAGATTTGAAGTATATTAGGTAAAATTATAGGACCCAAATGAAAGATAACCCTTGTTATGAATGACCCCCCATATTTCTATTATTGAGTGGGAGAATCAAGGATGTCCCTGAGAAAAATAAAAGAGATGGTGGAGAAATGGTACCACTTGAGGAAAGAAGGTATGTCATAATATTAAGAATGGAATTATATAATAATTAATCTTAATACTTATGTGATCTAACAACAATAATGAGTGGAAGTGGAGGAGGAAGAGCGAATTTTCAAAATTTGAGTTTTTCTTTGGGTAGGATTCCTCTAATAGGCTAGGATCATAATCATGGCCTGCACCACGGACCAACAAGAGGGGATAGAGATTGTCAGGGGAATATAGAGATTGAAGAATCCTCAAGGAATGGAGATGGGGACCCAAGTGCTCTTTGCAAGGATCCAGGCAAGCCTCCTCTGGTCTCCAAGGAAGGACTTCCTAGGGCACATACCACCAAGTGGTCTTCTACCATTTGGTAAGTCCTCTTTTCTAGCTATTAAAGTACTCCCTAGGTCTAAAAACTAAACTTTTGCAATTTTTATCCCGAAGGAGCTTGTCGACCACAACATTACTTCTATGGCTTCTGTAATCACCTAAAAATGGTCATCTAGACTATTAGCCCCCTTCTCAACATTTTGGCTAAATTAATTTAATCATTTATCTAGACCAAATTGCTAATAATAAATTTATTTGATTATAACCTATAGTTTGACTATGCTATCCTAAGTTCATTATTTGATTAAAAGAACATGTCCCCTTTTAATTAAATAAAAGACCCCATTCTTCTAACCCACTTAAAGTGCACACATAAGGTCCTTTTTTATTTTGCAATTAAAAGAAAAGGCTTGTGAGACTTTTGTCTTATGTGACAAGTCAACTTATATTCTATTGGTTGACTTGTGTGTGCACATGGATCACTCCTATTTTTGAATTCAACCATTGATCATCCACCATCTTCATCTTGATCTCCACTGTCCATACATCTTTAAAAGGGAGAGAGCTTTCCCCCTCAAAGGATCAATCCATCTTTTGAATATTGTTATGCTGCAGGTTTTCTAACAGGTTTCTTGGGAGCTTTGTGGAGAACTTCTCACTCCTTGTCTACATTCTCTCATTCCATCATATTAACATAGGATCATATGGCATTCTTAGCATAGTTGCATGTTAGCTTAATTTTCATTCTTGCAATAATCTCACATAGCTTAATATTTGGTCTTGTAATACTCTCATTCATGCTTAGCATAGCTGCATTTTGCATTGCACTCTTGAGGGATTCCTTGAAGATATTGGCACTCTTGCTCTTGTCTCAAAGAACCTCCCATTGCATGGTTTACTAGCAAGAAGCACATTTCTAAGGCTTGGTTGAGAGCCTTCATGTTTGAATACTAGCATCTTGCACTCCATAGATAGGGAGCTCTAAACTGACATCTAAGCATTCCAACTCATGGAATTGTTTGGATAGAATGGTTTAGAGTGTGACACATTTCTAGCACAGATTTCTAGCACCCACCGTGGGGCAGGACTGTACGTTTTGCCCTACATTTTCTTATTTTCACTTGCATTTCCCTTACCGCTCTGCATTTTTTCTTTTTTTATAGTTGTAGTGTTGGGCGACATTTTTCCAATATCGCGCAATAGTTCACAGTACTGTCGTGCGACACTTTTTTTCAAAAATAGTGACGCACTTGTAGCCTGCATACTGTCACCCTCTATGCAAAAATCTATCACACGGCTGAAGAAAAATTGTCGCCTGAACAAAAACTGTCGCCTCTGTGTACTGTGAAGTATCACGCGACATTTGTTCAGCAAAAAGTATCGCTTGATTTTTTTTGCTCATTCCTTGAGGGATTTGATCAAATTTCTTCTTAGTTGGCTGACTATCATTTTTAAGAAGATTTCTAGGTTTTTTTATAGAGGTTTAATTCATGATTTTTTGTGATTATTTTGTGCTAACTTGTGGGCTAACGAGTTGTGATTGCAGGTTGCCCTCTTTGTGAAGGAAAAAATTGAAACCTTGCGTACAAAAGAACGCATGTCAAAGCTTCAAATGCGCAAGGGCTACTAACATTGTTTGTAGGGCTGCCCAAAGCATAAAAACCCAAACTTGCTTCATTTTTGTTTCCATGTGCGGCATTGAATAGTTGTTCATTTTTATAGGCACATAAAACTTGTGATTGGAGTCTTTTGGTAATAGGAGAGTATGCTCCTCACCCTTGTGGTGAATCAAAAATCTTGACTTGCCATTTGGTTTCAAAAGCAAGGGGTTATTGAATCTTCTTAGCGTGTTTGGGAGAAAATTATTGGAATAGGAGAGTATGCTCTTCACCCTTGTGGTGAACCAGAAATCTTGACTTTCGAAAGTTGATCCACTTTGTGTAGTTAGAATCTTTTAGAGGGCCTGCTCTCGAACAACCTGAGAGGAAAAACCCAAGTGGGGACAAGCTGATTACCTGGCTCTTCCAACCCACTATAAACTCAAGGCTACCAAGGACACAAAACTTTGGTAGACGTAGTGTTTTTCTTCACCTAGTGTGATCGCTTATGGGATTTTGACCATAGGGAGATCAGTAGGCAAGAATGCTTAAGGTACTCTTGTGATCGTGAGATCGGTTACTCATCGCAAGGTGAGGTGTCCCATAATTGGGAGCAAGAGGAACACTATGAATGGAAGCTCCATCTAAAAACCTTAAGTTAGTAACTACCCTTTTTAGCCGCTCAATGTTTTGGTGCAAGGATCGATCCTTGTGGACTACCTGGATCATCCCAAGATTTACACTCACCATATGTGCTCCCTTGGTTTTGCTTATGGAACTTCCATGATAAAGCCAATATCTCTTGTGGGAGACCACTTGGTGTGAGGCAAAGGAGCATCAAGTGTGGGCCAAGTTGTTGAGTAATGAACCGTGACTCTAAGGTAGATTGCTTGGCTATTATTTTCGATGTTTTGACCAGTGTTAACATTCTTGCAACATAAACATTCTGATAAAAAGTTGTTAGGAAGGTCGTTCTGATATCCCAAATGCGTATTGACAAGGTTGTTTTTACCCTTGATCAATTGTTTTGAGACATGTTACAGCACTTACTATTTGCAAACCTTGTTGTTTACTGATACGAACTGAAATGAAATGTTGTCTAATTAAAATGACTATCTGATTGACAAATTGAAACGAACTTCAAACCAAAAAATTGACTTTTTTTGCACAAAACTGACACTCTGTCGCACGCTTTCAGAAGAAATATCGCGCGACATTTTTTTCAAAAAATTATGTTGCATGTCTTGGTAAATTCTGTCGCACTGTGTGCAAGATTATATCGCACTCGGCTCAAATATCTATCGCCTGAGAAAAATGTGTCACACTGTTCCTGAAATTCTATCGCGTGACACTGTTTGCTGAACTTATGTCACCCTCCTTTTGAGAAAGTATTGCCTAGAGTCATTTTGGGTCAAAAACAAAGTTTGTCATTGGATTTTTTTGGTCTAAGGAGCATCACATTGGTACGTATCAGTGTGTGAAGAATTTGTCCTAGGTTGAAAAGATGGGTTTAGTCTGTCGAATGTAAGTCTTGAAATGTCTTGATGAATCACTTGTCAAAATTTAGCTATTATTTTATTCTAGCTATCCGCTATTGAGCTTCTCGCTCGTTCGCTCGGCTCGAGTCACCCATGCTGTAAGATCTTGAGCACTGTTTGACAAGCCATCTATCACATTTTGACAAGTGACTAGTCTTGATCGTAAAAGCTTCAAATTCGGCTCACTTTTCTTGTCCTACTAAACAAAGACAATTCTTTACATGCCAGTCACAACTAGATATCAAGTTGGTAACGGTAGCCACACGCCTTTCATTTTCAAGCAATTGGAAACACCACCCAAACATCCTCACAAACAACCTTGTGATAAGAATCTCAAATTTTCTCAAACACAAACAGCTAACGTTCGACACAACCCACTTTATAGTTTTGAAGATCCATTTGGTACACCCTTTGAGACACCTAAGGATACAAGTTGTATAGTCACTATGGTGAACCTTGATGAAATTAAACATCACTTAGAAGAACAAGCACGTGAAACCCAAAAGACTTTGGAGGCTATATACGCTATGGAGAGAGAAAATCAACAAGCTGAAACTGACAATCAGGCATGCTATGAAGGATATAAAGAAACTTGTCCTCAAAATCCTTTTGAGAACAATGATGGTAATCACACACCTCCAAGGTCTCCTAGAGCTGCCGCTAGCACATGTCCTTCACCTAAACCATCTCATCATGATAGTGATGAAGAAGTAACTAGCAAAGACATGATCAAATTTCAACAAGATGGCTTCGCCCAAAAACTAATGCTCAGAGCTTTAGAGGAAAATGGAGACCAACACTTCTGATACATGATAGCTAGGGGATGGAAACTCCCTCAAGGTTTTAATGTTGAACATAGTATTCCAAAATGAGAGCCTACTGAGGCTAAAATCTTAAGGGAAGAAATAAAGGAACTAAGGAAACAATTTTCACAACTACAAACTTCAAAAGAGCCACCTAAGACATCATTTGTTGAATCAATTTGCACTCTTCCATTCAATAGGAGAGTCTATACATGCTACCATTTCCTAAGGATATAGAGGTTCCTAAGTATGACAAATACGATGGAAATGGTGACCCTCACGACCATGTGAGACATTTCTATGCTACTAGCATGGACTTTATGCATGAAGACACCTTTCTTATGCATTTGTTTCCTAGAAGTCTAAGAGGACAAGCTATGGAATGGTTCACAAAATTGAGTCCTCCTCTTAAAACATTTGATGAACTTGCGCAACACTTCATCCAGCAATATTCATACAACATTCAACATCCTGTGACTGTGCTAGACTTATGCAACATCAAACAAAAACTAGGAGAATCTTTTGCAATATACCTCCAATGATGGAGATCTTTATACTCTCGGTATTCTTGGCAAGTGCCTGAGGCTGAAAAAATTGACATTTTTGTCAATACGCTTGTACCCAAATCATACTTTGATCTAAGAAAATAGTTATTCACATCCTTCAACGCCATGGTAGAAAGTGCATATCACATTGAGGATGTTGCTATCAAAAGAGGTGATATTGCCATAAACAAGGATAGAGTTAACAATGGAAACGGTAAAGACAAAGGCAAACCTTGGAACAAAAACAAGTATGTTGTCAATGATGGAGTAGTGGACACTCCTAAGACTAAGGAACCTGCATTTAACCTTTCCAATGCCATCTATGCAGCAAAGCAACAAGAAGGTTCAAAACCACAAACCTTTGACAAAGGCTCTAAATTTGCAAAGAAGCGATGTGTTTACACACCTATGGTTGAACCTTATGAAGTGGTTTTAAAAACCTCAATTGCAAACAAATTGGTTACCTTGCCAGACAACTCACGTCCTTATGATCCACCTGTTAGACCTCCATGGTGGAGAGAAGATCATACTTGTAGCTATCACAGAAGTAAGGGACATAACACAGAGAATTGCTTCAAACTCAAAGATGTAATTCATGTTAGATTAGGTGAAAAACTAATCTCCCAAGAACACTTGCATGCATAAACCTGTCACATGGATGAAGCAAAGAACAGAGGCAAGGAAAAATCAAGGAGGCCAAAAAGCCAGATCCATCTTATGGACATGCAAAGAGCAATATCTCATATAATCCAATAAGTGAATGTTTTAAAATACAAAGAGGTGAATCCTTATAAAGGAATCATGAAACCCGAAAAGGGAAACTAAAGCCTAAAAAAGCTAGGGTTGCACAATATAATTAATAAAATATTAATTATATGCACCTACAAGATAGCTTAAGAAAACTAGAGTAATACGCAACTTAATTAATTAAATCAAAGTGATTTAATTAATAAGTTAGAACAAATAATTACTCTAACACCCCCCCTTAAGCGAAGCTTGGGAGGAAGCTAACCTAGCACAGCTATGAAAGAGAATTGGGTCCCTGTAACAAGGCTAGATCAGGTACCCAATTACAAAAAAGTCTCTATAAAGAGGAGAAATAGAGAAAACCACATGGAAAAAACCCTACTCCAAAAAGAGATAGCAAAGAATGTTTCAGAAGAAGGAACAAAGAGATCAGAAGAGAATCATTGAAGCATGAAGAACCGCAAAACTCTGTCAAAATGTTGATCTGTAGAACCTCCATGGAAATAGAAGGCACGAACCGAGCGTGTCTATATGGTAGATGATCCATCTAACTGAAATGCATAGGTAGCCAGCCACTGCAATCGCCTAGTATGTAGGATCAGGTACTAAATACGTAGCTCACACCAACGAACCATCAACCAAAGAAGCATAGAACAACAATATAACCTCCCCTTAAGGCAGGTGAGGTGACAGGTAGCTGAAAAGGTGGGCCAAAAAATCTCCTACAACACAGGAACTAGACACATCGAGAGTGAGGTACAGACACCAATAAAGGCACGTGTCATCGACATTGCATGAGAAAAAAGAGAAAGAGGGCCTATAAGTGGCAAAAAACTATCCCCCCCATGGCACTTTATAAAATAGTGTGAGTACAAGGAATCACAATGATGAAAAGGATCCCGAAACGCAAGAGTGGCACTTTATCTCAGTGTGTTGCATAAAAATGCTTACAATGAATATCAACAATGATCAAAAAAAACATAAGGCTAAAACAACAAAAGGTAAAGCCCAAAACGAAGCAACTGAAGCAACAAAATCGATCTCCAGACCTGAAATAATTAGGATATCCACCAGAATGCTAAAATGCAAAAGACTAAATAGGATGTACCTGGAATAGAATCTGGAACAACAACTAGCATCACTAGAAAGAGCACAGAAAGATCTTTCCAGCGATATAAAGAAGTCCAAAATCGGAGATCGGAAGCTCAAGATACGTCTCCCGGAGTGCAAAATAGAACATCCAGCTTTGACTACCAAAATAGGCAACCAAACTACATCAAAACCCAAAAACAACTATACTAGCATCTCCATCTTGGAACCAGCTTTTCGACACATTTTTCGGATTGAAAAAATACGTCCGTATGCTCAAGTTACGGAGAAAAAACCTCCAAGGCCTTTGAAAATGCAAAAATTATTTTTTTTTAATAAAAATAATAATAAAAAACAAAAAACTCTCCACCGCCGGCGGAGCGGCGGCCGAGCGGCGGGAGGGAGGAGAGCCATCGCGGGGCGGAGCTGCGGCGGTGGCCGCTGCGGTTAATTAACTGCGGCGGCTTAAAAAAATGCCGCAGTATTTTTTTTTGCGATTTTTTTTTAAATTTCTACCTCAAAATGCGTGCAAGGAGCCGTACGGCTAGCAAGCAAAAAAAATTGCCTCCGGGACCAACGTTGTCCAAAATGGACAAATTTTATATGAATTTTGACTACAAACGGCCTTCTGAATCCAATGGAAGCGTTCGTTTGAGCCCAAAGTGCTCCAAAAAAAATGTTGTCCGTACAGCCTCCCACTGCTTCGAAAAACACAGCTTCTGAAATGCTTCAACAAACCACGAACAACAAGCAGCAAGCTAGCTCTGATACCATGTTAGATTAGGTGAAAAACTAATCTCCCAAGAACACTTGCATGCATAAACTTGTCACATGGATGAAGCAAAGAACAGAGGCAAGGAAAAATCAAGGAGGCCAAAAAGCCAGATCCATCTTATGGACATGCAAAGAGCAATATCTCATATAATCCAATAAGTGAATGTTTTAAAATACAAAGAGGTGAATCCTTATAAAGGAATCATGAAACCCGAAAAGGGAAACTAAAGCCTAAAAAAGCTAGGGTTGCACAATATAATTAATAAAATATTAATTATATGCACCTACAAGATAGCTTAAGAAAACTAGAGTAATAGGCAACTTAATTAATTAAATCAAAGTGATTTAATTAATAAGTTAGAAAAAATAATTACTCTAACAATTCAAGACCTCATCGAAGCTGGAAAAGTTGTTACAGATGGCCTTGTTAAGAATACTGATCATAAGGCTTTCCAAAAACCATTACCTAAATATGAAAAGGGTGAGACCTCAAGGGTAGCTGCCAAAAAGAATCATGATGCGAAAATCAGTTATGCTTACGCTAACAATGATAATGTTATAAGCATGCTTGAGCCCATTGAATACATATATATGGCAAGCTCCAACAATGACAACTGGCCAAATTATGATGCTAAAGATGAACGACCAAGAGTGGTCTTAAGGACATGATCCACTCCTCAAGATTATACTTATACTAGACCCAAGGTGGTACTCTGAGTGGCCGAGTCTTCATCTTCTCAGGGTGAACCACTTAACACTATCACTAGGGGGCAATCTAAGGTTGTCCTAAAAGTTGCTAATGATCCTAAAAATGCTTCATCGTTTAAGAAACCAATTACTTCCAAGATCTCCAACTATGATCTTGTTAGCCAACTACAACACACACAAGCACAAATCTCCATTTTTGAATTGCTAGAGTTATCTCCTTTGCACAGGGATATCCTTGAGAAAGCTTTACATTCTACCAATGTTCCCATAGATATTGATGCAGAACAATTGCAAGCTATGGTGAACCACATCTCCTCACCTCACTATCTCACCTTTTCTAAAGAAGATGACCAAGCTCTTAGTCATCCCCATAACCTTGCTCTCCATGTCAAAGTTCAAATCTTTCGTACCTGCGTCTGTCGAGTCCTGATAGACAATGGTGTAGGGTTAAATATCATTTCGTTCAATGTAATCCAACAATTGGACATGTCTAAATTTTCCATCGATCCTAAGCACAAGATCACTATAAAGGCCTATGATGAGGTCAAAAGGCCTTCTAAAGGTCTAATTGTACTTCCAATCAGAGTTGGTCCAGTTGAGAAGAATGTCATTTTCAAAGTCTTAGACATACCACTTGCATACAACTTGTTGTTGGGATGACCATGGATTCACAATATGCAAGTAGTACCCTCTACATACCATCAGTGCATTAAGTTCCCTTTTAATGGTATTGAAGTGGTTGTCCCTGGCGACAACTCCATGTCTATCAACACATTATCTGCTGCTGAAATGCTAGTCCCACACAATCGCTCTTTTCATGAGCTAGCACCATATTTCACAGAATGTGAACAAAAACTGAAAATGATGAGCCTTGGTATGGGCGAGTACACTTTGGACTCTATTGCTGCCTTACCAATTTCCCCTCGGTCCTATGGGAAACCAACTATTGCAGAGAAGTCTTCTACTTCTTCTATGAAACTTTTTGGCGCTTTTGTGCAATCTTCAATACCACTGAAAGTAGAGAAGGAAGAACAAGCCATTAGGGACTGGATCTACAGAGAAGAGGAAGACGAGGAGGTTACAATGACTACCCCTATTTCTCCCAAAAAATATGGAAAAGGCTATAAATATCTGACAAAAATGGGCTACCAGGGCCACAGGTCCTTAATTGGTTGTGAGAATGCTCTAGTTGAACCTTTAAGTCACACTCAAGGTCACGATGCTCAAGACATCGCTGGTCTAGGCTTTGGGCTAAACAATAATACACCAAACTATGATCGAAGATTGCTTATGTCTAGTGAATCGGAGGATGATGACTCTCCCGTAATTGCTACTACTGCACAAGATGAGGGCTTTATTCCTCTCACTTCCCTCCTTTGGGGAGAAGAAATAGTGACTACTAATAATGAAGAAGCTTCTACCTCCCAACAACAGGAACAAGAAGGGTCTACTTCTAAGGACATAAATAGAGGACGAATTAGGCAGAATATTGCTCATCTCATAGCTAGGGGTCAAAGTACAGATTCTCATGAGTATGAGTGGGAAAGCCTCTTTGATGCATCTTGCAAGCTAGGGGTGGATGTCATTCATGCCTATGCAACCCAACCCAATGTAGTCGAACGGTCTAGTATGGGGTTGGATGAGTTTGACTCACAACATGTCTTAATGGATCACACTAGTTCCTCTAGGACTATTCTTGAGCTGGACTCTTTTGTGACATTTTCTATAGGCTCAACTTCACAGGTCACCAGAGATGACTCCTTCCATATCAATCACATTGAAACTTCTCCCTCACTCTCGCTAATTCACCCAAATCTCATAGATTGGTCTATCCAAAATCAAAGAGTTGAAATACGGTCTTTCCAAAATGACTATGAGATCGCTTGTTATCTGAATGCAATTGAACTTGTCATTTCTTCCATCAGCGAACCCGCAGTTAACATGACGGAATTAGATATCAAGTACCTCAGTCAAAAAATTAAAAGGAAAAATAAGTGGTCAGATGGCAAAAACCACATTGTGGCGGTGTCTGATCCTCAAAAAAGTAAAAATAAAGGCGTATCTAATGGTGAAAACCTCTCTGAGGCACCTGCGAATGAGGTACTTGGTAGTTTGCCAAGCTATTTCCAGGATATTTCTTCGGTTCTTGTTAAACCTACACAACCTATCAACTTGGGAACAGAAGAATGTCCTCAGATTATCCATGTAGCTCAATCTTTTTCAGATGAAGAAAAGACACAGTTTGCTCAATTCTTTCAAGACAAGAAGGTCAACTTCGCATGGACATACTCTAACATGCCAGGGCTTGATACAGATCTCATCATGCATCACTTAGAAATCTCACTAGATGTCAAGCCTGTCAAATAGAAGTTGAGAAAAATGCATCCACATGTGGCCCTATTGGTCAAGACAGAGTTAGAAAAACTATTGAATGCAAACTTCATTAGGGCCATTGATTATGCCGAGTGGATTTCCAACATTGTACCTATCTCCAAGCATGACAAATCCATATGAGTTTGTAATGATTTTAGAGATCTCAATAAAGAGTGCCCCAAGGATAATTTTCCACTACCAAACATCGATATGATAGTGGACATGACTGCGGGTTATGAGATGTACTCGCTCATGGATGGATTTTTTGGGTAAAACCAAATAAAGATAGCTCCAGCAGACCAAGAAAAGATAGCTTTTACATGTGCATGGGGTACCTTTTGCTGGAATGTCATGCCTTTTGGGCTCAAAAATGCTGGCACTACATATCAAAGAGCAATGACAACCATCTTTCATGATATGATGCATAAAAACATGGAAGACTATGTTGATGACACATTGGAAAAATCAAACAAACGAGACACACATCTCAAAGACCTTAGTTTGATATTGGACCATATGGAACAATTCCAACTTAGGCTAAATCCAAAAAAATGTGCTTTTGGTGTCACTTCTGAAAAATTTCTAGGTTATATCATTTCAGCAAAAGGCATTGAGGTTGACCCTGAAAAGGTCCAAGCTATCATGGATATGCCTCCACCAAAGACTATCAGTCATCTTAGAGGTCTGCAAGGATGGCTACAATCCATAAGAAGAGTTATCTCTCAATTAGTTGATAAGGCTCAACCTTTCAATAAAAATTTGCATAAAGGATCTACCCATATTTGGAACAATGACTGTCAACAAAGTTTAGATCAAATCAAAGGCTACTTGGAAAAACCTCCAGTTTTGATGCCACCCATTCTAGGAAAACCTTTGATTTTGTACATTTCAGCTACAGATTCTTCTCTGGGAGCACTCTTAGCCCAAAGTGATGAGATGGGTAAAGAAAGAGCCATATACTATATGAGTCAAACTTTGGTGGCTTATGAACTAAACTATACAAGTATAGAGAAGGCATGCCTTGCTGTAGTTTTTGCCTCCTGAAAACTTTGGCATTATATGTTGACCCATACAGTTCACTTGATTGCTAAGATAGGCCCTTTGAAATATTTATTAAGTAAAGCTGCACTTACTGGTCACCTTGCTAAATGGATGATGATTCTTTTCAAATTTGACATTCAGTATGTTGAACATAAGGCAATCAAAGGACAGGCCATAGCTGACCAGTTGGCTGACTTCCCACATGAAGATGTAGCATCTATGCAAATTGAGTTTCCAGATACCTTGATCATGTACATTACTAACAGAACATGGAAGATGTTTTTTGATGGATCCCATACACAGAATGGAGTTGGAGCAGGGATTTTGTTTGTTTCCCCTCGTGGTTATACAATTCCAAAGTCCTACAAACTATTGTTCCCATGTACAAAAAATATTGCAGAGTATGAAGTATTAACAAATGGGATCAAAATGGCCCTTGAATGGCAAATAAATGAGCTACACATTTATGGAGATTCTCAACTGGTTGTGAACCAAGTGAATAATGAATATCAAACAAAGGATGACAAGTTGATCCCTTATAAAAATTTGATCGATGCTCTAAGGAATTATTTTACTTTTGTAACATTTCAACATATTCCTAGAGCAGAAAACAAGGCTGCTAATGCTATGGCCACCTTAGCATCTATCCTCCAATTACAAGAACATGAATCGCGATTTGAGTTCCTGGTGGAAGAATTGCGTCATCTAGCCTATGATTCCTCAGATAACCAAGTGATCTACACTATTGTGGGTCATGATTCCTCCTGCTATGCAACTATTTTCTCTTACCTACATGATCAGGTTATTCTTGAAACCCTCATGCGCAACCAAAAATGCCAACTCCTTCGTAATGCCTCACACTACACTTTGGTCTCTGGTGACTTGTATAGGAAGGGTCTAGACGGAATGTTGCTTAGGTGTTTAGAGCTAGAAGAGTCCGAGAAGGCACTTGCCAAAGTCCACGATGGAATTTGTGGGGCATATTCTAATGGCCTTGCACTTGCCCAAAAACTACTTAGGACAGGTTATTACTGGCCCACCATGCAAGCTGATGCTGTGTGCTATGCAAAGTCCTGTTAGAAATGTCAGCTCCATGACAACTTGATACATGCTCCTGGGTGAGAGTTAATCCCTTCTATGACATATTGGCCATTTCAGCAATGGGCCTTTGACTTGGTAGGAAAGATTCATCCAAGCTCATCCAGCAGTCATAAATTCATCATCACAGCAACAGAGTATTTCACTAAATGGGTTGAAGCTATACCATTATCTACTGCTATAGGCAAACATGTTGCCCTATTTATACTGAATCACATCATTTGCCGATATGGTATCCCATCCTCTATTGTTACGGATAATGGAGGGCAGTTCAAGAATAAGGATTTAAAATAGCTATGCAAAAAGTTTTGAATTAAACAACAATGGTCCTCCATTTACTATCCCCAAGGGAATGGCCAAGCTGAGGCCTCTAATAAAACACTACTGAAAATCCTACACCGCACAGTTCACAAGTCTGGGAAAGATTGGCACTTGCAAATAAATCTGGCACTTTGGGCCTATAGAACCTCTATTCGTACTCCTACAGGGGCTACACCCTTTTCTCTAGTCTATGGCTCTAAGGCTGTTCTCCCATTAGAAGTTGAGATACCTTCTTTGCATGTCTCCTTACATGGGTTAATAATCGATGAAGATCATAGAGCTATGCAAGTACAGGAATTAGAGACTCTGGATGAACGTCGCAAGGCTTCTTTTGATCACATGAGAGCTTATCAGAAGTGCATGTCTACACAATATAACAAGAAGGTTCACCCCCGTGAGTTCCAGGTTGGTGAACTCATGCTTAGGGAGAATCCAAAAAATCAGCAACATCGAGAGCAGAAAGGGAAATTTGAACCTAACTGGTTGGGTCCTTACATTATCATAGAAGCATTTGGGTCTGGTGCTTACCAGTTGTCTACTTCAGAGGGTGAAGAGCTTGCAGAGCCTATCAACATCCTACACTTGAAGAAGTTCTATACTTAGAGGCTTGCTGCTCAACTATCTTGTATATATCTATGATCTTGAAAAAATCCTAAAAATCAAAAAATGTCCTGAAAAAATGATCATCTTGGTGAAAACCTAGTAATAGGCACTTTGGTGTATTAAAATTTTAAAAAAACAAAAAGCAAAAAAAAAAAACGAAAAAAAAAAAAAAAAAAATTTGAAAAAATCTGTCAAGTGGTGAAAACCTAGAAATAGGTGCTACTTGAAACACTTGCACCTATGTCTATCAATCTCAATCATCCACTTTGCTACACATTTCCTAGCTTGGAATTTTTTCTTGTCCTCATCTTGGGGGCATAGCTACTTAGCCTATTGAGGTATTCTTGTGCATTAGGGTTTCTTTGACAACTCACAAAATTGTGTTTCTCAACACTACCCCCACCCACTTTGACATCAAGTGTTTTTCAACACTTTATAGATAGTTTACCTATGGTCTTCGATGTCGCGATATTTCTCACTATCAGAATCAAGTCTGGAAGAAATGGCCAAGTGACTTACACACATGCACTTTAACACTTAAACGACTAAGCTATGCTGATCTTTATCTACTTTGTGTGATGTCTATGATGATTTCTTTGCCATGTGTTCCCTCCATAATAGTCTTTCAAGGATGTCATTGACTAGAAGACTGGGGGCATGGGGCATGTCTTCTTAATTTCTGCTTGTGGGTATACTTTGTTTGTCTATAGTGTTGTAAGCATTCGTGCTTGTCCTATTCAACACTTTGACTTATAAATGTATCATCCTTGACTATTTTGCAAGACCGCACTTAGGGTTTATCCTAGCGCTTATGCCTTAATACAGGTGTAATCTTGCTAAATTAAACTTAGGGAATCTAGTCACGTAGTTATCTTGACTTACATGTCTATGATGCTTAGATTGGATTTCCACATACCTATCTAATATCGATCATATTCATATCCTCATAGTTATACTAGTGATGGTTGTATGATCTCATGATGTCCCTAATAAATGCTCACTGATGAAATTAAGAGTCTAAATGTTATGAGTTTCTTGCTGGTAAACCACTTTGCATAGTAGCTTGCATTTTAGGTTCATGTCATTTTTTCTAGTTGCACATTCCTACATGTGGGAAGAGCTCTCTCTCTTCATCTTTTTCATGGACATATCAGTTAGCTTCTTTTATCTTTTGCTTCTACTTGTCTTTTCACCTTCTTAATATTTTGCTACATTTCTTTGCTAACCTGTAATCACAAGGGGTTAATCCAAAAATCATCACATACAATCTATCCAAGTGTCACATTTTCACAAAAACATTTAAATCTATACCACCCGTATGAGAGACCAAAAACAATACACATAAGCATATACACATACATTGAAACATCACATGAAAACTGAAACATACATTTTGAGACAAGTACACAAGAATATCGATAAACCCAGTATCTCATATATATATCAAATGTGTCATGGTACATATACAAATGTGAGATCCAAAATCTGGATATATGTCTCAAAAATACATAAGGTACAAATCAAAACACAATGTCATGTCTGACTGCCACCCTCTACGGCTGGTGCTAACCCTAGTGGAGGAGCCTGTCTCCTATCTAGTGCCTGCACTGCACCCTCTGATTTGCTCGCTCACTCTAAATAATCAGGAAGACCCTGTCCTAGTGGTACCACACTCCTATAAGCAGCATAATAGTATGCAGCTTGGGCACCATGATGCGCTACCTCTCACCTCGCAGTATCTCGCTCTCGGTGTAGCTCATCTACTCGTGCTCTCTCATCCATCAACTGGTGATCTCGTACTGCAATGGTCACCCAAGCTGCCTAAAGCTCTGCCTCCAAGGCATGAATCCTCACACCCTGCTCCTCTCCTCCTGTTGGCTGCTATGTAGGTGCCTCTACCCTCACCGCTCGCTGTCTCCTCAAGGGCACCTCCTCCTCTCCACCATCATTGCCATCAGACTCTGAGGACTCCTTTGCCACTTGCATCACCTGTGCTCGCATCCTCCTCTACCCTGCTCAGGAACTCTCCCCCTCCATCTGCCTATCCCCTCTCCCTCTCCCTCTGCCTCCTCCTCCTCCACTGCCACCTCCACCTCCCACTCCTGCAAGTGCTGCATCTGGATGTGTGAACTAGAGGAACGAGTGTCTCTGCATCTCATAAAGATACCTCAGATCAGCCCTTGCATCTGCCACATCTGGGTGATAATCCCAGGGAGTCACCATTAGTGTTGCGGTATCCCAAACTTTTGTCTGATAGTCCAGTATTGGCAACCATCCCAATCCCTCATCTATGCGCATCCGGGCATAGGTAGTGGTCTCCATTGACACCACCTATCGCTTTGCAAACTACCACCATACGCGACTGATCACAAACTGCTCCACAATGTCTGTGCTCTGACCCACTAGTGGTCTGCTATACCGCATGTAGTCTAACTCCCATGAATCTGACCACCGCTGACACTCCCGGTATGGTCGCCATGTGAATGTTGTCAGCTCATCAAATAGGTGCCAGTATGCCTCTATTGGATGAAACCTCTATAGAAAAAAATGTACGGCTGGCTGCACTCTCATGGCTGCACCCGTGGTCGGATCACAGTGATGTGCTCCCAAGCCCAGATCTACGCTAACACTGCTCTGCATGCCCATGACCCACCCTCATGGTATACTATCTCATGAAGCTCATGGTACATCTCTGCCAGTATCGCAGGCCCCCATGCCATCCTATGTGGTTGAGAGATCAGATCATATACCAGTCGACCCCATCCTAGTGGAAAGCCCTTCTGGCCTCAGTCTGTCACTAGGGCCTGGGCTACTAAAGAGCATAAAAAGATGGGAAAAGGATAATCATATCCATACTCAGTCATCAATCTCTCCCAACTCAGGTGATGATCCAGAATGGTCACATCTTGGAAAAGCTCCTGCACTCGCGCTCACCCCTCTGTCGGGGTCGTATCATAGTACACCTGTGCCATCACCAAAACTTAACATCAGTACACCTGTCATCCAACATTGAAATGGATAAATCAACAAACTACTAACCAAGTAACTTACCAGCTTGTCATGGCATGGCACTCACAGAATACGATATACGTCCTCCAAGTTAATCGACGCCTCACCGATCGGTAAGTGAAAGGTGTTATGCTCGCTATGCCACCTCTCTACCAGCACAGACAGCAAACCATGGTTTGCCCGAATATGGGGCATCCGTACAACCCAATGCAAGCCCATAGACACTAGCGCAGTCTACTCCTCATCGCTCAAATGATACACAATGCGCAAACTAACCACCCTGGGAGCTCTAATTTGTAATGCTGAGAATACCTCCTGTCCAGGTAAAACAAGCAATCATCAGTAATAGTCACATGACAAAAAAAAGCATTCAAAAAAACAAAAAAACTATCTGTGCAACACTTTTTACAAAGAGAGTGCAACACATTTTTTGAAACAGTGTCACGTGACACTTTTTTAAACAGGAGTGTGACATTTTTATGTTGGGCGACATTTCGCACCGTGTCGTGCGACATTTGGGTACAACCCACGCAACACATTTTCCTGAACGGTGCGACACTTTTTTTGAAAAAAGTGTCGTGCGATAATATTTATGAGGCTATGTGATACTTTAAAAGTATCACGCAAATTTTTTTCAAAAAACTTAAAAACATGCGAAAAACTCACAAAAAGCTCGAAAAAGCAACAAAAAGGTAGTCACTTACCGGCGCCCCATATCGCTCTGGCCAGTTGTGCAATCGAATGCGCTCGAAACGGTGTCGATGAAGAGGAATGTTCACCTAAGCCATGATGCTATGTGGACCACACAAAATCTCTCAAATCACAAAAAGACAAATGAATAGTGAAAATGACACTTGGACCCCTTTTATAGCCTCCAACCTCATTTTGACCTAATTTTTAAACTCCTCAAAATTGCGCAAAAATTGCACCCCTAGCTAATTTGGATGTCCTGGATCCATTTTTAGGATCAAAATTGAAATTTGAGTTCATCTTAATGGTCAAAATTGCATTTTAAAATTTTACCTTCTTCTGAGCAGTTAACTGACCGTTTGAGGTCTAATCTTTGAATAATCGTTGGGGCATCTTCATTTCTTCATGACTTCATCATTTCTATGCTTCATATCTCCTTCTATTCACCTTTTGACATCTAAATCATCTCTCTACTAGATTTGACCTAATTTTTATGCTATATCCTTCAAAGTCAACTCTAGTCAAACTGGGGCATTTTATCAATTTCTTATAGTCATTCTTGGGTTCTAAATCATTTATCTATCATATCAAACATTTCTATATCTCAATTTTCTCATGTCTAGCTACTTTCTACTTACCTCATTTCGATTTCGATCCCGAGGGGGCAGAAATACTCTATTGCTGATTGTTACAGCTATCTATTTCTTAGGAGCATTTGTTTGACCTTATCACTTGCTCTCGATCTATTCGCTTTGCTAGATGTTAGAATTCTTTTTGGATCCTAACATCATCTTTCTAATGCTTAGTACTACCGCTATCATGCTGTGCATTCAGGACTTGCTATCTATTTCTGCATTTCATTCTTTGGAATCAGATATCTATATCTATCATCGCCTTCTTGGCTTCGATTTTCTTTGACACAATGTGTTCCCAAATAGATCATGCATTAGTCAAAGAGGGGCAAATGTAATCACCTAAAAATGGTCATCTAGACTATTGGCACCCTTCTCAGCATTTTGGCTAAATTAATTTAATCATTTATCTAGACCAAATTGCTAATAATCAATTTATTTAATTATAACCTATAGTTTGACTATGCTATCCTAAGTTCATTATTTGATTAAAAGAACATGTCCCCTTTTAATTAAATAAAAGACCCCATTCTTCTAACCCACTTAAAGTGCACACACAAAGTCCTTTTTTATTTTGCAATTAAAAGAAAAGGCGTGTGAGACTTTTGTCTTATGTGACAAGTCAACTTATATTCTATTGGTTGACTTGTGTGTGCACATGGATCACTCCTATTTTTGAATTCAACCATTGATCATCCACCATCTTCATCTTGATCTCCACTGTTCGTACATCTTTAAAAGGGAGAGAGCTTTCCCCCTCAAAGGATCAATCCATCTTTTGAATATTGTTATGCTGCAGGTTTTCTAATAGGTTTCTTGGGAGCTTTGTGGAGAACTTCTCACTCCTTGTCTACATTCTCTCGTTCCATCATATTAACATAGGATCATATGGCATTTGTAGCATAGTTACATGTTAGCTTAATTTTCATTCTTGCAATAATCTCACATAGCTTAATATTTGGTCTTGTAATACTCTCATTCATGCTTAGCATAGCTGCATTTTGTATTATCATCTTAGCTTAGTTTCCATACTTGCATTGCACTCTTGAGGGATTCCTTGAATATATTGGCACTCTTGCTCTTGTCTCAAAGAACCTCCCGTTGCATGGTTTACTAGCAAGAAGCACATTTCTAAGGCTTGGCTGAGAGCCTTCATGTTTGAATACTAGCTTCTTGCACTCTGTGGATAGGGAGCTCTAAACTAGCATCTAAGTATTCCAACTCATGGAATTGTTTGGATAGAATGGTTTAGAGTGTGACAGATTTCTAGTGTATAGCTTCTACCCTAGTGGGTAAGGTCAATGGGTAAAGGGAAAATATAGACATCATCAAATCTTTCACAAAGAAGAAATGGAATCTAAAAGGTCAATTCAAAGTCACTACGATGGCCAAAGGATTTGTGTCTTTCAAATTTTCCTGCATCAAGGATCTCTCAAATATCCTCTGTGAGGGGCCTTGCGTTATTAGTCGCTTTACACTGGTTTTCCAAAAGTGGTCCTTGAGGCTGGGTCTAAATGATTCTTTTTTGTTCAAGCACTAGTTTGGGTTAGACTCCTAAAGCTTCCTCTTAAATTCTAGAATGAGGATGTTTTTGTGGGAGTGGCCAAATACTTTGGAGAGCTTCTCTTAATAGATCTAATAACAAAATCAAGAAGAAGATTAACCTATGCTCATATATGTATTGGAGTTGGGGAGGGGGTGGATATGCCGAAGGAAGTCAACTTCCATTCCAAACTTGGAACTCATGTTCAAAAGTTGGTCTATGAGAGTGTGCCTTTTGCTTGGTTTCATTGTTGGAAAAAGGGCCATAGGGCCAAACAAACCCCAAAGGCTAACAAGGAAAATAACAGGAAAAAGGCTACCCCTAAACTTGAAACTCAGAAGGAAGGGAACAATATTTAGAAACAAAAGAAAAACAAGGGTCTCGAGACTAGTCACCCCGAGAATCAGGAGCTGGTTGTGGAAATCCCTATAAAAGAAGTGAATGTTACTATTTCAGTTGACCCCCAGATCAAAGTTGTAGAGGGAGAAACAATTAGTGGAGAAAAAGGGCTCAACAATGAGGGTATCCTACCATCCCTTGAATAGGAGTGTGGTCATTTTGATACTTCCCTTGAAGAATAATGTAGGGTTTCTTCCCTAAAGGGGATAGGTGAGGAGACAAGAAAGACAAATGAAGATGAGGATAATGTGTCAGTTGTGCTAGAAACTCAAGGGCCCTAGGGAGACAAGGAGGCTCTCCCCTCACCCTTAGGGGATCGTCTAGCTTCCCCTAGTATGTGAACTAGGTTCCTAGAACTGGTAATAAAATCCTCCCCTTGATAGCTTTCTAGAATGGAGGCTTGGATTGAGAATTGTGCAGATGACAACAAGGGGACTTGGACCCTAGTGACAAGGAAGAAAAGTAGAGACCCTTCCCTAATATCACCAGTAGCAACCAAGAGCAGAGCAAAAGCTAACATTGGAGCTAAAATTAAGAATCTAGGTAGAAAGAGTTTAAGCCAATCCATTCAGGAGGAGGCTAGAAGGAATGTGGCTGATGGGAGCCAAAGGACCATCAAGGAGGTATGCTCTATTAAAAAGAAATGAAGATTATCTCCTAGAATATAAGGGGGCTAAACGGAGCCCATAAATAGGAGGTAATTAGGAATATGATAGGAGACTACATAGTTGATTTTATGTTGATCCAAGAAACTAAAATGAAGAACTATCTAGTGGGTAAGATTTCTTTTATTTATAGTATGGATGGAGAGGCCACCAATGCAGTGGGTGCCTCTAGGGGTCTGCTTACTCTTTTCAACCATAAGCATTCCCAAGTCACCACCATTCATAATGAAGGTAAAATTTTGTTTTGTAAAGTTTTTCACATTTATAGTAAAGATTATTGGTTTCTTTTGAATGTGTATGCCCCCAAATCTAAGCAGGAGAGGAAGTTGTATTGGGCCAAGCTCAACTCCCTCATTCAAAACTACAACCTAAATAAGGGTATCATTTTGAGAGATTTTAACACTCCCCTCTCGAATGAGGAAAAATCTAGGGGTCTAGCCCTAGACCTAGATAGTAGGATGGATCTTTCTTTCTTCATTAACAAGTTTGCCTCTCCTTGATATTGATCTCTTAGGTGGGATTTTCACTTGGTCCAATAGGCATTTAGGGAGTGAATGTATCTAGGTCCACTTTGATTGGGCCCTCATTTTTCCTAGCTAGATAAACCTCTTCTCCAACGAGCTGTCCCTTCACCCTAAAGTTGGGTCTGATCATTCCCCTATCTCCCTTTCTTTAGTCCCTCTCTTAGTGAAGCAAAACTTCCCTTTTCATTTTGAGAAGATGTGGATCTCCCACCTAGACCTATTATCCAAAATCTCCTCTTGATGGAACATCAATATGGAAGGGATAGCTATGTTCATGGTTGCTAAGAAATTGAAAAATGTTAAAAGCAATATCAAAATCTAGAACAAGTCTGATTTTGGTCATATTTCTTAGGATAAGGATGTGGTATCTTATCAACTTCTTACCATTCAGGACACCATTCAAAAGGAAGGATATAATGAACACCTTGAAATCACATAGATGTCTCTCTTCTCTAACCTCCAGAACATCATTAGTAGAGAAGAGAACTTATGGAAACAAAGATCCAAAATTGATTGGCTCAAAGATGGAGATCAAAATACCAAGTTCTTCCACCTCTCCATGTTTAAGCATAGAGAAAACAACTAGATTTTAGGAATTAAGAAGGTCCAATCCCTTTTAACTGATGAAATGACATTTCTACTAAGGTTGTTGATTTTTCTTTACTCTACTTTCTAGGGACTCCTCTTTATCTATGGAAGATTAGATGGATATTATTTCCTCTCTTCCCCAACTGATTTAGCCTCACCATAATGCAATAATGCAGGCTATACCTAATAGTTTGGAAGTGAAGCAAGTTCTATTCCCTTTCCTAGTTGATAAAGCCCCTGGGATGGATGGTTTCCCAACTTTATTTTTCTAGATTTATTGGGACATGGTAAAGATGGACGTTCTCAAGGTTGTGCAAGAATTCTTTGGGGCCAAGAATCTTCTCAAAGAACTTAACTCTACCTTTCTAGTTCTTATCCCTAAAACCCCTGGGGCAGATTCTATGGACCAGTTTAGGCCCATTAGTCTCTAAAATATTTTCTACAAGATCATCTTGAAAGTTTTGACAACAACCAAAATTCTCAAGGTCCTCCCTTTGATCATCTCTCTATAGCAGACAGGTTTCATCCTTGGCAGATAGATCCTAGACTCTATAATGTTGGTTCATGAAGTGATTCATTCTTTGGAGGTTGGACAGAGGGAGGTTCTCCTCCTCAAGCTAGATTTCTCTAAAGCCTATGACTGGGTGGACTAGTCCTTCCTTGGTATAGTTCTCTAGGCCTTTATTTTTGACCACCAGGTATGCAAGCTTATATCCCAACTTGTATGCACTTATTGACTTGCTATCATTATTAATGGGGCTCCATCTAAATTCTTCTATCCACCAAGAGGCTTAAGGTAGGGAGATCCCCTTTCTCCCATCCTCTTCATCATCATGGCTAAGTGTATCGACAAATTGATTCAGAGTAGAAGATAGGAAGGGTCCTTGAGAGGAATCAAACCTTCTTCAAGGTAGTTTTCATTCACTCACCGAAAATGTGTGGTTGACATTATTATGGAAGGAGAAGCTTTAGTTTTGGAGGCCAAATTGATCAAGAGCCTTTTGGATGTGTACACTAGGGGAACTAGCTAGCTTATTAATTGGACAAAAAGTTTGGTATTCTTTATCAATACCCCTATAGACAAACAAAGGAAGATTACAAGTATTCTTGGTTGTGGGTTTGGGAGCCTTCCTGCTACCTATCTTGGTCTTTCACTGGGGACAAAACCATTGGATTATTTTTGGAAGGAGCTTATTGACAAGTTCAATAAGAATTTGGCAAGCTAGAAAGGAACCACTCTCAGCCAAGCTGGCAAATGCCTTCTTGTGAAGATCACCCTTCAAAACCTTCCCACGTACACCTTGAGCCTCTATGGGATTCTGATCAAATATGATGAGATAATGGAAAAGATACAAATATTTTTTATTTTTTTTGGTATGGAAGAACATAAGAGATACCCTTTTGTGGCTTGGGATAATGTTTTCCTCCCCAAGTTTTATTGGGAACTAGGAATTAGAAAACTTAAGCATCTTAACAACGCCCTCCAAGCTAAGCAAGTTTGGTGAATATTTAATAGCACTGGAGAATGAAGAGATATTATGGTGGATAAGAATATAAAGAGACCCTCTCTAAGATATCTTCTCAATGAATCTGACATCCTCACTAGCTCATCTATATGGAATGAGATCTTAAAGGCAAGAATCCCAATTAAGTCCAAGGCCAAATAGAGAGTGGGAAATGAAGAGAACATCCTCTTCTAGCAAGATAATTGGATGATTCAAGTCCCTCTCATCAATAACCCCATCTATGATAATTGGACCAACACCTATATAAGGCTATTCAGATTGAAAGTAAGTGACTATAGGATGGACCAGGGATGGAGAGACTTGTCCTTAAATATCAAATGATCTTAAGCCGATAATGGTGACACTAAACTCTTTGATTTTGAACAATAACAAGGATGAATTGATATGGTAAGGAAATGCTAGTGGATCCTACTCGATAGTCTTAAGGTACAACTCCCTTTGGAATTTGAAGCTGAAACCTCCTTGGGCTAAGGCCTAGATGGCTAGCTTTACCCCTAAAATCAACATTTTCTTCTAGTTGATTCTTCAAGATAAAATTCTCACTCTAGATAACTTGGGAAAAAGAGGTTAGTATATCCAAAATAGATTTATTCTTTGCAAGCATTAGTTGGAGACAGTTAACCACATCTTCATTCATTTCCCTTATTCCATGGAGGTTTGAGAAAATCTCACCAAGAACTATGGTGTTAGTTGGTGCAAGCCAGGGAATATCTTGGACTTCTGCTGTGAGTGAGACAACATGTTCAAAGGTATGAATTTGCAAAGTATAAGCATATGGACTTTGCCCCACTTCTATTGGGGAGTATTGAAAGAGAGAAATAATTGAATCTTTAGAGAAAGAGAGGTTCCCTGCTAATGTGCTTTTAGACAAAATCAATAGTAGCCTAAGAGAAAATTTTCTTATTAGGAAGGGTGGCTTTCTTGATGAAGGGGTAATAAAAAGGATAGAGAGAAGGACAAGAGAATGAAAAGATAGGGGGTCAAGTAAAAACTCCCTCCTAAAGGATGGCACAAAGCCAACATTGATGGAGTGGCCAAAGGAAATCTTGGTCCTGCTAGATGTGGGGGCATCATCATAAATAGCCACAAGGCTGGAATTGTTGCTCTCTCTCACCCCTTGGGAAACCAGACAAATCACTATGTTGAAGCCAACACTACCTTCTACACTTTAAAATTGGCACTAGAAGTGGGAGTCAAAAACCTATGGCTAGAGGGGGACTCAAACAATATCATCAAATGCATGAAAGGTGACCTCCACCTAGCCTGGACCATTGCAAACATAGTGGAAGATATTCACACTACCCTTGGAAAATTTGATAGTGTACATGTCAGTCATGAGTGTAGGGAATCCAACTCGGTGGCTAACTGGTTTGCCAACGAGGTAGTCAAGTATGAGATAGTGAAGATATGGACCACTGAAGGAATATTCTATTAGCTGAAAAACTCTAATTGATCAAGAGAGGATCCAAGGAAGTATGGGTGAAATCACATTGAAATCTCATTGAAATCACCAATTAATTATGGAATTTAATGCAAAAATGTGCATAGGCCGTTGTAATTATGGAAAGTATAGGGTGAACTAGTAGATGGCACATTTGGTGTCTAATCACCATGCTTTATGGGTTACTTACTTTCTTCTTCAATTTTTTGGAATTCAAAGAGAAGTTGGTCTTGAACAAAGAAAACAGAGGATCAAAAAAGGAATAAAAGGAACTATGTTTAAGCGACAGACAACTTCCCAGTTGAACGAGATGGTGGGAGAATGGAGTAAAAGGGAACTAGTTGGAGAGGTAGAGAAATGGAAGCAGAAAACAAAGGTCTAGGAGAAACTCAATAAGGAAGGCATTGCCAACTACATTGCCAAGCTTCACGGGTATGACTCGGCAATTACTAATCTCATCATTGATTCTTGGAAGGATGATAGTGTTAAGATTGATGTAGATTCATATCATGTCAATGTGGGGGTTATTGACCATGTTACTAAAATCCTAGCAGAGGGTTTAGAGTTTTATAGAGACAAAAAAGTTTCTGCAAATGCAGTGAACAATTTTTCCAAGAACATAGAAGAGAAGAAGGAGCTGGTGAGAATAGACTTATTATAAGATGGATTTGATCAAGAAGCTCTAGAGGTATGTGCTATGGGCTATCATTGAGTTTATTTCTCTGGATACAAGGTTTGATAGGGTTAGAACTCACCACTTTGTGCTACTTAACCGTTTTCATTATGGTGTTCAAGTTTCTTTTCCTTTTTACCTTTTTTCTTCTATGAACAAGAATATTTGAGGTATAAGAAAAAGCCCAATGCTAACCCAACCCTACACGAGGGTTTACTTCTACTTTTTGAATATTTTAAAGCCCAATCTAGGAGTAAGCCCCTTGCTTCATGTTGTGGTTTCTTCTCAAGAGACAGGGAGTTCCAATTTCTCCTTAGACATAGAGGGAAACCTAAGCTTAAGCTCAGAGGAGAAGAAAGCCTATCAATATTTGTGGAAGAAGAGCAAGGGGAGAGTCAAGGGTGCTCCCTCTCCTAGAAAAGTTTCTTGTAGGAAAATCCCTAGGGGCCATATGCTCAAATTTTTTGGTCAAGTGGATGATGAGTACAATGAGGAAGGGGAAGACATGGACATAGATGATGAGACCAAGGGTGTGGATGATGAGACTAGAGAGGAGCTAGCTACTAGCCCCAAAAAGAAGTAGAGGAAGATCAGCGAGGAGGATATGCCACTAGAGGGGAAAATGTTATAGGGCCAGTGTTATCTTCTTTTCCTTCCCCTCCCAAGCCCCCACAAGAGCAAGAAAATGAGAAAAAGGAGGCGGGCAACACAAGTGGTGTGGTGGAAATCAATGATAGGTAATGGCCTGGAAGAAATTCAATGCCAAAACCTCCAAAATGGGGATTATCTAAGAAGTTATGAACCCTCAAATCCTCCAAGGAAAAGAAGGGAAATCCAACTAGATGAACTCATTGATCTGGTGCTAGTGGGCATTATCGACAATGTGAGGGAGGTGGGTATGAACTTGCTCAACAATGTAAAAAACAACATGGTTGACAATTTTTGATCTATAAAATGGATTTTTCATGAGTTGGAGGAAGTTAAAGATAGCCTATGGTAGATGGAAAGCTAGGTGAAGAAGAATGAGCAAAGGTACCAAACTAACCTAGGGGATCAAATTAAGATGGTTGAAGACAAGATGAAAAATATGGAGAATTTCAACTTCGGCATGGCTAACCAGATGCTTAGTATCCTTAAATCTCTCAATGAAAAAATTGTCAGTATTAGTGGCAAGTTGAAAGCTAGGGGGCTTGTTGCGAAGGAGGATGAAAAGGACAATGATGAAGATAGGATGGAAGAGGGCCCCATAATGGACATAACTCAAAGCCACCTAGATCAGAGCTATGAGAAGGACAAGGATCTCTTGGAGAAAGAGCTTCAGAGAATCAAGGATGTGACAGAGACCATCCAAGACCTTGAGAGGAGGATAGAGGAGCAAGTAAAGAATATATAAGTATCACTTCTGGCTATTTCTATCTTTGTTGGTTTTTTTTTGTTATCTTTTTTCCTGTCCTTTGTTCTGGCCATTTTGTTGGCCATTTTTCTATTGTCAGGAATGTTAACTTGCTACCCCTTTTTATGTAAGAACTACTAGGTTTAAGATCCCTATAAAACCTATTTTTCTTAATCAAAAAAAATATTTCAAACTTCACATAGGTTTCCTGACACATCAAAGGAAATAGAAGCACGACCAACACAAGCTTGGCTCGAGTGGATATTCAAAACTTTTTGCACAAATTTTAAGTATAAGTAAATGAAACATTATATGCAAATATTTATAAATTGTAAAAAATTTGGTCTTTGATGAAATTGATTATAAAAACATCATGATAACAAGAAAAAATGTAGGCCATGGAGTTTAAAAAGACAACTTCTAAAAAGGACAAGAAATTATCCTACAAACGAGGTTGTATAGTCATGGCTGAACAACTCTGAGCAATGAGTGTGCAAGGTTCTTCTGTTGGATCTATCAATGAGGTAAATAAGTCAATTGATTTTAATTTCAAATTGAATTCTGTAGCAATTACTTTATTTGATATTAAGTTCTAAAAATATAATTCATTATAATTATTTTAAGTAAAGAAATAATGATTGTATATATCTTTAAAACTTTAAAGTGAATATATTTATATGTATTAAAATGATGATTAATATTTCTTAGTATTTGTCTTATATTTATATGTATATAGTATTGATAAATGTATTAATTATTTACATTAGATTTGCATGAAAATCCTAATATACTAGTTGACCACCATGGAGGTGTCGGATCAAATGTGGATCGTAGTACTGAAGGTATATATTTTTTATTCAATTTTTTATTTCTGAACTATTAATACAAGTAAACATTTTAAATTAATAAGTAGGAGATGATTTCCACAGCTAGTCAAATTGTGATGTGAATATCAGGATTTAACTGTGTGATTTTGAGTCAAACTCGATGACTCATGTTTCATGAGTAGTGATTCAACATGAATCCATCTCTCATGAGAATAAATGGAACACTTAGCACTCATTGGATCTAGGTGATGCTCACAGGGGTGAAGCACCGGGACTTCCCGGGAGGTCACCCATCCCAGTACTACTCCAGCCTGAGCGCGCTTAACTACAGAGTTTCCTCCAAAGTTAAACCCAAAGCTTGCAACCCCATTTGCAAAACCTTCACCAAGTGTTGTGCCTTATGAACCATTCATTAGAAAGCCCCTCAAGCTCATCAATTGATAAGTAGGAGATGATTTCCACAGCTAGTCAAATTGTGATGTGAATATCAGGATTTAACTGTGTGATTTTGAGTCAAACTCGATGACTCATGTTTCATGAGTAGTGATTCAACATGAATCCATCTCTCGTGAGAATAAATGGAACACTTAGCACTCATTGGATCTAGGTGATGCTCACAGGGGTGAAGCACCGGGACTTCCCGGGAGGTCACCCATCCCAGTACTACTCCAGCCTGAGCGCGCTTAACTACAGAGTTTCCTCCAAAGTTAAACCCAAAGCTTACAACCCCATTTGCAAAACCTTCACCAAGTGTTGTGCCTTATGAACCATTCATTAGAAAGCCCCTCAAGCTCATCAATTGATAAGTAGGAGATGATTTCCACAGCTAGTCAAATTGTGATGTGAATATCAGGATTTAACTGTGTGATTTTGAGTCAAACTCGATGACTCATGTTTCATGAGTAGTGATTCAACATGAATCCATCTCTCATGAGAATAAATGGAACACTTAGCACTCATTGGATCAAGGTGATGCTCACAGGGGTGAAGCACCGGGACTTCCCGGGAGGTCACCCATCCCAGTACTACTCCAGCCTGAGCGCGCTTAACTACAGAGTTTCCTCCAAAGTTAAACCCAAAGCTTGCAACCCCATTTGCAAAACTTTCACCAAGTGTTGTGCCTTATGAACCATTCATTAGAAAGCCCCTCAAGCTCATCAATTGATAAGTAGGAGATGATTTCCACAGCTAGTCAAATTGTGATGTGAATATCAGGATTTAACTGTGTGATTTTGAGTCAAACTTGATGACTCATGTTTCATGAGTAGTGATTCAACATGAATCCATCTCTCATGAGAATAAATGGAACACTTAGCACTCATTGGATCTAGGTGATGCTCACAGGGGTGAAGCACCGGGACTTCCCGGGAGGTCACCCATCCCAGTACTTGGTGAAGGTTTTGCAAATGGGGTTGCAAGCTTTGGGTTTAACTTTGGAGGAAACTCTGTAGTTAAGCGCGCTCAGGCTGGAGTAGTACTGGGATGGGTGACCTCCCGGGAAGTCCCGGTGCTTCACCCCTGTGAGCATCACCTAGATCCAATGAGTGCTAAGTGTTCCATTTATTCTCATGAGAGATGGATTCATGTTGAATCACTACTCATGAAACATGAGTCATCGAGTTTGACTCAAAATCACACAGTTAAATCCTGATATTCACATCACAATTTGACTAGCTGTGGAAATCATCTCCTACTTATCAATTGATGAGCTTGAGGGGCTTTCTAATGAATGGTTCATAAGGCACAACACTTGGTGAAGGTTTTGCAAATGGGGTTGCAAGCTTTGGGTTTAACTTTGGAGGAAACTCTGTAGTTAAGCGCGCTCAGGCTGGAGTAGTACTGGGATGGGTGACCTCCCGGGAAGTCCCGGTGCTTCACCCCTGTGAGCATCACCTAGATCCAATGAGTGCTAAGTGTTCCATTTATTCTCATGAGAGATGGATTCATGTTGAATCACTACTCATGAAACATGAGTCATCGAGTTTGACTCAAAATCACACAGTTAAATCCTGATATTCACATCACAATTTGACTAGCTGTGGAAATCATCTCCTACTTATCAATTGATGAGCTTGAGGGGCTTTCTAATGAATGGTTCATAAGGCACAACACTTGGTGAAGGTTTTGCAAATGGGGTTGCAAGCTTTGGGTTTAACTTTGGAGGAAACTCTGTAGTTAAGCGCGCTCAGGCTGGAGTAGTACTGGGATGGGTGACCTCCCGGGAAGTCCCGGTGCTTCACCCCTGTGAGCATCACCTAGATCCAATGAGTGCTAAGTGTTCCATTTATTCTCATGAGAGATGGATTCATGTTGAATCACTACTCATGAAACATGAGTCATCGAGTTTGACTCAAAATCACACAGTTAAATCCTGATATTCACATCACAATTTGACTAGCTGTGGAAATCATCTCCTACTTATCAATTGATGAGCTTGAGGGGCTTTCTAATGAATGGTTCATAAGGCACAACACTTGGTGAAGGTTTTGCAAATGGGGTTGCAAGCTTTGGGTTTAACTTTGGAGGAAACTTTGTAGTTAAGCGCGCTCAGGCTGGAGTAGTACTGGGATGGGTGACCTCCCGGGAAGTCCCGGTGCTTCACCCCTGTGAGCATCACCTAGATCCAATGAGTGCTAAGTGTTCCATTTATTCTCATGAGAGATGGATTCATGTTGAATCACTACTCATGAAACATGAGTCATCGAGTTTGACTCAAAATCACACAGTTAAATCCTGATATTCACATCACAATTTGACTAGCTGTGGAAATCATCTCCTACTTATCAATTGATGAGCTTGAGGGGCTTTCTAATGAATGGTTCATAAGGCACAACACTTGGTGAAGGTTTTGCAAATGGGGTTGCAAGCTTTGGGTTTAACTTTGGAGGAAACTCTGTAGTTAAGCGCGCTCAGGCTGGAGTAGTACTGGGATGGGTGACCTCCCGGGAAGTCCCAGTGCTTCACCCCTGTGAGCATCACCTAGATCCAATGAGTGCTAAGTGTTCCATTTATTCTCATGAGAGATGGATTCATGTTGAATCACTACTCATGAAACATGAGTCATCGAGTTTGACTCAAAATCACACAGTTAAATTCTGATATTCACATCACAATTTGACTAGCTGTGGAAATCATCTCCTACTTATCAATTGATGAGCTTGAGGGGCTTTCTAATGAATGGTTCATAAGGCACAACACTTGGTGAAGGTTTTGCAAATGGGGTTGCAAGCTTTGGGTTTAACTTTGGAGGAAACTCTGTAGTTAAGCGCGCTCAGGCTGGAGTAGTACTGGGATGGGTGACCTCCCGGGAAGTCCCGGTGCTTCACCCCTGTGAGCATCACCTAGATCCAATGAGTGCTAAGTGTTCCATTTATTCTCATGAGAGATGGATTCATGTTGAATCACTACTCATGAAACATGAGTCATCGAGTTTGACTCAAAATCACACAGTTAAATCCTGATATTCACATCACAATTTGACTAGCTGTGGAAATCATCTCCTACTTATCAATTGATGAGCTTGAGGGGCTTTCTAATGAATGGTTCATAAGGCACAACACTTGGTGAAGGTTTTGCAAATGGGGTTGCAAGCTTTGGGTTTAACTTTGGAGGAAACTCTGTAGTTAAGCGCGCTCAGGCTGGAGTAGTACTGGGATGGGTGACCTCCCGGGAAGTCCCGGTGCTTCACCCCTGTGAGCATCACCTAGATCCAATGAGTGCTAAGTGTTCCATTTATTCTCATGAGAGATGGATTCATGTTGAATCACTACTCATGAAACATGAGTCATCGAGTTTGACTCAAAATCACACAGTTAAATCCTGATATTCACATCACAATTTGACTAGCTGTGGAAATCATCTCCTACTTATCAATTGATGAGCTTGAGGGGCTTTCTAATGAATGGTTCATAAGGCACAACACTTGGTGAAGGTTTTGCAAATGGGGTTGCAAGCTTTGGGTTTAACTTTGGAGGAAACTTTGTAGTTAAGCGCGCTCAGGCTGGAGTAGTACTGGGATGGGTGACCTCCCGGGAAGTCCCGGTGCTTCACCCCTGTGAGCATCACCTAGATCCAATGAGTGCTAAGTGTTCCATTTATTCTCATGAGAGATGGATTCATGTTGAATCACTACTCATGAAACATGAGTCATCGAGTTTGACTCAAAATCACACAGTTAAATCCTGATATTCACATCACAATTTGACTAGCTGTGGAAATCATCTCCTACTTATCAATTGATGAGCTTGAGGGGCTTTCTAATGAATGGTTCATAAGGCACAACACTTGGTGAAGGTTTTGCAAATGGGGTTGCAAGCTTTGGGTTTAACTTTGGAGGAAACTTTGTAGTTAAGCGCGCTCAGGCTGGAGTAGTACTGGGATGGGTGACCTCCCGGGAAGTCCCGGTGCTTCACCCCTGTGAGCATCACCTAGATCCAATGAGTGCTAAGTGTTCCATTTATTCTCATGAGAGATGGATTCATGTTGAATCACTACTCATGAAACATGAGTCATCGAGTTTGACTCAAAATCACATAGTTAAATCCTGATATTCACATCACAATTTGACTAGCTGTGGAAATCATCTCCTACTTATCAATTGATGAGCTTGAGGGGCTTTCTAATGAATGGTTCATAAGGCACAACACTTGGTGAAGGTTTTGCAAATGGGGTTGCAAGCTTTGGGTTTAACTTTGGAGGAAACTCTGTAGTTAAGCGCGCTCAGGCTGGAGTAGTACTGGGATGGGTGACCTCCCGGGAAGTCCCGGTGCTTCACCCCTGTGAGCATCACCTAGATCCAATGAGTGCTAAGTGTTCCATTTATTCTCATGAGAGATGGATTCATGTTGAATCACTACTCATGAAACATGAGTCATCGAGTTTGACTCAAAATCACACAGTTAAATCCTGATATTCACATCACAATTTGACTAGCTGTGGAAATCATCTCCTACTTATCAATTGATGAGCTTGAGGGGCTTTCTAATGAATGGTTCATAAGGCACAACACTTGGTGAAGGTTTTGCAAATGGGGTTGCAAGCTTTGGGTTTAACTTTGGAGGAAACTCTGTAGTTAAGCGCGCTCAGGCTGGAGTAGTACTGGGATGGGTGACCTCCCGGGAAGTCCCGGTGCTTCACCCCTGTGAGCATCACCTAGATCCAATGAGTGCTAAGTGTTCCATTTATTCTCATGAGAGATGGATTCATGTTGAATCACTACTCATGAAACATGAGTCATCGAGTTTGACTCAAAATCACACAGTTAAATCCTGATATTCACATCACAATTTGACTAGCTGTGGAAATCATCTCCTACTTATCAATTGATGAGCTTGAGGGGCTTTCTAATGAATGGTTCATAAGGCACAACACTTGGTGAAGGTTTTGCAAATGGGGTTGCAAGCTTTGGGTTTAACTTTGGAGGAAACTCTGTAGTTAAGCGCGCTCAGGCTGGAGTAGTACTGGGATGGGTGACCTCCCGGGAAGTCCCGGTGCTTCACCCCTGTGAGCATCACCTAGATCCAATGAGTGCTAAGTGTTCCATTTATTCTCATGAGAGATGGATTCATGTTGAATCACTACTCATGAAACATGAGTCATCGAGTTTGACTCAAAATCACACAGTTAAATCCTGATATTCACATCACAATTTGACTAGCTGTGGAAATCATCTCCTACTTATCAATTGATGAGCTTGAGGGGCTTTCTAATGAATGGTTCATAAGGCACAACACTTGGTGAAGGTTTTGCAAATGGGGTTGCAAGCTTTGGGTTTAACTTTGGAGGAAACTCTGTAGTTAAGCGCGCTCAGGCTGGAGTAGTACTGGGATGGGTGACCTCCCGGGAAGTCCCGGTGCTTCACCCCTGTGAGCATCACCTAGATCCAATGAGTGCTAAGTGTTCTATTTATTCTCATGAGAGATGGATTCATGTTGAATCACTACTCATGAAACATGAGTCATCGAGTTTGACTCAAAATCACACAATTAAATCCTGATATTCACATCACAATTTGACTAGCTGTGGAAATCATCTCCTACTTATCAATTGATGAGCTTGAGGGGCTTTCTAATGAATGGTTCATAAGGCACAACACTTGGTGAAGGTTTTGCAAATGGGGTTGCAAGCTTTGGGTTTAACTTTGGAGGAAACTCTGTAGTTAAGCGCGCTCAGGCTGGAGTAGTACTGGGATGGGTGACCTCCCGGGAAGTCCCGGTGCTTCACCCCTGTGAGCATCACCTAGATCCAATGAGTGCTAAGTGTTCCATTTATTCTCATGAGAGATGGATTCATGTTGAATCACTACTCATGAAACATGAGTCATCGAGTTTGACTCAAAATCACACAGTTAAATCCTGATATTCACATCACAATTTGACTAGCTGTGGAAATCATCTCCTACTTATCAATTGATGAGCTTGAGGGGCTTTCTAATGAATGGTTCATAAGGCACAACACTTGGTGAAGGTTTTGCAAATGGGGTTGCAAGCTTTGAGTTTAACTTTGGAGGAAACTCTGTAGTTAAGCGCGCTCAGGCTGGAGTAGTACTGGGATGGGTGACCTCCCGGGAAGTCCCGGTGCTTCACCCCTGTGAGCATCACCTAGATCCAATGAGTGCTAAGTGTTCCATTTATTCTCATGAGAGATGGATTCATGTTGAATCACTACTCATGAAACATGAGTCATCGAGTTTGACTCAAAATCACACAGTTAAATCCTGATATTCACATCACAATTTGACTAGCTGTGGAAATCATCTCCTACTTATCAATTGATGAGCTTGAGGGGCTTTCTAATGAATGGTTCATAAGGCACAACACTTGGTGAAGGTTTTGCAAATGGGGTTGCAAGCTTTGGGTTTAACTTTGGAGGAAACTTTGTAGTTAAGCGCGCTCAGGCTGGAGTAGTACTGGGATGGGTGACCTCCCGGGAAGTCCCGGTGCTTCACCCCTGTGAGCATCACCTAGATCCAATGAGTGCTAAGTGTTCCATTTATTCTCATGAGAGATGGATTCATGTTGAATCACTACTCATGAAACATGAGTCATCGAGTTTGACTCAAAATCACACAGTTATATCTTGATATTCACATCACAATTTGACTAGCTGTGGAAATCATCTCCTACTTATCAATTGATGAGCTTGAGGGGCTTTCTAATGAATGGTTCATAAGGCACAACACTTGGTGAAGGTTTTGCAAATGGGGTTGCAAGCTTTGGGTTTAACTTTGGAGGAAACTCTGTAGTTAAGCGCGCTCAGGCTGGAGTAGTACTGGGATGGGTGACCTCCCGGGAAGTCCCGGTGCTTCACCCTTGTGAGCATCACCTAGATCCAATGAGTGCTAAGTGTTCCATTTATTCTCATGAGAGATGGATTCATGTTGAATCACTACTCATGAAACATGAGTCATCGAGTTTGACTCAAAATCACACAGTTAAATCCTGATATTCACATCACAATTTGACTAGCTGTGGAAATCATCTCCTACTTATCAATTGATGAGCTTGAGGGGCTTTCTAATGAATGGTTCATAAGGCACAACACTTGGTGAAGGTTTTGCAAATGGGGTTGCAAGCTTTGGGTTTAACTTTGGAGGAAACTCTGTAGTTAAGCGCGCTCAGGCTGGAGTAGTACTGGGATGGGTGACCTCCCGGGAAGTCCCGGTGCTTCACCCCTGTGAGCATCACCTAGATCCAATGAGTGCTAAGTGTTCCATTTATTCTCATGAGAGATGGATTCATGTTGAATCACTACTCATGAAACATGAGTCATCGAGTTTGACTCAAAATCACACAGTTAAATCCTGATATTCACATCACAATTTTAAATTGAATTTGGTGGAGTAATAAAAATTTAACTATAATATGTGTTGGGATTAAGAAAAAATCTTGTATTGCAGTTGCAAGTGATGCAGAGGTTGTTCCTGATGAGTGTGTTGAGGTCCAAGCCAACAGGCAAGATAATGTGGTTGGTCAAGGTAAAGAGTGCTACAATGTTCTTTAAAATCTTTAAAGTCTCATTTTTTTAAATTTAACCCTTTTATTTTTTATTGTAGAGGACCCACCTTGCAAAGGACAATGAGATCACATTCACAGGTAAGAAAAAATATCGATGATGATGTGGATATGCCTTTGTAACAATATTGGGAAGGACAAAAAAAGGGAAAAAGAAATTATTCATGTCAACTTATGTAACTTATTTGATAATGATTGATGTTTATGTCTAGATGTTTTTTTTATGTTCTATTGAATGTTCTAATGAATGTTATGTTTGTGAATGTTCTAATGAAACTTATGTGTTTATGTGTTAATGAATTTTATCATGTGATAATTCATGAATGTTAAATTTTATTAATTGAATGAATGACCTTTAGATGTTAACAAGAAAATGATCTTACACCTTCATGTGGTTGGCCCTAATTAGTAGAGAATATTAAACTATTCTCAAAACCAAATGAAGCTCAAAATTAAACTATGATTGCATGACAACTAACTATGTGAATCGCTTGGTTTCAGGCAATGCAAAAGTGGGTCATAGTTCAATATGAAATCTCAATCCATATGCATATGACATCAGGTGGAGCTGGAAAAACCTAAAAGGTTTTCATTTTTGTTAGAGGTCTTTAATTAGGTATTTAAAGTTAGAGACCATCACAAACATTGTAACTTTGACTCTTATAGGCAAGGGTAATATCCTCAGCATGCAAGAAAATCAAGACTTTCTATGTGTTGTCTTGCTAAGGACATTCTCTCATCCATAGAAACTAGAGTTCTAATGTGCATGATGGTCTATAATTTTAAAATCTGAATAGACCTATTAAATAAATGTAAATATGGTGAGTTTTTTTAGCTCCACCTATTGTCTATGTATATAGAATGCAATTGCACATGCATTCTCAACTCAAAGTGGCATTCACAAGTTTATCAAATCAATGGTATGATGTCATCCACATCTAAAATTTTGCATTAGCAAGTTTAGTTAATTGTAAGGTGTTTTTTAGATTTTTAATTGATAAATTCATGATAAGTAGGTAGTATTCTTTGAATTTTGTCAAATTATGATTTTCCCATTAGAATTCATGTGTACTTTTTAAAGTCAAACTCATTGATTTATGAAATTTTGTTGCAGTGTATGAATTATTCAAAATAATGGCTTTCTATGGGATTGCATCAAATTTAGTGATCTATTTGACAAGTAAACTAAATGAGGGTATGGTGACTTCCTCAAGGATTGTAACCAATTGGGCTAGAGCAATTTGGACCGCTCTTATTCTTGGAGCATATATTGCAAATGCTCATTGGGGACATTACTGGACATTTATCATTTTTTCATGTATTTATATACTGGTATATATAGCACATAAATCACCCTAACCTTTGTTAAAAAAATAGGATGACATCATGTTGGTGATAGATATGTGATCTCTCTATGATAGAATATCTCTATTGGTGATATTTTTTACCTCCTAGTGTGTGCAATTATGTCCATTAGATTTTATACTTATAGTCCAAGTGGCTATACAATATGGTGAGTTTAGAAGGACACAAATAGAAAGTGTGTACAAGGTTAGTTTAAATAAAGTGAAAGTTTGTATCTATGTCCACATATAGGAGGTGAATGAAAATATTGTCAAAGTATTGATATATTTCCAACAAGAAAAATTTCAACTATAGCATGGCAAAATATAAAGAAAAAATTACAAATATATAGCCAATTTTGTAGCATTAGTATCAGAAAGGTCAAAATATATGTTTAACAAGAACATATAGATATAAATATTTCAATGTGGACAAACAGTGTAGTTCTGACTGTAAGAAGTCATCTATTATATCATGTTTGAGTCTATGATCTTGCCATGTATTTTTCTCATGGATATTGGTATGTTCTATTATCTTAAAATTCCAAATTTCTCAACTCATGAAGATGATTTTTTGTAATATAATTGAACTGGGTAGCTTTGAATCTATTAAGGCAAGTCATGTGACATATCTAGAACATTTTGGTGAGATAATGTTAACTAGTAAGTATATTTTGTTTGACTAACTAATCTTACTAAGAGTTGTTTATTCTATTATAATCATCTTTGTTCAATTAGAAGAAAACTAATTTACTAGAACAAAAACAATTCTAAGACTCTTTTTTAACCCATCTCAAGCTTTGAGTTTAGAGTGTAAATGTTTTCTTATTCTTGAATTGGGTATCCTTCTAATGGTGTGATTGCATTGCATCTTCCAAGTATGTTTGAATTGAAAAGTTCTAACTTTTAAGTTTGTTACAGCTAATTCTATAGTACATTTTCCATTTTCTTTTTCTAAATTTGTTTGAAATAATATATATGGATTGAAATGTTACTACCCTATTCAATGTAGAGAATGATAATTATGGTTGTTGGTAAAAAATGGAGATTTAAAGTCTCTAATGATCCAAGTGAACTCCATGAATTGGTCTCCAAATTGTACATTGAACAAGGTAGATTCCCCATTTCTTACACTCCTAGCTTGAGGTAAGTTTACCCAATAAACCATCATGTTTAATTAAAATTTAAGATACTGAACTCTAATCTAATAGGTACACAATTTAGCTAGCAAGATTTCAGATTTATGGGTCAAAGTCTAAATTTATTATTTTATTATTATTATTTCAAATTAATTATAATGTTAAGAACATTAGTTGAACATTTTGGATCCATCCTTATCAGAGAGCTCAAGAAGGAAAATGACTCAAACTCAAGACCTCCTAAATAAAATATTTATAATTTACCATTGTATCGTAGGCCCTTGCCTAAGATTTCATATTGTTGGTATTGATTGCAATTTATGTTTCTATTTTTTTCTTCATCAAAGGTCATCTCCATGCTCGTATTTTATTCCTTTTGTCAAATATTTAGCTGGAAATTTGAATGGTTTAAGGGTTTGGAACATAGTGTTAATTCTATCAATAGCATATGGATTAATGAAGGGTGTTAACCAAGGTTATATGAGAGATAACTGTAGTTTTGTTGTCATCTAGATAATAATTAAACTTCAAATGGAGTTGAGTTCTCAAAAACACTTTGGTTGACCCCTAAAACAAGATATTGGAATTCTAATTTAGGAAACCTATGCTCCATTGAGAGCTGTGAACAAAAAAAAAGTAGAAATATGGAAGAACCTGATCGTTTTGAAAATTGAAAGTGAGAAGCATTGCATCAAGATCCTATAGACTCATTATTTCAAAGCATTTCAATAAAATATTGTCTAGTGGGTTTAAGAATGAATTTAAAATGTGTTGTTTATATGTTTTAAATAGTTGTTATATGATGATGGTACCTTCACAACTGACCATTTTGAAAACTGCAAGTGAGAAGCATTGCATTTCGCAGCTCTCAAGATTCTCTACTCTCCCAATTTTAAGACATTTGAATTAATTATTGTCTAGAGGGTTTGAGAATGAGGTTAACATGTGCTATTGTATGTGAATTTTATTATCACATTTTCATTACAACTTTTTATGCAAAGAAAAATGACTATTCACAATTATTAATGGTTTTGGATATTTATTTTTATGGTTTCAAATGTAAAAGTCATTTATCCCAACATCTTGAATTTGCAATCTAATTTCTTCAAATTTAACTTAATAATTTTAGCTTCTTCCTTAATAATGACCCAAGTCCCAAAGTATGATCATCATCTTGCCAAACCCATATGATATCTTTGAGAGTAGGTTTTAAGCTGTTGATTACGTAATTTTTCATATTAGTTTGTACATAAATTATCTTTGAACACTATGTCAAGACACTTCAAATGTTTAAGAGATGCAATCAGTATCCAACTTAGAGTAGAAAAAAAGCATTAGGTGAGGACTGCATTGGACTTGGTACAAGTAGAGGAGAGCCTCCAAAATTAATATTTCTTGATCAAAGTCTTAAACAATAGTGAGCAGTACAATATTTGGGAATGCTTGAACAATGTGCTTGGTGGCCACAGTGAGGACTTCAAGAGCATTCAATATCTGTGCTTTGTGCATGGATATTTAAGATTTCTTACACCCATAATTTTTCAATCTCTGGCTTTTACACATTTTTTGGTTCACTTTTCAACACCATAATAACTATCTATTTAAATAACACAAGCCCTTTCATTGTGTACATCTTTGATATAGTGTTTAGGGTTATGACACCACTATAATTCATTTTTTTTCACCTAAGGTAGTGTAGCTTATGTTATACTTCAATTTAAGTTTTCTTTCAATGTATTCTTACTTAGCACTATTTATATTTTCTAAATAATGAGATTTGTGAATAGTCATCAATCTCAATGTATGTACTAACTAGACTGGATTAGATGGTGTTTACCTATAAACATCAATCCCAATTATGAGGCCATAAGTTTTGGAAAAAAATTGGATCCTTATTATGTATGAATTTTTATTAAATTCATGCACAACAAGGAGAATGGAAATAACATTTTCAAAAACATCATCTCCAATTTGTGGGCAACAAACACTGGGTAACTCCCCACCATGGAAAAAGAACTTAAATATAGAGATAAATGACAATATTTATACCAATATGTGGTATCTTATAAATATCAAATGCATACACAGGTTTAATAATAACTTTCAAAATAACCTTCATCTTTTTTTCACAATGGCATGATTTGTCTATCAAGATTAATCTATGTATTTCATCCATCTACAAGTATATTGCATAAGCATTTTCCTACAATCTCAAAATTTGTTAATTGCAGAAATTAGAATATAGTAGCTTCTTATCATGTTACTATGGTATATACCCAGCCCCAATTCTTAGATTTGTCCATGGACATCAATCTAGGAGCAATTAGAATATGTGTACCATGTCCCAACAATTCAATCTCAAAATTTGTAATTAATTCTAATCATGTGCTTGATATATATATATATATATATATATATATATATATATATATATATATATATATATATATATGTATGTATGTATGTATGTATGTATGTATGTATGTATGTATGTATGTATGTATGTATGTATATCCTAACCTAGTACATTAGATAGGTGCATCTGAACATATAGATATTCCTTGATTTACTTAGTAGAAATAGTGAAGTCTTTTTAATCTAATTTATTGATTAGAAAAAGAGAAGTATTCTTAATCTACTAGAAATATTTTTATTTTCAATAATATATAGTAGAATTCAATAGGTACAAAGGTTCTCACTGATTTTGTGAAGTACATTAGCAAATTATTAATGTTAACATAGTCCTTTTAAGGTAGCAATTTATGAAAACAAGGCCTTGAAAACTTTTAAGCAATGTAATATGTGTGCTCTTTACTGCAGGAATCCTACAGATTCAGATAAGTATATTTTGGCTATATCAACATGAATGCTAATGATACTATAGTGGGGGAGTATCTAGAGTATTAAAGAGTATTAACATGTTGCATTCATGCATGTGTTTGTCATTGATGTCAATATAGCATGGTTTCTATAAAGACTAGCTGAGTAGTAGACAAATATCTTGATGGTGTAGACAATATTTTGATTGTCTGGTGATGCATAGTTATGGACGTGTTTGGCAAAGTGTCCTTATGACATGGTCAAGTGCATAGAGTCAAAACTTAAGATGTATAGTTGTTGTACCTAATTTATAGAGAGTAGTTTAGAGACATCATATTGGGAAAGTAGTACCTAATATTTTTTTGGCTATCTTACATCTAAGATGTAATGAAGAGATGCGTAGTCAAGCAATGACAGAGGATAGTTAGCTAATGATGTCAGTGAGTTTTCAAGCCCTAGTATCACACACATGATCAATTGTGAGCTGACAGTGCTATTGTAATTGTAATTAATTAATTGGGAAAGCCTCAAGGCTGACTCAAGGAATTATTATGAAGATATGGTATAAAGGAAAGATGTTTTCCTTGATTGTAATGTGTGCAAAAATTATTGTTATCATTGTATGAAGCATGAAGTGTGAAAAGAAGCATAGTGATTACTGAATGTGTGTAAGCAATCCAAGGGATTATTGGATGTGAAATTTGTGATCTAGTTATAAGATCATAAGGAGGAAAGGTTTGGTTAATATGACAAAGAAAGAGGAAGGAACAATGTAGTACCATTCTATTATTCTGCAAGGAATAATATAGAGATCATTTGGATAGTGGGTTCATTGGCTTTTCCCTTTAAGTTGTTAGGATAGTGGGTCTAGTTGTCTTCCACAACTCCTAGTAGGGATGGAATCTCCTAACAGGGATTCAAATTCTCCTAATAGGGACTCATATGTACTAAATGTATTCATAGTCTCCTAACATGGTCCGTCCTCTAACAAGGAATATATATATTAGTACATCATCTTGTGGGTACCATCCCCACCAGGGTTCTCCCTCTGATCAAGGGTTTCCCTAGTTAATATATCTAGTGTTATTGTGTATAAGTATCTTGTTATGGTTTCCTTTTATATTTTTCATATGGTTAAATTTGTTTAAGGTTGATAATTATGATAATTTTTGTATAATTGATTCACCCCCCCCCCCCCCACCTAGCCCAGTTGTACTAGTGGACTATATATTCTAACAATTAATATCTAAGCACTAGGTCCTTGAAGGATAATTTTAATATCTTTGGGAGATCAATGGTGAATCTTTTCAGAAAGGATAGTCCTAGATTTGATGGGGCCAACTATGAAAGTTGAAAGGAGAAGATGAAGACACATCTATTGTGCATGGGTCTGGGATATTGGATCTTAACAAAGGGAAAGAAGGCAATTGTTGAAGAAGCAAAGCTAGAAGGTTGTAGTGATGAAGAGAGATCTATTCATGTGTAACATGAGAGTAATACAATCTCTATTAATAGCTCTTACAAAGAATGAATACAATTAGGTAATGTCACTTGAAACATCTTATAAAATTTGGAAAGAATTAGAATCTACTTTTGAAGGTGATGATAATGCCAAAAGATTGAGATTTAAAAATTGGATATGTACATTTCAAGATGCTAAAATTATGGAAGATGAATTTGTAAGAAGTTATCCTAGCAAAATATTAGAAATTATTGTAGTAATTTGGTCTCATGGTGGAACCAAGGAAGATGATGAAGTTATATGGAAGATCTTGAAAATTTTGACATCACCAATCAAGCCAATAGCTCATATGATTCAAATAGTAATGCCCTACACTAAAGATTTCACAAAGGAAACATTACTTGGAAGATTAGAATAAAAAAAAGAAAATCTAAGATAGTCCAGAGATATAGAAAGAGTCAAAATAAATTTTAGTTCCCTAAACATTCAACCTAATTTGATAAGGAGTACAAGTAGTCATGGAGATTTTGTTGGTAGCAGTTTATTTGATGAAGACAAGAAGAATGAGGAAGGAATAAATCTTCTAGTGAGAAGAGAAAAAGATGGTAAGAAAATATTTAAATGTTGGACTTGTAATAAATTTGGTCATTATGCATCTAAATGTCCTAAAAGAGAGAAAAAGTATAAAGGAAAGTTTAATCTTAGAAGAGATAGAGATAGAAACTATTTGTATGCAAATGAAGATGAAGAATTTGATGAAAAGGTTCAAAGTGAAAGTGATGATGAATTGGGATTTGTGGCTATCAAGGAAGATGATCTTGATAGAGAAATTAGAGAAGAAAGTGCTCTAGTTTCCCAAGTGGAAAAGAAGTTTGATTGGATAATTGACAACAATTATTCACATCACATGAGTGGTGATATGAATTATTTTTTTAAGTTCAAGAATCATGATGGAGATATTATTAGAGTTGGTAACAATGTAGCCTATCATATAATAGGAATTGGATCCATTACTCTTGATGGTAAAACTAACATTGATGATGTTTATTTTGTTGATGGATTAAAACATAACTTGTTGAGTGTTGGACAGTTGGTGGAGAAGGGTTATCTATTGTAGTTCACTAAAGAGACCTGCATTATCAAAAATGTAGATGGCAAGATGATTGGAACTGGCACTAGATCTAGAGGTAATGTATTTCAATTGAATCCTACTAAAATGACATGTTCGATAGGTAAAATGAATAACAATTAGTTGTGTCATAGAAGATTCTATCACATAAACTTTGATAATACTATGAAGGTTAGTAGCACTTTTGCAGTTAGAGACTTGCCTAAGATTACAAAGCCTACTAATGTTGTGTGTAAAGAATGTATTTTGGCTAAGCAAAAGAAAGTATCATTCACCAGCAAGAAGTTCACTACCATAGAGAAGCTGGAGATTGTTCACACAAATTTGAATGGTCCCTCTAGAACAAGAGGATTCTATGGTGAAAGGTATTTTATGATTTTTGTTGATGATTTCACTAGAATGATGTGCGTAGCTTTTCTTAAAGAGAAATGTGAAGATTTTGAGAAGTTTAAGATATTTAAGAATAGAGTTGAGAATGAATCTGGTGTTAAGATAAAGTGTTTGAGATCTAATAGAGGAGGAGAACTCATATTTTTAGAGAGTTTGACATTTTTTGTGAAGAGAATGAAATCAAAAGGCAGCTATATGCACCTAGAACATTTGAGAAAAATGGGATTGCTGAAAGAAGGAATAAGTTAGTAGCATAAGCAACAAGAGTGATGTTGTTTGAGAATGATGTTTCTAAAACATTTTGGAGACAAGTAGTCAATACAACAGCATATACTCTGAACAAATTATAGATTAGAAAAGGCATGGACAAGACACCTTATGAACTATGTTTTGGACATTCACCATCAATTAAGTATTTCATTTGGGAGAAAATGTTACGTTGAGAGAGATGATGACATTGGTAAGCTTGATCAAAGAATTGATGAAGGTACGTTTCTTGGTTATTCATTGAAAAGTAAGGCTTACATATGTTTCAACTATAGAACTAAGATAATAGTTAAATGTGAAAATGTAAGGATAGATGAAAAGTTTGGAACTAAGGAAACTATGATAGATTATAATTTAGATGAAGATGATGGTAATTCTAAAATTGTTAGATAGAATGCTGAAGTTTTCTTTAAACCTAACAATGATGTGCTAACTATTGAGAAAAGAGGAGAATAAATATTTGAACCTAGAGAAGAGATAAGAGTTGAGATGTCAACTCCTACCTCTAATAGAAATCTAACAAAGAATCACCCTCCTAAGCAGATAATTTGAAGCAAAGACAAAGGTCTATTCACAAGGAGTGAAGTAAATGAGGAGATATGTCTAATATCTCAAGTTAAGCCTAAAATCATAGATGAAGCATGTAAAGATTATCATTGGATTCAAGCAATGAAGAAAGAATTGGATCAGATAGTGAAGACAATAATGTAATAGGAACCAAATGGCTATTTAGAAACAAGATGAATGTGCAAGGTGAAGTTGTGAGGAACAAAGCTAGACTTGTATACAAGGGATACTCATAGAAAGAAGGCATAGAATATGAGGAGACATATGCATTTGTAGCCATAATGGAAGCAGTAAGGATGTTCTTGGCTTATGTAGAAAATAAGAAGTTCAAGATTTATCAGATGGATGTTAAATTAGCCTTTCTAAATGGAGAACTTGAAGCAGTGGTATATATAGAGAAGCTTGAAGGTTTTCCTTTATCAGAAGACAAAGGCATGATATGCAGATTAAAGAAAGATTTATATGGTCTAAAGAAAGCACCTAGAACCTTGTATGTAAGGTTGGAACATTATTTGGCAAAGTTTGGATTTGCTAAAGGTACGATAGATAGTAACTTGTATTTGAAGGAAGTTGAAAATGGTTTTCTAATTATTATAATATTTGTTGATGACATCATTTTTGGAGGTAATGATGAATTAAGTGATAAGTCTACTGAAGAAATGAAGAATGAATTTGAAATGAGAATGACAAGAGAAATGAAGTTTTTCTTAGGATTGTAGATTGTACAAAACAATGATGGTATTTTCATTTCACAAGCTAAGTACTTGAATCATTTGTTGAAAAGGTTTGGTTTGGAAAGTTGTAAACTTGTTGGTACACCTATGATAATTGGTCCTAAGGAGTATCAATTTGCAGCAATGAGGAGAATATTCAGATATTTGAAAGGGAAATCTGACTATGGAATTCGATATGATAGACCAAGTGATTTCACTCTATGTGCATATACTGATGTGGGTTGGGCAAGTAGTATGGATGAAAAAAAGAGCACCGGTAATGGAGCATTCTTTCTTGGAGGAAGATTAGTTTCTTGGTTAAGAAAGAAGTAATATTGTATTTCATAGAGTACTACTAAGGTAGAGTATGTTGCAACAACAAATAATTGTAATCAAGTTATGTGGATGAAGCAACTGTTGAAGGATATAAGAATTGAGTTAAATGATAACACAAGTATAGTAAGTATGTCTAAGAATCGTGTATTACATTCTAAGAATAATCATATATCTATTAAGTATCATGTGCTAAGAGAGAAAGCAATAGAAAAGGATATCAGATTGGAGTATGTAACTACTAAAGATCATATTGCAGATATCTTTATGAAGCCTTTTCCTAAAGATCCTTTTGAGTACTAAAGAGGTATGCTTGGGGGTATGCCCCTTCCTACTTCTGAGTAGATGATTTAGAGAGTGCATCAGTCTAGTGGTACAGAGCAATATTACTAGCCTAGATTAAATGTTGATGCTTCACATATGGGAGAGTATCTATGATGATTTGAGTAACTAAGGGCTCTTGGTATTTGGAATTGAATAGTGTCTTTGGACACTTGAGTTGGTTGACGACTTGGAGCATCATATTAGTAATTGGTAGTTTACAATTGGTATGTTGTAACATTAAGATTCAAGTCTTTGAAATTAATGGCAATGTAGGAGAATTTACATGAAAAATATCTCCTAATCAATGGAGAAGAAGAAATTGTAATTATGTATGAGGGAGATAAATATCTTTAGGGAGATTTAGAAAGATTTGTGTAAGGAAGTAGGAATATGCACCTGATGTATTGTGAATTATTTAGTGTGAAGTAAACAATTGATGTCTAAGAAGAATGAGTATGCACTTGTGTGTATCTATTGTGTTTGAGATTCTTTCTAGTATGTGGATAGCTAATGTTAGTCTAGAAATCAAGAGGATTTCAGACTTACTTGATGAAGAGGATTTGTGAAGATAAGAACAATAGTAGCAGCACTAGAGTATTACTTGGTATTCTTAGAACTTAGATATTTTTCATCTATGTTGCCATCAATGTGAAAGGGGGAGATTGTTAGCATGAATATTGATGATACTAAATTGGGAGAGTATCCTGAGTATTGGAGAGTATTGACATGTTGCATTCATGAATGTGTTTGTCATTGATGTCAACATAACACAATTTTTGTAAAAACTAACTGAGTAGTAGACATAGATCTTGATGGTATGGACAATTTTTTGATTTTTAGGTGATGCTTAGTTATAAAAATGTTTAGCACAATGTCCTAATGACATGGTCAAGTGCATAGATTCTAAGTCAAAGATGTATGGAAGTTGTACCTAATTTAACGAGAGTAGTTTAGAGACAGAGGATTGGGAAAGTAGTTTATAATTTTTGTTGGCTATCTTACATTTGAGATGTAATGAAGAGATGTGTAGTTAGGTAGTGACAAAGGATAGTCAATTGAGGATGTCAATGAGTGTGAAAGACCTAGTATCACACATATGAATTTTTCTATAGACTATGAGCCAATAGTGTTATTGTAATTTTAATTAATTAATTATCTTATTATAATTAATTGGGAAAGCCTCAAGGTTGACTCAAGGATTATTATGAAGATATGGTATAAAGGAAAGATGTTTTCCTTCATTGTAATGTGTTTAAAATGTATTATGATTTTTATATGAAGTACAAAGTGCAAAATGAAGCAGAGTGCTTACTGAATGCATGTAAGGGATCCAAGGGATTATTGGATGAGAGATTTGTGATCTAGTTACAATATTAGAAGGAGAAATGGTCTGGTTGACAAGACAAAGGAAGAGGAAAGAATATGAGAAATATAAGCTAAAACCATAACAAGATAACAGAAATTTAACCATATGAGAAATATGAGAAATATAAGCTAAGATAACTGAAATTTAACCATAATGTGGGGGGGGGTGTGAATGGTTGTATAACTGATTCACCCCACACCACCACCACCCCCCCCCCCCCCCCCCCATTATATCAATGGATTATATACTCTAACAGGCTATACAAATCGATCTTTCAAGGTTAGTGAGGCTTATAGTTAAAGATAACATATATGTACCTTGAAGACCCTTAATATCCAATGATAGTAGATATTTTTTTGTTCCTTTTTGTCATTTCATCATAGGACACATGTTTCCAGAAGCTCCTTGTGATATGGAACTCTTTTCCTTTTTCTTCTCCACCACACAGCCTGGACTTCTATCCCCTTCCCCTCTTTCTCTATTTACAGAGAATGGAGGTAACTAGATCCATTCCCTACACAGACCCACATTTCCCCTGAATGATTTAGGTGTCAAATTTTAAAATATGTCATCTTTGGGGATCTCTTCACTCAATTTATTGAAAGAAAAATTCAAGAACTGAAGCATTTTCAGGAATTTTAGAGAGGTGGGCATCAAATCTGACTATTTGTTGAAAGAAAAATCCATGCTCACAAAACTCTTTAACTCACTGAGAGAATTTAGCATTGAACCTTCCAATTCACTTGATGAAAGCTTCAAATATTCAAGTTGTTCATAGCTTCCTGGACTGGTTGGAGTTCAACCTTCTAATATGTTAACTAAAACAAAAATGGGTTGAACATGAACCATCTTTCCAATTTCTTGAGGAAGAGGTCCATGGAAATATTTTTTTAAAAATTGAGATATATCTACAAATTAAAAAGACTAGCTAGTTCACGGGGGATGCATCCACTAAACTCATTGTTGGAGAGGTCCAACAATTTGAAATTGTAGCATTTCCCCTAACTTACAGGGACATTCCCAAAGAATTGGCTATGGTCGAGCACAAGATGTGTTAACTATTGAAGGCAACCAATTTTTTGAGGGATCTCTCTAAAAAGAAAATCATGACTCACATATAGCTTTCTAAGGATTTTCATTTCTCCAATCTCATTGGGTATGTTTCTTTCTAGCCATTTGTTACCTAGCAATAGTCTTTACAACTTATTTAAGGTTTCTCAAAGAGGATGGGATGTGGTCTATAAGGAGATTAGAAGAAATTAGGGTACCTCATATTGGTGGGGATTTTCTCTAGAAAGTATTGTGATCAATCTATAATTGATTAAGACTTGTACAATTATGGATGGTTGTAAGAATGGGGATTGTGATAATGCTCCCATTGATGAGTTGATTAGATGAGGGATTAGCATTTGAAGAATTAAAATCTTGTTGAACTCCAATGGTATTATTCCACTGAGATGATTGAAAGACAAATCAAGTCTACTTATTTGGAGATGAATGAAAATAGTGGTTGAGATAGAACCTTTCAGTTGATTTCCCTATAGATATAGAAACTCGAGAATAGAGAGCTTGCCCAATTCTAGTGAGATTGTACCAATCAAGCTATTGCTATAAAGGGAAAATTCTACTAATCCTAAACTATTCTAGATTGATGAGGGAATAGGGTCTATTAAGAAGTTTTCAATCAGAGGAAAGGAGGCCAAGAGAGATTATATTCCCAATGGAATAGGGTATGCTAAGTAGTCTAATCTTAATGTATGGCTTTTCATGATTGTCTGCATCACCACCTTCAATATAGTGGTTGTGTTTCTTCTTCAATCCACTAGATGCAGCGCTGAGTTTAAATGGCCACAAAAAAAATTTCACTTTCGTGAAGTTGGGGCCAATAGTAACAATCTTGTGGATAAGATCTTCAATATATATTATTCCATATTTACCCAAAACATGTTCACAAGAAACAAGGTAGAAATAATAAGCACTAGGAAAGCATATTGACTAACACAAAAAGGCATCATAAACACAAGTACCTTTGCAATGATAGAGTTGTCAATCAATGGAATCCACCGCTTATCAACCTTTCCATAACCTCACTTGTAAATCAGCTCCCTTATTCTTTTTAAATTTGGATATCTAGAAAGAATTAAGAAAGAGAATTAAATAATAGTAGACACAAGAATCTATGAAATAAGAAAATACTAATCTACATAATGCTTATAATTGATCAAGAGCATACCCAAAGGTCACATATGGCTCAACCCGATGCAACATGTTCATTGTTGCTTTGTTCACTTTTAGAAACATGCCATTAAAGATCTGAAATGAAGTGACAAAGCAAGTCAATATCCCTTGAATATTGTATATACATCCAATAGGGATCACTAACCACTATTTTTGAAACAAAAAGTGAAAAAGAGATAAGTCAAGTTGAAAAGGGACCAACCTGCCTCAAATGCAAAAGTTGCAAAATTGTTCTTGTCTTTGGTTGTATATCATTAAACATTGGATATTAAGCAACCTTTTTTAAAAATAATTTGTCTAGCCATCATAATTATGATGACATAGTCTGACAGCTAGTTGTCACTTGCATAGTACAACTGTCACAAAATCATCACAATTACAATGGCTGCATTTGATGGATCAATGACACTTCTACAGTGCAGCTGTTGCATGGATGTTACAATTGCGATGGAGGACTAGAATCTTAAGACATAATTATTATGATAGCCTATTGTCACAATAGTGATGAATTCAACATGAACTCTTTCCCCTTCATGCTTCTAAGTTATGAAAGTTTTATCTATCGCAATTGTGATAGATGCTCTTTTCATCACAATTTGCGACAAAAAAAGTTTGATTCCTATCCAATGAGAGCCATTTCATGCTTTTTTTTCTTGGGAGATGGGTGGCTATCACAATTGTGATAGCCTATCATTGCAATTTAGGCCCAAATGTAGTAGTGTGAAATACTGGTTGTATAGTATCTAAACAAGACCACAAACCCTTTGAATGGAGAAGACATTGGATATGAGATTTCCATGTGTGCTATTTGTATGGGTTTAGAAGTATTAAACAATAAGAGGTCTAGGCCATTTTTTTAAGGAGTTTTGAAGTTTTCTCATATGTTGATATTATAACAAAAATTATGAAAATTATCCCCGACAATGCAAAAAATGGAACCCCAACTTGTCGAAGGAATGTGTATATAAGAATAGAGGAAAAAAGCTTTAGTTGTGTCTCATAAATACCTAGTATTAAATATTGGTGAAATGATAGAGAATCTATAAATTTCTCAAGAATATTTTTCTAGTGCTTTTTTTGAATTAAAAGATGGAGCTATAACGAACAAGTTATGTCCCCGAAAGATTGAAGACATTATCAGACTTCAAGCACAAAATAGGTACCAAACTAGGAAAAAATCCAAAAAAAAACTTATACTATTGTCTCTATCTCTAAATCAAAGTTTTGATGCATCTTTCAAATCGAAAAAAGACCCTCGTATGCTCAAGTTAGAGTAAAAAGACTGCTAGGATCTCCATATATAAATTTTTTTTGAAAAAACACTTCAAAATGACTAGGGGCTAAAGATAAGTCCTCACCACCCCCCTCCCCATGTGACCATAGGTATGTAAGCTAGTCAAAGTGGTGGCCAAGTGGAGAGTTGGGAGACATGACCAGCGGTGGTGGGGTGTAGGTGACACTAGAGTGGAGCAGGAGAGATGTCCAACTGGTGGCAAAGGTTGTGCTAGTCTCCAAGTAGCAACGACTGATTTTAGAGATGCGTGGGCCACATGACTACACGCTGGTGGCTAAGAGGTGGCTGCTACACCCTCTATTATGTTATGATATTTTTAATACTACAAACTTTTTTTAAATCTTTTTTTAAAAAAATGCATCGAAATGCATGTAGAGGGTTGTACAACCCTGTTAGGCAAAAAAATTGCCTCAAATTTTCCTAGTGACCAAAATTGAAAATTTTTATATGAAAATGGGGGTTTTGACACCTTCTGAATCCAACCATGAGGTCTGTTTGGCCTCAAATTGCTCTAAAAATTAGAGGCCCAACTATTTTCATAGAAAATAGCCAAAAAATGTCAGATCTATTCTATCAAACCCTCATTCTTCTTTTTTTCCAAATATTAAACAAGCTACAGCAGATCCAACTATGATACTATGAAGGATTTGAGAAATACCAATCCATAAAGCCCGAAGAATACCTACATGCAAGAACTTATCATAGAGAAGAAAAGTAAAGAAGAGGCAAGTGTTTTTCTTTGAGAATATGCAAATTGTATTATCAGTTTGAAAGAATGAGATATATTTACAAAAGATCAATCCTTATAGAGGGAGATTGAAAAACCTAAAAGGGAAACCTTAAGGGGTAGATGGTATTTAATAATTACTAATTAATTATTAAATGGAAATTAAAAGTGCATAAAGTGAAATCTTTAGAAGGGAGTAAAGGTAATTTAATAAATTAAATTAAATTAACACTTTACTCTAACATGCTACACCTTTTAAACTATGGTATGGATATGCTCCTAATATGAAATATTTCAAAAAAATTGGAAGAAAGTACTACATATTTAAGGATAATAGGAATGGAAAACTTGATGCTAAGAGTGATGAAGGTATATTCCTAGGATATTCCACCAAGAGTAAGGCTTACAATTTTTTTAACTCTAACACTAACAAAGTTGTGGAAAGTGAAAATGTGAAAATTGATGAATTTACAGAAAGAAATGATGTTGAATATTAGAAAGAACCTAAAGATTACAATACATTCATATATGTGGATGATGGTGCTCCCAACACTCCTAGTGAACAAGAAAACAAAACTATAGTTTGCCAATAGATAGTGGGTGTCAAGCAACAAGTAGAAGATGTCGAGTCACAAATAGATAATGTCAACCATCAGGTAGAAAATGTTGAGCATGTAGAACCTAAACCTAAAAAAGAAAGAGATAATGAGCCTGAGATCATTTTCAAGATGAACCTATTGAAGAATAGAGAAGTAAACCATCTATGTTGTCTAAGTATGTAAGAAGACATCATAAACCAGAACAAATTATTGGAGATGCAGAATCTAGTGTCATAACAAGGAAAAGATTTAGAAGTGATACATGCTTAGTTTGTGAATTTGAACCCAAATCAGTAAAATATGCTCTCAATAATGAAGATTGGGTTCAGGAAATGAATGAAGAAATTGAACAAATTGAGGAAAACAACACTTGGACTCTAGTACCTAAATCGAAGGAGAAAAATATAATTGGAACAAAGTGGATTTTTAGGAATAAGCTAAATGAAAAAGGTGAAGTTACAAGGAACAAGGAAAGATTGGTATGCAAAGGATGTGCTCAATAAGAAGGAGTTGACTATGGAGAAACTTTTTCTCACATAGCAAGATTGGAAGTAAGAACTTTGCTTGCATATTCATCCTACAAAAAATTTAAGATGTATTTAATGGATGTCAAATCCTTATTTTTGAATGGTATACTTGAGGAAGAAGTACACATAGAAAAACCTGAAGGATTTATAGACCCAAACAAGAAGAATATGGTATGTAAATGGCACAAAGCTCTATATGGATTGAAACAAGCTCCAAGAGCATGGTATGAAAGACTTCACAATTACTTGGTGAAGATTGATTTTGAAAGGACAATTGATAACAGTAATCTATACTTGAAAATTGGTAAGAACAATGAGTTATTGCTATCTAAAATATTTTTTGATGATATTATATTTGGAGGAAAAGGAGCATCATGCAAATCATTTTCTAATGAAATGAAGAAGGAATTTGAAATTTCATTGTTCGTTTAAATCAAATTATTTTTTGGTTTGTAAGTATATCAAATGAAGTTTGGTATTTTCATTACTCAGTCCAAATATATCAAGGAGATACTGAACACTTTTGAATGGAAGAATCAAGACTAGTGAGCACACCTATGTCTATAGGATATAATTTATCTAAAAATGATGAATCTTCTGATGTGAACCAAACACTCTACAAATCAATGATTGGAAAAATACAATATGTTGTTCATAGCAGACTTGATATTACATTAGCTATTGGAATAGTTGCAAGATTTTTATCAAATCCTAAGGAGAACCATATGATGGAAGTGAAAAGGATATTGAGATATCTGAAAGGTATAGAAGAATATAGATTGTATTACAAGAGGAGTGGTAGATTTGGACTAAAGGTACTTGTTGATTCTAATTAGGCAAGAAATATTGATGAAAAAAAAAAACTAGTGGAGGTACATTCTTTCTAGGAAAGAAATTGGTTTCATGGACAAGAAAGAAATAGAATTGTATTTTCCAATCAGTAGTTGAAGCCAGGTATATCGCATCTGTAGTGAACTATTCAAACATCATGTGGATCAAGAAGTTATTGAAAGGAATGAAAGATGAAATTACAAAGCTAGTGGTTATCTATTGTAATAACACAAGTACTTTCAACATATCAAAGAATCCTATGGTGCACTCAAAAACAAAACACATTGCTATCAAGTATCACTACTTGAGAGAACTAGTTCAAGACAAAGAAGTGAAGCTAGAATATGTACACACCAAAGAACAAATTGCTAACATTTTCATTAAAACCCTACCTAAAGATGCTCATGAATATATTAGAGGGAAACTGGGGGTGATTCCCCTAAAAAAAATCTACTTAAGCTACAAAGAAGCATTGCATCAAATGTGCTAATCAAAATACCTTACACATTTATGCAGATGGGTCTACCTTAGGAGGTGCCTGAGGTAGTGAAGTAAAGTAAAGCACAAGAATAAGATAATAAATTAGTCATATATAGATGATAGAATTCAGCCTTGATATGTAATTATCTACATAATCAAGATGTATGAAGAAAATTAAGCCAAGAGAGACAGTGTCTTTGGCATTGTTGTCAAAGAGGGAGAATATGATTATGAAAGATGGATTTTGAACTTAGAACTTAGAGGGAGTTTCTAAAATTACATGGATGAGAATCAAAATAAAACTAAGGATATTGGTTACTTGTGGAAATGAAATCTTTTGGATTGCATGGTAACAAAGAGGGAGACTATATTCATAAAATAATATCTTCGAGGTGTTTCCTTTAATGCTAAAGAGGGATATTATTTGAAACTACAATTGAAATAATTATTGTGTTGTCATTGATGTCAAATCTACTGATGAGATATGTTGTTATCTAATCTAGAGGTTATATCTATTTGATTGATGAAAAATATTTGAAGAATTTTCTCATGAAAAAAGAACCTAGAGCAAAGGTTGAGTTATGAAAAGTAAGCTACAATGTACATTTGATTAATTAGACTTTGACAAGACAAAGTGATCATTTAAGTCATGTTAGCAAAGGAGAATCTAGTAATGTTCAAGTCTTAACATTGCAAGCCAAGATAGATCACTTATGTAAAGCTTGACCAAGAAACAAAGTAAAAGATCAAGGAATTTTGAATTATATGCCGAGTAATGCTAGTATTAACCAAGCCACTCTAACTGCATAGTAAATTTAGTGTTGATCAAGAATCAGTATCAACCAAGTGATAGTGTTGATGCCGAGCTAGAAGCTCTATAGCAATTGAGGAATTTAGTGATGACTGAGTGCCAGAAGTTAGTGTTGGTTGAGGAACAACATTTTAATTATTTGCAAGAAATCATGAATTCTAGTTGACTCATTTGATTTCTTTGGATATGAAAATTGTGTTGAAGATAAGTATTGATGCATTGGATCATTTAATTCATGGAGAGGATTAGGTAAGATACCTAATGAATGGATTCTACTAGAATTTTCTTAAAAAGAGATGGAGATGAACATATACAATGAATCTATTGGATCAGATCACAGACCCTAAGATCTATGATGATTGTGAAAAATGGAAAAGGACTAGAATTATATGTTTAATGAGGCACATAGGAAAACTTAAGAAGAGGAGAGACATGAAGAAGAGAAGAGACTAGAGAAGTTGTGTGTGTTTAAAAGATTTCCAATCAGATTGAACAAAGTTGTTGAGGTGTTTAAAATCTAAGTAGAAGGCTTAAGTTTTTTTTGAAGAGAAGGGTGAATACTTGAAGGGTTTCCAATAAAATCAAGGATAGAGATGACAAGGAAGGCTTATCAGGGATTCATCACATAAATTGAACTAAGATCTAAAATTGCAAAGTGAGTTGTAATCACACAAATCAAACCTTATTGTTTTCTTTCCAATCATTGTAAATAGTTTGTATTGAGGTTGACCTAACATTCATTAAGGACTTAATAGACTATATAGATCCTTTAACTAGGTCACATTATAATGGAATGTTCTAAATTCCTTTGACAAGGCCACTCCTAAAATCCTTTAACTAGATCACATTTAACATTATGTATTGTAACCTTTAATAGGGTTGACTCCTAACATGGTTCACTTTAGAAGAGTGAAAAAGTGGTGACATGTTGCTAGTTATTTTTCCCAAATTGGGTTTCCATGTCAAATCCTAGGGTCAAACTCGTGATTGAATATTTTATAATGTTTTACATTTCAAATGTTTAAATTTAGGAGAAAAAACTATATTAGGGAAATAAACTACCAAGTAATATTATTATTCAGACTATAGTAGAGACTAAGTTATAGGATAAAGAAGAATAGAAAATGTTTAAGTGTTTTTTTGTTCAATTGGTACTAATGGACCTTGAATAGTTGATTCACTCCCCCTAGTCATTCTAACAAAGAAATGAGTGTTTGTAGATTGGATTTATAGATCCAAAGGTTGAGTTAGAGTTTTATTCAAACCATGCACCTCTTGGATACCTTGAGAGGTGGAAGTACAATGCACTTTCATGATTTTTAATGATGAGGGAGTTAACTAATTCATTTGATATAGATAGCTTAGTCAAAAACTTCTCTCTTTATAGTTAACTATTTTTTTTATAGGTAATTTTTCATATATTAACATTCAAAAAAAAAGGTACATTTATTCTTGTTATCTCCATGTAGCCAATACATCAACATATCAGACACCCTTGACTATATTTGATTATCAACATAGACAAACAACCAACCCAACCCATACCATAGACATGCTATTATCAGAGTAAAGCCATTACATTCTTACTACATAGAATCTAAGTAGAAATTTAAAAACTTGATTAAATCAAAAATCTTGACTTAATCAGATAATCACTTTGTAGCCACCTCCTTGGAGAAATTTGGAAATTTGATAGTCATAGTTGGATAATTGAACCAATGGGGGCCTTTCTTCCCTGTTGATTTCTTGGAGTTACCTTTAGTTGTTTCACACCCAATAAAAACCTTAGAGGCTTTGTCAACTTGACCAATCATACCAAGAGCAAAATTTTCTTCGTGGAATAGCACAGACATTTCCTTTTCCACCATGCCTCTAAAGGAATCATGAACTTACTTCCTATCATGAACTTTCTTGTTTCTCTACTTCACTTCTAGCTACCTCTAGATCAATGGCCTAACTATCTCATCAATCGACATCGAAGGTCTTTATGAGGTCACCTTCCAATGATGTACCACACATTTTCCCACAAATACATGCTCCAAATTCATGTCCGTAAGGAAATCCAGAATCCTAACCCATCCCCACCTTCCTCTAGGAAGATGGACTTACAGTGGAGCATTGGATGCCCACACTACCAAAGTCTAGAGTTCTCCATCACTACCACCAATAAGATTCCATGGACAATGTTCCATCTATATCTTGATACCTAGCTCAACCTTTTAGATGAAATCTTCAATTCTCCCCACCCCCCCCCCAACCTACCCACTGAGATATAATGCACTTCTTAGCTACATACAAAGCCTCAACTTTTGACTTAGCAACCATTATTTCCATCATTTCAAGAGAAAGGAAGAGAAATGAAAGGTCCAAGTTGTCATTGTTCACGACTCAATGATTGCATACTCTTCCCCAAAGAAAAAAGTCAGAGCATCCAAAAAATTAGCTCTGTCAAACTAAAAAACATGGCTCAATCTAATTGCCAAGATGGGCTTGGTAAAGGATGGAGCTTTCCCATAGGTGAATAACACACAATTTTCCTCCATATGATACACAAGGAAATACTCTAGAAATTTTGCTACTAGAAATTTAAATTTAAATATCAAGTTTGGCCTCTCTAATTAAAGGGAAGGAGGAATCAAGAAGTTTGTGCCTAGCACATATGCCTTGGTAATGTGCATTCATTGCTACAAATGGTATTAATCCCACTCACACAAATGCAAAGTGGTAGCTATCAAATCCATCCTAAGAAATATAGAGATCAAAATGCTCCTTCTAAGAAAGGTGTTCTTTCAATTATAGCATAGACAAGTGGCCTCTAATCCCATGTCAAATAACCCCCCCCCCCCCCCCCACCATAATTTGATATTACATCGATGCCATTAGGGGGATGTAGGATCACAATAAGGATTCAACTGTAGTGAGAAAAAAACTCCAAGTTTGAACCTTGGTCTAGAGTAAAATCCTCCCATATTTCAAAGTTCTCCTCAAGGGAACTACCAACACCCACATTAGAAATCTTATCTACAATAGTATTCATGCCTTTGAGAACATGTGACACTTTTAATTCTTCAACCTCCTCTAGGATAATGTGAACTTTCTTGATGAATTTGTCGAGGCGCCTAAAGTCAAGTGATCCTTTGGAAATACCATTAATCACAATCATAGATTCACCTTCCAAACTCATTTTCCTTGTACCAATCTTCACCTCATCAATGCAGCTTCTACTACAACCAAACATTCTACTTGATTGTTTGTGTCGTCAATGATTCATTTTGCACTAAGTGACAAAATGTTTCCTTCCTTATCTTTGGAAATTTTGCCAATTTTTGAGGGCCCAAAATTCCCTTTCAAAGTGCCATCAAAGTTAATTTTGATCCAACCTAGATCTAGAGGGATCCATGATGGGAAAATAGGGGAAATGGAAGCTTAACTCTCACAATCCCATTAAAAAGCCTAAATTTAATCAATGGTCATGCTTTTGAACTACCAGATAAGATTGATTGAAATCCACTTTAGACTGGTCAATGCATGAGCTTGCATTAGAGAAAACTTCATAAAAAAAATTCCAAATCTTACTTTAAATCGAGGCAGTTCCTCACCCTTCTTAAAAATACATTTGTTCCACTCTTTCTAGATCTCCCAAAGTACTATGGAAGGATTGGTCATGCTTCTAGCCAGTCTATTGGAATGTTTGGCATGGGTCCCTACCAACCCAATCATAGCATGATGAAATTCCAAACTTGCTTAGAGAACTCACACTCCAAAAAAAATGGTTCAAATTCTCCTATTCCAGATGAAAAGGGACATAGCATAGTAGACCATAAAACCCAATCCTTTTGAGCCTTTCACCAGTTAAGATGTGGGAGTTTTGAGCCAACCATGTGAAAGCCCTAGCCTTGGGAAGGCGGTCCATATTCCAACATAAGTTTAATTCCAATTCAATTTGATCATGGTTATTTACTAACAAAGAGTAGCCCACCATCACAAGTTATCTCCCACTCTTAGAACTACATAATTTCAAATAATCTTATTTCATTGATCCAATTAGTGATCTTTCTTAATATTTTTTCCATAATTTCATGTTCCATCAATTGAAGTCCCAAGATAGGTGGGTATTTCCATAAGACTTTTCTATTGTGCATGTTGGAGTCCAGATTCATGAAGTCTCTAACCTTAGGTCCCCATACTTTATTTTTTACTTTAATAATATTGGGTAGATATGATCTTTAGTCAGTGACTTGTGGCCTTCCCAAGAGTCAAGCTAGAGCTTAGCTTTGTCACCATTTCCAACTTTCGACATTAAATGATCTATGATCAATCCTCTAGACTTAATAAAAAAATTATAGATAGCCAAATCATGAGTGGAGTTAGCAATGGTTAAGATTAGGTCATCTTTAAAATAGCCAAGATAATTGGATCTCAAAATCCTAACTCATCTTTAATTCAACATGGTACACATTTTCCACACAAGTTTTGCACCTAGAGCCAAATTGAGGAAGTTTCAGTTTTGTAAACCAGCATGCCCCTGTGCTTTTGGTTTGCAAATATTCTCCCATGACATAAGAAAAAGTTTTTCTATTACTAGTTCCCATTCAAAAGAAACTTTCATAGACTTTTTTGGATGGAATGGATCACCTTTCTTGGAAACTTAAAATAAGACTTTGAGTAAATGGAAAGAACCAAAATAATAGACTTATAAAAGTAGGTGGCCTTTAATTACAAATTTCCTCAAGATCCTTTCAAAATACACTCTTTGAGGTGCCTCCAAATAGTGGCATACCAAGAAATTTAGTAGGGATTTTACCAATCTTTGCTTCAAAGTTGCCTGTAATGATTCTTTACATTTCTTATTATGTATTAAAGAAGTGTGTTTCTGATTTATGCCAAGTGACTTCCTAGCCTTGACTATAATCATCCAATACTTTTTTCATGATTCTTGTCTCCTCCATTGTAGCTCTTCCAAAGAAGAGAGTATCATCTACAAATTGGGTGTGGGATTCTATCTCCACTTCACAGGATATTATAATACCTTTACATTTACTTCTTAATCTGAGCCTTGATATTGATCTTCCTAAAATTTCTACTAACAAGATGAATAAAGAGAAGAATATGACATCTCCCTAGTGAATACCATGAAAGGTTTCAAAAAAAAAACCCTGAGGGCTTCCATTAATCAAATTGAGGTGTGATCGTTAGATATCATTCCATCAATCCAAATTACCCAATCAATAATAAAACCAAATTCATTTAAAAATAAAAGAAATAATTCTTTGTCCACCCAATCATATGCTTTATGAATATACAGTTTGAGCATAATATTCCTCTCCTTTAATATTTGGGCCATGTGAGTTGCTTCATGAGCAACAATAACTCATCCACAATGTTGTGATTTGGAGTGAAATCACTTTGTTTAGGGGAGATCACTTTTTCCAAAATTGACTTCAATCTATTAGCTATTACTTTAGTGATTATTTTGTACATGGTATTGCATGGGGAGATAGGATGAAAATAATCAAAGGAGCAAGGTTTCTTCTTCTTTGAGATTAAGGCTACAAAGGTGTTATTGAAATCTTTGTGCATAAATACCTTCTTCCTTGATGCTTGTATAACTGCTAGTAGTTCATTCTTAATGATATTCCAAAACTTTTGGTAGAAAATGACTTTGAAATCATCTAGCTCTAGCAATATATCTCCCCCTAATTTAAACTCTAAATCCTTCTATTCTCTTAATGGGATAGGATTCATTAACTCTGTATTGTTAGCTTCAGACATTATCCTAGGAATAACCACCAATAGGTCTTCCTAAGATAAACATCTACTCTCTAACTCCGAGAACCAAAGAGATGAAAAGAATAAGATTTCCTCATTGTTAACATCTTTAGGGGTATCTATTAAAGACCTATCCTATCAGGTGATAGAGAGTATTTCATTAAAGCTTTGTCTTTCTTTGATTAAGTAGTGGAAAAAATTGTATTCCTATCCCCTAGTTTGAGCCAAGTTTCCTGAGATTTATGCTTCCAATAGATCACTTCCCTTTGTATGATCTTTCCATAACAAGCTAGAAAATCCTTCTCTATTTCAAAGTCCACCATATCCATCCCTTCCTCTATAATTTCATTATTAAGTTTCCAATTCCCTTTCCTCTTTGCATATATCATCAAAGTGGAACTTGTTCCATTCTTTAAGATTATTCTTAATAAGTTTTAGTTTTTTGAAAAAATTGAAGGCATAATTACCTTCAATAGTTGGAACATTTTGAAACTAGGAGGTAACTAATTCCATGAATCGAAGTTCTCTAGACCACATTTGTCCAAATTTAAAAGGAAAATGGACTAGGATGTTATCACTTTACACAACCATTGCTACAAGATAATGATCTAATTTGGATAAACCCAATATGTTTGCTTCAAATAGAAGCTTCTGAGAGTTTCATGCTCTAGCCAGAAAAATTGGTCTAATTTTTTACGTATTTTTTAGAATACTTTTCTTTGATTGGTACAAGTAAAACATCCACCCTTAGTCCACTTCCCACAATCTATTGTTTTGAAAAAATTCCTAAAAATCCCTTTGCACTTAAGATACCACACCTCTATGACCATGCTTATCAGAAATGGACAAAGTTGCATTAAAATATCCTACCACAATAATAGCTTTCTCCTAGAGCTTCTTTTTTTGCTCAATCATAGTTGGGTCATACACATTAATGAAGAATCCTAAGAAGTTGATGGCACTGGAGGAAAACTTCATAACTTTTCATGATAAAGATTTTGAAATTGGATGCAAGGAAATGGATCTGATATTCCACATTATCCTCAAACCCCTAAATGCTCCAATAGAGTTAGCAAAAAAATGTGACCAAACTTGATGAACACCAAAGACTCTCACCGCACTTTCAACTCTAACTTTGTTTCCTGAACATAAATGACATCTTCTTTTACCTGATAAAAACCTTGTTTGATCAAGAAAGATTTGTTAGGGGCATTGTAGCCCCTGACATTTCATGTTATGAACATCATGGCCTCCTGGGAGATACCTTATCCCTCCCTGATTTAAGCTTTGTTTAGACTTTAATGTTCCTAACATCCTCTAAATGTCTCTGGGTAGATTTCCTCTCCACTTTTGACATTTGATTAGTTTTCTTTGCTTTGGGGGCCTTTGACTCTATTTGTGAGATGGTTCAAACTTCCTCTATGCCTCCTTCCTTTAATAAGCCTAGAAAATCTTCATCCCCACAAAACTCCTTTCCAAGTTCTTCCATCACTTTCAATGATGCTAGTATTTATATTGGAGTCACAGAGGGATCTACTACCTCAACAACTTAAACAAATTCACTTCTAGTAGCCTCAAGTTCCAAGGAAATCTTGTATTCTTATGGTAGTACCACATTATTACTAACAATTATTTATTTTAATTTTAGGTCATGATTACAAACATGGTCTTCTTCATCCATTTGATAATTTAACAAAGGGGAATTTTCCTTAGAGGCATGTAGTCTCACGACCAATTAGACTATTAGAATCAACTGCAGATCTAGTTCTTCCACTAGCTGAGTGAGCTAAATGAGGATTTTTCACTCTTGTTTATCCTTATCTTTTTGTAAATCTTATAGGAGTTGTTCTTCCAAGACTCTGTCACTTTTCCCTTTTCCTTTCCTTTTTGAGACACATTCATTTTCTAGATATCCCCATGTCTTGCATTGTTTTCATTAGTTTATTAGTTCTTCAACTTGGATCTACTACCTCAAAATCACTTCTGGGGAGTGAAGTTTGATGGACTTGGGAAAGCCTATATGGGGTGACTATAGAATATAGATTTGTGCATACATGGTAAAGTCTTCTTTCACAATAGCTTCATCTAACTTTATGAATTTCCTAGCATGTTTCCTATTTCTCTAAATGACTCTTGATTCCAATATTCATGGGGGAGATTATAAAGGAAAATCCAAATCAAAACTTCATCATTTTTTTATTTTGTTGGATCAAAACTATGAACCTAATATTTGATGGAAAATCCAACCCCATCCATTTGATAAGGGCCATTGTTCAAGATTTGAGCCTTCTCCATAGAATTCTTTGTAACTATGAAAAAAAAAGGCCCATTTGGTAGGGCTTTAATGGAAATTATCACCCAATTATCATTGACCCACCTCCAAATTTTGGGAAATGTAGGCCAATGCTTTCCCCATTTCAAAAAAAATGATCTCTATTTTAGGAATTCCATCAAAGCCTTCCATGCATCCAACTTAATTTGAACCCCTATTATTTTTTCACCCAAAGTGGAGGGATTTGATCCTTGCTTCTTTCTTGGGATGATTCGAGGTCACCAGACTTTCCTCCCACCATGTTTGGGTTTTTTTAATTACCTAATATAATCTCAAAGTAACCTCACTTGTTCTGGGGACGTGATTTTGAAGACATGCTTTGATTCTAGACTAGGATCAAATTAGGGATTTTTGTCAAAAATATTGGTCATTGAACCCAATTCTTCATGTTGTATTCAAGTATTCCTACAAAGGATCTATAGAAACCTTGATGCGGTAGATTTTTTTTTTGTGCCCTAGTCTCCTAGAAATAAAACTTTTACAACTATGCACTTCTTATAAGGAAAGTAAATGAGAGCAACAAAAAATGAAATAAATCCAAGTGAGTTGAGCGAGAAGAAATGTTACCATGAAATAAACAACTTCCAAGAGCATACACCAAAGTAGAGCAACAAGGAGACAAAAGGATTTGAAAGGGGAAAGAAAAGAAAACCCCTTGTGAGTATTATGAATGAAGGAAAAATCCTAGAGACACAAAGAGAGAGAGAATGGTGGAGAAAAATAGCTCATTATAATAATATTAATATGATGTATAAAGAATAATGAGAAAGAAGCATCTCTTGTATGGAGATGAGAAATGAGTTGCATGTGGTCGCATGTGTAACTCCTATTCTATGAATGCCACATTCATAATCTGTGTGTGCAAAGTGTCAAGATCATCTTAAGGAAGATAAACTAATTTCCTTTATAAAATGAATTATAAAATGAGTTGACCTCACATGTGGACTAGAGGACAAGAAAATGACATGTCCTCCACATGTGTACAAAAGGAAAAACTACATGTAGGGATCCTTGGAATATCCCAAATTAAATACATCCAAGGAAAGATTAATATTTTTAACAAACACACCCCCCCCCCACCAATCTTTACTTGGGAAGCTTACATCAAGGGGTCAAAATATCAGCCACTTGATCTTCACCATTGCAATATAAAAGTGTGACTTTCTTGTCTTCAACTTTTTCTCTAATAAAGTGATGTTTTAGAGAAATATGTTTTTCCATGCATGAAAAACTAGATCTTTTCCTAAGGCAATGGAACTTTGATTGTCACAATGTAATGGAGTAGGTTCTTGTTGAGGTAGACCCAAATCTTCAAAAATCCTTCTAAGCCATCAAGCTTCCTTAGATGCATTAATACAACCTTTATATTCAGCTTCAATTGAGAAAAGAGAGATAGAATGGTTTTTTTTACTTTTCCAAGAAATTTCACCTTAACCAACAAGGAAAAAATACCCACAAGTAGATTTCCCATCATTGGGATCTCCACCTAGATCAGAATCAGTACAACCTTGTAAAGTAAAATTAGAATTGGCATCATAAAATAATCCCATATTAATGGTTCCTTTAATATACCTTAATTTTCTTTTAGAAACTTTGAAATGTGTGTGTTTGTTGAGGTTTAGACATAAATCTTGAAACTGAACCAACACTTTAAGCAATATTGGGTCTAGTAAGAGTTAAATAATTCAAACTTCCTACTAGTTGCCCATACAAAGTTTCATCAAAAAACGGAGCATTCATATCATCCATTGACTTAGTTCCCAATTCACATGGAATGGAAAAATGGTTAGAATAATTCATCTTAAATTTTTCTAAAAGATCATGAGCATATTTTCTTTGAGAAAGAAAAATACCCTTAGGAGTTCTCCAAATTTGTATGCCTAAGCAGTAATGTAAAATTTCTAAATTAGTCATTTGAAATTTTTGATTAAGTTGAACCTTAATATCATAAATTAAAAAATTTGAACTTGAAGTAAGAATCAAATCATCCATAGAAAAAATAACAATGATAATATCATCTTAGAATACCATTTCCCTAGGTGATTATTTGAAACCATATTAAATATATTTTTTCAAGTTGCAAACCAAATTTTCACTACCTATTTTAACAAAATTGAGGGGTTAAGCCATATAAATCTCTTCATGTAAATCACCATTTTAGAAAACACCTTTAACATCCATTTCATGAATAAGAAAATTTACTTTAGAATCTAAAGAAAGAAAAATTTTGATAGTAGGCATTTAGCAACAGGGGCAAAAGTTTCATTATAATATAATCCTTCAATTTGAGAAAATCCTCTAGAAACTAATCTAGCTTTAAACTTACTAATTTCATCATTTTCGTTCAAATTTGTTTTATATAACCATTTTCATGACACTAATTTCTTACCATGAGGTGAAGTACCTAAATCCCAAGTTTGATTAGCAATTAAAGAATCATATTCCTCTTGCATAGCATTTTGCCAACGAGGTTTAGATTTAGCTTGATCAAAAGACTTAGGATCATTAGAATTAATAGTAGAATTCATCAAAGCATAATTGAAATAATTAATCTTCCTAGGTTTAAGTCCACAAAATCTAGTAATATAATCATCACTTTCATTAAGTAAACCTTGAGCTCATTTAGGTTTTCTCTTAGTAGTAATAGAATCATCACTAGAAGAAGAGTCATTATCTACAAGTACATCATTAGTAGCAAAATGATTATCATTACTAGCATGAGAAGAATGGGGAAGAATAATAATGGGGGCTTGAGGAGGAGGATTTAGAGTAGGAGTAGGGTTTAGAGAAGGAGGTTGGTCCTCCACTAAAACTATTGTAGTGCCACTAAATTTTTCATCTTGTGCATTAGAGCAATCATGAACTCCATTTTCTATATTATAAATATCCCATACAATTTGCACTTTGTTAGTAGTAGAATCATAAAATTTATAACCCTTAGTGTTTTCATCATACCCAACAAAAATATAAGGAGAATACTTAGCATCTAATTTATGCAATTTTTGTTTAGGAGTATGAACATAATCAATTGATCCAAAAATCTTTAAGTGATGTAAATTGGGCGTCCTACCAAACCACGCTTCTTTGGGAGTAATATCCTTGAGAGCTTTGGTAGGAGTTCTATTAATAAGATAAGTGGCACAAGACATAGCTTTAGCCCAAAACTTATAATTCATATTATTAGAATGTAACATAAATCTTGCCATTTCAACAATAGTCCTATGCTTTCTTTTTGCCACACCATTTTGTTGTGGTGTATAAGGAATATTAAGCTCATGTTTAATTCCACATGATTTTAAATAAGAATGAAAAGCATTATTCCCATATTCCTTTCCATTATTAGCTCTAAGAAACTTAAGTTTAAAATCAGATTTCCTTTCAACATATAAATGAAATTCAATAAAATAATCAAGAACTTGATCCTTGCTATGCAAAAAATAGATCGAAGTTCTCCTTGAAATTTTATCAACAAAAGTAAGTACATACTGAGAACCTTGAATGGAGGTATTCTCCATGGGGCCCAATAGGTCACTAGGGACTAGGAACAACTTATGAGTTGCCCTCCATGATTTACCACTTAGAAAGGGATTCCTATGCATCTTACCACTCATACAACATGTTGGTGTTTTTCAACTATTGAGCAACAAAAGCTCAATACCAAGATAATAATACTCACAAAATCTAGGGATCAAATAATTCCCATTAACAATTATGTATGCTTCTTATCTAGATCCAACTTCAACAAAACCAAGATTGGTTTTCTACTCTTTAGGCTCTATAGAACCAAGGTGGGTATACCTAGGGATGGGAGAGTTTTCAATATAATATCACATATACAAATTTTCCTATTCCATGACACCTCACAATAGCACACATCCCTTAATAGCAGATTTGGTCATTATTCTCCTCAGGTTTACAAATATTTTTGATAATAGTAGCTAACTAAGACTAAGAGATCAAATGCAAACAAGTGCTGACTAGCATTTATGATCTTCAAACAATAAAATAAAGTTGATTTTGAATTCAAGCCTAATACTTATCTATGACCTTTCCATATGAAAATTGAAATAATTAGATCAGTGCCTTATCCATGGGGATTCAAAGTCTATTCAATTCCTAGATTTGATTGATTTCATTACAACCAACACTATCAATAGCTCTCACTAAAATCTCATACTTAACAATATCCTTCCTATTACCATGGAAATCCTATCAACATCACCAAAGCATTTACTTAATTCATTGAATTAAAAGCAATAGTGAATTGACATACAATTTGATTGAATTGCATTCAATTGGACAAGCTTTTACTCTTACAACTTCAAAATAACCAGATAATAGAATTGGAGACAAAATTCAGCCAACACATAAATTGGGGCAGTCCTTGCTTTTCATTAATTTTCTTTGAAAATTGTGTATGATTGGATAAGACTCAAAATGACTCAAGACAAAAAAATCTAAAACCTACCAAATTGATGTATTCTTATAAAAATTTTAGAAAGAACATATCATAAAGTATACATCAAGAATACTGGACTGAACAAGATCAATAAAAACTAAAAAGAAAAAATGATTCAGACCCTTTCTCTAGCCCTGAAATCTCACTTATATAGTGTGAGATGCAACAAGCTTCAGGGATAGAGATCTGATAGCTATCCTTTTGACAAAAGGTCTTTACATTTTGTAGCTATCACAAAAGGAAAAAATTGAGTGTAATAGAAAAAAATTTATATCGAAGTATTCTTTTAGGTGGGCCACTTTTCTGTTACACTTCCAAAACCATGAATTTCATGATTTATTCTTTTGCTTTCTGACTCCTCAGAGTATATGGCTATCAAACTCACTAGTGATGTGTCTTGTTCTGGTACATGCAAGCTAACCTCAACTTGGGGGTTTTCCACTATCTTCATCATGAACTATTAAGGTAATAGTTACTTTTGCATCTTGATCTACCCCATCATCTTCTGCCATTTGTTTCGAAGACACAAATTCTTCTTCCCACTTGTTGAAAATAGTGTCATCAGGACAATCAAAATTCAAAATTTCCTGCTAAACCTTTATTATAAAATTCCCAACTATTTCTATTTCAAAAAGGATCCTTTCTGATAACATTGTAAACTAATTGCACTTTGACTAACTCTTCATTGGTTATTGCCCATAGTATATGACCTTTTTCATTTACAACATTATTCATTCTCTGGCATAATAGTTCATCTAATTCCTTTTTCAATTCTTCTTTTTCTTTTATTTTATCAACCTTTTTAAGGGCACTAAGGAAAAGGTCAAACTTTTCAGTTATGTTTGGAAAGACAAATTGTTATTCTTTTTTGAACAGAAACCCATTTCTCATCAAAGTCCTTCAGATTTCTAAGTATACCAAAAATCTTCTCTATTTGATGACACAATAATTTGATGATAGATATGCACACAATAGTAATATCATTATTTCTTTCACTCCATTTCTACACAATGGGCCTCAAGTTGTCTTCATCTCCTTTTATTTAGACCCATATTTCTATGATTCTTTCCAAATGGTCATAAAATGTTGGCCACTTGATTTTATCCACTAAGTAAAAAATTATTTTCCTAAGCTTTTCTTCATACTGGTTATTCAATTCTATGTGCATTTCCCACAATTTATTTCTCTCCTCTTCAAATTCTTCTACAATATAGAATTTAGGCCTTTGTGGGGTGTCTGGTATTTCAAAAATGGGAGTGGATTTAAATGGCTCAATTGGTGGTCGAGGATATACAATTCTTAGCTTACTGGATTCTCTCATCTTCCTCTTTCCAAGCTGTTTATCCATTTGGGATATTTGATTTTCCAGCAATTGTATCTTTTTCCCTCTATCTTGATATGCCTTTAGTACTTCTTCAAACTTTGCATTTAGTTCTAAGAATCTACTTTGTTTTTCTCCAACCACCACATCCCCAAACTCTAGCATTTATTTAGCCATTATATTAACCTATTGACTACCCACTTCATTAGTCCTATACACTGTAAGAGTACCATTATGTTCTACACTAGAAATTTCTTGTATTTTGGTCTTATTCCTTTTTTCAATTGACCAAATAACTAGGGCTTGATGATCATTACTAAACTTTGTTCCACTATGTGCTTGTAATATTTCTTCCTCTATTTTATACTGCACATCCTTTTCTTTTCTGATTGAATCAAAAATCATAGCATAAGTTATGTCCCACTCATGCAAAATTAAGATTCCTGACTCTCTAACCAACCTCCTTCCAGCCTCAAGTGTTCACTAGGAAAAATCGTCCAAAAATTTAGACTTCGCCTCTTCCTCAATGTTAGAGTCTACTCTACCTAGCTGTTCTACTTTTATCCTCTTACATCTCTGCTCAAATTTTCTTATATTCTTTCTCCACAAAAATTGTACAAAAGCCCTTAGATTTAACAAAATTCACATCATTTATGAACTTTTTTGAGGCTTGAGCAATAATAGGATCTATCTCCTTACTTTTTTAATCAGCAACAGTGAGGTCCAAGGAGGGCATAAGAGGCTCCTAAGGCACTCCTCTTTCCAGATCAGTAGATGTAACAACTATATCTCCTTCCCCACCCATTTTTCATAACTATTCTCACAAAGATGCTTCATCTTTTATTTGGATTAGGGTTTGAGTTGGTGAATACTCTTCTACACAAGAAGAGGATCCTTATTCTAATTTCTATTTTTTTGGTGCACTGGTGGTAGGTGGACTCTCTGGTCTTGGCCTTCTATTAGGGGGGAACATGCTATATATTATAAACCACAATATATCCTACCCTCCTTTGTAATGTATACTAGCCCAGAGCAACTATCATCCTGTTGTTTATTCTTCTCTCCACATTTGCTACTTGATCAAGATATGCTTTAACATATGTAGCCTTCTTCTCATTCATAGTTTGCATAATTACAAAAAAAATATTCATTAACACATTCATTTTGGCCCCCAATACTTCTTATCTTTCAAAGGATTATAATAGGGGTCAAAAGCATTAATGAATTCCAAAACTTTATTGAATACTATCTATTTTTCTTTCCTAACTTCCTATTCTTATATTGAAACTATATTTCTAATAACATCTTCAACAAAGTATATATGTAGTGTAATAGCTTTAACTTTTTTCCTCTCCCTTAGAAGGTCATAGAATCCTTCTAGATCGATATACCTTGCATGGGATTCTGCCATATGATATCTATTCAAAAATAAACTAAGATTTTTCCATCCTTTCCTTACAGAGACAAAATCATGAGCCAAAGTGACAACCAAAAAGAAGGTACCTTTACTTTTACCAATTATGTCCCTTTCTTCAATAGTTCTAATTTACCATAGTAATTCCACAATTCCTATCTTCAAAGGTACATGGAAAGGTAAAACATGAGTTTTTCCCAAAAAACCATAAACTCTAATCATAGTAGAAAAATTGTATGGGATTATATCCCCCCAATTGTGACTGACCAAGAGTCCCTTTGCATGGTCTTTAGGTCTAATTAATTCTAGTAGAGGCTATGGAATTCTTGGGCTATCCCCTCTCAAGAGAAATCTGAGCCTTGATGCAAAATATCTATCAAATCTAACATAGCTAGCATCCCTAGCTTCCCAAGTCATATCAGCACTCCACAATTGGACTGGTAACTTTTCACCATCTTTTGCTAGCTCCAGCTTCATTCCCTTAGAGAAAAAGGTAACTCCCTTATAGAGACATATGTGCATTAGCATGGAGTACCAGCAAAAGGGTCTATTTACCTTACCTTGAGATATTCCCACCAAACCATTATGAATTTCTTCTACAAGGAAAGTGGAAAAATCAAGAATGGTGCTCATTCCAAACTACAATGTCTAAGCCATAATAAGAATAATAGAACCTTGAATGTATTCCCCCTCATTCATCCCAAAAATTTTGCAAAGAGTGAAGTACAAAGCTTGGGCTCTAAGATTGAAATATTTCCTCATCAGTGGCTCTGGGGTGCTTGGTGTGACCAAGGGTTGTGACCCAATCCTAGCAATATGTTGTTGCAATGGTTGTGCTCTTAAATATACTCTCTAGGCATCATATCTTGCTTCAAGATCATCCATGTCAATAGGCTCATGAATGACATGGTTAGGGTTGAGTTTAAAAACCTCACTAATCAATTCAAGCAAAACCCTAAAGAGGTTGTCTCCAATATAGTTCTTCACAAATTTAGTGATATGTTGATACTTTTTAGCTATTAATAGATCACTATCAAAGAAAGCCCTAGGGACTACTAATTTACCAATATTAAATTCTCAAAAATTACTCATAGGGGTATCTAGGTTATGCTTGAAAAACCATTTTTTAAACAATTTTAACCCTCCTATAGAAACCTAGGTGTCTCTCAACCAATTGTCCTTATCATAGAAACCCTTAGCCACAACCAACCTAGGGTTTTGTGGAATAAATTCTCTACCTAATGTTATTTCATTTACAGATGGCAAAAATTGTTCAAGGAAATCATCATGTACAAACCTTTTAAGATAATCAATGTGACCAAAGAATTCCTTTCATGGAGGCATCTTTTGATAAATTTAACTTCACAAAATTCTGATCTCTGGATTTTCAATAGTTACAGATTACTTGCTTGCTGAAATATCCTTCCTTCTCTATAAAAATTGTTGTAATTTTGCTAAAAAATTCATAGAATTTTGTGCCCTAGTTCTAAAATACCCTTGCGCTCTGATGATTCTTTGCAATTGTGTGGTTCAATAATGGTGAACTTGTGAATTATACTGGGGCATTAATGTCACATGAAGGAGTTTTGAGCCATATTAATTTTTTTTAGCCATTAATTTTATGTTGTGCTTCAAGTTTGAATTTCATCCTTTGATCTTATAGCATCAAATGGCTTTGTTTAAAAAGCAAAATTATTTTAAAGCTTTAAAAGTCCTAGCCATGTGTCAAATAGTTGCTTACTTGCTTTATTTAAAGTTTGAGCATCTTAATAATGCAGGTAAGCACCAACCATTGATCTCCAAAATATCTACGGTCATGAGGATTCAAGAATCTTTGAAATACAACCTTTACTATTGATATCTAAGTAGCATTACACTTCAGCACCTTTTTCTAGCCTGGCACAAATTAGTACATGTCCATCATAATTGGTCCCACCTTGCCACACATCAGATTAGCACTTTCCTACATTATTTAAATGTCATGCAACTTCATAATGTAGGTAAGCACTAACCTTTGGTCTTGCACAGATCAACAATCACAAAAATTTATACATTTATAACCTCCAGTCAACTAATTTGACCAATAGAATATTGCCTTTCAAACCAATGTGTTCTGACAAGTGCCACAACAGAGACTTCGTTATTACTTTTGAAAAGGGTGGATCCATGATGTTATTATCTGCTACATGTCATGTTGGTGCTTTCCCACTTTATCTAAATACCGATCACTTTCTCAAAGTGGGTAAGCATCAGTCATTGATCTTCAAAAGATCAATGGTGGAATAGTCTGCACCTTTCAAGAAACATGAAACACAATCATTACATTAGCATGGATAGGTGGTGTTGAGGCACTTGCTTGCATTATTTAAAGATCTTGCAACTTCATCAAGTGAGAAAGTGTTGTCTGTTAATCTACCAAGGATCAATAGTAGAACAAAATCACGTCGGGTAACACCAAGTCAAATACCTTGACCAATGAAAAAAATACACTTATCGCACTAGCATATGACATCTGTCGAGAACAATAACTTCTTTTAGAGAATTTGGTGATGACATCACCCTATGCTAGATGTCAACAAGGCACATACCTACTTTTTTTAAAGTTCATTCATCTTCATATTGTGGGTAGGCACCGGCCATTGATCATGCTGAGATCAATGGTGGATAAAAAACATACCTGAGAGCTATACATGACATCTCACTTGTCATCACTTTGGATAGGTGTCAACACAGTGCTTCCCTACATTACTTAAAACTCAAGCAACTTCACCATGCAGTAAAGCATTGACCTTTGATCTCCAAAAGATCTATGGTGTATCAGAATTAAGAAAAGATTAACCCACTTGGAAAGAGCTAGCCAATGATATCATAGGAAAGTGGGGCATGTCATATTTTTACGGTGTGAATAGGATCTATCATCAGTGAATGCTACATGGCTCAAAGGCACTTCCCCACATTAGTTAAAGAGCTTGCAACTCCATCTTGTGGTAAAGTGTCATCCATCAATCTTATTGAGATCGATGGTTGGCAAGAATTACTTGTCTAAACTTAAAAAGTTTCACATTAATGCTTAGGAAACATGACCATGGTTAAGGAGGGCTTGGAAAATAAGAGGTCATAATGCAAAAAATAAAAATAAAAATAAAGTGATCTTTATGAAAAGAAAACTTAGGATAAAATGTATCCTGTGCTATTTTGAAATTGACAACCTCTTTGAAAACTAGGGCATAAAATGAGGGTTTTATTTTACCATTCAAGAATTTTGAACTAGGTTTTTGAGTAATAATTATCAATTTTTTTTCAAAATGACCCTAGGTTCTTTAAAATGGGCTAGAATATATGGCAAGAACAAAATACTAGGCTAACAGTTGCTCTATCTAGGGACATTGAATACACTAAATTCAAATGAGGGCTCAGAATCCTTGGGAGAAGCAAACCACAAACCTGACTTTCTTTGAACTTGACAACTCTTAGAGAGCAACAGCAACAGGAAAAGCATATACAAGAACTATACATAGATAGAAAGGATATACAAATGTACAAAAACCCTAAAACTACTATTCACAGATAAAAAGAGTATTTTAGCAAAAATACCTCTTCAAGAACTATCCATGAACTTATAGCTCAAGAATATTTCTTGATAAATCCTTTAACAAATAAGAATCCTCTCTCCATGAAGCTTCAATTAGATAAGGTCCCAACCATATAGGGTCAAATTTACCATACTTTCCTTTATCCTCAATTCTGGCATTCCACATGAGGACTAGATCTTCAACTTCAAATTTCTTACTCATTGTCCTTCTATCATAGAGTGTCTTAACCTATAATTGCAACTTTTGATTTCTAAGAGATGCTTCTCTTCTAGTCTTAGTCAATCCTACAAGCTCATCTAGTCTTTCTTGTATGTCATCAATAATATCTTCATAATATTTTTGGATCTAGTTATAAAATCCCACTAGATTGTTCTGAGGCATCCTTGCCTAGATTCCATACTCAATATAAAAAGGTGCAACCTCTATAGCTTTTTTATAGTCATCCTATCAGATAATATTGCTAATTGCAATTTAGAGTCCCAGGATTTTTTATTATCATCCAATGTTCTCTTTATCACATTCAATAAGCTCTTATTTGTAGACTCGGCTTGTCCATTTCCTTGTGGATGATATGGAGAAGATGTTGATCTTGTAATCCCAAACTTGTCACAAAATTTTATGAATTCCTCATATCTAAAACACATTGCATTATTTGTCACAATCCTCTGAGGGCAACCAAATCTAGAAATGATGTTATTTAGCAAAAAAAAATTGGCAACCCTACTAGTTGCATTTCTTGTAGGAATTGCCTCTACCCATTTCGTCAAATAATCAGTTGCAACCAGTATCCATGAATAACTAGTACTGGATTTAGGAGAGATTTCACCTATAAGCTCCATTCCCCATTGGTGGAATGGTGCTTGGACTTCTACTAGCTTTAATTGAGTGTTTCCTAAAAATTTCAATTTTCCTAAAAATCTTTGACAGTCATCATATTTTTTAATCATTACCTGAGCATCCTTAAAAAGAGAAGGTCACCAGAATCTAGCTCTTATTACCTTGTGTGCAATGGTCTTGGCCATGTAATTTCCTTCACAAACTCCAGAATGCATTTCCTTCAATATTTCTTTAGATTTTTCTTGATCAACACACTTTAGCAATTCTCCTTCAAAGTTTCTCCACCATAAATCATTTTGGACAATAATATACCTAATGGCTTGTAATTTAGTACTCCTTTTTTCATTCTTAGTCAAATGGGAAGGTGCTTCCATATGTTGTAGATAATAGATAACATTAGTATACCATTCACAATGGTCCATATCACATAAGCCTAATCTTGGGTTATCTAATATGTTGATCTAATTGGCATCTAAGTTGGATTGAACCATAATCTCAGCTAGTCCTTGACCTCTTACCAATTTGGTGATTTGAATTTCAATATTAAATTCTTGGATCCTGTTGATCCATCTACATCTTCTACCTAAAACCTCTTGCTGAGAAAATATGTCCTTAATAGTTGCACTAGGTACAAAAGCAATAACAATGGCACCTACCAAATGACACCTAAAAGCCTTCACAGTCTTCACCAAAGCATATGCTTGCTTCTCATTTATCTCATATTTTAGTTTAGAAGGTTGTAATGATTTACTGAAGAAAGTAATAGGTTGTTCAAATCCTTCCCCATTCTTCTGTAACAAGACTACAGCTACAATATGGAAAGATGCAAAAGAGAATACATGCATTGGTTTTGTGCAATCAGGATTCCTAAGGACTAGAACATTTTTTATGGCAGTTTTAATGTCTTGAAATGCTTGTGAAGGTTCACCATCCTAGTTAATAATAACTCCTTTCTTAAGCATTTTTGAAATGGGACTACTAATCTAAGCAAAATTTGTAACAAATCTCCTTAGGAAGTTTACTTTCCCAAAGAAAGATTATATTCCTTTTACATTTCTTGGCTTAGGCATCTTGTCAATAGTTGCCACACTTTTAGGATCTATTTTCACTCCATCTTTTGATACTATGTGTTCCAATAATTTTCCTTCAGTTACCCCAAATGTACATTTCCTAGGATTTAAAGATACCCCATATTCTAAAGCTTTGATAAAGATATTTTCAAGATGGCTACAATGATCACTAGCTTTCTTGGAATATGTTGTAAGGTCATCTTGGTATACCACCATAAACTTATCAATATACTCATGGAATGCTATATCCATAGCTCTTTGAAAAGTGGCACCTACATTGATTAAAAAAAATGGCATCCTCACATACACATAAGTTCCCCATGGAGTTGTAAAAGCTATCTTGAATTGTTCAGTTTCTTTCACAAGTACCTGGTTATATCTTGAAAACTCATCCATCATGGACATTAGCTTAGAACCAGTTACCTGTTATAGCATAGCTTCCATGTTTGGTAACTCATAGTTGTCCTTTAAAGATGCAATATTCAAATTTTTGAAATCTACACATAATATAATGTCTTCATTCTTCTTTTAGATAGGTACCTAATTTGAAACCCAAGTAGAGTGTCTAATTGGCATAATTATCCCCCCATCCCTTAGTTTCATCAATTCCTCTTATATTTTGGGGGCTAGAGTGGGATTGAATGGTCTTTGCTTCTATCTGAAAGGTTTTATGTTATCCTTTAGTGGTATGACATGTTGAAATAGATCTTCTCTATAAGCCTTAAGGTCATCATATGACCATGCAAAAACATGTCTATACTTCCTCAACAAATTAATCAGTGGTATTCTAACTCTAGCAGGCAATTTTTTGCCAATATAAACTTTTTTGGGAGCCTCATTAGTATCGAGATTTATTTCTTCTAATTCATGAGGCTTTGGATCCCTAGTCCCATGTTTTACTATCTTGATTATCAAAAATATTCTCCAAGACCACCAACCCCTTAGGTACTTTGTTGGTTTTTAACTACATAATCTCCTAACCAAAAGTAGTTTCCTTGCCATTAATGGTCTCAATTAAGTCACTGCAATCCATTTCTTGTCCATGGTATTTGTCCTCACTTAACATGAAGTTTAAAATTACTTTATCATCTTCAAAAACTTGCCAATTTTCAATATTATCAGGTATTGAAGGTCTATTTTGAACTTCTATTTGTGATATTCCTGCAAATGACATTTGCTTAGGCTTGATTGCCACATTTGCAAGTAATTCTACCATATTATTTAGACTTCTATCCTTCCATGAAACATCCAATCCATCAAAAAACTCTAGTTGGTTCTAGATTGTATTCCTATATTGTTTCAACCTTCTATTTTTTGAGGCATAGATTTATTTTATTTGTGAGATAACTAATTCAGAGTCACCTGTAACATGCAAATTTTTTATTCCATGGTGGGTAGCAACTTTCAATCCTAGTGGAAGAGCTTTATATTCTGATATATTATTGGTACATGGAAAATTTAGAGTGAAAGAATATCTAAAAGTATTCTTCTCAGGGGAGACAAAAACTACTCCTGCTCCTGAGCCTTCTTTGGAACTAGCTCCATCAAATTACATGGTCCATAAGACTGGTGAATCCATGTAACACTCCACTTCATGTTCAATTACTACAAGCAATTTCTCAACCTCTTGAATGATCAATTCTACCCTAAAAGCATTTACACCATTGTCCAAAAAGAAAGTTGAATCCTTATCAATTCCTTCTCCTAGAATCTTATTAACCCTTGGTTCCCTATCAACCTTAACTACCTTATCACCTGTATGGAAATTTGCATAAGATAAATCACACTGCAAGCTACTTCGCATTGCAGCACTCCATTTCCTAGAAAGTAACATGTCATAATGTGGAGGAATGTCAACCACAAGGACTAACATGGTCAATTCTACCTCAGGGTATGCTACTAATTTGAAAGGAAATACATTAATAGTACCTTTGATAGGGACTTCTCTAGCATCCATATCCCTACATCTACCTTGCTTGGTATCTACCTTCAAACCTAAAGCTTCAACATTATGGTGTTAGAGGCTCTTGAGTCTATCATGCAGTTCTTTAAGGTTTTTCCTTTTATGATCAGACTAAGGGAAAATGAGTCCATCTATTCTATGTAGGCTATAATGAGTCATCCAAGAACATTTTAGGGATTTGAGATATAATACAATTATCTTCCATCACTACTAGGGATTGTTAAGTGGTGCTTGGTTCAGACACACTACCATTATTTCCTATACAACATAGCCATGACAAGGCTTTTCTCTTGTGCTCATGAATTCTAAATAATTCAAACAAAGCTACTTTGACAATAATTTGTGACAACATAGATATCATATCAATAGGCTCAAATATAGTGGGCTTTACAAGCATACCTGGAATGGAAGCCCTTTGAATAATAGGCACTACAACCTTTTTGGCCAAATCAGATCCCAAATTCTTTTCTTGCACCACTTTTTTAGGGGTATCACTTGTTTGAAATTGCACCTTCTTTTTAGGCTCCTGCTTCTTGGTCTTACTATCTTTAACCCTCAATGTCTCTACCTAAGTTTTCTTGTTGTCATGCTTCATCTTGTGTGTAATGTCCTTAATGAATATACCAGAAGAATTACCAACATCATTTCTAGTTATCCTATTCCTCAAATTATACTTACTGTGAACTTTAGAAATCATTTCTATAGTAATTTTTTCAATCTCTTCATTGGAAGGCATTCTTAGATTTATATTTTCAACATTTGAAAATACATTGCATTCCTTTTCTTTATCATAATTTTCATCATCTAAGAATACTTGTTGATGATGTAGTTGGTAAGAAATTCTCTAAATAGTAACATCATCCTCATATTCCTCTAAATCAAAATCTATACAATCATCAAATATGCTTACCATATTACAACTTACATCATCATGACTCTTTTCTTCCTCTTCCTCCTCATTTTGTGTACTATGATCTAAAGAAAATGATTGGGCAACAACACAATGATTTGAAGAGTGAGGTGATTGACATACGATGCACCATGGTATATCATCATTCATGTTCACAAAATTTCTTTATAGAGGATCTAGTGTACCCTTATCCTTCACATATTGGGTCTAGTTAGAATTTGGTTTACCATCCTTCCATTGAATTGTATAGGGGTAATTCTACATTCTTGGTTGTCTATTGAAAATGGTTGTTACTTGATAGGGTCTTCTCACCAACATTGGGTTTATTTGGATTGAAAGTTGATGGATTCATCTTCTTTAATTAGTCCAATATTTGACTTATTGTGGGTTCTTTAGGCTTCTTTCCTATTTGAACCTTATCATTTTCTTTCTTGTTATTTTTGGGATTGAAAAAATTTGTGTCATCTCTTCTCCCTAACTTACTAGATGCTTTTCTATTATTTTCAATATTTACTACAATTCTAAAAGCATCTATTAAAGTTTTGGGCTCTTTATCTCTCAACTAATATGCCATCTTTCTATCAAAAGCATTGAAGTATGTTGTGAGGCAAACATCTTCATTTAACTTCATAACCTGAAACAACTTGTACATTCCTTTATGGAATCTTACATTGAAATCAAATATAAATTCATTAGGGTTCTTCTTAATATTATTAAAATCATTCAGCATAAAACTAGCATTAGTATTATCACCATATTGTTTTTTGAATAGTTTTTCCATATCACTCCAAGAACTGATGTAATCATCTAGTAATCTTCTAAACCAATCCCTAGCATCTTCTATTTAAAAATGCACAAATAGTTTCATCACCACATCTTCATACTCAACTTCAAACTCATTCAACATATCTACAAAAACTCTCAAATGTTCTTCACTAGTGACATCATTATTTCCAAAGAACTTAACAACTTTATCTCTTAGATCAAAGGATATGGGATGAGGGAAACCAAGAATCCCTGAAAATGATATTTCTCTAAATTTTTCCATGTATATAGGTTTTTTTCTGAAAACTAGTAGCATTGGATGTGCTTGCTATATTGGCCTGATTATAAGCAATAGTTTGAGATGGTTGTATTTGGACACTAGGGATTTGAATGCTAGTAGTGGATGAAGAGATATGGGTAGATTGAGACATGCCTAGCTAGATGTTATTGGCCCACAAGTAGGCACAAAAATTTTAGTTTGAGTAGACAAGTTGGGCCGAGAAACTAAAGTGGAATTGGATTTGATAAATTGAATCTTCCTCCTAGTTTCTACTGCTTGAGCTTCATTCTCAACCTTTTCAAGCTCCTTAGCTAGATCTTCTTTCTCTTTTCTGGATTTTTCTAAATCAAGATCCAGTTTAGACATGGGAGGGTTTAGAAATTTTCTTGGTAAAGCTTTGGGTTCATTTATTTGGATTCCTATGGCTTTTCTCTTCCCTTTATCTATTGGTTTCATAGGAGGTTCCACAGGATCTACTTGGACAGGCTTGTAGGCTTGGACTTGAGAAATAATAGGTTCTTGCCTCTGGCTTATAAGTTTTTCCTACTTTAGAATCTTAGATGTTAATCTATTTAGATCCCCAAATACATCAACATGAAGGATTGTAGTCCTTTCCTCCAACGTCTTATTTTGTTCTTTCAAGGCAACTATTCTCCAGAGAAAATTCTCTTTCAATAATAGCATTCAAGGTGGCTTTCTCTCTTTCCTTCTCCAAACAAATATGTTTGGCTTCTTCTTTTGCAACCCATTTCTTCAATACTTCTATCTTTGAGCACACTTCCTTGGGATCTATAGAATTTTCTTTTGAATCAGTAGGATCATCAAGATCTATTAGATTGGTTTCCACAAATGGGATTGTTTTGTGATCTTTCATAGCATTCCCATATCCTAACCTATAGTTCATCTCTGATCTATGGAATGTATCTCCTACTAAGGAAACATTCTTATCATGATAAACATAATCATCTTGTACTGGGGTGCTAAATATTCCCCCCAAAAGCCTTGTTTTTTCTGACTCATAACTTAACGAAGAGGATTCCCTTCCTACCACTAGTTGATACTAAGGGTATGCTGGTGTATTACCTCTAGGTTTCCAAGTGGGATTCAGATCTACCTTCTTCTTGTCTTGATTTTTCCTACCACCCTAAGGTAGATCAGTATATAAGGGTATATCAAGATTGGCTCTTGTGTAAGCTCTCATATTCTTCCTTTTATCAGCCATAAAGAGGGAATTTCTTAGTACACAAGCACTAGCTCCAAAACCTTGACTAAGTTGCCACCCTATTCTAGGGAAAAGATGATAATAGAATAGCTTTTGACTTCAAGGGGAAGATACAAGGAAACTCCAAATAATTTTGTAACATAAAAGGGACCAATCACAAAAAAGACATGACTGCAACTCACACTTGATAGATAAGACACTTCATGAGGGTTGTACACATCATTGTAAGTCTGTGGTACTTATGGTCTATTGTCTTCCTTTAAATTCTCAAGGTTTGTCACTAAAAAAGTCCACTAGAACCATGAGAAATAATATAATAATTGACACACATGTACACACCAAGACCAGAGAAACTGTAGCTCATTCTATACAGAAACATGTATCAAGCGAGCTCCCTAGCAAAGTTGCATTTTGTTAGTTTTTTTCAACTACTGAGCAAAAAAAGCTCAATACCAAGATAATATTACTGACAAAATTGAGGGATCAGCTAATTCCCATTAACAATTATGCATGCTTCTCATCTAGATCTGCCTTCAACAAAACCAAGACTGGTTTTCTACTCTTTAAGATCTACAGAACCAAGGTGGGTATACCTAATGGATGGGAGAGTTTTCAGTATAATATCACATATACAAATTATCCTATTCCATGACACTTCAAAATAGCACACATCCCTTAACAACAGATTTGATCATTATTCTCCTTATGTTTACAAATATTTTTAACAATAGTAGCTAACTAAGACTGAGAGATCAAATGCAAATGAGTGCTTGCCAGCATTAATGATCTTCAAATAGTAAAATAAAGTTGATTTTGAATTCAAGCCTGATGCTTGTCTATGACCTTTCCATATGAATATTGAAATAATTAGATTAGTGCCTTATCCATGGGGATTCAGATTTTATTCAATTCCTAGATCTAATTGATTACATTACAAACAACACTATCAATAGCTATCATTGAAATCTCATACCTACCAATATCCTTCCTATTACCATGGAAATCCTATCAACATCATCAAAGCATTTACTAAATTCATTGAATTAAAAGCAATAGTGAATTGACATACAATTTGATTTAATTGCATTTAATTGGACAAGCTTTTTCTCTTACAACATCAAAATAGCCAGATAATAGAATTGGAGACAAAATTCAGCCAAAACATAAATGGGGATAGTCCTTTCTTTTCATTAATTTCCTTTGAAAATTGTGTGCAATTGGATAAGACTCAAAATGACTCAAGACAAAACATCTAGAACCTGCCAAATTGATCTATTCTCATAAAATTTGTAGAAAGAACATATCATAAAGTATACATCAAGAGCACTGGACCAAACAAGCTTAGTAAAAACTAAAAATCAAAAATGATTTGGACCCTTTCTCTAGCCCTGGACTCTCACTTATACAGTGTGAGATGCAACAAGCTTTAGGCATAGAGAACTGACAGTTGTCCTTTTGGCAAAAGGAATTTATATTTTGTAGCTGTCACAAAAGGAAAAAATTGAGTCTAACAGAAAAAACTTTATATCAAAATATTCTTTTAGGTGGGCCAATTTTCTGTTACACTTCCAAAATTGTGGATTTCATGATATATTCTTTTTTTATTATCATTCCTTGGAGTATGTGGATACCAAGCTCACTAGTGATGTGGCTTGTTCTAGTACCTGCAAGCTAACCTCAAGTTGGGGGTTTTCACTATCTTCATCATGAATTATTAAGGTAATAGTTACTTTTGCATCCTGATCTACCCCATCATCTTCAACCATTTTTTTTTTGAAGACACAAATTCTTCTTTCCACTTGTTGAAAATAGTGTCATCAGGCCAATCAAAATTAGAATTTCTCATTGCACCTTTATTACAAAATTCCCAAGTATTTCTATTTCAAAAAGATCCTTTCTGATTACATTGTAAAATATTTGCACTTTGACCAACTCTTCATTGGTCATTTCCCATAGTATATGCCCCTTTTCATTTACAACATTATTCATTCTCTGGCACAATACTTCATCTAATTCCTTTTTCCATTCTTCTTTTTCTTTTCTTTTATAAACCTTTTTAATGGCACTAGGAAAAAGGTCAAACTTCTTAGCTATGTACTTGGAAAGACAGAGTGTTATTCTTTTATGAACTGAAACCCATTTCTAATCAAAGTCCTTCATATTGCTAAGTATATCAAATATCTTCTCTATTTGATGACATGGTAATTGGATGACAGATATGCACATAAGAGTAATATCATTATTTCTTTCATTCCATTTCTACACAATGGACCTCAAGTTGTCTTCATCTCCTTTTATTTCATTCCATATTTCTATGATTCTTTTCAACTGGTCATAAAATTTTGGCCACTAAATTTTATCCACTAAGTACAAAATTGTTTTCCTAAGCTTTTCTTCATACTGATTATTCAATTCTACATGCATTTCCCACAATTTATTTTTCTCCTCTTTAAATTCTTCTGTAGTATAGAATTTAAGCCTCTGTGGCTTGTCCAGTATTTCAACAATGGGAGTGGATTTAAATGGCTCAATTGGTGGCTAAGAATATACAATTCTTGGCTTATTGGATTCTCCCATATTTCCTCTTTCCAAGTTGTTTATCCATTTGGGATATTTGATTTTTTAGTAATTGTATCTTTTTTCCTCTATCCTCATATTCCTTTAGTACTTCTTCAAACTTGGCATTCAGTTCTAAAAATCTACTTTGTTCTTTTTTTAGCCACTACATCCCCAAACCCTAGCATTTCTTTAGCAATTCTAGTAACCTATTGACTACCCACTTCATCAGCCCTATATACTGTAAGAGTACCAGTATGTTCTACACTAGAAATTTCTTGTATTCTGGTCTTATTCCTTTTTTCCATTGACCAAATAACCAGGGCTTGATGATCATTACTAAAATTTATTCCCCGTATGTGCTTGTAATATTCTATCCTCTATTTTATACTGCACATCCTTTTCTTTTCTAATTAAATAAAAACTAATAGCATTAGCTATGTCCTACTCAGGAAAAATTAAGATTCTTGACTCCCTAACCAACTACCTTCAGGCCTCAAGTGTTAACTAGGAAAAATCATCCAAAAATTTAGACTTCACCTCTTCCTCAATGTTAGAGTCTAGTCTACCTGGCTGCTCTACTTTTATCCTCTTACATCTCTCCTCAAAATTTCCTATATTCTTCATCCACAAAAATTGTGCAAAAGCCCTAGATTTAACAAAATTCTCATCATCTATGAACTTTTGCAAGGCTTGAGCAATAATAGGATCTATCTCCGTACCTTTGTAATCAGCAATAGTGAGGTCCAAGGATGGCATAGGAGGCTCTTGAGGAACTCCTCTTTCTAGATCAGCAGATGTAACAACTATATCTCCTTCTCCACCCATTTTTCTTAATTGTTATCTCAAAGATGCTTCATCTTCTATTTGGATTGGGGTTTGAGTTGGTGAATACTCTTCTATGCAAGAAGAGGATCCTTGCTCTAATTTCTATTTTTTGGTGTACTGGTGATAGGTGGACTCTTTGGTCTTGGCCTTCTATGAGGGGAATCATGTTTTATATTCATAACCACAATATATCCTGCCCTCCTCTATAATGTATACTGGCCTTGAGCAACTATCAACTTTTTGTTTATTATTCTCTCCACATCTGCTACTTGATTAGGATATGCTTTAACATATTTAGCCTTCTTCTCATTTTTAGTTTGCATAATTACAATAAAATTATTCATTAACACATTCATTCTTGCCCCCCAATACTTCTTATCTTTCAAAGGATTATAATCAAGGTCAAAAGCATTAATGAATTCCAAAACTTTACTGAATACTATCCATTTTTCTTTCCTAACTTCCTATTCATGTAATGAAAATATATTTTTGATAAAATCTTCAGGAAAGTATACATGTTGTGTAATAGTTTTAGCTTTTTTCCTCTCCCTTAGAAGGTCATAGAATCCTTATGGACTGATATGCCTTGCATGGGATTTTGCCATATGATATCTATTCAAAAATAAACTGAGATTTTTCCATCCTTTCTTTACATAGACAAAATCATCAGCCAAAATGACAACCACAAAGAAAGTACCTTTACCTTTACCAATCATGTCCCTTTCTTTAATAGTTTCAATTTTCCATAGTAATTCCATAATTCCTATCTTTGGATGTACATGGAAAGGTAAAACATGAGATTTTCCAAAAAAAACCATAAACTCTAATCATAGTAGAAAAATTGTATGGGATTATATCCAACCAATTGTGACTGACCAAGAGTCCCTTTGCATGGTCTTTAGGTCTAATTAATTCTAGTAAAGGTTGTGGAATTCTTGGTCTATCCCCTCTCAGGAGCAATCTAAGCCCTGATGCAAAATATCTATCAAATCTAACATAGTTGGCATCCCTAGCTTCACAAATCACATTAGCACCCCACAACTGGACTGGTAACTTTTCACCATCTCTTGCTAGCTCCAGCTCCATTCCCTTAGAGAAAAAGGTAACTCCCTTATAGAGACATATGTGCATTAGCATGGAGTACCAACAAAAGGGTTCTATTTACCTTACCTTGAGATATTCCCACCAAACCATTATGAATTTCTTCTACAAGGAAAGTGGCAAAATCAAGAATGGTGCTCATTCCAAATTGCAATGTTTGAGCCATAATAAGAACAATAGAACCCTGGATGTATTCCCCCTCATCCATACCAAAAAATTTGTAGAGAGTGAAGTACAAATCTTGGGCTCTAGGATTGTAATATTTCCTCATCAGTGGCTCTGGGATGCTTGGTGTGACCAAGGGTAGTGACCCAAACCTAGCAATATGTTGTTGCAATGACCATGCTCTTAAATATATTCTTTGGGCATCATATCTTGCATGAAGATCATCCATATCAATAGGCTCATGAATAGAATGGTTAGGGTTGAGGTTTAAAACCTCACTAATCAATTCATGCAAAACCCTAAAGAGATTATCTCCAGCATAGTTCTTCACAAATTCAGTGCTATGGTCATACTTTTTAGCTATATCAGTTAATAGATCACTATCAAAGAAAACCCCAAGGACTACTAATTTACCAATATCAAATTCTCAGACATTACTCATAGGGGTATCTAGGTTACACTCAGCAAACCATTTTTTAAAAAATTCTAACCCTCCTACAAAAACCTGGGTGTCTCTCAACCAATTGTCCTCATCATAGAAGCCCTCAGCTACAACCAACCTAGGGTTTTTTGGAATAAACTCCCTGCCTACTATTATTTCATTTATAGAGGGTTGAAATTGTTCAAGGAAATCATAATGCAAAGACCTTTTAAGATAATCAGTGTGACCAGAGAATTCCTTTCGTGGAGGCATCTTTTGAGAAATTTAACTTCACACAATTCTAATCTCTAGATTTTCAATAGTTATAGAATACTTGCCCACTGAAATATCCATCCTTCTTTGTAAAAATTGTTGTAATTTTTTTGAAGACTTCACAAAATTTTGTGCCCTAGCTCTAAAAAACCCTTGTGCTCTGATGATTCTTTGCAATTATGTGGTTCAATAATTGCAAACTTGTGGATTATACTAGGGCATTAAGGTCACACAAAGAAGTTATGAGCCATATTAATTTTCTTTAGCCATTAATTTTATGTTTTACTTCAAGTTTGAATTTCATCCATTGATCTTACAGCATTGGATGACTTTGTTTAAAAAGCAAAATTATTTTAAAGCTTTAAAAGTCCTGACCACGTGTCAAATAGGTGCTTGCCCACTTTGTTTAAAGTTTGAGCATCTTGATAATGTGGGTAAGTGCTGAACACTAATCTCCAAAAGATCTATGGTTATGAGGATTCAAGCATCTTTAAAATACAACCTTTATATTGAGATCCAACTGACATTATGCTTCAACACCTTTTTCCAGCTTGGCAAAAAATGTCTATCACAATTTTTCCCACCTTTCCATGCATCAAATTAGCACTTTTTTGCATTATTTAAATGTCATGCAACTTCATAATGTGGGTAAGCACTGACCTTTGATCTTGCATAGATCAATAATCACAAAAATCTATACCTTTATAACCTCCAATCAGCTAATTTGATCAATAGAATATCACCTTTCAAACCAACGTGTTCTGGCAAGAGCCACGATAGAGACTTCGTTATTACTTTTGAAAAGAGTGGAACCATGATTTCATTATCTACTATGTGTCATGTTGGCACTTTCTCGCTTTATCTAAATATCAATCATTTTCTCAAAGTGGGTAAGCGTTAGTCATTGATCTTCAAAAGATCAATAGTGGAACAGTATGCACCTTCCAAGTAGCGTGAAACACAATCATTACATTAGCATAGATAGGTGTCATTGAGGCACTTTCTTGCATTATTTAAAGATCTTGCAACTTCATCAAGTAGGAAAGAACTATCTGTCGATCTACCAAGGATCAACAGTACAACAAAATTATGTCGGGTAACACCAAGTCAAACACCTTGACCAGTGAATAGATTACACTTGTTGCACTGGCATATGACATCTATTAAGAGCAATAACTTCTTTTAGAGAATGCGGTGATGACATCACCCTATACCAGATGTCAACAAGGTGCATGCCCTCTTTGTTTAAAGTTTTTTCATCTTCATCTTGCAGGTAAGCACTGATCATTGATCATGCTGAGATCAATGATGGATAATAAAAAATATACCTGAGAACTATATGTGACATCTCACCTGTCATCACTTTGGATAGGTGGCAACACAACGCTTCCCCACATTACTTAAAACTCAATCAACTCCATCTTGTAGTAAAGCGATGACCTTTGATCTCCAAAAGATCTATGGTGCATTAGAACTAAGAAAAGATTAACCCACTTGGAAAGAGCTAGCCAATGAGATCACAGGAAAGTGGGGCATTTCAAAGTTTTATAGCATGAACAAGATTTTCCATCAATGAATGCTATGTGGCTCAAAGGAACTTCCCCGCATTACTTAAAGAACTTGCAACTCCATCTTGCAATAAAGTGCCCTCCATCAATCTTATTAAGATCGATGGTTGGCAAGAATTACTCATCTAAGCTTTAAAAGTTTCACATTAATGCTTAGGGAACATGACCATGGTTAAGGCGGGCTTAGAAAATAAGAGGTCAAAATGCAGAATATAAAAATAAAAATAAAGTGATCTTTATGAAAAGAAAACTTAGGGTAAAATGTATCCTATGCTATTCTGAAATTGACAACCTCTTTGAAAACTAGGGCACAAAATGAGGGTTTTATTTTACCATTCAGGAATTTTGAACTAGGATTTTGACCAAGAATTGCCATTTTTTTCAAAATGACCCTAGGTTCTTTAAAATGGGGTACAACATATGGAAAGAACAAAAGACTAGGCCAACACAACTAGTGAAAACAATTTTGGAAGGAATAATTTGAGTCAATCAATCCATATTTTCTTTATGCATCAAAGTAATATAATCAGAATTTAAATGGCCAAGTCTTTCATGCCATTTATTGAAATAAAAAGAGGTATGTAAATAATACATTGAACTAGAAAATTCATGAAATTTAAATAGACTATTGTGATCCAATTTAGCATTAGCAACAACTTGATTAGTTTGAGGATCAATCACATAGCACATATCCTTATAGAATTCAACTTTATAATCTTGACATAATTTTACAATAAAAAAAAGATTAGTTTCCTAATTTTTAACCAATAATCTTAATGATTTAAAACTTTCAAAATATTCACAATTTTCTCTTATGAATGTAACCCATGTTATTCTAGAGTCATAATCAATATGAAACATAAAGTGCCTTTCTCCATTGAGTAGTTTTGTCCTGATAGGTCAACATAGATTTTTATAAATTAGCTCCAACGGTCTTGAGGTCAAATATTCCTCATTCTTGAATCTTGATTTTTTTTCTTCCCAAGTTGACATTCCATAGATGTTATACCACCTAGTTTAAAGATCTTTGGTAAATCTCTCACAACTTTAGTGGAACTGTGTACCATCTCAAATTGGAAGCACTCAAATTTAATGAAGGTTTAGAACCTATTTAATGTGGTCATCTCTCTCTCTCATACACACACACACACACATTTATTTTACCCCTTTCTATCATTTCTCCTAGGTGGAATTACGGTGAAGCCTAATAAATCCTTGTTAAATCTCTTATTTTTATGGTGACAAGCTCAAGGTAGGATCTATTTCCCCTAGGACCTTCTTTTCCATCCACCTTTCTACTTGGAATATACTCTTGGCACAAAAATAGGGTTTCCTCATAATCTAAACTTGATTTATAGATTCTACGACCTATTTTGGCATCCCCAAACTATTCCAAAGGTTTGTTCACCTGGAAATTAGGGTCACATTGCACCCCTAATGTATCAAGGGCACACTACACCCCTAATTATCTAATCAAGGTCATGGTGCACCCCTAATGAGGCCCTATTTTGTCTCTTTTTCTCTAGGTCTTATGTTTTAGATAATCGAGTGTTAAATTCTAGGATAGTCAACTCGTAAGAGTTAATTAATTTGGATCACTATATAAACCCTTTCATTTGATCCATTTTTTATATCACAATATCTTGCTCTCAAATATTCAAGACTTCACAAGCTTTAGTGTTCAAACATTCAAGTTTCAAGCCTTCAAGCATCCATTTAAGCATTCATCCATTGAAGATCAAGGATTCAAGCACTCAAGTAATTGAAGGAGCTTATTGTTAGGATCCTCTTTAGTCTATTCAAGATCCTCTAGTGCATTTTCTACACCCATTCATCTTCATCTTCTTTATTCAAATCCATTGGTGAAGTTAAGCACATTGCATTCGATTCAAGAGATTCATCTTTGTAAGGTGAATTCGTACATTTGTTTTATATTCATGTTATTTCAATTTTCTAAATTGGGTTTTGACCAAGCTAAACCCCCCATCAATAACAAAACCCCTTTTTTTGGTAGTTTATGGATATCACATTAGGGCATATTTCTCTATAGCTAGTAAAGTGACCTCCATTGCAATCTCTTATTCATATTTTAAAAGTTCCACTTCTCCTAGACTTTTACATTTGCACTTTTAACTACCTTGTATGTATTTTATTATAGCACCGATAGGAATTACTATTTATATTTCTACCCCCAAATAATTCCCTCATTATTTTTCACTTAAAATATTCATAGGTTATTCGCATCCCTTTTGAAATAGAACTTGCTTCTAAAAATCTTGAAATATCTTAATTACAATTTGCAGCCTAAAATTCCAAAGTTCACAAGGTGCTTTAATTTAATTTGTTCTCATTGGTCTCTATTAAGAATGTAGAAAATATTATGTACAAAATATTTCCAACACACATAAGGTAAATCAATGTCTTTTGGCATTCTTGTAGCCATCTAAACCACATTTATATTCTTATTTTCAAACACTCTATCTTCCTATGGAATCCTAGGTGCAAACCAATGTCTTCTAACTCTGTGTTCTTCAAAAAACTCAATAAATTCATTTGAAGTAAATTCACTTCGTCTTTAGATGTCAAACACTTTATTTTTTCATCTACCTAATTTTTAACCATTGGCTTTAATGATTTAAACCTTTCAAAATATTCACATTTTTCTCTTATGAATGTAACCCACATTATTCTAGAGTAATAATCAACAGGAACCATAAAGTACCTTTCTCCATTGAGTCTTTTTGTCTTGATAGGTCCACACAAATTTGTATGAAACAAATCCAAGGGTCATGATGTAAAATAATCCTAATTTTTTAATATTGATTTTTTTTTCTTCCCAAGTTGGCATTCCATAGATGTTATACCACCTAGTTTAATGATCTTTGGTAAATCTCTCACAACTTTAGTGCAACTATGTATTATCTTAAATTGGAAGCACTCCAATTTAATGAAGGTTTCACACCTATTTAATGTGATCATCTCTCTCTCACTCACTCACTCATTTCTTTTCCCTTATTTGTCATTTCTCCTAGATAGAATTGGGGTAAAGCCTAATAGATCCTCTTTAAAGCTCCAATTTTTTTGGTGATAAGCTCAAGGTAGGATCTATTTCCCCTAGGACCTTCTGTTCCATCCACCTTTCCACTCAGAATCTTCTCTTGGCACCAAAATAGAGTTTCCTCATAATCTGAACTTGATTTATGGATTTTAAGACCTTTTTGGGTGTCCCAGGACTATCCTTGAGGTTTGTACACTTGGAAATTAGGGTCACATTTCACCCCTAATGGATCAATCAAAGGTGCAATGTGCCCTTGATGAGGCACTATTTTGGCCCTTTTTCTCTAGGTCTTATGTTTTGGATAATCGAGTGTTAACTTCTAGGATAATCAACCCGCATGAGTTAATTTAATTTGGATCACTATACAAACCCTTTCATTTGCTCCATTTTTCATATCATAATATCTTATTCTCAAATATTCAAGGCTTTACAAGCTCTAGCATTCAAACATTCAAGTTTCAAGCCTTCAAGCATCTATTTAGGCATGCATCCATTGAAGATCAAGGATTTGAGCACTCAAGCAATTGAAGGAGTTTATCTTCAAGATCTTCTTCAATCTATTCAAGATGCTCTAGCACATCTTCTACATCCATTCATCTTCATCTTCTTTGTTCAAATCCAGTGGTGAAGTTAAACACATTGCATTTGATTCAAGAGATCCATCTTTGTAAGGTGAATTCGTACATTTTCTTTACATTAATTCTATTTCAATTATTTCAATTCAAGTTTAATTCCTAAATTGGAATTTGACCAAAGTAAATCCCCCATCACCAACAAAACCCCTTTTGTTTTGGTAGATTTTGTATATCACATCGACGAACATGTTTTAGATAGGAGTACCCTTTTTGGCTTTCTTCAAAATTGTAAAATTAGAATCAACATCAAACAAAGTCAATTGGGGTTGCAATGCACCCCTGATGCACTAGTTCACCCCTAACATATCACCAAAATATTTATTGGTTTCATGTATCACGTAGTTTCAGGCCTAAATCTGAAGATTTCCTCCTATTTTGATCACCACAACGAGCATAAAACATATATCAAAGGTGAGTTCCTTCTCCCCCTTTGTCATTTCAACACATATACATTTACTATATACACAAATTGTTGGTTCCTAAAGGGTTTTATACATATTTCCCCTATTCTTTCTAGATCTAATTTGTATTGGTGATCCTTATTCTATTCAGTTAGGACTAATCTATCTAGACCTAGTTATAGAATCTAGATTGAAAGGTTTCCTTTCCTTAATTACCCCTTTCTATATCACATAATTGAATATGTAAGTGTGTTGTATGATGAACTTAGGGTTTATATCCTTGAGCTACATTTCCCACTATACATTTATTGGTGAGCCTAAAGTGAAGACATTTCCACTTCTAAATTATTGTTAGATCTTTCATTTAATATTGTCTTTTACTTCTTGTATGCTTTATAGTTCATATTATAAGGTTATATTTCTTAGTGTCTTCTTGCCTTGATTGGTGTATGATATTTACTAATATTAGTCCTACTTATAGTGTTCATGTTAGAAGAAGTCATGACTCGTGGTTCTTTTTAATCCTGATTCCTCTTCTCCTCATCTTGGAAACATAGGTGATACTATAGTTTCTATGATCCTAATCCTAATATAGAGTATGACTCTTCTCACTCATCTCATTATGAGGATAAGGCTTTAATATTTCCTCCTAAACAATTTGATAAGCTTGCCATTGAGATTGATAAAATGCATGATTAACTCTTACAAGGAAATCACAACAGTAAAACTATAGCTATTTTTAATGCTCTTAAAAAAATGATATATAATTATGAACATGGTATTAATATTTTTTGTGGCTTACTCACCTTTTCCATACTCATGTTTAGCCCTTAACTCAAGATGTCACTAAAGTAGGGATGGATCCTCTTGTTTCTACCCTTGAGCTTGTTATTCCTACCTTTGTGCCTATCTCTAGTATTTCAACTTATGTCCCTCCTATTATGACTACTTTTATTTAGGTGACTAATCCTCTTAATGGTCTCCCTATCCCTTCCTTGTCTGTGAGTGTTCCACTTGTTTCATTGATGACTTCACAACCTTTTCATAATAGTATCCCTTTTACTTATCCTAACCCTTCTATCATGGTTCCCAACATTACACCTATAGTTTTTTCTATTCAAAATAATTCATACACTTTTCCTAATGTGTTGAATATGTATGTTCCATTTATCACTTCTAATGATTCCACTATCCTTATTTTGGATCATATGTTGTCTTATTTGCAACAATAACTTTCTTCATTCAATCAAACTAAACTCAATGTTCCTACATGTGATATCTGTAGTCCTTTGTCTTTTGGCATTATCTATATAGTTGCTCCTTTACAAGATCATATGTCTTAACTTGATAATTACAATGGTAAAGGTGATCATATGACACATCTTAATACTTTCCAAGGTCTATGTAGTGACTATGCTCATCATCATAAGATTTTAGCTAAGTTTTTTTCTCACACTTTTCATGACAAATGTTATCAATGATGTTGCTCTTTACCACCTTATTATATTGACAATATATGTATTGTTGCTCCTTTACAAGATGTTATGCCTCACATTGATACTTACAATGGTAAAGGTGATCATGTGACACATATTAAGACTTTCCAAGTTCTATGTAGTGACTATGCTTATGACCATAGAATTTTATCTAAGTTAATTGCGCACACTTTCCATAACAAAGCTTTGCAATGGTGCTTCTCTTGGTCACCTTATTCTATTGACTCATTTAATAAACTTACTAATGCCTTTATACAACAATTTTAGAATAACATTGGTCCTACTTCTTTGATTTATTTGAGGCATTATAAACAAGGTCCTAAGGAGAAAGTGACTAATTTTATATGTAGATTTAAGGATTTGTATGCACAAATTTATTATCATGTGTCTAATATTGATATACAACATATGTTTATTGAAAAATTACAAAAAAAATATTGGAGATAAGATTTTTCTTATTGAGTTTACGTCTTTTTTTCAACTTTGTGCAATGCTTCATCATTATTAAATACAAGTGACTCAGTTTGAGAGCACCACTCCAACGACTCTTGTACCTATTGATAAGAGTGATGTCAAAACCCAATCCTTAAAAATTTCACAATCCTAACAATTATGTCAAGATAAACAAAACCATGAATATAATAGATGATCAAGTAGTTGTTGCCTCTCATAGTGCCACTATTTCTTCCTACGTTTTATGGATGAACCATAAGTTTACCCATCTCTTTGAGTCTTTGTATTCCATTATGACTAGGTTTATTAATGCTAATATAATTATACTTCTTCCTATTAAACCACCTTTTGCTTCTACTACATCAAGTCAACATTTCAATCCTCGAGCTTTTTGTCAATTTCATTATCAGCTTTGACATGATAGTAAAGTCTGTTATTCTTTGAAACATAAGAGTCAAGATTTGAATGATGCTAATGCTTTATGTTTGAAGGGTCAAGATAATGGGAATAAATGTGTGGTTCCTCCTAATCAAAATATTCAAAATCTACACTAATCATTTAACTCAACACACTAAAAACACTATTGTTCAACATATTTCTTCTTCTATTCCTCCTAAAGTGAATTTTGCTTATAATACTTTACGAAAAGAGAATAATAATACTATTAATACTTTGAGATGTGTAGTTCAACCTCCATCTCTGCCTAAGGATGGAATTCCTTCTACATATAATGATCAACCTAAACCAAAGCATAAGCGTACTAGAGCCCTTACTATCTCATTCACTAATGTTGATAAGTTTAAGGCTTTAGATGGTCCTCTTTATATCATTGCTCAGATTGATAAATATCCTTCTTGTGGGTGTCTTGTTGATCCTACTTCCATGGTTAACATCATCACTGAGGAACATCTTTTTAATAAGCTGAAACATCATGATTTCTATGATTCAACTGATACTTGGATTCAAACTTGTAATGGTTTCTTGTATCCTCTACAATGTTCCATCTCTTTTCCTATTGAGCTTTGTGGTAAAGTGGAAAATGCTAGTGTTTTTGTCATTCCTACTTTTGATTAGTTCCAAGTGAATTTTAGTTCACCTTGGTTGACTTCCATGCAAGCTATTGTTTCTCCTATTCATCAATATAATAAATTTATTTATGATGGTGAGATTAAGAAGATCAATCATAGTCTTTATCATCCTTCTAGACCTTGACATTACACTACTTGACTTATTTTGGCCTTCTCTTCCTACTAATCCTACTACTTGTCTAGACTACATCTTCTATTTGTATCAAGAATATAAATTTCAAACTATTGTCAAGTAAGCCTCGTAGTCTTTTCTTTTCAAACTCAACACCTATCTCTTTGGATTCTTCTATTTCTAATATTCATCCACCCCTTGCATCTCTTTATCCTCCTAATATGGTTCCTTCTTCTTGTATGGTTCCTCCTATAATGGTTCCTACTTCTACATCTCAGCTTCCTTTGTTCCTCCTCTTGTGTCATTAAAAGGGAAGATACCTATGGTTGATCTATCTTCATCTTCATTAAAAAATTCTTATAAAACTAAGCATAACCAATATTCCCAATAATGTTGAAAGAACCATCAAGCTCATGATAAAACTTGTATGAATGCTTCTCACCAGCCCATGTCTATTGAGGGGGTTAATGATATGCATATTCATGTTTTGGATTCTATTGCTATAAATCTAGATGAGGAAGATACTTTAAATGATGAGCATGATATTATTGATATTGATGTTTATTTACCTAACATGCTTTCTACATAGCTTACACTTACATCCACACATGAGCATAATGACTCTCCTAAGAGTCCTTCTTTGGATTTAGATATTGTCCCTATTATGTTGGACATAGCTCCTCTTGCAAGTTATCCACCTTCTCTTATTATTATTGACCGAGATAGGGGAGGATGGCACCATGCTTGAGGTGAGTGCTCCATCATAGTATCTTTTTGTGTGTTTTCTTGTTATTATGTGCTTCCCTCATATCTTGTTTTCTAATGCATGTTTACATTTCTTTAAATGACCCTTGTTTCTCAATTGGCACATGGTGATAAAGAAATCGTCACATTGTGATATTCTTATATTTGTATCTTACTTGTTCTATTTTTCATCAATGTTATATTGTACATGTGTTATTGTTTGTACTTGTATCCATGTGTTGTCTTCTTGGATTTGTGGCATGGTAGCACCAATCCTTTTCAAGCTCCATGATGGTGATCTAAAAAGACTCTTCTTCGTAACTATTATGCATATTTATTCCATTGTGTTTCAATTATACTCCCTTTGGAGGATGATGACATTACATACTTGATATAATACTTACATATTACCATATGATCATAGTGACCCTAGAGTTAATAGTTCTCTTCTGTGCTCTTGCTGTTATGTTCCCATTTCCATTGATTTATCTGCTATTGGGGGCATCTCATAGTGGAAACTTCTTTCAATTATTATATGTATACTTATTTAAATTCATGGCTCCTATTAAAGTGTTTGTAATGACCTTAATGTGGGGTCATATGATCTGCTCATCCTTGCCTTAAAATCATATGTAGTCAATACAGATTCTAATTCTAGCTTGGGGTACTTTAGCCTTAGATGCTTGGTATGCTTTCTAAGTTATCATCAAATCTATGCATTACTACTTCATCCCTCTCTTTCAATACACATATTTCATGAATTTATTGATGGATTATGCATGATCCTACAAAATGGATTAGCTATACACACATTCAATCTAGGAAGTGAGCATCCTTGACATTGGGTCTCCCTTTCCTTTACATGCACATATGGTAAATCTCATCTATGGGCTACGCATAACAACTTTCTAAAGTCTCCTGTATGGGTAACACATCCTCGCTAAATCTTACCATGCTAATATGAAGAATATTTACCTATTGGTGGGTTTATTCGATGGGTTGACTAGCGAGTTACCACCCCATTAGATTATTTCAATATCATATTTTTCAATAGCTCTTTCAAGTGATTCATAGTAGGGTGGGCACTCTACTGGGAAAGATAATGACATCTTTTATTTTTAGTTAGTGATCTCTCTCTCTCTCTCTCTCTCTCTCTCTCTCTCTCTCTCTCTCTCTCTCTCTCTCTCTCTCTCTCTCTCTCTCTCTCTCTCTCTCTCTCTCTCATTATAATTTGAGAGTTAGAAAACTCTCAAACCCTTGGGGTTTTGATTCTTTCTCTCCTAGATCTTAATAAGAGTATCATATTGTTTGAGGGGGAAATGGCATCAATGATAATAATGCAAGTAGGACTAGGCAAGTTAAACACTTTCACCCTAAGACATTGAATCTAAGAGAAAGAGGGGCTTCCTAAAATAAATCTTGATAAGCCATAAATTTCATTAGAAAATCCCCAAAGAGGATAAAGGGATGCTAATTTGAAATCTAGAAACTTGTCAAGGAAGTACACTAGCAAGTTCTATTTCATGTAATGTAAACAAGAGATATGACAAGTATAGATATGAGATACACATAAATAGGCCAATAGAGAGTTGAAAGAAAATGTATACTAAGAGGGAAATTAAGGGATGAAAAAATTATGTAGAAATGCATAGTGGAAGATGTAATTTGGCTCTAGAACTTAGAAATATAAACTATTTCAAAATGCTTGATTGTGGATCTCAGAATAAAGTGATGAAAGGAACAAAACCCAAAAATCTCCCAAAAATTTTAGACTAAAGCACTAGGTTGACTTGGTAGGATGTCCTACAACTAGGTTGATGTAGTTTGTGACTATGAAACTGATGACTCAATAAAGCTTGCAAACTATAGGTTCTAGATCTGTAATCCTTTTTGCTCCCACCTGCAAATCTATAATAATTTTGTGTGTGTGGGTGGCTATAAAGGATTTTTCCAAGTTAACCCCCAATTTTGGTGATTTCCACCTCCACAAATTACCATTAGGAAAAATTTCATGTATATGTGTGTATGTGGGTAACCCTAGTTTTCTAGATCTAGAATGTAAAGACGCTAAAAATATGCTAAGAATCTACTCTATGTGACACAAGGGAAGAAAGGGGAAGACTAGGGCCAAAGGCACACCCAACTACCCAAACCACCCTACAAGCATTTAACATAGTGGAAACCAACAAGAGAACAGCAACCATAGAGAGGAGAAGTGAAAATGCTTTATTGATTGTTCAAAGGATTAGCATATGTGCCTAGCTGTAAGGCCTTCTAGGTTATGGCCAAATACATATACAATAATCTTTTAGACTTTCACATTTTTTCTAGAATTCCTCCTAACTTCCCTTAACTCTAAGCCTAAACATTCTATATATACTTGCCAAAATGGCTTACAAATCATTCTATAAAATAGAAAGCCACAAGTTGGCTCACAACCAATATTAACTACCTATACCAAAATTAAATACAAGCAAAGTCAGCCCAAATTGGAACTAGACATAGACAACTCAACCAACAAAGGCTTCACAAAATATTGGCACTCAGCATCCATATTAACTTTTCACCCAAAGTAATCACTTGGCAATAACTCTGAACTTGGCATCCAAAGAATTCACTCGACAACCAAAGGAGCTCGTTAACCAAAGGAATCGCTCGACACCTTAAGGATCACTTGGCAACCAAAGCAATCACTCAACACCCAAAGGATCACTTAGCAACCAAAGGAACTCAACAACAACATAAGAACTCAATAGCCACTGACTGAATGAAAAAAAGTGTAGGATTACAAGGCAACCCAAGATGCTCCTACATTAGACAACTGGGGTTGAAAGAAATGATTCTCTTTAATCATGCAAGTGTCACAACCTAATTTGAATCCAACTTAGATTAAGAAATCCGCATAGCATCTTCAATTGGTCTAATCTTCCACTTCACCAGATATTCATAATAATATTTTCCCCTTGTGCTCTTACTAACTCTCTAATCTAATATCTGTTCAAATTATTCAATCTTCTTCTTAGGATAATCTTATGATATAGAAATTTCATCATCTCACTCATGGTTATTATAAAAATCAGCAACATTGAATATGGGATATATATTCATATCATCAGGTACCTCAACTTCATAAGCATTACCACTATCAAACCTTTTCAAGATTTTACAAGGTCCAAACTTATTCATTCTCAGCTTATTGTATGTTCCAACTGGAAATCTTCTTTTCTTCAAATGAACCATCACCTCATCACCCTCTTGAAAATCATGGTATCTTCTAGACTTATCAGCATTCTCCTTACATTTTTGATTACATTGTTCCAACCTCAACTTCACTTCCTTATGAAAAGACTTCATAAAATCAGCAAAGTCTTCTCTTGTAGCACTTCTCTTTTCTTCACCAGCAACATCTCTCAAATCTGATACTCCTCTATGGTTCATTCTAATAACAATCTCAAAAGGTTTCTTTCATGTACTTCTGTTCACAAAATTATTATATGCAAATTTAGCTTGTGCCAATACCATTTCCTAATTACTTGGCTTGTCTCCAACTAAACATCTCAGCAAATTACCCAAGCTTCTATTCACAACCTTCATCTATCCATCTAACCATGGACAGAATGTAGAACCAAACTTCAATTTTGTATCCATGTTCTTCCACAAAGTCTTCCAAAAATAACCAACAAACTTAATGTCTTTGTTAGAAATAATACTCTTGGGCAATTCATGCAATCTCACAATCTATTTAAAGAAAATTTTAGCAATATGCTCAACATTTGATCTCTTCTTACATGGTATGAAATGAGCCATTTTAGAAAATCTATCCACCACAACAAATATAGAGTCATACCCCTTTACAATTTTAGGTAATCCAAGGACAAAATCCATACTGATGTCACTCCAAGGTTTCTCAAGAATAGTAATAGGTGTATACAAACTAGTATTTTGACTCACCCCTTTTACAATTTGACAAACTCCACAACTCTTTACAAATTTTTGAACATTATTATACATTTGTGGCCAATAGCATTTATCCTTCAGTAAGCTCAATGTCTTATCAATTCCAAAATGACCAACCAATCCACCACTATGCTTTTCTTTAATCAAATTCAACCTTATAGGGCCTCTAAGAATACACAACTAAATACCTTTGAACAACATACCTTCTTGAATGAAATACTCATCATACTTACTTATGTGATCTGTCAGGTTTGGTGCTCTACACTCTCTCCATGCCTCAAAAAAATCAGGATTAGCATCATACAAATCTTTCATTTCATCAAAACCAAGAACTTCAACCTTCATTTCAGTCAACAAAGAACGTCTTCTACTCAATGCATCAGCAACTCTATTAGTAATTCCACTCTTATATTTGATCACAAATGTGAAATTTTGCAAGTACTCAACCCACTTCATATGTCTTTGATTCAATTTATGTTGAATTTCCAAGTACTGTAAAGCTTTATGATCAGTATACAACACAAACTCCTTAGGAATCAAATAATGTCTCCATTTCTTCAATGCTTGGACAATAGCATAAAATTCTTGATCATAAATAGAATACTTCTTTTTAGCATCATTCAACTTTTCACTAAACAAAGCAATAGGTTTACCTTCTTGACTTAATACAACTCCTATTGCATTACCAATTGCATCACATTCAACTTAAAATACCTTGTTGAAATCAGGCAAAGCCAATATAGGTAATTTAGCAACCTTTTGTTTCAAAGTCTCAAAACTCTTATCAGCTCCATTTGTCCACTTAAATTCCTTTTTATCTCCTCTCATTGTCTCAAGCATAGCATTACAAATAGAACTAAAATTCCTTATGAACATTCTATAAAAACTAGCCAAACCATGAAATGATCTTACCTCACCTACATTCTCAGGTGTAGGCCATTCCAAAATTGCCTTAACTTTCTCAAGATCCATCTTCAATCCATTAGCTAAAATAAAAAAATCCCAAATATACAATCTCCTTTTGCATAAAAGAACACTTTTTTAGACTAATCAACAACTTTTCCTCTTTCAACCTCTACAATACTTGTTTAATATGTTCAAGATGTTCTTCCTTAGTCTTACTGAATATTAGAATACCATCCAAATAGACAATCACAAACTTACCTTAAAATATTTTCAAGACTTCATTTATCAACCTCATGAAATTACTAGGTGCATTAGTCAAACCAAAAAGGCATAACCAACCATTCATATAGACCATCTTTTATTTTGAAAGCAGTCTTCCACTCATCACCTTCTTTGATTCTAATTTGATGATAGCCATTCTTCAAATCAACCTTGGTAAAATACTTTGCTCCACTCAAATAATCCATTATTTCATCCATCCTTGACATAGGAAACCTATATTTCACTGTGATCTTATTAATAGCTCTAGAATCAGTACACATTCTCCATTCATTTTTAGGTGCTAATAGACTCAAACTTTCTCTAATCAATCCTTTCTCTAACAATTCATGCACTTTCTTATTAGTTTCCTCATTCTCTGTAGGTGTCAATCTATATGGTGATTTGTTTGGCAAACTAGCTCTAGGATTCATATCCATACAATGACTTATACTTCTTATAGGAGGTAAACCATCAGGAATATCCTCAACAACAATATTTTTTTACTCATTCAACAATTTTGCAATTTCCTCTGGTACTTGGCTACCACTATCTATTGTTACTCAGTCATTACCAGCTTTTGTTGCTTGTTCATTACTACCAACATTTGGTCCTCTAGGAATTATAGCAAAACAAACTCGATTATTCTTTGTTTCCTTTTCAAATTGCTTTCCATTAACCATGCAAACTTTTATTGCAGTGCAACTGACTTGATCTAAACTTTCAATCAAAGGCAACAATGTTTTCTTCTTTCCATTCACCCAAAGAGTATATTGATTTAATCTTCCATCATGCATAGCATATCTATCATATGGCCAAGGTCTACCCAACAAAATATGACAACAATCCATGGGCATAATATCACACAAAACTTCATCAAGGTAATGTCCAAATTTGGACTTCACAAGGCATTGCTTACTTACCAATATCTTATGCTCATCTTTGATCCATGAAACATGATAGGGTTTGGGATGCTTTAGCCTCTACAACTACAACTTTGTAACCAACTCTTATGATGCCAAATCTATTGAACTTACACTACCAATGATCACCTTGCAGCATTTTCCAACCATTTTACATCTGGTCTTGAAAAGACTTCTTCTAAGAACAGGTTCCACTTCCCTTATTACATAAGGTTCTTCTCACCATCAAATTTTCTCCAGCCTCAGGTCCACTCACTAAACCTTAATCATCTCCTTGAATCACAAATTTTTTGTTACCTTTCCCACTTTTAGAGGATGTATGTCTTTCTTTACCACATCTAAAACAATTACCATAGCAAAGACCTCTAGGATAAGAATTACCTCTTCCTCAACAAGAACCAGTACCTCCTCGACATGAACTACCACCTTTCCACTCATTCTTGTCTTTGTCATCATTCTTCCATTCATATTTTCCCTTATCTTACACAAAATTTTTAGATCTATTGTTTTCTCCATAAGATCTACCTCTACCTTTGTGGAATCTGCCACCTCTACCTATTTGTCTTTGTCCATGCTTCTTTGTCAAGATCACCTTATCTTTCAAGGAATATTGATATGCTTCTTCCACACTTTCCAATTTTACAAAACTTATTTCATCTTGAATCCCATATCTCAATCCATTTAGCTACCTTAAAATCTTCTCAACATCATCATCCACATTTCCAAATCTGATATCCAATCTATAGAATTCCTCAATATACTCTTTCGCAGTCATGTCTTTTTGCCTTAAATTTTGCATTTTTCTTAGTAAGCTAACTTGGTAATCAATAGGAAGGAAAAAAATTTTCACCTTGTTCACCATCTTTAGCCAAGTTTGATCTTCTTCTTTCCTCTTCTCTGTCTATCAATTTGCAAATGCTCCCACCATAGTGAAACATGTCCTTTCAACCTAGTAACTGCAATTTTCACTTTCCTATTATCAGGAGTGTTTTCACACTTAAAGAACTTCTCCATATTTGAGATCCAATCCAACACAGCATTGGTATCCAATTTTCTATCATAAGGAATAACTTCCATAGAAATTTTTGAACTTTCCCTAGACAAAACTCTCAACAACCATGCTTCATCCTAATCTTCTTTAGGTTCAGGATTAAGGTTTGGTGCTATTGCTTCATCATCACTTACATCATCAAGATGTGCTCCTCTCCTCTGGGGTATCTCCATAGCATCTAATCTAGCTACAATCTATCCCAATGTATCCAATATTACATTATCAGCATTTCCTCTACCACAAACCAATTTTTTACCAATCAGGTTCCTAAAAGATTGTAACCCTCTACAAGTTATAGGTCAAATCCATAGATCTACCACCCTACAACCAAATTTGAAATAGGGTTCTACACAATCCAATCACTACAAGGATGAACCACAAGCTCTGATACCACCTAACATAGGGGAAGAAAGTAGAAGACTAGGGCCAAAGGCACACCTAGCTACCCAAACCACCCTGCAAGATTTTAACACAATAAAACCAACAAGAGAAAAACAACCACAGAGAGGAGAAGTGAAAATAATTTATTGATTCTTCAAAGGATCAGCATATATGCCCAACTATAAGGCCTTCTGGGTTATAGCCAAATACATATACAAAAATCTCTCAAACTTTCACATTTTTTCCAGAATTCCTCCTAACTTCCCTTAACTCTAAGCCTAAACATTCTATATATACTTTCCAAAATGGCTTATAGATCCTTCTAGAACATAGAAAGCCACAAGTCTGCTCACTACCAATATTGACTACCTATACCAAAATTAAATACAAGCAAAGTCAACCCAAACTAGAACTATACACAGACAACTTGGCCAATGAAGGCTTCACAAAATATTGGCACTCAGCATCTATATGAAATTGGCACCTAAAGGAATCACTCGGTAGTAACTCTGAACTCAGCATCCAAAGAATTCACTTGACAACCAAAGGAGCTCAACAACGAAAGGAATTTCTTGGCAACCAAAGGATCACTCTGCAACCAAAGGAACTTGGCAACCAAAGAAATCACTCAGCACCCAAAGGATCACTTAGTTGCAACCTAAGAACTTGGCAACCACTAACTGAATGAACAAAAATGTAGGATTACAAGGCAACCTAAGATGCTCCTACATCATTATGAGTGAAACCCTAGAATGTAAGTGTGCATGTATGTAAATGTATGAAGGTGTAAAGAATTAGATCTCAAAAATGATGTAGAAATCATACCAATTCCCCCAATGCTAAAGTATTCTAACCATGTTCAAGATCCCTTTGCAACTCCATGATTGATATATTCACCTTGAGTGCGTGTATGTAATATAGCCTTGCCTAGAAATGAAGAATAAGAAACTAGCCTTTGTTTCCACCTTGCAATTTCTCAAAGTCAAATTGGGGTGTCCACGCTTACTTTCTCCTTGCTCCTCAAATCCTCTTCTTATCATGTTATGTGAAAATGATGGATTAGATCCCCTTTTATGGAAAATTTTCATAATGATCATGAAATTACACCACTGGGGTTGACTACAATAGAAGTAGGATTTTAATGGGAGTGCTAAACATCTACAAGCCCAAAATCACTAGAAGAACTAGGACTAGGTTGACCTGGGTCAACCTACTATGGACTAGGTTGACCTAGGTTGACTAAGTCTAGACCAAGTTGACCTAGGTCAACCTAGTCTAAACCAAGTTGACCTGGGTCGATCTAGTCCAGAATGTTTGACCTTCAGGGTCTTCTTGTCTAGACTCCATACTAGTAGAGGCTCGATGATGAAATGTATATCCCTAAATGTCATCTAGAGATTCAATCTAGGTTTTTGGGGTCCTAGAATTGGAGTGTACTCATAAATTAGGTCCTTATTCAATGATTGTGTGAAGCATGAAGGGAAATCAAGGATGATCAATTAGATCCTAACAAGGTTTTGCCTAAGACAAAGAAGAGAAAAGATGTGAGATGTGTTCTAAAGGTGAAAACATGAAATGAAAACACACTAAAGAGGAGCTAAAGTTCATAAATACAAGTGCATAAAATTTGAGATGCTACATATGGTCCCCACTTTAGTGGGATATGACACTACGTGTATATGCAAGCTAAAGTAAGAAAACATAACCATAACTTGTAAAAAGGATATAGAAAAGTCCACATGCTCATATACTACAAGAAAACATGAGTAACTACATCCTAGAAAACTATGGGTTAGAGATAATCCAAAAAATCACCTAGGACTTACTATATAAAGATGGTGAAGCTCATTAAATAGCCATGCTCCCCTTGTTTTTTCTTTCTCGTAAAAGGTGAAACAAGGGATCATGCTAAATGCAACAAACTGTGAATAGGAAGTGACGAAAAGAAACCCTTGAAGCACTATAAAATTATCTCTAAATGTTTCTAGAGGATTTTAGAAATTTGAGTAAGTAAATCATAATTCTAGCACTCATAACAAGGAGGAATTTGGAGTTACACAACTCAAGATATCATAGAAAGACTAAATATTTGTAAATTAGTGTTTTGTAAAACATATTCAAAATGGAACCTAAAATAATGTTATATAAGTGTGAGTTACCTTTTTAAAATATTATTTGTTACCTTGTGCTTGAAGGAGAAAATAAGAAGGTAGAGATATGTTAAAGAGGAAGCCACTATAGTACACAGATGGAGGTGCTTTGACATGTTGTATTGGATGGTGCTATACTAGAGGAGGTAAGAATTAGACCCATATTTTTGTTATCTTATGCAATTCTATTTTTTTATTGTTGTAGAATTTACTTGTTTACGTGATAGGTAGGGTCCCTAGTAGAAGGTCAACCTAGTCCTAGGTCAAGTCAACTTAGTCCACAGAGCTTCTAGGGTGTCCCAAATGCATGTTGACCTAGCCAAGAGGTAGGTCGACCTAGTCCACAAGGAGGTTAACCTAGTTCCTCAAGAGGTTGACCCAGTCCCTCAAGAGGTTAACCTAGTCTATAGGTACACTAGGTGGTCATCAGATTGATATTATGCACTGATAGATCTCTTGTTTTATGATTTTATAGGATCCACCAGTCATGTGGGAGAACTATATGTTGGATGTGATGATATATATCCAAGAGCACATCCAAAATCTTAGAGTATGAGAGATACAAATACTCAAGGATATAGGGCTACACTAGGTAGCACAACAACCACATGTGATATTCCACAGAGGTATGTTATTAGCATTGATGGAGAGATGGGATGACACCATATGTTCCTTCCACTTACCAGTGGGAGAGATGGCAATCAAAATGGAGGATGTCTACTAGATCTTGTGCTTGCCAATCTGGGGACTTATAGTGAGACCTCGAGGACAGAGATCATATAGAGAGTATGACAGATTTTGAGTACTATATGGGCATGCCATACAGAGAGAGATAAAGGCCATAATAGGTGTACCTAAAGATCATCATCCCTGGATGGGTACCTCTACTTAGAAAGATTATATTATGTATCACAAGCATGACTATCATAATTGATACAAAGGGTACAATATTTCAAACTCCTCTGGCACATATAGTAAGGTATATAGAGAGAGTCAACTTTATATGCATGGGGATGGAGCACGATAGTGCAACTATACTATGAGTTTGGGAAGTTCATGAGATATTAGTGAGCTAGTCCTACAACATGTACACTCTTATAGGTGTGGGCCTTTGAGCACTTCACATGCTTGATGCCATTAGGATTTTTAATTGAGATTCTGATAGAGTCGCTAAGAGTGTATCCTTACTATTAGTAAACATTTTTTTCCTCCAAAGAAATAATGAAATAAATTGACTCTTAAATACCTAGAAAGAAGAACAAATAGAACTAATAGTTGGATGCGCTATCATAGTTTGATAACCCTCTTTTAAATTGAGAGGTATAGCTCCCTCTATGAAAATTTACAATGAATTAAATAATAGGATGTATCTTTAACATGAAGATACCAAGGGTTTTTGATATTCATTCATAAACATGAAATGAATATGATTGCTAGATTTATAGGTTAGAATAAAGAGAGAAAGATCAACAAATAGCTACATGACCATTCATTCAATCCTTCCTTAAATCATAGAGAAAATGAAGGATTATGTTATTTATTCTACAAGATGTAAGAAACATAGAATTGCATCTAGAATATAAAAGATGTGACCACACAATCAATATCAATCCAAGAAAGATATATTTCAACTACACAGTCTGATAGATATAAACTTCTCTTCACTTTATACACAAAATAAAAGAAACCACATAATTTCCCTGTCCATGTCATTACAATCAACATTTGCCAAAAAAATAATAACCTTCTTCCATCTCCCTATTACAAATAAAAAATGTGCCTCCTTCCTTGCAGCCACACAACATGCAAAAAAAAAAAGGACTCCCCCTTTGGAAATATCATTCACTTTCCTATTTAACATATTTTCCTTTCTGTGACCCTTTGGTTACCAATATAACTAATTCTTATAATTAGAGCCTTTAATCATTTCTTAATGATTGACTATTTTCCTTCTCTTTGACTACCAATCTTTTAATCTTTAATACCTTGACCATTTTAATGATATTGTTCTTCATTGGAATTCTTTTTAATATTTAGAGGATTTATAGCTATAATTTATGTGTTCACATTGCATGATAGGTTCTATTATTTAAAATTGGCACTTTAACACTTGGATATCTCCATTGGGATCAATGCAAAGGACTCTACAAAGTTTGCAACAATCTTATGAATATCAACACTATTGGTCTCTCTTGACTCTTCATTTCTAAAATATGACTGACCTGAGGATGCTCTATCATTTGGTCTTAGTAACATTTGTGTTTAAAATTTTCACTAGGTAATTTATTATCAGCATTGAGACATGATAACTACAAAATATGTAAGAAGTGTGTGTCACCATCTATAAAGATGTATAGGAGGCTTCAACTTTTGAGACCATCAGTGAGTATAGAAGGTAATCCATGTGAATTATCTGTGACACACTTTGTACTATGGCTATTCATACCTTGCATAATGGAATATGCATTCCTAATGATTGAGGCCACAAGATTTTTTTCAAAATAAACATGGATTTTATGTCCATATTTAATCTCATAGTTTATAGCCAAGTTTTGATCCATATGTTTGTCAATGGACTTTTTAGTAGAAAATCAATCATTAGGTTGTTTGATCAATCTCTTATCTCACCATATAATATGTGATTTGTACTAAATCTAATGAGATATTTAATCATATTGCTTCATGGCAGAATGACCCCAACTTGAATACATAAAATCTCATTAGCATTTTGTGAAATGGTTTACAAATAAACTAATTTAGTGTTGGGTCATAGACTCCTAATGCATGACAAGTTTCCATTCATAAGGTTGCCAATATCCATTAGATTTTACCAATTCATGATTCAACATCCTTATCCTTTGATTACAACTTGCACTTCATTGAACTCAATGCTCCTCCAATTATAATTTATTGAATATTTTCAATCTCTCTAGGTTCATGCCCTTCTATGCATATCCTCAATGTTGATGATCTAATTGAATTGACTATTATTTCTTTCCTTTGGGTTGTGCTCATGCTGACAGAGGCCATTGAATATGTATGTGGAATCGTGGGGAATTTATCAATCAACTGTTGTTCAATCAATAGGCCTGCAGGTATATATATGCAGAAAGTCATCTTCAAGTTATTACCAAACACCATATGTGCTATCAATTTTTTTTGGTTCTTCCCATTTCACGCCCTCTCCAACTATGTCCATGGGTAGTCCATTATTTTTTGGAGGTTTTTGGCACATTTCATCAAATAGTTTGCATGCACTCCTTTGGATTCTTTTACATATGCTTTGACTTTCATCGAATTGAATAGAGTCTATGCTACTAACACTTAACACTTCATCAATCATCTATATGGATTAGGTTATGCTTATAACACCATTGATAAATGATCAAGCAGTATAGTTTTGAGCTCGTTACTCCATTGGGGTAATGGTGTCTAGGATTTGCACATTTCTAGTAAGATTTGACCCAGTAGTCTTTTTGTGAGAGGAATAATATGAAGAAATCAGTTTTCTCCTTCAAATCCATTTTCATTGGGTGCCTATTGTAGACACCTAAATCTGATTACACCACTAGGTAATCATATTTAGTCATCTCCTAGGACATTGTTGATTAAATATTTATTATTTAATTAGTTAATTTTCATCCCCTAGTTAATTAATTAAATGAATTAACTATAGTCCAATTGATAAAATCAAATGATAACCCAAAATCAACTTATCAATTAAAACTCTATTCCTCTATTAAATTAAATAAATTCTCAAATTTATTTAATTTAATTCCATACCCTCATTTTATTAAATAAATCATTTAATAAAATATCTAAACCCCTAAAACATCCCTAAGACCAACATTACTCCTAATCCAACCCATTCACTCATACTAACCTCACTTAGCCACCTAACCAACCCATCCCATCAAAGCTAAGCCACTTGCCCCCCTAGCCCCCTTTCTAAGCAAATCCTAATCCCCCTCCTAAACATGTGCACAACTTTAAGCAATGGTTAGGACTTGCTAACCCAAGCCAAAGTCAAAATATCTCCTTTATCCTCTTCTATCCCCATCCAAGAGCATTAGTGGCTCTTAGATTTCATTAATGACTCTTACATCCCTCTTACATATTCAACCTCCCTCATTACTCCCTTGACCAACCCTTATCCTATCCTCTCACACTCATCCTCCTTGTGACAAGTGTCACTTCCTTTTTGGCCTTAAACAAGCACAATCCTTGTGCTACCCTTTGAGTGCATCTCAACCCTCCCTCACCATCCTGCCATCCTTGCATCCTAACCATCCATTTCACTACCCCTTGGCCTATAAATGAAACCATCTCCCTTCACAAATATCATCCACTTTTCATGCAAAGTTATAATGTTATTTTGAGAGCCTAAAAACTACCAAAATACCAACATAATGCTAAAACCCCTCCATACCACCATTGTTGAAACTACCATCCATACACACATTTGATAATCACCCATCCACTTGAAGCTTGAGCACACCATGATCATACATCCCCTCTCATCAGGCACATAGCTTCATTATCATGAGAAGCACTTGAGGAGCTTACCATCCTTGGTCTACTTTCCTTCATATTGTCTTCTTTGGTCCTATCTTAAGTGTTAGCTTATTTAGTTGTGTGAATGCTCTTGCTAGTATTAGTATTCCTTTTACACTAACTAGATTAGGTGATAAATTTTGGCACACCCGGTGGGACCCCACATTTGGGTCACTATAATCATATTTTTTGTGTTTTTATGCTTAACTAACCAAAATGGAATTTTGTTCTTGTGGGTGTGTGTAGGTGGTTTGCTAATATTTTTGTAGGTATATAGGTCTCTCATTGGAAATCGCACTCCTAGCCATATAATCAATTTTTTCTTTAGAACACTTCAAAACCCACTTTGTTTGTGATTCCACCACCCCAGAATGTGAACCCGTGATAGTGGGATTGAAGCCATACACCAAAAGGGACACAAACCCATAGAAGTTAGATCATCATTTACCTCAAACCCTCATCACCACGTGTCAGAAAAATATCCCCCATCCCCACTGACCCTATCCCCATGGGAACATCAATCTTTGCCAGCAGGATTGCAACAAAATACCAGTGGGAACACATCATCCTATTAGTCAATCCTCAAAAACTCACTTTTCTTGTTGTCAAACCCGCTGACACACCTTTATGTGGGAATGCTCCTCCAAGAACCTACGAGATCACCTTTTTGTGGGATTTCTCTATGTCATTTTATCTCATGGCCTACTTTTCCTACACTTTTCACCAATCCCTATACATCAATCATTTGAACCTTCACCACATTCCCGTGCCTGTGAGATTGCTACCTAAACTCGCAAGTTTGAAACTTTGATTTTAATGCAATAAATTTTGAAATTTCTCTGTTCCAAGTATTTTATGGAGCAGAACACTAACTGGTTTCTTGCAGATTTTTGTCACCATAACTGTGTTTCAAAGTTTAAAATTGAACAAATCTTAGTTTTTCATGGAATGAATGGCTAAGTCTTTAGGAATTTTTTTTTTATTGGAATGCTTAAATAGCTTAAGTAAATAATCCACTCTTGAATGACAAGTGTTTAAAATTGAACCAATGCGATGAACATTTTATTTAAGGTGAAAATGAACATTATGTGTAAACACTTCAATTTTGGGGCTTAAAATAAATCCATCAAATCTTGAATGCCTTAAAGATAAACTTTCTCTTATTCCCTCATTTTTAAATCTTTCTTGATTGATTTATTTTTTTTGACTTGATTTCCCTTTGTTGGCGATTACTATAAAGTTGGAAATGAACAAATTGAATGTTAAGTTCGCGTGTGTCTTTAGAAACTAATTTTTTAGGATACACTAAAGCATCCAAATAGAAATGAACCAAGTGCCTTACGTGTTTTGAGATTGTGCCCTCTAGCACACCTTTGTCTTCTCTATTTCTTACATCTTAAGACCTTAAAATACACGATGCATGTATCGAAAGTTGTTAGCAAGATCACCTACAACAACCTAGCAGTGCTTCTAGTGAGTTCATCACCTCTGGGAAGCACTTCTCCTTTGGTGAGAAGCTCAAACTAGTAAAAAGCCTAGCTGGTATATAAATGAGGGGAAGGTAAACTTTCTCACTTTATCGCCCAAGTTTGTGCAATGTGTTTCTGGGGGTAGCCTGAGGTGGGAAAACTTTCCCATGATTTTAGCATGTCCAAAATAGATTCTTAAGTGGATCACATATGTAACAATCATTTGGTGAGATGCTACAGACCCATTTACAACCCTCTTAGTCAAATTTTCTCAATTTTATCCATGGTATGTTCATTCACGGTGCAAGGGAAATAGCATTCCTCAAGATTACTCACCATTTTGTTCCTCTAGTAGAGGCATAAGGCCACTTGGGTTTCATCTACAAGGGTCATTGTTCCTGCAGAACGAGAACTTCTATTTGTCATGCCTTGAAGATTCTTTGATGTATATCATTTGTTGATTGACTCTTGTATTGACTCACCTCTTCAATTAGAGGGAAATATTGCACTAGAATCAGGAGACACCAAGTTGTGGGCCATTCAATAGCATATTGCAACCAAAAAAAATTGACCTTAGGGATAAAGCGTGTGTTTGAATTGTCTTATCTGTGCTCAAGACCCCTGAAAAACATTTGTAAAACATACATAATTGTATGGTTTTTATCAAATCATTTTGCTACAGAGATCATTTGTTTGTCTTTCTCAAAAGTTGCTTTGTCCTTTGAGAAATTGTTTGCTCATAAATCCCTCATATCAGAAGAATCCCATCTTTGTTATTTCAAAAAAGTGGTTATTAGCAAGTCCATTTGCAACAACTCTTGTCTCATTGGTTCAACTTTCCCTTTGTCCAAAATTATACTTGTTCCCTCAAACAACAAACCACTAAGCAAGTCCTAGTTACAAATCTTTTTTTCCTCAGTCCAAAATTTTGTCCTTTTTCAAAATATCCTTGTTACCTATCCTACTTGACCGAAAATAACACATTCTATCTTTGAAAGACCCCATCTTTTCATATACAAGTATTTTTTAGCAAGTCCATTCACAACAACATTTTGTCTCCTTGGTTTATCCTTACATTTTCCAAAACTATACTTGTTATCTCAAAACCACACTACCTAGCAAAATTTAGTTGCAAACAAACACTTTCTCCTTAATCCAAAAGTTTTCTCTTTCCAAATTATCCTTGTTACTTACCCTACTTGACCAAAAACAACACTTTTTTCTTCAAAATAGATGCTCCTTACTCTTGAATAAAATATTGTTAGCAAGTTCCTTCACAAAAAATCCTAAAGTCTAGTTTGTCCTACTTCACTCAACTTTACCATTGTTTTTAGAAACTTAGCTATTTCTCAATTGATTTGTGTTCTCAACCCAAGGTCAAAAAGGTATACTTAGTATAGTCACTACCTATAAAACCCCACATTTGTGATCAAATCTCTTAGGGTTATCTCATGTTGGGCCAACCCAAGACTAAATTCAAAAAGGCTAAACTTCCACAAATACCAATTTACAATGAAATAGAAGCAGAACACAAAAAACATACCCCCAACCCAAGGACTGCGAAGCTGGACCAAATTAAGAAAGATGGTGTAGAAATTGCATTACAAGCTAAGTGGGATTACAAAATTCAGAACCTAACTCTCCGACGAGGTGTCAACCATAGCCTTATCAACAACTCTAGTGTTACTCACTCTAATTAGGTCTTTTTTTTCCACACATGCTTGTGCACTTATTTCTTCATAGGTTTAGATTTTCATGTAGGAACCACTACCCCATACAAGCATTTAAAATAGGATCACCTCCTCCTATTTTTGCATCAACCTTAGGTTTTCAAAAAATCCTCCACATGCATCATTAAGACCTAGCACCTTCCACCATTTACTCACTTACTTGGAAACATTTAGCATCATTTCTTTACAACTTTGTTTCCCTAAAAATAGTTTATATCCACCTCACTATCATAGTTATCCTTTAAACTAAGCATTTTCTCATATAGGCTATCACTTTTGTCCCACATCACCTTGAGCCAAAGGTTAGGTTACACACTTGAACCTCCTTTATCTTTCAAAAATAGACATTTGGCTACCTTAGGGTTTGATACCACCACCACATTGTTCAAGATCACGTTTAAGGGAAACACGGTCTCCTTCATTTAGTACCATATCATTTAGGTTCCTAAGGTATCATTAAACACACTGTACCTACTTTTGTTGGCATCTCAAGAAACCAGTCCACCCTAGTCACACTTAGGCAAATAATTTCATCATATACATTTAGCATCATCCTTTTTGCATTCCATCCTTAGGAAAACTAGCATTTCATGCCACCTACCACACATTTTGGTAAGAATACATGGAAAAAGAATGATATGGATTCTATTCATAGCAGTAGTACAGCTCAGGCTCAGCCCTATCCCATAGTTCTCATGACACCACCAGATCCACCACCACAACTCTCTAAAGACACAGGTTCTTCTATAGATATTGGTGCTTTCATGAACCAACCTAGCCATGCAACCATTGTTAATGCCATCATAGATCAAAATAAGGAAACCATCATGTCAAATTTCTTAAGGGACAATGTTGGTGCCTTTGAGCTTGGATAACCACCACCTCCCAACATTATGGATCCTGCACATCCCCTATTTGGGTGGCAACCACCATCTGTAGTGTCATCTAGCCCTTATGATCCTTTCTCCTCACCCAAAAGTGAGTACCAACCACCATAGATATAACCTGTAGACCTGAATATACCCTCAACCCAGGTGACTACTCCCATTCCACAAAACACTCATCCCATCCTCACTCAATCCTTGGTACATACTACATCTCAACCAACCCCAAGTGTATCAACTACATCTTCTTCCACCACTTATCTCCCTACTTCACAAAATCATCCTTTTACATCCACCAACACAACATTTTCCCTTCCATCTCACAACACATCTAGTCCATTTACTACTGGAATGGTGCCACTAGAGTCAAATACCTCATCTTCCATCCCACCCAAATTCACTATCAATCCCTTTTTTACTAACCAAAATACTTTGGCCTCATTTCCTTTAGGACCTTGGGGTGTTGCTATGACACAAGGGCCTACCACTAGCCTCCTCTTCAATGCTACATCCATTTCCATGCCTTAGGAACTTTCATCCCTCACTTTGCAAAGCTATTCTCCACCACCCCTCACCAACTATTTTTCTATGCCACCCTTAGGCAATAGCCAAATCACCCCTCCACTATGATTCCCTACTATGAACACTCTACCTTAGGTTAATTACCTTGCACCTATTCATAACCAATTGCTCTCTCAAGCAAGAGCACAACCAGCCTATATTGGGCAAGGTACATATTCCCAAAGCATGGCTCAAGCATTACCAACATTACCACCCTTTTACCAAAAATCATCATGCCAACAGTACGCTTAGGTATCCATATAGAATTATCTAGTAGGGCAACAACCTCATACTTACTAGTCCCATCTATAGTATACCCAACAGATGTAGCAGTATACACAAACTACATTCCAATAGCCCATAGCTTCCATCCCACCAGTTATAAACCCTATTTTTCCAAAACCACCATATGGTAGTCAAGGTGTCCCCTATCAACCTTCAAACTTTGCCACATATCCCACACTAGGGGTACCTAGATTGAGGGCATCCGCTCCCCCACCTATAAAATCTAAATCGAAGGAAATGAAAAATGCTCTTAAGGCCCTCAAAGATGGGACAAATTCCAAAAATTAATTAATTTGAAAATGATTTCCCATATCCATTTGACAAAACCATCATAATGACATTATTTCCTAAACACTTTGAGATCCCCATGTTTGATAGATTTAGAGGGAAAATTGATCCAGTCACACATGTCAAACAATTATATATGTACTGCCAAGAAGTGGCCTATAATGATATATTCCTCATGCAACTTTTTTTGAAAAGCTTAGATGGACCAGCCCTAGAGTCATTCTATCATATCCCCCAGGGTACCATTAAAAGCTTCGATGATCTTTCTGAAGCCTTTGTGGCTCAATATGCTCATCTTGTCAAAACCAAGTTATCTATAGTAGACTTAGTTCATACCAAGAAAAAAGGAGGAGAAAGCCTTGCAAAATACTTACAATGTTGGTTAACCCTCCCAACTAGGATCTCATGTACCATCCCAAAATGTCACCATGTCAAAATGTTCATAAATAATGCACATCCTAGTCTTGCCCATCACATGGTTATGAATTGTTTACAAACATACAAAGACATTAAGGAAAAAGGGATGGGACTTGAACAAGGGCTCATCAAGGATGGTGTCATCAAAATTTACAAAGAAAACACCCAAGACTCAAGCCCAAGCAATGACAAAACATGGTATTGGAATAAATAAAAAACACAGTGATAGATGGCGTCATCGACACCTGACATGTTCATATCATTGGAGTAGTTGCCAACATTTCCACCATATTTTTTCAACAACAACCTTATCAACAATAACCCCCTATATATTAGCAACCACCTATGTAGAACACTCAAAAAGTACCCACCCATCACAATCAAACTAATGCCATCCCACTTTCAGTTGGACCTAAACCATGTGTTCAAAGAAAACCATGCATATACACCTTGTTAGGGGAGCCCCTTGATGCAATATTTGAAAAACTAGCCAAGGATAATCTTGTTTGATATCTACAGACACAACCCTTGGAACCTAATCAGTCTAGAGTATCCTAGTATAAGGATAATGAGTTCTACAAATTCCATCATGTTAAAGGACATACCACCCTTAAGTGCATGCAACTCAAAGATTATGTCCAAGACCTTATTGACCAGAAAGAGATCACAGTAGGGGCACAGGCTTCACCCAATGCAAGGTTGATGATATATCAAAATGCTTTTCCTCCTCATAACACAAACATAGGAAAAGCACCTAAAAACACTCCTACCAAAAAACCAAACAATGCTCAAAATAAACAAGATGATAACTGAGATAAATCTCAAAACTATACCTTAGCATATTTGGACTATGGGAGCCTTATCAGATGCATATCACAAGTTGAGTTGTCTATCAATGTCCCAGATACCTAATGTGCAGTTACTAATTTCCAAGCTTGACTCAATATAGTTGGCCCACTTGTGTTTACACCATCAACACCACCTCCATCCAAAACATCTTCATCAGGATCACCCTCATTAGGACCATAGTATAATATCCTGGAACACCCTGGAAACAGGCCAGCTCAGATTTCCATTCTAGATCTCTTACGAACAAGCCCACTTTATCAAGAGATCCTTGATAGTACTCTCCATGAGTAACACATCCACACTAACATATATGCTATCAAGTTCCACAACTTGATTGGACATATTTCTACAACATGTGCTTTATCCTTCAAAACATACGACATCCCAGTAGTTGAACTTGATCATATCCTTCGAATTCACATAGATATCATGGTTTCTAACTTTGCAGTCAAATGGATCGTGATAGATAATGGATTGGCTTTAAATCTATGTACTTTAAAATTCATCAAATAGGCAGGATACACTAAGGTAGATATCATTAATGAGGTAATCACCATCAAAGCGTATGACAACTTGCAGCGCATCACTAAAGGAACCATTGTGCTCCCTCTCAAAGTCAGCCTGACCACTCAAGAAATAGTTTGTCACATAGTTGATCTTAACCTTCCATACAACATCCTCCTTGGCCAACTATGGATTCATGCCATGAAGGCCATTCCATCCACATATCATTAGTGTGTCAATTTTTTTCATAATGGCACTGAGGTAACCATCCATGCAAATCTTGAACCCTTTGCTTATTGTAATGTGGTTGAAGCTTCATACACCAACCATTGTCCTAGAATCAAAATTGGCCACTCCATGGCTAGTTCCTTTGGGACCTTCCATGATTCAGATACCATTTTAGCCTCCACTCTTTCCATGGTTAAGATCAACTACCAAGGTTGTGGCAAATACAGTCTCATAGATGCTTTTGTTTTCAGTGCTCTACCACTTGATCTACATACTCAAGGGTGACTAAAACATCAACAGCCAAGGCCAAATACCACTTCTCAACTTAGACAGATGGGCCCTACCACATTTATATCCAATGGTATCCTTGATGGAGAGGAAATTGCTCCATATATTAACACATGGCTATACACAGAGCCACCTCCAAAAAGTGAAGAATTACTTGATCACTTAAACAAAAGTACCCATGGTCACATCGCCTGGCCATTGAACAATGAGATTATCAAGGAGGTGGCCTAGGAAGTTTGGAATTAGGTATTAGGTAGCCTATAGAAGCATAACTAGAAAAGAAAAAGAAGGGCTTAGGCTATGGACTAACCATAATTAGGGGCACTACAAAAGAAGGCCATGCCTTCACAAACATCCAAAATAATCTCATTGAGTTCGAAGACATTCCTGAGGAAGTAGAAAAGAAATCCTACAACAATATTTTCCTTGAAAAAATTATCTTAGGAGCCTTTATGCTCTACCAATTATCCCTAAATCTTATAGACCTATGACTCGCTCACCCCAAACTCATTGATTGGGACCAACCGAGTGTTGTCCATGTTCACAAATTCTCTATCAAGCATGCACTCCTTAAATTCATGGGGGTCGAAACACCACATAAAGGACTTCCACCACCATCAACATATGTCTACAAACTAGATCCAGTAGGTTACTTTGGGAAGGAGGAAGTCTCCAGTTGCAAAATTGAGTTGAAAGAGGAAACAAAAAAAGAAAAAAAGAAAAAGCAAAACATCCTCTGGTGAAAACTCCTCGAGGGCACCATTGGATGACTCAAAAAATGAAATAACAATACAGGGCATATCTAAAGTTGAAAACCTCTCAAAGGCACCCAAAGATGGAGATTTCATCCTTACCCCACAAGAGCATAGGCCTCCCATATCTTCAGTCTTGACAAAGGAAACTAGACCAGTCAATATCAGTCTGACTAAGATAATACATATCACATATATCATGGCATTTCTACCACCTGAGTAAGAAGATCTTCTCATTGAAGTCCTCTATGAAAATATTGGTTGCTTTGCATGGTCCTATTAAGACATGTCAGGGTTAGACCCCAAGTTAGTAGTACACCATTTGGCCATGGATCCAAGGGCCAAACCTGTCAAGAAAAAGCTCTATAAGATGCACCCAAAAGTCACTTTGTTGGTTAAAGAAGAGTTAGAAAAATTTCTAGAGGAAAAAATCATTCACCCAATTGAATATTTTGAATATATTTCCAACATGGTACCTATTACAGAACCTTCTGGTGATATCAAAATTTGCACACACTTCAAAGATCTCAATAAAACTTGTCTGAAGGATGATTTCCTGTTACCAAATATAGACATGATTGTTGATATCACCATAGGCCATGAGCTCTTATCACTCATGGATGATTTATTTAGATACAACTAGATTTAGATAGCAGAGGAAGACCAACATAAGACAGCATTTACCACACCTGGGGGAACATTCTGTTATAAGATAGCATTTGGGCTAAAGAATGTCAGGGCAACATATCAGTGCACCATGATGATCATCTTCCATGATCTAATCCATAAGACCCTTGAAGATTATGTAGATGATATTTTAGTCAAATCTCTTAATGCCCTTGATCACTTATCTCACCTTGAGGAAATGTTTGATCAATTGGCTAAATATCATCTCTTGCTCAATCCTAAGAAATGTGTCTTCAGCGTTACCTTAGGAAAGCTCCTAGGATTCATTGTATCATGATGTGGTATTGAGATTGATCCTAAAAATGTCAAAGCCATCATGAATATGATCCCTCCTAAGAAATTCAAGCACCTCATTCTCTTCAAGGGAAACTATAATCAGTCAGATGATTCATCTCCCAACTTGTTGATAAATGTCAACCATTTACACATCTAATCAAAAAGGATCAAAACTTCAAGTGGGACCCCACTTGCCAATGCAACTTTGATCTCATCAAGAAAAACTTGGCTAACCTACCTATTTTGGTTCCTCAGGTTACAAGGCATCTACTCATATTATACATTGTAGCTACTCCCACAGCACTAGGTGCTCTTCTAGCACAACTTGATGATACAGGAAAGGAAAGGGCTATTTACTACATCATTCATACCTTAGTGGGATATGAGCTCAATTACACACCAATGGAAAAGGCTTGCTTAGCCATGGTATTTTCCACTCAAAAGTTATGTCATTACATATTGAGCTAGACTATGCAACTAATATCCAAAATTGATCCATTAAAATATATGTTATCTCACATAGTACTCATAGGGCACCTGGCTAAATGGGTCATGCTTCTCAAAAAATTTGACATCTAATATGTTGATAGAAAGGCCACCAAAGGTCAAGCTATTGAAAATCACTTGGAAAATGCACCCTTGGTTGCATACCACCCTCTCATTATGGAATTCCCAAATGAACACCTCTGTTTGATAGTAGAACAGCCATCCTAGAAGTTATACTTTGATGACTCTTATACATACCATGGCTTCGGTGCTGGCATACTATTGGTCATACCTCAAGGAGATTACATTCCTAAATCTTTCAAACTATAGTTTTAGTGTACCAATAACATCTTAGAGTATGAGGCCCTTGTTGCAAGGCTCAAAATAGCCATTGAATGGAATATCATGGAGCTACAGATCTATGGAGATTCCCAACTTATCATCAAACAAGCCCTGAATGAATATCAAACCAAGGATGACAAGCTGCTACCTTACAAAGAGTTGGTTGATCAATTAAAGGAATATTTTACTCAACTTCAGTTCACACAAATATCTAGATTGCAAAATAAGGCAGCAAATGCCATGGCCACTATTGGTTTTCTTTTGCAAATACTATGCGAGGCTACACAATATGAATTCTTGGTCGAGCAGATACATGAGCTTGCATATGAGAATGATGACTCAACATAGGTATGCATCTTGGTTGGTCTCAAATCCCCATGGTACCATGAAATTCATGCTTACCTACTAAATGGTATCATATCTCCCCATCTCACACAAACCCAATGCCAGAACCTTATTCGCAGAGCTTCCCATTATACTATCAACGCCCAAACCCTATATTGTCATGGTTATCATCATGATACTCTCTCTCAATGTCTAGACCAAAATGAGGTTGCAATGGCTCTCAAGGAGGTACACACTAGACTTTGTAGTGCTCACACGAGTGGGATACTTCTAGCTAAGTAAATCCTTTGAGCTAGGTATTATTGCCCTACTCTAGAGCACGATGCATGTGAATTTTTGAAATGGTGTTTACCTATCAACAACATGCTAATCTAATCTGAGCCCTAGCTCAAGATCTACAACCTATCGCACCATCATAGCCTTTTGCATGTTGGGGGTTTGACCTTATTGGTGTTATTACACCTCTCTCTTCAGAAGGACATAAGTGAATAATCACCACCATTGATTATTTCAATAAGTGTGTAGAAGTAGTTTCCCTTGTCACTATCATAGGAGTTCAGGTGTCCAAATTTATCCTATATCATATCATATGTCACTTTGGCATCCTAGCTACCATTTTTACTGACCATGGAGTTAATTTTGAAAATCTCAATATGGAGGAATTGTGCACTTCCCTTCATATCCATCACCATTTTTCTAGCATGTACTTCCCACAAGGTAATGGTTAGGCAAAGGCAACTAATAAAACCAAACTTAAAATCCTAAAGGAATTTATCAATGATTTCGGTCGTGATTGGCATTTACAAATCAATCATGCCCTATGGCCATACTGCACCTCATTCCATACATCCACCAGCACAACCCCATATTCCTTGGTTTATGGTGCTGAAGCAATATTACCTATTGAGGTTGAACTCCCATCCCTTCACATTTATTTACGATGCCAAATATCAGATGACGATTATAGAGTGGCCCAACTTAGCCAACTTGATTTACTTGATGAAAAAAGGCAACAAGCCTATGACCACCTCATGGTCTACTAGAATTGCCTCAAGCACAATTTCAATAGGAAGGTCCATCTACACCACTTTCAAGAAGGAGACATGGTCCTCAAAGAAAACATGAAGGTTCAGATTGACCGAGAAAATAAAGGCAAGTTCAAGCCCACATGGCTTTGTCCTTATGTAGTCATAGCATCTTTTGGCTCAGGGGCCTATCAGCTATCTGCACTTGAATATATATTCTTGAATGATTCTACCAACATCATTTACCTTAAGAAATTCTACACCTAAAAAAAAAAATTCTCAATAAAAAACACAGGTAAAGAAAAAAAAGCATCTAATGGTGAAAACTTGACAATTCAAGCACCTTGGATAGGTACCCTAGTGACAATCTAGCAATTAGGCACTAGGTATACTTAGCCTTTTTATTATCTATCAATGATGTACATCTCCCCCATCACCACTCCATAACTCATCACCCATCTCCTCATTTTTTTAAGGTGTCCCTCATAGTTTCACTTTCATACCCCCAAACCAACTCACGACATTTTCTTTCAGTCTCCACCACTTTGCAATACCCCACTTAGATCCTATATTATGTTTGTAGTTTGTATATCTACCCTACCATTGTACTCTACCACATGTATCATATCAGGTGTACCCTACCATTTTACTCTACAACATGTATCATCTTACGTGTATTTTATCCTTGTACTCTACATATCCTATTAGGTGTAACTTATCCTTTGTATCACTCCTATGTATTATATCCTTCTGACAATAGTAATGGCATATATACCATATCCTTGTAACAATAGTCATATCCTACATACCATATCCTTGTACCAACAATAGTATCCTATGTATCATAACCTTGTAAATACAATAGTATCCTAATCCTTGTAATAATAGTTGTGCTTTACATATCATGCCCCTATAACAATAATTGTATTACAACAATTCTATCCCCTCATCCTGAGCTTTTCCCCTTCGTACACATACCCACTAATTTATTTTGTCATATGTTCCAAAGTCCACATTCATTGTATAGTCATGCTTCTACATATTGTTCAAGTCTTATTGTGACAACCTATGTCCCTAGCCCATCATCTGTAGAAAAGAAATCATTATCCCTTTTTTTCAGTATCGTAAATGTCATATCATTAAAGTCCTTTCCAAATGTGTCTTCCTTATTTTCAGCCTATCAATATCTAATCATCCTGATCTCTTTAGAAAAAAGTTACTTTTTCACACTTTTTTTCTCTCTTCTAAACTTTGGTTTTTGTATATTTTGCTTGGTCCCTTCCACATGATTTTATTTGTTCCCTCCTCAAGGTTGCCATGGTCTTTTCATATCATGGTATGCTTTGACTAGGGCAACTCAAAAGCATGGTTGTCAACCACAATCTCTTCTTGCTTGTGGGTTAGTCAAATATCACCCTTGCATATTCCAAACATTGTTTCACTAATGATCACATGATGCACTTGGGCAATATCATTTTCTTGTGGATCACCAACATCATTCCCACACTAATCTCTCTGGGACTCATGTGTGATGTTGGGGCAATCCTGGCGTGCTTTTTTGAGTCAGTCCTATGTAATATTGAGGAAAAGGCCTTGATGTTCTTAGTAACCTTGGAAAATCCCTAATATTCCTATATCAAATAAAGTTCTCACACTACATGGTGATACTTCTTTGTGAAGTACCCCCCTCTTAAAGCTTCTAGTATATCCCCTCACTCTCACCATTTTCACCCATACAAAGACTCACATGATCATATCCCCTCTAGGCACATCCATTCTCACCCCCTCCTACATCTTTTCTTAAACTTCTATCCTCTCCTCCCTGCTCCCTCATAACTCTTATCCTCCCCAACCTAACCTTTCCCCACCATCCTGATTCCCTACTCAATCCTTTTCACTTGAGCATTCTACACATGTCCAATCTAAAGTTGTGCATATTGCTCCTACCACTTGCCTATGGTCATTACCAATTAGTGATATGCTCTAACCATTCACTTCCCCCCCCCCCACCACATCTTTTTCCTATTACTCTTCTTACCTTCCCTATCATCATTGAAAGCCATTCCTACATCCCCTTCAAAACCCTTCTCCTACTCTCTTCCACTACCCTCTTCCTTTAATCACCTATCTCTCTTAACCATTAGCTTTTTCTAGTATCAAAATCTTTTGATTCTATTTTTTTCTTATTAAACATAGCACTGTCTTCATTATCCTACTCTCACAAATTCTCATCCTTTAAACTAAGGTTTCACCACCACCCTCATATGCTCCTTATCATAAGTTACTATCCTAGCTCTATGTCCACTATCCTCCTGACTACAAGTTTGTTGGTCAATCATTTTCCAACATCATCCTCCTTAGAGTCAATATCTCCTATGTTTACGATCATTTTTTTATCATCGATCATTATCCTAGTTTTAGTTTTTGGTTATCCTACCCCATCATCATAAATTTTCCTATATCTTATAGTCACCCTCATTAGTTATTTCTAGTTGTTGTATCCCTGCATCCTAGAATTTAGCATGTTGTATTATCATATATTGCATTCATTTACTCTTATCACAAGTTGGGATTTCTCTTACCATGCGTCCCCATCATAATATTTAGATCTTTTACCCACTAATAGATATCCTCATACTCTATAATTCACTCTGCATATGTTATCCTCACAATGTTCAGATTAGTTATCACATTCATCTTTAGTTTGTGTTCATTTTAAATCCATGATTCATCTTTAGTTTGTGTTCATTTTCAATCCGTGATTCATCTTTAGTTTTTGTTCATTTTAAATCCATGATTCATCTTTAGTTTGTGTTCATTTTAAATTCGTGATTCATCTTTAGTTCATGTTCATTTTTAAATCCATGATTCATCTTTAGTCTGTGTTCATTTTAAATCCATGATTCATCTTTAGTTTGTGTTCATTTTAAATCTATGATTCATCTTTAGTTTGTGTTCATTTTTTAAATCCATGATTCCTCTTTAGTTTGTGTTAATTTTTAAATCTTTGATTCATCTTTAGTTTGTGTTCATTTTAAATCTATGATTCATCTTTAGTTTGTGTTTATTTTAAATCTATGTCACCCTCCTAAAACCTGTATTCACTTTATCTTCATTCATGTTCATTTAACAACTCAATATAAACATTCTCATCATCATAAACATCATATCAGTACTATTAAAATGAAATCACATCATCAAAATCACATCAAAGTACATCACATTATATCTGCAATATCATAGCAAATCATATCATCAAAATCACATCAAAGCACATCACATCATATTTACACTATAATAGCAAATCACATCCTGTACTCTCACAGAAAATCACATCATATCAACACTATCATATCAAATCACATCTTGCACTATCAAAGCCAACCACATCATCTCAAACCTATCAAAATAGATCACATCCTATGTTATCAAAACTAGTCTCATCCTCAATATCCATCCTATCTTGCATCAAAAACTATTAACAATATCATATCTTTCATCAAAAATCACATCCTGCATCACAACCTGTCAGCAATATCATATCTCTCATCAAACATCACATCCTACATACAAACACATCAGTCTCTCATCTACATCTAAACATATATAAAACTCACATTGTAACCATACTCATGCAATCATAAGTCCATACATACATATCCCACCCCAAAGAATGATTTGCTCTATATATCTATCTCTCATCCAAAAAGAATAAATGAATACATACCCCCCCTAAAAAATCCCACAATCCATCAAAGTCCAAATATACAGTATCCATATCATATATATAGCTACAACGGGTCTATGCCCACAAAAAAAAAAAATCTAAAACTATCGATACATCCAACAAAATGATAATCATGTACAAGTATACACAGCATATCACTAGTCTCCCTCATCCAGCACCTCCTCCTCTAGACCCTCATCTATGTCCCTGCCTACCCCTGTTGCTACTAGCAGTGGAGGTGGTGGCCTCATCTGCCCTCCTCCTATACTCAAGCTCTTTGCCTCATCCCTCCTCCCACTCATCCCCATGTCTTGCCTCTAGCTCTATCATGTCCTATGACTCTACCCTATACATTCAGACCCGCCTGCCCTCTACAAGCCCCTAGTGCTCCATCCACTCTCCCCCCTCCCTACATACCTGTGTGGGTCCCAGTTATCCCTGACAATGTTGATCATCTATAATGCTCTATTTTGTCTACTAGGACAATTGCATGGTACCTCCCCTGATAGAATCCTGGTCTCTCTTAGCTTTTCCACCTCTCCCCATAGTCTCTTCAACTCCTCCATCCCTCCACCCATCACCAGCTGCACTCTTAGGGTCGTCACCTCCACCACCAATCTATCTCACTCCTACTAAATGGTGTCTAGTCTGACATGTACTGTCTGCCTCTCTCGGCTAACCACATCTAACCTCCCCTCCATCTGCCCAACCTCCACCTATAGTCTCCCCACCTCTAACCTTGCCCTATCTTCCTCACCCTATGCCACATCTCACTCCTAGAAAAGTTGATTTTTCTCTATCCTGAGCTGATCTCTCTCCTATTATGTATCTCATAGCCACTAGTTGGTGGCATCATGGGTTTTTTGTAACGATGTGTATCAGGTTGCCCATCTATCATCTACTCCCCCCTATGGATGACCCACCTCCACCACTCCCTACTAGCCTTGGTGGTTTCTGCTCCCCCTCCCCTCCTCTCTCAAGCTTTACCCCTCTCCCCCCTCCTCTCTCTAGCTTTGCCTCTCTCTCCTCTCCTCTCTCTAGTTGTACCCCTCTCTCCTCCTGCCTCCCTACCCTCCACCTCTACTGCATTGGCCCCTCCTCCTATGCTACAGCTTCTATTCATTTTCATAGCCCTCTCGCTACATATCTACCCTGCCCAGCTACTTAGGCTAACTCCCCTGCCACCATGGCTACTCTGGTCACTTGTGCCAGGCCTACTCATCTTGGCCACTAAAACCAGTCTCAATACTCCTATGTGGATCCCACATCTACTACCCCACCAAACCAATCCCACTGTTGTAGCTCTAAGTCCTGCCAAGCCCAAAGTAACCCCTCCCTCTGTAGTGTTAGCTTGTACATAGTCACTAGCTCTCGAGTGACTCACTGGTACCAGTTTGACTCTCTTGGAGCCACTTGGACCCATCCAAACTATCGTAAGGCCCTATCCAACTAGTACTTCTCTATGATGTACTCCCACTATCCAAAAATGAAGCATGGCAATATCATGTATGGTAACTATTGTCCCTCCTCCGTCCATGGCCCCAAACCCATATATGGTCTCCATATCACTTCCCTAATCTCATCAATATGGATTCTCTAGTAGTCCACATCCTTTATATGGTGATAGGTCAATAGCTCCCCCTAGTTATATGCCACTAGCTCCTCTTCCTGCCTATCCCTCTGACCAATTGGTTGAATTTTGCAATGTGCTCCCATGCCCATATCTGTAATAAGGTGGGGAACCCTATACTCCTTCCCTATCAGTTAGCCCCCTAATACACAATCTGGTGTAAATCTCGGTACAACTCCACTAGCATCAATGATCCCCAAGCCTCCAGGACTCCTACATCCACTATCTGCATGATAACTGGTATCAATACCAACGTCACTCCTATCCCACCTATATTTGGGGCAATGTACCCCAATACTAGCCTATGGACATAGAAGTAAATTTGTCTATCTACGACTACTCAATCCAAATGCTCATCCAGCGCAAACTATCCTCTTCAAATCTAGAATGGCATACTTGGCCCTACAAGCCCCTATACTGGCCTCTTCTATCATCTCTATCATCACCATCACTAGTGTCCCCCACACTGGTAATCTAAAAATTGTGTATACATCCTCTAGTGTCATTTTCATCTCTCTTATAAGCAAGTGGAATGTGCCTATCTCGTTGTGCCACCTCTCACACAATGCTATCACCATAGCCATATAAGTGTCTATATGGGGCAGCCTTGCCAAATATCCTAGACCAATACCCTCAATCCTCATCCAATTCATTGCCATCAGTTGATCTCCTACATGTAATATAGTTGTTTGTCACTCACGTGACACCAGAGCGTCCAGCAACCACTACGCACCAAAACTAATCACACATCAGTATTCATTCGCATACTCTGCCTACCCTAGCTTTCCACCCATTCCCCTATCAAACCCCTATTTTGTCTGCACTTTTTCCCTAAACCTGCATTCCCATGAATGCATTCCTGTGGACCTGTGAACCTCACAATCTTGTAGAGCTATGTTCATGTGAGATTGCTCTTTGACTTTTTCCCTCCCAGCCTGTTTGACCTGTGATCCTGCATGCATGCCTGTGCAAGCTTACCCTAGAGATCCTGCAGACCCATGTTCCTACAAGATTGCATTTGCATTTTTCTCTCCCAGTCAAACCCTATCTTATTCTTATGTTGACCTCATCCCTGACACGGGATCTCATTCCTGCAGACATAATCACATTTTTCCTGGCGGGTGTGTAATCTCACTTGTTGACCCTCAATCCCACAGAAACTTTCTTTCCCAAATTAGCGATCCTATAAAATATGGTTATCAAGCCCTTTTTGTACCTTTCCCCTAGCTATTCTTGTAGGATCGCGATCTTGTTGATCTCACATGTGATCCCACCAGACCCATGTTTGTGGGATTCTGTTTTCTCATTCGTGGGAATGCTCTAAACTAATAAAAATAAAAAATACCAAAAAGGTTTTTGAACCTACCAAATAATTTGGTATCCACCACACTCATACTCATCGCACCACATCCAATCAATTCTCAGGTCATCCAATTACAACCATTGTCTCATTAAAATTAGAGCTCCTAGTAGTAATATATCCTCGTCTATATGAAAGCAAATAAACCTTTCTATCCCTCTTCTAGCCCCTTATAGGCCCCCCAGCTACCCTATCTTCCTCTATGACTCCTCCAACAACCTCCTTTTGTCCTTTTTCCTTCTTCTTATTGTCATTAATTCTCTTTTTTACCTGCTTTTAACTCTTCCATGTCCTCTTGTCCCCCCTGGCTTACTATAACTTTTTCAAAATGTCGTTGTGCCTCGTTTTCTTTCCCCATCACCTTCTTGAGGGGGCATCACCTAGTCCATTCTCTCCTCTTCTACTCAAAACTAGGGCAACCATGTTGCTTTAAATAGTCTTCTTCACATAATTTATATTCAAACTTCTTTGAAATAGTGTTGTTTCAACACTATGTCAAAGAGGGGGAAAATGTAGACACCTAATTTTTTTACACCAATGGGTAATCATATTTAGTCATCTCCTCGGACATTATTGATTGAATATTTATTATTTAATTAGTTAATTTTCATCCCCTAGTTAATTAATTAAATTAATTAACTATAGTCCAATTGATAAAATCAAATGATAACCTAAAATCAACTTATCAATTAAAACCCTATTCCTCTATTAAATTAAATAAATTCTCAAATCTATTTAATTTAATTCCATACCCTCATTTTATTAAATAAATCATTTAATAAAATATCTAAACCCCTAAAACATCCCTAAGACCAACCTTTACTCCTAATCCAACCCATTCACCCATACTAACCTCACTTAGCCACCTAACCAAACCATCCCATCAAAGCTAAGACACTTGCCCCCCTAACTGCCTTTCTAAGAAAATCCTAATCCCCCTCCTAAACATGTGCACAACTTTAAGTAAGAGTTAGGACTTGCCAACCCAAGCCAAAGTCAAAATATTTTGTTTATCCTCTTCCATCCTCATCCAAGAGCATTAATGGCTGTTACATGTCATTAATGACTCTTACATCCCTCTTACATACTCAACCTCCCTCATTACTCCCTTGACCAACCCTTATCCTATCCTCTCACACTCATCCTCCTTGTGACAAGTGTCACTTCCCTATTGGCTTTAAACAAGCACAATCCTTGTGCTCCCCTTTGAGTGCATCTCATCCCTCCCTCACCATCCTTGCATCATGACCATCCATTTCACTACCCCTTGGCCTATAAATGAAACCCTCTCCCTTCATAAATATCATCCACTTTTCATGCAAAGTTATAATGCTATTTTGAGAGCCTAAAAACTACCAAAATGCCATCATAATGTTGAAACCCCTTCATACCACCATTTTTGAAACCCCCATCCATACACACATTTGATAATCACCCATCCACTTGAAGCTTGAGCACACCATGAGCATACATCCCCTCTCATCAGGGACATAGCTTTTTCATCATGAGAAGTACTTGAGGAGTTTACCATCCTTGGTCTACTTTCCTCCATATTCTCTTCTTTGGTCCTATCTTAAGTGTTAGCTTGTTTAGTTGTGTGAATACTCTTTTAGTATTAGTATGTCTTTTACACTAACTAGATTAGGTGATACACCTATGACCATATGGTATGTTCATCATATGCAGTTTTGAGATATTCCTTCTCTATGTGGTGAATCAAATATGGTGGCATTCTATGAAATAGGTGGTTGTCACCTTTTGATCCTTCATTCTTAGAATGAAGTCTTAGAACTTGATGACAAGCTTTACCAATGCCAGAGGTTGATGACTATGGCTTCAGATTTTTTACTTATATATGGTAGATAACTAAACTTTGCATTGCATGTTTGACATGTGTCTAAATAGTTTGCATGCTCTGCCTATGTCTCTAGGTTTAGAGTGGTAACTCCATCATCTTTTCAACCTATATATCTATTATCTTCCTATTAGACTTCTCATTTCATCTATTGAATTACTAATCATAGAAAAATGGCAAAAACTTTCCCCTATTATTTTATAACTAAGAAGCTTCCACATCAGGTTTACATAGAAACACTGAGTATAGAAAAACATATAGTTATAATCCTCCACAAAGAGTGCTTTGCCTTGGTGGTAATTATTAAGGTAATATGCATTTTAGGGATTACCAAGTTGTTTGTAGCTCTGAGCTAGGACCCATGGAAGTGTATTGATGCTTGTGCCTTTAAACTTGATGCTTGAATCTATGGAACTATGAGTTCAAAACTTGACTCTTTGAACTAAACCTTGAGCTGATAAAGTTGAATCTCAAATCTGAACTCAGTTTTGATCTAACAAATCTAGAATTTGAACTTTTCTTATACATTTCAATCTTTGAATTTAGAACCACTAAATTTGAATTTCGATCTGAAGTTCGACTCTCTAAATTTTTTAGCTTGAATTTGAATTTTGAAAGTGAACCTTCAAACTTTGAACCTCTAAACCTGAATTGTAAGACCTCCTTGAACCATTACTTCTACTTTGAACCTCAGAACTAGTGAATCTTGAACTCTGAACTTGAACCTCTGAACTTTGAGGTTCAAAGTTCAAGTTCAACATAACTTCAAAAAATTCCCTTCTTTACAAATCAAAATTTACAACAGCATCATTAGCAATAAAAATCACCAAAGATTCTTCTTGTGGAGAAATCTTGGAGTTTAAAATGAGGGTGCTAAAGCATGGTAACAGTTGGTTCTGATTGGGGATGTGTGTCATGAGGGACATGAAGAATTCAGCAATCTCTAGTAAAAGACCAATGTCTATCCATTGGAAAATAGAGTCATAGGAAAAAAAAATATCAAAGGAACTACTTGCGGAGAGGGGAAAAGAAGGAGGATAGGGAAAACTAAAAACCCAAACTACCAACACCACAAAAGTGACAAACTAAAACCAAAACAACAAATAAATCAATAGAAACCAAAAAAACTAAACATCAGCAAAAACTTAGAGAGCGGCATGCTATTTAGAAGTATATACAAGTGAGAAGAATTTACCACAAGAACTAGAGCTAAGGAGAACTTACACAAAGCCATTTACTAGTTGAGAGAAGAAAGATCCCTTTTGGAATAATGAGCAACTCCTGAATGAGATAGCTTGGCATAACCTATACATGACAACCTCCTTATTGTTGAAAGTTGAGAAAAATCCATAGAAGATCCTCATGAACCAATGCTCAGCTCCAAATAACCATAGCTCATCATAGACCTTTGCCTTTACTTGAGTCTTTAGTATAGAACTCACAAGACCATCTTCAATTGGGGGCTGAAAAATTTAGGCTCAAACATTTTCACAAAGAAACTCACTTTATCTATTTTGTTAGCATCTATGGAAAGACTTTTAGCATTAGCAAGAGACTCATAATGGGAAAATGCTTCATCTAGCATTGAATCAGCATGAAATAGGTAGACTTCATCAAATTTTGTTTCTACTACTTCAGAAAATATTTCATTCCATCCAAATGTATTAATCAAATCAACATTTAATTTTTTTCCTCTGAAATCTTCATACTTTATCACTAATAGGAATTCTTCAATAATTTCTTCCTCATTCAAAGAATCATTATCACTTGCAGCTGCTAGATTTGGAAATTCTCACTTGAAAATAGAGAAATAAGGACTTATATGTTGGGAGATTGTTATAAGATTGGTTTGATGATGATATGTTACATTCATGACTAAGTTTTTCATTTATGTCAACAAAGCATGTTTGATGTTTTCTATAGTATCTAATAGAAGAACAGTGGAAAGATCAAGTTGGTACGGATGACTAGTTGAGCATGATAACCACCCAAGGTTATGGGAGATACTTCTAAGAATTTGGCATATGTAGTTAATATCAAAAGTATAAAGGATAAGTCTAGAAGAAGTTATGTAATTTTTGGTGATGTTAAGATAGAGTTTACAGAGGCATATTCTAGTAAACTTGTTATATCTCTTAGAAGAGTTGATATCTTAAGGATTGAGGTTGAGGACATGGAGAAGACATGTTGAGGATGATGTGGCTAAGTTCAATTGTTATAATATTGTATGCATAGAAAGTTATAAAAGTTGCAAGGTAGAATATTTGTGTTATTATGAAGTGCAATGCATTCTTAATGTGGTCCTATAATAATTAATTGAGAAGGACTAACAATCGACTCAAGGAATTTTTTTATGGACTCAATATAAAGGAAGGACACTTTCCATTATCATGGAATGGAGGAATGTGAATTGTGAATGTTTGATAAGCAACAGAGAGTGCAGAATGTGAAGTTGAGCAGAGTAGTGTGAAAGTGAAGGAAACTTCACTGCCGAGGTTTTGTTGAGTGATCTGAGGTTTGGTATTTGGATCTATGGTTCATGACCTAGTCTACAAGGTCTAGTAGTAATTTCTTTGATTGATAAGATAGAGGAAAAGATAGAGGAAAGAAGAAGATAATAGTAAATTACTTGTTTGATTAGTTAGCTCTTCTTGTAGTTGAAACTGCATGTTTGCGCAATGGGCTTGTCTTGCATACATTGTACCAAAACTCATAATAGGGTTGGAATATCTTAATAGGGATTCAAAGTCTCCTAATAGGAACTCATTGTACTAAAATTTATAATAGACTACTAAAAATTTCCATCCTCTAATAAGAAATATTTATATCAGTACATCATCTTGTGGACATCATTCCCACCGGGGTTTTCCCTCTGATCAAGGATTTCCCTAGTCAACATATCTGGTGTAGTTATTGGTTGAATGGTTAAGTTTTTTTAAAGAAGATAAGTGTTTTAATTTTTGGATAACTAATTCAAACCCCACCCCATCCCCCCCCCCCACCTCTCAGTTATCTTGGTGGACTATTGTTTATAACAATTGGTATAAGAGCATTAGGTCCTTGAAGAAAATGTTTAACAACTTTGGGAGATCCATGGCAAATATATTCAAGAAAGATAGTCTAAAGTTTCATGTAACAAACTATGATAGTAGGAAGGAAAAAATGAAGACACATTTGTTATGTATGGTTCTAGGATATTGGAAATTGACAAAATCAGCAAAGACACTCATTGAAGAAAAGGATTTGGAAAGTTGCTTTGAGGCAGAAAGAGATCTTTTCATGTGTGACATGAGAGCTAGAGAAGCACTATTGAATGCACTTCCTGAAATTGAGTATAATTAGGTAAAATCACTTGCTACTTTACATTTGATTTGGAAAGCTTTGGAGAATAGGTTTGAAGGTGATAAAAATTCTAAGAAGTTGAGGCTACAAAGTTGGATTTGCACATTTCAAGATGCTAAGATGATGGAAGATGAATCTATAAGAACATATATAAGTAGGATATTAAAAGTTACTACATGTATTAAAGCTCTAGGAGGAACCAAAGAAGATGATGAAGTTATATGGAAGATATTGAAGACTCTAACACCACCCTTCAAGTTAGTAGTTTAGATGATACAATTGTTGATATCTTGTACCAAATATTTCACTAAGGAGACATTGCTTGGAAGACTTGAATTAGTTGAAAATGAACTTAGATAGTCTAAAGAATTGACCAGAACAAAGACAACTTTTAGTGCCTTGAATATTCAACCCAACCTATCAAGGAGCACAAGTGCTAAACGAGATTTTTCTAGTGATAGTAGATTTGAGGAAGATAGGAAGATTGAAGAAGCAGCAACCCTTCTCATAAGAAGAGAAAAATGAGGTAAGAAAATCTTTAAGTTTTGGACTTGTGATGAATATGGTCATTATGCATCTAAGTGTCCTAAAAGGGATAAAAATTATAAGGGAAGTTATAATTCTAAAAGGGATAGAGAATGTTTGTATTCAAATGAAGATGATGATTCTGATGAACAAGCATTAAGTGCTAGTGATAATGAAATTGGATTTATGGAAATTAAAGAAGAAATTCTAGAGAAGGTAGCTTTGGTATCACAGGTTGAGAAAAAATCTAATTGGATAATTAAAAGTGGTTGTTCACATCATATGACTAGTGACATGAACAAATTTGTTGACTTCAAAATTCAGGATGGAGGAATTGTCAGAGTTGAAAATAATGTAGTATGCCAAGTTAAAGGTATTGGATCTATAACTCTTGATGGTAAAACTAATACTGAGGATGTATACTTTATTGATGGCGTAATGCACAATATTTTGAGTGTTTGACAACTAGTAGAAAAAGTTTATTAGTTGTAGTTTACAAAAAAGACATGCATGATTAGAGATAAAGATGGAAAGGTAATTGGATAGGAACTAGATCTAGAGGTAATGTATTTTAGTTAAATCCTACTAAAATGACATGTTTGGTTGCAAAGGTAAATGAAATTTGGTTATATTCTATCATATAAACTTTGATAGTATTGTAAGGACTAGTAAAGTGTTTTTTGTTAGAGATTTGTCAAAGGTTGTGAAGCCTCCTAACACAATTTGCAAGGAGTGTGTTTTAGCCAATCATAACAAAATTTCTTTTCCCAACAAGAAGTTTACCACTACATCGAAGTTGTAGATTGTACACATAGATCTCAGTGGTCCTAAAAAGGCTAGAGGATTCTATGGTGAAAAGTATTTTATGATTCTAGTTGATGATTTTTTTAGAATGATGTGGGTTGCATATTTTAAAGAGAAATCTAAGGCATTTGACAAGTTCAAGATATTCAAGAATGGAGTTGAGAATGAATCTGGTGTGAAGATTAAATGTTTAAGATCAAATAGAGGAGGAGAATTTACTTCAAATGAGTATAACATATTTTCTGAGGAAAATGGAATTAAAAGATATTTATTAGCTCCAAGAACCCCTGAACAGAATGGCATTGCAAATAGAAGGAACAAGTTTATTATAGAAGCTAAAAGAGCTATGTTTAGCAAAGAATTACGTATCCAAGACATTTTGGAGAGAAGCTATGAATACAAAACAAAGTACAAGTCAGGAAGGACACAAACAAGACATCTTATGAATTATGGTTTGATCACTCACCTATAGTTAAATATTTTAGAATATTTGGAAGTAAGTGTTACATAAAGAGAGATGATGATATTGGTAAGTTTGATGCTAGAAGTGATGAAGGTATTTTTATTGGTTATTCACTAAAAATAAAGTCTTGTAAATGTTATAATCAAAGAACTGAGACTATTATGAAAATTGCAAATGTGAGAATTGATGAAAAATTCAAAATCTAGGAAAGAATAGTTGATTACAATTTAGATGATGATGTTGTTACTAAGCCAAGGAATGATGAGGTATTTCTTAAGACCAAAAATGATTTGTAGAATTAAGGAGAGCCAAGATAGGAACAAAGCTCAGAACCTTCAATAGAGCCAAGAGTTGAGATAACAACTCCTGCTTCAAGAAAGAACATGATAAAGAATGACCCATCCGAACAAATCATCGAAAGAAAAGACAAAGGTGTGATGAAAAGGAGCAAATTGAATGAAGAACTATGCTTGATATCTCAAGTTAAGCTAAAGAATGCAGATGAAGCATGTAAAGATGACTATTAGAAGCAAGCTATGAAAGAGTAATTGGATGAGATAGTAAAGAATGAGACATGAGAATTGGTCCCCAGACGAGTAGATAAAAATGTGATAGGAACTAAATGGGTATTCAGGAACAAGATGAATGAGCAAGGAGAAGTTGTAAGAAACAAAGCAAGACTAGTATGTAAAGGTTACTCACAGCAAGAAGGAATAGATTATGAGGAGACTTATGCTCTAGTGGCTAGAATAGAAGTAGTAAGACTATTCTTAGCCTATGCAACACAGAAGAAATTCAAAGTATATCAGATGGTTGTCAAGTCATCATTTTTAAATGGAGAACTTGAAGAAGAGGTATACATTGAGTAGCTTGAAGGATGTCCTTTGGTAGATGACAAGGACATAGTATGCAGACTAAGGAAAGCATTGTACAGATTGAAGCAAGCACCCAGAACTTGGTATGCGAGGTTGGACAAGCATTTGACAAAGCTTGGATATTAAAAAGGTATGGTAGATAGTAACCTGTATTCGAAAGAAACTAATGATGCTTTGATGATTTTGGTAATATTTGTCGATGGCATTATATTTGGAGGAAACGATGAAGAAAGTAAGAAGTGGAAGAGATGAAGAAAGAATTTGAAATGAGTCTGATAGGAGAGATGAAATATTTCCTAGGATTGTAGGTTGTACAGAATAAAGAAGGAATCTATATTTATCAAACTAATTACTTGAAAGATTTACTAAAAAGGTTTGGTTTAGAAACAAGTCAACTTATTGGAACACCTACGGTAACTAGACATGAGTTATATACAAAGGATGAGACACCTAATATTGAGCAGAAGAAGTATAGATCTATGATCGAAGGATTGCAATATTTGACTCACACAATGTTGGATATAGCAAATGCAGTTGAAATTGTTGCAATATTCCAGGATGATCCTAGAGAAGCACATTATGCAATAGTGAAAAGGATATGTAGATATCTAAAAGGAACTTCAAAATTTGGATTATGGTATGATAGATCTAATGATTTTGCTCTAAGTGCTTATACTAATGAAAATTGGGCAAGTAGTATGGATGACAGAAAGAGCACTAGTGGAGGAGCTTTCTTTCTTAGAGGAAGATTGGTTTCTTGGTTAAGCAAGAAGCAGGATTGTACATAACAGAAAATAATTGCAATCAAGTTATTTCAATGAAGTAGATGTTGTAGGATATACGGATAGAAATCAATGAACCTATTGTTATACATTATGACAACACAAGCATAGTAAATATGTATAAGAATCCAGTATTACATTTGAGGACTAAGTATATTTCTATTAAGTATCATATGTTGAGAGAAAAAGTTGCAGAAAAAGAAATCAAATTGGAGTATGTGAACACAAAAGAGCAGATTGCAGATATATTCACTAAGTCTCTTCCCAAAGAGACTTTTGAGTATTTGTGAGGTATGCTTGGGTTATGCCCTTTCCTACATCATAGTAGAAGATGCAAGAATGCATCAATCTAGGGTAACAGATCACCATTATTTGTCTAGACTAGATGTTGATGCTTCCTATATGAGGGAGTATCTATGATGGATAGATTCATCTAGGACTCTTGTTGATATTGTTGTAAATAGTGTGTTTTGACACTCAAGCTAAATAAGTATCAATTTTTGTAAAGTTTGATGTAGAGATGTTGGTTGTAGAAACCTTTGACATTGATGTCAATGAGGGAGAACTTTGGCATGAAAAAAATTATGCTAAATGGGGAGAAGTATTACAAGAAAACATAATTCTAAGGAGAGAAGTTTGGCAGTATGTTGAGGAAGATGTTTGGCATAAGTACAGTATGTGAAATAACAATTTAGTATTTAGCACATTGAGGTATATCAATGGGGGAGTATGATTGATGAAGAGGATTTGAAGATGAACAATCTTTTGTTGGTATTTTATGAACTACATGTTTTTCATCTATGTTTCCATCAATGCCAAAGGGATATATCCTTGGGAGATTGTTGGAAGATTGGTTTGATGATGATATGTTACATTTGTGACTAAGTTTTTCATTGATGTCAACATAGCATGTTTGATGGTTTATGTGGTATCTGATAGAAGAATAGCAGAAAGATAAAGTTGGTATGGATAGATAGTTGAGCATGATAACCACCTAAGGTTATGGGATATTATTTTGAGCATATAGAATATGTAGTTAATGTCAGAAGTAGAAAGGATAAGTCTACAAGAAGTTATGTAAGTTTTGGTGATGTATGTTCTAAGATATAGTTTACATGTTTTGGTAAACTTGTTATATCTCTTAGCAGAGTTGATATCTTGGGGATTGAGGTTGAGGACATGGAGAAGAAATGTTGAGGATCATGGCTAAGCTCACTCATCATAATATTGAATTTATAGAAAGTTATTCAAGTTGCAAGGTGGAAAATTTGTGTTATCGCTAAGTGTAATGCGTTCTTAATGTGGTCCTATAATAATTAATTGAGAAGGACTAGTAGCCAAATCAAGGAATTATTTTATGGAATCAATATAAAGGAAGGACACTTTCCTTTGTCATAGAATGGAGGAATGTGAATTGTGAATGTTCAATAAGTAGTAGAAGTGTGGAATGTGCATTTGAGCAGAGTAGTGCGGAAGTGAAGGAAACTTCATTGCCGAGGTTTTGTTGGCTGATCCAAGGTTTGGTATTTGGATTTTAGGTTTATGACCTAGTCTACAAGATCTAAAAATAATTGATCCAGTTGATAGAATAGAGGAAAAGACAAAGGAAAGAAGAAGATAATAGTTTTTTTTAAAAGATAAGAGTTTTAATTGTTGGATAATTGATTCACTGCCCCCCCCCCCCAGTTATCTTGGTGGACTATTTTTTCTAACATTATACTTGGAGCTTTTGAAGAAGAAGCCTTTTCTTTATTGGATGACAAGGGTGAGAGAGAAACTTCTCTAATATCCAGTAATGTGCTTGCTAAGATATCTAATGGTTCTTTGGGTTGCATTACCTCAGGAACTTGGCATTCTCCTTGCATGCTACTTGTCTCAGCACTTTCTATCCCATGAGAAAAGAGACAATCTTTTTCCTCTAAAGATGATAGTTGGAATAGAGGTTTGTCTATGTGTTCATAAGATTCCATTTGTAGGTATAAAGGGTTAGGCATGCTCCAAGTAACTTTATCCTTTAGTTCTAAGCACAATTCCTCTACTTTTCTTGTTATTACATTTGGACTTAAAAAATATTTGACCAAGTGGGCTACATAATCATTATCCAAGCATTCACCTTTGGATCTTCTTTCTCAATTCCTAACAATAATCCTTTGATAATCCCTTCTTCATTCAAAGAATCACCATCCAACCAAATTTTGAATGATTGAACATGCTCAACATTCTTTCCATCACACAATACATGACTTTTATCTTTAGGAAGAGGAATGGGCTCAGGAAGATTTCTTCCACTTATGCATTCAAAACTTGTTGATGTTTGATACTAAGGAGGCTACAACATTTCTTTGTTGGTGGGTATGAGCATATTCTTTGCAGTTTCATCTTCACCATAGGCCTCATCAAAAGAATGTGGAAAAGCATAATCAAGAAGGTAAGAAATCTTCTTATCTTAAAAGGAAAAAGATTCCATAATATGGTCATTACAGACCCTTATGCAAGGAGGAGTGTTTGCATCACTACCTTTGTATTGTGGAAGTAGAAAAGAATTGCGTGCAACATTCTCTTCCAAGATTACTCTATTTTCATAACCTTTTTGATTTGGATTCACTAATGCTTTTTCATCATGAGGTTCAAAGATTTCTTCCTAAACCTCTTTCTCATTCATAACTAGGTAGTTGTATGAGAGGGACAATACTTGGATAACTAGAGCCTCTCTGACATCCATTTCTAGCTCTTCATGAAGCCATTGTACTCTTTTGTTATATTTTTCTAGGTCTTTTAGTTTGTGGAACCTGTGACACACAAGCTCCTCCATAACAGGGTAGAAGTATGATCATCTTCAAGGCTAAGATTTGTTTTCATAGCATGTGAAATACTCTCTTGGTAGTGCTTCTAGAAATCTTGTAGCATTTTTTCATTGATCTTGTTGATGTCTAAGATGGTAAGGTCAAGTCTTTTCTCTTTAAGATCCTTCTTTCAAGCATGGTTGTTATACATAGTTGTTAGTCTCCTATACACAAAGATAAAAGGAAGATCAAGAAACCAAAAAGTAGGCACTAAATCCTTATTTCTAGTCCCCAGTGGAGTCTCAAAAAATCTATTAGTAAATAGATTTTTCCTTCAAAGAAATAATGAAATAAACTAACTCTTAAATGCCCAAAAATAAGAATGAATAGATCTAATAGTTAGATGAGTTATCATAGGCTATAACCCTCCTCTGAATTGAGAGGTACAACTCCCTTGTTGAAAGATTTACAATGAATTGAATAATAGGATGTATCTTTAACCTGAAGATACCAATGGTTTCTGACATCCATTCATAAACATGAAATGAATGCAATAGCTAGATTTATAGGTTGGAATAAAGAGAGAAAGATCAAAAAACAACCACACAATTGTTCATTCAATCCTTCCTTAAATGGTAGAGAAAATGAAGGATTAAGTTATTTATTCTACAAGATGTAAGCAACACAAGACTACATCCAAAACATGAAAGATGTGACTGCACGATCAATATCAATCCAAGAAAGATACATTCAGACTACATGGTCTGATAGATATAAACTTTTCTTCCTTTATACACAAAAAAAAATAAATGACATGATTTCCCTATTCCTATCATTACAATCAACATTTGCATAAAAATAAATAACCTTCTCCTATCTTCGTCTTACAAACAAAAAATGTGCCTCCTTCCTGGCAGCCACACAACATGCCAAAAAAGAAAGGCCATCCCTTTTGGTGACATCATTCAATTCCCTATTTAACCTCTTCTCCTATATGTGACCCTTCAGTTACCAATATAACTGATTCTTCTAATCAAAGCCTTTAATCATTTCTTAATGATAGTCTATTTTCACTCTCTTTGAATCCCAATCTTTTAATTCAAAATCCAATATTTTATTATTTAATATCTTGACTATTTTAATGATATTTTTCTTCATTGAGCTTCTTTTTAATATTTAGAGGATTCATAACTATAACTTATGTGTCCACATTGCATGACAGGTACTATTATTTAAAATTAGCATATAAACACCCAGATATCTCCATTAGGATCAATGCAAAGGACTCCACAAAATTTGCAACAATCTTATGAATATTGGCACTATTGGGATCTTTTGACTCTTCATTTCCAAAATATGACTAACTTGGAGATGCTCTACCATTTGGTCTTATTAATATTTGTGTTCAAACATCTCACTAGGTACTTTCTTATCTACATTGATACATGATAACTGCAAAGTATGTGGGAAGTGTGTGTCGCCATCTATAAAGATATGTAGAAGGCTTCAACTTTTGAGACCTTTAGTGAGCATAGAAGGTAATCCTTGTGAATTCTCTTTGATGCACTATGCACTATGGTTATGCATGCCTTGGATAATGGAATATGTATTCCTAATGATTGAGGTCACAAGCTTCTTGTTAAAATAACCATGGAGATTATGTCCATATTTAATCACATAGTTTATAGCCAATTCTGATCCATATGTTTTCCAATGGACTTTTTAGTGGCAAATCAATCATTATGTTGTTTGAACAATCACTTATCTCATAATTTAATATGTGATTTGTACTAAATCTAATGGGAGATTTAATCATAGTGCTTCACGGCAGAATGACCCCAACCTGAATACATGAAATCCCATTGGCATTCTATCAAATGGTTTGTGAACAAACTCCTTCAATATCAAGTTGTAGGCTCCTAATACATGGAAAAACACCATGCATGAGGTTTTCAATATCCATGTGATTTTACCAGTTCATGATTTGACATCCCTATCCTTTTATTGTAGCATGCACTTCATCGAGCTTAATGCTCCTTCAATTACAATTTATCAAATATGTTCAATTTCTTTGGGTTCATGCTCGTCTATGCATATCCTCAATTTGGAGCTTCAAAGCTGAAACCTAATGTCGATGATCTAATTGAATTGATTTTTATTTATTTCCTTTGGGTTGTGCTCATGCTATCAAAGGCCATTGAATTTGTATGAGGAAGCATAGGGAACTTGCCAATCGACTGGTATCCAATCAACAGGCCCATAGATAGATATATATATGGGGAAAGCCATCTTCAAGTTATTACCATACACCATATGGGCTATCAATTTGTTTAGGTTCTTCCCATTTTAGTCCCTCTCCAATTGTGCAAATGGCTAGTCCATTATTTTGTGGAGGTGTTCAATGCATTTCATCAAATCGTGGTCCTATACTCCTTTGGATGCTTTTACATCTACTTTGACTTTCATTACATTGAAAAAATTCTATGCTACTAACACCAAAAACTTCATGAATCATCTAAATGTATTAGATTATTCTTGTAAAACCATTGATGAATGATTGGGTAGTATAGCTTAAGGCTTGTTACTCCACTGGGGTAATGGAGTCTAGGATTCACACCTTCCTAGTAAGATTTGACTCGATAGTCTTTATCTGAGAGGATGATTATGAAGAAATTAGTTTCCTCCTTCAAATACATTTTTCATTGAGTGCCTATGACCATAAAGTATGTTCATCATATGTAGTTTTGATATATTCCTCCTTTGTGTGGTGAATCAAATATGGTGGTATTCTATGAAATAGTTCTCTATCACCTTCTGAACCTTCATTCTTAGAATGAAGTCTTTGAACTTGATGACAAGCTTTACCAATGCCACGAGTTGATGACTATGGCTTCAGATTTTTCACTTATATATGGTAGATAACTAAACTTTGCATTGCATGTTTGACATGTGTCTAAATAGTTTGCATGATCTACCTATGTCTCTAGGTTGAGAGTGGTAACTTCAACATCATTTCAACCAATATATTTGTTATCTCCCTATTAGACTTCTCATTCTAGATATCAAGTTACTCATCATAGAAAAATTTGGCAAAATCTTTCCCCTATTGTTTTTGAACTAAGGAGATTCCACATCAGTTTTACATACCATCACAACAACATAGAAACACTGAGTATAGAAAAAGATATGGCTATAATCCTCCACAAAGAGTGCTCTGCCTTGGTCATAATTGTTAAGGTACTATGCATTTTAGGGATTACCAAGTTGTTTTTAGCTCTGAGCTAGGACCCATGGAAGTGTATTGATGCTTGTGCCTTTAAACTTGAATCTTTGCATCTACGAATTTGATACTTGACTCTTTGAACTAAACCTTGAGCTAGTGAAGCTCAATCTCAAATCTGAACTCAATTTTGAACTAACAAATCTAGAATCTTAACTTTTCTTATACACTTCGGTCTTTGAACTTAGAACCACTAAATTTGAACTAGGATCTAAACTTTGATTCTCTAAATTTGTAATCTTGATTTTGAATTTTGAAGTTGAACCTTCAAACTTTGAGCCTCTAAACCTAAACTATAAGACCTCCTTGAGCCATTACTTCTACTTTGAACCTCACAACTGGTGAATCTTGAACTCTAAACTTTGAGGTTCAAATTTCAAGTTCAACATAACTTCAAAATATTGCCTTCTTTACAAATCAAAATTTACAACAACATCATTAACAATAAAAATCACTAGAGATTCTTCTTAAAGGGAAATCTTGGAGTTTAAAATATGGGTGTTAATGCATGGTAACACTTGCTCAATAAATCATCCCTAGAATTTTAGATATATACTACACTAGATTATTAGAGTCAGTCAATTATTATTTATTGATATTATATGGAGACCCTACCACCTCATGATAGCATGACCAGACTCATTAGTACAGTTAAAGTGGATGCAGAGACAAAGGTTGCTAGAGTGTAGGCACAAGTACATAATGGTACCCTACTATTATGATAGAGTGATGTGATAGTTTTATATTTAGTGGGATTCACCCCCATATGTGTCCCAATATCCATATGGAGCTAGGTATAGGGATATACCCAAGACCAAACATTAATTGACTATAGATGATGTTATAGTGATAGATATTGAGGGTCCATAAGACATGGAGGTGTTCCCTACTTTGGAGGATGTAGGAGTATCTAGAGACTACCTATGGTATTTCACTGTGCATGGTGTGAGAGTTATATTCCCAGATGACTACCCTATAGGTGATCTAGGTCCATTTCACAAAGCACATAGAGGAGATAATTAAGATGATGATGATGATGATGATGATGACGATGACGATGATGATGATAATGAAGACAATGATGAGGAGGAGGATGAGGATGAGGATGATGGTGATGATGAGCCTTCGCCAAAGGGAGATTCGATATAGAGTGAGGAGGATACACCAGTAGTGGGTATGAGACCACAAGAGGGGACACCATCTCCTATAGCAACTATATTTCTATGGTCATGCACCCCATAAGATTATATGGAGATGCTTCTCCCTAGGACTAGATAGGTAGAGTGTGGAGTGTTGAGTCATCCACCACAAACTACCTATCTTTGGCATATAGATTCTAGGTTCTAGGAAGGAGATCCAGGTATGAAAAAGAGATATAAAATGAATGCATAAACAATAATATAAAATATATGATTGATGAGAATTGTAACTTGTGCAACTAGTACAGAGGAATAGAGATCCTTTGTGCAAGATATTTTGATTGGCATATCCACAAAAGGAATAATTTCATCCACTTCATAGATCTAATACACTAGGAGATGAGACCCCAAATGCCATTCAGGAATCTTTACACTTGTAGTAGTAGATCTACAGTTGATGCAAGAGTAGCTAGATTAATAGGGATGTGAGCTACAAGAGCTACATTAGTACTAGCTCTATCATCTTGAAATGGAAGTACTTTCATGTTAAGAGAATTTAGCCCTCAGAGTAAGTGGCTTGGGGTCAAGTCAAGTACCTTGAATAGGTCTTTGCATGGATTTGGCTATTTTCCCCTTGCTCTACTACTCTCTCTCTATTTCCAACCTATTTCTAAAAATTTTCTCTATGAAATTGAGGACTTTGACTTTCTAGGTCAAGGACAACTTGAAGGGTCAAGGTGAACCTCAACCTTGACCTAGATCAATGATGACCTTGACCCTGACCTAGGGTAGAGTTGACCTTGTCCCTGACCCCAAGTCCAATTTTCAATTTCTGAGAGTTTTAGGATATTAGGCTTCAAAAAGTTTCATTTTTCCTACTTTTGGGTTGGTTATTTTGGGTTTTGGAATAGTACACTCAAAAATTGCATTTAGTCTAGGTCTATTTCTAGGGGTTAAGGTTAAATGGGATTTAATACTCTCATGTCAACCTTCTCTAGAATTTTGTGCCCTATATCTCTATATAAGGAAGCCTTCTTCCCTCATTTTGACATCTATCTATTATCTAGCATCTACTTTCTATGAACGATTATCTTGTGCATCCAGTATTCTATGAAGTGAATCTACTATCCATCAAGCATTCAAGTGTTCAAGCATTCAATCATTCAAGTATTTAAGATCCAATTCATCAAGGAGGTCCATTTTTAGTCATTGAAGGATTCAATCTATATGGATTCCTCTTTTTGAAGATTTCTCCATCCATATTCATCCAAGCCTATTCCTATGCAAAGACATACTCAAGCTTGGTGTTGAAGATCTGATGCCATTGATTTGAGACATCTTGCATTCATTTCTACATTCATTTGGAGCATCTATACTTGTGATTGAAGGATTTGAATCCTCCACAAGAATTTCAATATAAGCAAGGTAAATAGTCTCATATACTTTGTTTATACTTATTGTAATTTCAATTATATTTCAAGGTTGATTTCAAACTGGGGTTTGACCAAGGCAAACCCCCCATCCAAAATAAAAACCCTCTTTCAAACAATATGTCCAAGAAACTTACGACATGAATGACTCAAGTCAATAGCTAGGCAAGATGTCCAAATAGCCAAATAGATAGAGCAAGCAGGGTGACAAGTGAACAACTCTCCAACCCAAGAGTGTAGTCAAGAAATCAAGGCAACCATTTCAGCAAAAAGATAACTAGCAAGTGGACATAGACCATGAAGACAAAAATACCAAGAGCACCAAGACCAAAGAGTCACTTTAAGCATGTTCAAGAACTAGAGACATAGAAAATAAAAATCAAATGATGAGACTCCCCTTAGCAAGCAACACAAGAAAATTTTTGCATTTGATGTTTTGACTTGGTTGACAAAGTTTGACAATAGTTGATAGCATAGAAAGTTTGATGTTCAAAAGTAATTTCTTTCTAAGCAAGATAGTGACACATGGAGTAGTCTTCAAAAAATCAAGCAAGGGACAAAGCAACCTTGCATGATACAAGCATATGTGAGGTCTCAAAAGAAATCCCTAGAACTGTCATCATGTGTATGTTCAAAAGATTTTCACAGGTCTAGCACATTCAAGAACACATCAAGCAATATCTACCTAGAAGTCATGGTTCATTACTCAACAACTTGGACCACACTTGATGCTCCTTTGCCTCACACCAAGTGGTTTCCCACAAGAGATATTTTCTTTGTCATGGAAATGCCATAAGCATAACCAATGGAACACAGATGGTAAGTGTAAAATCTTGGGATGATCCGGGTAGTCCACTAGGATCGATCCTTGCACCAAGAAGTTGAGCAACTAAAAAAGGTAGTTACTAACTTAGGGTGTTTAGATAGGGCTTCTGTTCATAGTGTTCCTCTTGCTCCCAATTACGGGACACCTCACCTTGCGATGAGTAACCGATTTCGCAACCACAAGAGTACCTTAAGCATTCTTGCCTAGTGATCTCCCTATGGTCGAAATCCCATAAGCGATCACACTAGGCAAAGACAAACACTATGTCTACCAAGGTTTTGTGTCCTTGATAGCCTTGAGTTTATAGTGGGTTGGAAGAGCTGAGTAATTTGCTTGTCCCCACTTGGGTCGTTCCTCTCAGGTTGTCCGAGAGCAGGCCCTCTAAAGGATTCTAAACTACACAAAGAGTGGATCAACTTTTGGAAGTCAAGGTTTCTGATTCACCACAAGGGTGAAGAGCATACTCTCCTATTCCAATAATTTTCTCCCAAACACACCAAAAAGATTCAGTTACCTCTTACTTTTGAAACCAAATGGCAAGTGAAGATTTCTGATTCACCACAAGGGTGAAGAGCATACTCTCCTATTACCAAAAGACTCCAATCACAAGTTTTATGTGCTTATAAAAAATGAAAAATTAGTCAATGCCACACATGAAAACAAAAAAGCAAGAAAGTTTGAGTTTTTATGCTTTGGGCAGCCCTGCAAACAATGTTAGTAGCCCTTATGCATTTGAAGCTTTGACATGCATTCTTTTTATGCAATGTTTCAACTTTTTTCACAAGGATGGCAACCTGAAATCACAACTTGTTAGCACCAAAATTTAGTGTGAAATAACATAAAAATCTTCAATAAAAAGTGGTTAGTTGCCTCAAAAAGACAATTTATCTTCCAACCAAGTGCATGCAAAGAAAGTGCAAGTTAATCACAAATGCTCTCTTTTTTACTCTTTGATTTTGACCTAGTCAATAAGATTGGACTTGTTTGCTATGATTTTGTATCCAAAAATAAAAATGAAAAGAAGAGACCCCTATTAAAAATCAGAGACCTTTCCAAAAATGTAAGAAATTTAAAAAAATCTCTTCATTTGCGCTCTAGAGATCGATTTTGTCAAAATAGGCCAAATTTATCAAATCAAGTTTTTGATCCTTAATATGACCTCAAAATTCAAAATACAAAGAAAGAGCCCCCCATTAGAATTGAAAACCCTTCCTGGAAATGTAAGTTTTTCTGAAAAAGACGCTGATTTGTGACCAAAAATGACTTTTTATGAAAGAAAAAAATATATATATCATAACTTTCGTAAATCATGTCAAAATGCTCTGAAAATCGAACTGAAACATTTTGGATACATACCCAATCTACAAAAAAAAAATCACAACCAAACTCCAAGCAGTTTAAAAGATATGATCAAATCTTTAAACCAACTAGATTTTTGGCCTTCAAACCAATCTACTTATGGGTTGGCCTTAAAACCAAAGTAATAATTCTACAAAAGCACTTGATTAGATCCAATATGCTGCTATAAAAAAATAGAGATGACAAATAAAAGCAAATGGAGCTAAAAACTTGATTCAAGCCCCACGGTGGGTGCCAAAAATGTACACTTGATTTGTGTCACACTCTAAACCATTATATCCAAACGATTCCATGAGTTGGAATGTTCGGATGCCAGCTTAGAGCTCCCTATCCATGGAGTGCAAGAGAGTATATTTCAAGAATAAAAAAGCTCTCAGATGAGCCTTAGAGATACTCTTCTTGCTAGTAAACCATGCAATGGGAGGTTCAAAAGACAAGATGCAAGAATGCAAATGTCACAAGGAGTTCCTCAAGAATGCAATACAACTAAAGATTAAACTAGAATGAATATGAAAAGTGCAGCTATTCTAAGCATGGATGAGAGTGTTATAATACCATTATTAAGCTATGTTAGATAGATTATTGTAAAATAGAAGCTAAACTAACATGCAACATGAATCTAAGCTAAAATGCTATGGTATGAGAGAATGTAGACAAAAAATAGAAGTTCTCCCCAAAGCTCCAAAGAAACCTGTTAGAAAACTTGCAGCATAACAATATTCAAAATGAGGGATGGATTGAGGGGGAAAGCTCTCTCCCTTTTAAAGTTGTATGGATGGTAGAGATCAAAATGAAGATGGTGGATGATCAACGGTGGAATTTGAAAAGAGGAGTGATCCATGTGCACACACAAGTCAACCAATAGAATATAAGTTGACTTTTCATATAAGACAAAAGTCACAAAGCCTTTTCTTTTAATTGCAAAATAGAAAAAGGACTTTATGTGTGCACTTTAAGTGGGTTAGAAGAATGGGGTCTTTTATTTAATTAAAAGGGGACATGTTATTTTAATCAAATAATGAACTTAGGATAGCATAGTCAAACTATAGGTTATAATCAAATAAATTGATTATTAGCAATTTGGTCTAGATAAATGATTAAATTAATTTAGCCAAAATGCTGAGAAGGGGGCTAATAGTCTAGATGACCATTTTTAGGTGATTACACTTATAGGTACAGGTATAGGATAGCTAATTAAAGTATAGATTTGGATACCCTTTTTGCCAAATTTGCAGGATCTACAAATAGAAATTTTGTTGAAGGAGTGCAAGTAAAGGTTGACTTTTTGGGGTACAATTGTGCCCCAAGGTAAGATTATGCACCGCTATCTGGATCAAGGTTGACCTACTTTCAAAAGGACAAATTTTTTTTGGGTTTTCTCTGTCTCAACATTTTTGGTCTGGAATAGGTTGCAGAATTCCCTGAAATTGTACACAGACATTAAAAATCAGCATTTTCCAGATTTATCCTACTTTGAGGTTAGTACTTGTCTTTTATTTATTTAAGGTTTCAAGTACTTATTTTCTATAGTATATTATAGTATTTCCTCCTTTATTCATATTTTCCATCATTTGATTGAGTTGTGCATTGATCATTTCTTTGTGATTGATCAATTTGGATCATTCCTTTTGAGAATTTGGGTTAAGGATGGGTCCTATATTCCCCTTTACACGCATTTCTTTCTATAATCCATATTTTCCTCTATTCATTTAGGTAAACGTCATTTTCTTTCTATTCATTTTGGTGAACCTAACACACTTACCCTTTTTACTTTTCTGATATAAGATGTCCTATTATATTTTGTGATATTAAATTTCATTTCATATTTGTTAGGTCTTTTCTTGCATTAAGATTAGATTTAGTTTATGCTCTTAAATTTTAAAAATACAAAAATACAAAAAAGAAATTGCAAAATCTCTTTCAAAATACAAAATTAGTTATGCTTTATGTTTTCTTAGTTTAGTTCATTTGAATTGTATTAGTTTATGAGCTTTATTACTTCTAGTCCTACTTGTAATCTTTTGGTTAGACGAAGTCATAGACTTATGGGTATCTTTGAGCCTAAGTCTTCTTCTCCTTTCCTTAGGATTTTGGATGAGAATTTGAATATTCCTGATTCCAATCCTATTATGGAGTAAAAATCTTCTCACTCATCTCATGATGAGGATGATGCTTTAAGAGTTCCTCCTAAACAAGTCCAAAAACTTTTAACTAAACTTGACAAAATGGGTAATTGGTTTATTCAAGAAAACCATAATCAAGATTCTATTCAAGCTATAGAGGCTCTTTAAAAATTTCTTCATGATAGTGATCAAGGTGTTAATCTCTTGCATGGTATTTCTCACCTTATGCATTCCAATGTTAAATCTTTAGCTCAAGAAGCTCAATATTTAGGGTTGATTCCTCCTATCACTAGTATAGAACCTTCTTCTATTCCTTTACCTAGTATGCCTATCTATAATCCTTTAGTGATTATGATAGTTCCCTTTATTCCTATGAGTGTTCCTCTTGTCTCCCTTCCTATATCACAACCTTCTCATCATAATGTTCCTTTTACTTATTCTAATCCTCTACCAACTATAGTTCCCAGTGTTTCTTGAGTTGTGTCTTCTATTCATGTATCTTTATACACTTTTTACTAGTGTTTCTAATGTTGTTAGTTCTCCTATTTCCTCAAAAGATTCAACACTTATTATTTTGGCTCAAACTTTGTCATCTTTACAACAAAAACTTGCATCTTTGACTCAAAACAACTTTAGTATTCCTACTTGTGACATGGGAAGTCCTTTGTTTCAAGATATTACTTGTACTCTCATTCCTCAACAAGCTAGCATTCCTCATCTTGAGAATTACAATGGTAAGGGAGACCTTGTTAGTCATGTTAAAACATTTCAAATCCATTCTAGTGATTATCCTCATGATCATAGGATTTTAGCCAAGTTGTTTGCTTGAAATTTTCATGACAAGGCCTTACAATAGTTTTGTTCCTTGCCTCCTTATTCTATTGATTCATTTCCATAACTTGCCAATGCTTTTATTCAACAATTTCAAAATAGTATTAGTCTACAAGCATCTTTGACTGATTTGGTGCATTGTAAACAAAGTTCTAAGGAAAATTTGACTAAATTTATTAGTAGATTTAAGTGTTTACATGCTCAGATTTCCTATCATGTTCCTAATATTGATATTCAATGTATGTTTATTTCAAATTTAAAAAAGGATATTAGAGATAAAATTCTGCTTACTGAATTTACCTCTTTTCAACAACTTTGTGCAGCACTTCATCATTATCAATTACAAGTGAGTCAATTTAAGAGCAACACTCCAATGGCTCCTATTCCTATTGATAAAAGTGATTCTTCTCCTAATCCAAATAAAGTTCAAAAATTCAACAACTATGTCAAGATAAAGAAACAAGCAAATGCACTTGTTGATCAAGTTGTTGCATCTCACAATGCAACTTCTACATCCATTATTTTTTGATTAAATCACGTGTTTACTCCTCTTTTTAAATCTTTATAGTCTATTATGAATAGGTTTTTAACTGTTAACATGATTACTTTACCTCCTATTTGACCTCTTTTACCTACTACGATGGTGTCTAAATCTTTTGATTCTAAAGATTTTTGTCAATATCATCATCAAAATGGTCATGATACTGAGAAATGTTATTCTTTAAAATATAAGTTTTGGGATTTAATTTACTATAATGCTTTATCTATTTGTAATTTTGATGGTAGTGTGAATAAATTCATTTCTCCTCCTAATCAAAATCTACAAATTTATATGAATCCTTTACCTACACATGATACTAATATTATTGCTTAGCCATCTTCTATGGATATTTTGTATGATCCAAAGATGGATGATCTTAATCATGTTAGTAATAAAGTGGAGCATATTGTTCAATAAATATCTCCACCACAACCTCAGCTTCAATCTCAAGTTCCAGTTCAACCTCAACTAAAACCTAAGCCTAAATTGAAGACTCAACCTAAACCTTGACAACAACCTAAGAATAAAAGACCTTGAGAACTTTTGATTACCTTCGATGATTCTGAGACTATTAATACTCTTGATGTTCCCTTTTATATTTATTCTAAGATTTCTTAGATACCTACTTATGGTTGTCTTGTTGATCCTACATCCTTAGTCAATATTATTATTGGAGAAAATCTTTTTATGAAAATATTGTGACACGGTCTTTATGATACATCTGATGTGTGGATTCAACCTTTTAATGGTTTATTTTCTCCATCATTTGGTTCTATTGATTTACTAGTTGAACTTTGTGGAAATAATGTGAACACTACCTTTGTTGTTGTTCCTACTTCTAAATCAGTTTTAAGTTAAGCTTGGTTTGTTGTGGTTAAATGTCATGCATGTTGTTGCTTCACCTATTCATAAATGTCTTAAATTTATTCATGATGAAGAAATGAAAATGGTTAATAATAGTTTATATCAAACTTCTAGGCCTAGAGATTGTTCTACACTTGACTTCTTTTGGCTTTCATTACCTAATTCATGTCCTCATCCTAGTCATCTTTTTCATTCATATCAAGTTTATAAGCATCATAAGATTCTTGAGTTAATTTTACCTCCTATGGATCTTAATAGTGGTCTTTTGCCTACACCTTCCATACCTCCTTTATCTATGGTTTCTACATCTGTTAATCAAGCTCCTCCTATAGCTTGTAGTCTACTGATAATCCTCTTAATCCTCCTATAGAACCTATGAAGGATCCAAAAATTGTTCCTCCTAGTTCTCAACACATTTCAAGTAAGAAAAAATGTAATCAATTTGCTAATGATCATCGTAAGAAGCATCATGCTCAAGATAAAGCTCATAATTCTATTCTTCAAAAAATTGTATCTTCTTTGGATACAACTATGCATGATGTGTTGGAAGAAGTTGTTACTAATAATAATGTTAAGATGCATGATTTTGAGGATTCCATTCATATCTTAGATCCTATTTTGACTAATTTAGATGAAGAAGATACTCTTGATGATATTGATGATGTTAATGATGAATATGAAACTATTGACATTGACATTGATTTACCTCATATGCTTTCCTCATAATTGACAATAAAACCTAGTATTGAACATTGGGATTCTCAAGAGGATCCTTGTTTTGAATTGGCTGTCATTCCTACTATGTTGTAAATAGTCCCTCTTGTAAGTTACCCACCTTCCCTCATTTATATACAATGAGATGGGGAGAGCAGGTAGGATGCTTGATTGGCTAGTCCTTCATAGTAACCTCTTTTTTTTGTTTGTTTGTTGTACTAGTTTCTCCCATGATGTGCATGTTAAATGTTGTTAGATTCTTTTATACAATCCTTGTTGCTCTATTGGTGCAAGGTGATAAATGAATCAAACCTGATGTATTATTCCTCTATATGTATCTCTATTCTTACATATGTCATTTCATGTTATCTTGTACTTGTGTTATTTTTCATTCATGTTTCTTTGTGTAATTTTCTTGGATCTATGACTTGGTGGCACTGATTCTTTTTGATCTCTAGGTCATGGTCCAAAAAGATTCTTCTTCATATCTCTTATGTTAACTTTCCTCCTTTGTGATGGTAGTTCTACTTTCTTTGGGGAATGATGTCAATTTATTTGCAATAATATCATATATATATTATCTTATGATCATACTAACCCTACAGTAGCTAGATCCCTTTTGTGTTGTATGTATGTTTATGTGGTATTTACCTTGATTTTTCTTTGTTTGGGAGTATCTCATACTGGAAACATAATCAACGGAGTTGTTTATGTTTCTGTTAAAGTCATTGCTCTTGTTAAAGTGCTAACAATGACTTTAACATGGGGACATATGCTTTGATCACTTATTGCACATAGGTACTTTTTTATACACATATTATTTTTCAAGATACCTTTTTATTTGTTTTTGGATTACTAACTAATCCTTAAAGCATGGATTTATATTTTTGGATCTCTTGATCCCTCCAGTTTCAAATATTTTTGATCCCTTAAGATCGAAGGTGTCCTTAAGACTGGATCTCTTTTTCTTTTGGTTTTACTCTTATGGAATAGAATATTCTTGAGGGTGAATCCTTGATGGGTTGACTAGTGAGTAGCCACATTCACTAGGCGGTTCAATTCCATAATTCCAGTTGTGTTGTTTCCTTGTGTGGTTCACAATGGGACATAAGTTCTCATTGAGCGAGATAATCACACTTTTTCTCTTTTTATCTTTTTTAAAGAGATGTCTCTCTTATTGTGATATTGGATTTGAAGAAGACTTGAATCTCTGGGGGCTTGAGAATCTCTTTGTCACTTTGATTTTAATACGATTATCTTTTTATTATGATCTACCTTACCAAGAGTTTGCATCGAGTCCACACTCTTGCTAATGTGGGGCCTTAATGTATCATCTTAAAATGGAAGAAATTTCATGTTAAAAGGATTTAACCCTCCAATTAAGTGGTCTAGGGTCATGTTAAGAACCTTGAATAGGTCTTTGCATGGATCTGGTAGTTTCCCCCTTGTTCTTCTTCTCTCTCTATTTCTAGTCTATTTCTGACAATTTTCTCTATAAAACTGAGGACTTTGATTTTTAGGGTCAAGGACAACTTGAAGGGGACCTAGTTCAAGGATGACCTCAACCCTGACCTAAGGTAGGGTCAACCTCATCCCTGACCTCAGGTCCAATTTTAAATTTTTGAGAGTTTCAGGATATCGAGCTTCAAAAAGTTTCATTTTTCTACTTTCGGGTTGGTTGTTTTATGTTTTGGAATAGTATACTCTTAAATTGCAATGAATCTAGGTCTATTTCTAGGGGTTCAAGTTAAATGGGATTTAATGCTCCCTGTTGATCTCAAAATGGTTTTGACTAGTGAGTGTCTATACACTAAGTCATTTACTTAGTTCATGTCGAACAAGTAACATATGTCAAGCACAACATATAAGTTAGAGCATGTCGACTAAATAGTGAGTGCCAAGTCACTTAAGTGCCAAGTAGATAGTATTTGTCAAGTGATTCAGGAGCCAAGCAAGCAATGCATGTCGATTCATTCAGATGTTGAGTAATAGTATTGAAGTCATTATGTGTCGAGTACCAGGGACTTTAGTTGCCAAGTAACACAATTTTGTCATAGTTGTTTGTATTGGCACAAACTAATATGTAAACCATTTTTTGAGCTGACTTACAGATTGAATTAAGATATTTTGGTGATAAGGAAGAATCTTAAGTTGGAATTCGTATGCATTACATGTACCTAATCAGGTAAAAGGAAGGTTTTAGCAGCAATATGGGTGAATCATAGCCATTGATTCATACCTAACCCTAAGTCTCCTAGATCTTCTTAAGGAAGACAAACCCTAAACTTTCTATGAGTGTGAAAGGGAATGAATGAATGATCAAGGAGAGTTTTGCATGCACAAACTAGGAAATTCATGGTGACCAAGGTATCATGATCTAAATTCTATTGTAGAATCAGTTAAAGGAGAATAGAGGAAGGAAACAATTAAAAATAGAGAGGCATATGATCAAGAAGGATCGAGTACACAATAGGATAGTGGTGATCTATCATCAAGCATAAGAGTACTAATTGCAGGATTAATGCTGAGACATTCTAACAAGAAAATCAATTAAATCTCTTAACAATGTAGTCCTAACAAGCTATATTGAAATCCTCTAACAAGGTGCTTACTTAATTGTAATTTGAAGTCCTTTAACAAGGCACACTTATAATAGGGTGTTGAAATCCTCTAATAGGGTAATACCTAATAGTATTTGTAAGCCTTTAATAGGGCAGACCTTTCACAGGGTAGATCATGTTTCATGGTCAAATATTGTAAGCTTCATTGGATAAACTTTATTACTATAGTAGTGAAGATTTGTGGGTGTCATCCCCACCCTAGTTTTACCTTCTCATTGGAGGGTTTATGGGTAATCATATATTGTGTCACATATGTGTAAATACTTACTTACTTACTTACATGATTTAGATGTATATGTTTTACATGGTATTTTAATTTACTTGTTATGGATTTGTGGTGAATATTTTATGGGTCAAAGTTTAAAGCACTGATTCACCCACCACCCCCCACCCCCTATATGTTTACCTTTCCTATTGTAATTCCAACAATTGGTATCAGAGCCTAGTTCTCTAAAAGAGAAACTTTATATCTTTGAGGAAAGATTTTGGAAATGGAAGTCAGCAAATTGGGAAAGATTATTGAAAACTAGGAGATTGAAATACAACTCATTCCACATCAGCTAAATGAAGAAAGAGAAGATCTAAAGAAATCATTGAGAAGAAGGAAGGAAATTTCTATTAATGAATTTGATGCAGTAGTTGCAAATTTAATGGAAAAGAATAGAATTCAAGTTGAAGATATTAGAAATCTTAAGTTAGAGCAAGAATCACAAGCCATATTACATGTGAGGTGACTGAACAGAAAAAGAAAGTAGTGGAAGACAAAGCCATGATTGAAGATGACAAAAGAGTTTTAACCAGTACATTAGAAGAGAGATCATTAGAGGTAACTAGGATTGCTAATGTGTAATTGGAAACTTTGGGTCAAGTGGTGTTTGCAAATCATGAATTGAATGCCAAGGACATTGAGATAACAAAACTAAAGTTGCAGAATGAATAGTTGAGCAATGATCTAAAAAGGGAAAAGGAGTTTACTAAAAGTTTCAATAAACCTATTGAAGCCATCAAGTACTTTGAAAAATTGATGAGATCCACTAGATATAATAATGATACATTTGGACTGGGATACACAAGTACTAAAGAAGATGAATCATCCAAAAGTGTTGAAGAAAGGAGTAACAAAGGTAAGAATTCCAAACCTACTTGTCATAATTGTGGTAAGAAAGGACATGCTACTAACATGTGCAGAAGAAAGACTGTAAATTAGAATGTTAAGCAGAAGAGCATGGGTCACTACCATATCTACAAATAATAAGGTCATCGAGCACATGAATGTAGAACCATGACCATTCACACTCAAAGATTTGAATGATATTGTTATAATTGTTAGAAGTATGGAAATAGAGCTTTTGAGTGTAGATCCAACCCAATGTGGTCATCAAACAAGAAAACAAAGGTAAAGAACAATGGAAACTTTTATAATTAGGATTATAATACAAGGTATAGTTGTCACTACTGTCAAGAGTATGGACATGTTCCTAAGAACTATATTAGAACACACTTCATGGGTGACTACAAAAGGTGGTTGAGTCAAACCACATGTTTTAGCTATTTGAAGAATGGTCACATCAGCTAATATTGTCCAACAAGGTCAAAGGCACCAAGTTGTGAGTTCAATAAAGGAAAAGGTAAGGAAGATATTGAAAATGTTAGAAATGGAATGAAGAGACATGGAAGAGAAAGGAGGATTGCAGCACATCAAGTGGAAAAGGGATCACTTCACCCAATGAGTCAAGTGATCATACCTCATCAAACTAAGCAATCAAGAAGTATGTGGGACTGATATTTAAAAGGGATGCATCATACATCAGTTCCAAGGATTTAGTTCTGAAAAGATTACATAAGCATGAATACGGATGCAAAGTGTTATTAGGAATCAAAGAAAAATCTTTAAGTTTTGTCAGTTTTTCATGTTACTGTCGAAGCATGAAAAGTTTCCTATGGTTGTCTGAAATTCTAGTAGATGCCGAGCTAATAGATTGGCTAGTTGATGTTGAGCTCGTAATGGTTTTTGAGCAAATGGAAAGACAAGTGGATGTCAAGTGAGCTAGAAATTAGTTGATGTCGAGCTTACAACTGTGTAAGCACTTAGCATTAATAATTGCAATGTTTTAAAGGGTTATTTGATCGATTTCTACTCATTTAACATCATTTTAATTTGAGAGAGAGCAAGAAGAGCTAATGGTGATCTAGAAATTTCTTCCAAAGTGTTTGTAGGAGATTTGAGTAGCTGTTCAACATCATTTCATCAGGATTTACAAGGTATTCATCGTGTGCCAAGCTATGTTATTTGAAATTTTGTAAACCCTAGATTTATATAATGGCATATACTTCTTCCAAAAATGAAAGGTGTAGAGGGAAAATAGGTTTTAAATGTTTAGTTAGTTAGCAATGAGATAAAACCACCTATTTGCAAGGCTATTGCAAACATAACATACAAACAAGATCCCTCTAGTAAGTTATTTATGATACCAATGCAAGTTTTAATGATTCAAGATGTCAAAAAGTGTTATAATCATAAGATTGGGAGTATTGGTGACATGGAAATCATAGAGAAGTATAGAATATTATGTGAAAATGGTGCATTAAGGGAAGAGTTCAAGATTGTAGAAAAAAAGGGTTAACTTGTGCCCTAGATTTTCCTAACATTTTCAAAACTGAGTGGATTAGGAATGTTTTGAGCAGAATTCATGATAGCTCAGTGTGGTTAGATAATGGACCCATCAAAATCACAAAGAGGATAATTCATAGGGTAATCGAGTATCCAACCCTAGATCAGCCAAAGACTATGAGAAGTGAGTCCAAAGAAGTTATTGAAAATAACATAGGGGATGTGTGAAACAAGAAGGGAATGAGCATAGACACATTTATAGATCCCTTGATAGATTTTGTAGTGAGGGTAATTGCACATAATTGTTATCAATCAAGTATATTGAACAGTGCACCCTGCATTGCACTGGATATGGGCAACAAGATTACGAAGAAGGATCATACATATGATCTTGTCGAGCTACAGCTCCAACAATTGATTGAGAATCTGGGAGCAATAAGGAAAACAAAGAGTGCTCAGTGTAAATTTGGATCTATTTTAGTATGTATCTTCTTTTATGGATAAAAAACATTTCCTACATTTGTTAATGTTGCATGGAAGACAAATAGGTCTCTTGTAGTTCAAATAGGAGAGTTCATTGAATAGTTAGGTGATAACTTTGAGTCAGTAATGACTAGCTATTTTAAAGATTTCAAACAATCCATGAAGAAGAGATTAAGAATTCTAGTGCCAGTAGTGGAAAAAATATTATGATGATGTTTGTTTCCTAGTTGATGTTGATCACACATTTGTTCAAGTAGCAATTCCCAGACTGAGATGGCTAAGGCCATAATGTTATGAGATTAATGTTGATAAGGCCTCTGCAGCAATCACAGCATTACTTGCAAAAGAAGTGGACAAAGATGCCAAAGTTTTTGGTAACTATGAATTGGCCAAATCAAAGACTACTATGGAGTTGAAGATTGCTTTAGTGATTAGGAAGAAAGATAAAGTGGTGAAGAAACTAAAAGAAAAATTGTTTGAAGGAGCTGACGATGATGAAGAAGAGGAAGAGGATGAAGAAGAAGACACTCATATTCAAGCACCACTAGTATTGACATGAGGTCAAGGTGAGGATCAGAAAGAGGAAGAAATAGAGACTGCAAAAGGTGTTGTGGAAGAAGAAATCGAGGAAGCACCTATTCCTACTAATTAGAAGAAGAGAAAGGCCAAGGAACAAATAGTGACAAGACCTAAAAAGGTTGCTAAACCAAGCTAGCCCAAACCAACAGTACCTACTACAAGGGCCAGTACACGAGTCATTGCACAAAAGGCTAAAGAGAAAGCCAAGCCTAGAGAGCAGCAAGATGAAGCACAAAAAAGACCTAGGATGAGTCATAATCCATCTTTAGATCTAGATAACTTATGTGAGAATGTTAGAAAAAAATGCTAATTTATCATGTTTCTCTCACATTGATTTTGAAAATGTTGGAAAAGTTGAGAAGAATCAAGTGGAGGAGGCAATATATGCCATGATGGCTACTTTTAAGAAGGCTCCTCTAGAAATTGCCAACTCCATACCTAAAAGTCTATATGAAAGAGTTGAGCAAAAATGGCACTATTGTTTATATATAGAGAGGTAAATTAGGGAGACAACCCTTTCTCAAGTTATGCTTGAACTTAGCAAGGCACAAATATCTAAAGCCATAAAGAAATATGTTGTTAGATTTTTTCCTAAGTATAGGGCATTTAACATACTATAGAACAACATAGAGGATGTTGTAAAGAAGTCCAAACAAATGTGGAAGATCACATATGGACTAGCCATAGTCAAAGAAGGTGAACAAGAACCTATTAAGGTCACAGATGATGAAGATGATGACAATAAAGAAGGCACAATTAAGGGAGGCACTGATATAAATATAGATGATCAAGCAATAGCTAAGGAAGAGCAGAAACAAGAGTGGAGTGTACAAGATACACAAATGTCAAGTGTCAGCCCTCCATAGATAATAAGTGTAAATATTAAAATTGTTATAATAAAGGATGTTTTTTATCGTACTACTTAGAACATCAATCTCTTAATAGAGGAAGATCTGAAAAAGATACTTGACCAATCCACACTACAGGCCAAATTATGTGACAACCCTGTATTGGTAAGTGTAGATAAAACTTAGAAATTAGTGACTATAAATGCAAGGGAGGAGGTCAAAACACAAGAACTACCTACAATCACTTCTCAAGTCACTAGTGTTCAACCTTCACAACCCTTGGTTGTATATCAGAGGAAGGATACAATAGAATGCACTATTAGTACACACATAGATGACACTCTAGTCTTAGAAAATGTACCAGAAGTTGCAATAGATAATGTTGAGACAATTGGAGAGGATAAGGTGGAAACACTAGTCACTAAGGAGACAAAGAGTCAAATAGGTCAAGTAGATTCACCTACACCTCTAGCACAAAAACAAGGTGCAATTCAAATCAATGAGGCAGAAAAGGACAAGTTTGAAGAGACTAATTTGACACCCAAGTTGAAGGAGCTAAAAGTGATTCAAGCACTGGTAACTTTACTAGAATCTAGCACTCCTTCCAATCAAACTCTTCAAAGTCCAAGCATAGATACAACACTTTTGCAATTTTTAGTGTCGATTCCTAGTTCATCTAAGGGAGAAGAGCTAATAACCTATGGAGATGTTAGTCTAGATGAAGAAATTATATTACCCAAGTTTGATCTTGTAGCAATAACAATTGATCTGCCCACTCCAAATGAAACAAAGCCAATCATTGAACAATTGACCAACATAGCGGAAAGAGTAAGTAATACAAACTTTGATAGTAATTCCAAATTATTAGAATGGTCTGAGAAGAAGTTTCAAATTAAAGTAAATGAGAAGATATCCAATGAAAGAACACTTACACAAGTTGCATTGGCAACTAAGATAGAAAGTATGGAGAAGGTACTAGAGAACATTTTCTCTTTGTACACCAAATTGTATAATCCTACACTCTTCACACAAGAAATAAGGAATCACATCCTAAGCTTGGAAAGTCAAATTTAGTCATCAAGAGCTAAATTGCCCATGACTCCAACTCAAAGCATGTTGCAAACCCAAAATCAATTAGCAACACCATCTATAAATGAATCCAACATAAGGGCCAAACTGATAAGCATCCAAACTACATTGACTCCTCACATGGAGATTCTACACAAGGAGTTAGGCTATGCAGAAACTCTTATGAAGAAAGACCCCAATCTTTCTACATTAGATGACATAGTACACCTTGTTGCTGAGCTGGTCATCCAAATTAAGTCTTTGGATGTAGCTTGTGACAATTGGGATGTTTCTCTTATGATTATTTTTGAGGTCCATAAATCCTTTTTGGAGAAATACACTATTAGTGTATGACCCATTGACATCAGTGTCAAAAAGGGGGAGAAAGAGCTATGGGGGAGCAAAGAGAGCAAGAATGGGAGAGTAAGAGATAATGGGGAGTAAGATCAGAAAGCAAGTGAAAAAGTATAGTTGAGGCAAATCTCCTTAGCAAGAGAGATTTTGATACATAATATAGAATAGAATAGATCAAATAACTCAGGGGGAGTTATGATATTTTTGAGGTATAAGTTGAAAATTTTTGATATTTTAAAATTTTGTATAGAAGTCGAATAGTCAATTATGTTATGCTCAAAACAATAAGAGTATTAATATATAATTAAGTGTTTTTGACACTCATGTCAAAGAGGGAGATTTTTCATCTTAGAATGGTTTTGACTAGCGAGTGTCTATACACTTAAGTCATTTACATAATGCATACCTAATAAGTAACAAATGTCGAGCATAACATATAAGTTAGAGCATGTTGAATAGTGAGTGTTGAGAAGATAGTATGTGTCAAGTGATTCAGGAGCCAAGCAATTAGTGCATGCCGAGTCATTTAGATGTCGATTGATAGTATTAAAGTTAGTATGTGTTGAGAACTAGGGATTTCAATAGCCAAGTAACACAATTTTGTCATAGTTGTTTGTATTGGCACAAGCTACTATGTAAACCATTTTTTGAGCCAACTTACATGTTGAATTAAGATATTTTGGTGATAAGGATGAATGTTAAGTTGAAATTCCTATGCATTACATGCACCCAATTAGGTAAAAGGAAGGTCTTAGCAGCAATATGGGTGAATCATAGTCGTTGATTCATACCTAACCCTAAGTCACCTAGGTCTTCTTAAGGAAGACAAACCCTAAACTTTCTATGAGTGTGAAAGGGAATGAATGAATGATCAAGGAGAGTTTTCCATGTACAAACTAGGACATTCATGATGACCAAGGTATCATGATCTAAATTGTATAACAGAATCAATTAAAGGAGAGTAGAGGAAGGAAACAGTGAACAACATAGAGACATCTGATCAAGAAGGATTAAATACACAGTAGGATAGAGATGATCTATCATCAAGCATAAGAGTGCTAATCATAGGATCAATGTTGAGACATTCTAATAGGTGAATCAATTAAATCTCTTAACAGAGTAGTCTTAAAAGGCTATATTGAAATCCTTTAACAAGATGCTTACTTAATTGTGAGTTGAAGTCCTTTAACAAGGCACACTTCTAATAGGGTGTTGAAATACTCTAATAGGGTAAGACCTAACAGTCTTTGTAATCCTTTAATAGAGTAGATCTTTTATATTTTAGATCATGTTTCACGGTCAAACATTGTAACCTTCATTGGATACACTTTATTACTACTGTAGTGAAGATTTGTGGGTGTAATCCCCACCCCAATTTTACCTTCTTATTGGAGGATTTGTGGGTAATCATATCTTGTGTCATATATGTGTGAATACTTACTTACTTGCATGCTTTAGATGTGTTAGAGTTTTAGGTGACTCTACAACACTCCTAGGATCAAATGAAAGACTAAGATAACTTCCACAAGGGATTGGAAAGACAATTGCATGAAGATACAAGAATTCTATTATTATTGATGGACTTGATTAACATCCAATGGTTGATTTAAAAATGTACATAATAGGCATCCTTATATAAGAGAGGCAATAAGAGACAATGATAAGGAGAAGATAAGCTATCACCCACACAAGGTGGAATCACACGTCCACCAAAGGTGGATCATTGTCCATTATGCAATGAAGAATGTACAATGATGAGGATATAATGTGATAAGTGCACTAAAGGTGGAATGAGATAACAACTATGACCACCTAGATCGGAATTCTCCTACACCATGTGTTTAATTGAGGTGCAAACTCCTAAGTATCTCAATACAAACTAATATGCAATGCATTATCCTAAGTAAGCTTAAGTAAGTGTAATTAGTGAATATTTAATTACACCAACACCCCCCCTTAAGCGCAACTTGGGATAATTCATTTAAACTAACAATGCAAGATGGGTCTTGGCTACTAGGCCCTTTTAGATACCCATGTACAATATGCAATGCAATACATGAAATGTAATCTCTCATAAAGAGGAGAAAGACAGAAAACCTCATGGGAAAACCCCTCCTCCAAAAAGAGAGACTAAAACAAGATGAATGGAGTACTCAAGACCCCCCAAAAAATTGCATACATCATGTATATACAAAGAATGATCCCCCCATAGGAAGGAAATAAGGAGACATGATATCCCCCCCATATTGAAGAAGATCCAATTTAGATGAAGAGTACCTACAAACAAGAGATAATCCAATGCCTACAAGAAATATGTCTCTCCTTAGGAAGAGATAAATACATCAAAAGATAAAGAAGCCACTCCACATAAGAAGTGAGGAAGGACAAAGAAGGTCTCCATGTATGCATCTTTGAAGACTGAATAGGTATCTCTAAGCTCAAAGATTCTGTCACACCATCAAGCTAACCTATGAGATGTGAAAAATCAAGAGAATGTGAAAAGTTGGGAAATCCAATCTCTAAAGAAGGTGAAGAAGTATCTTGAACAAAAACCTCCTCAAATGTATTAACCAAATCTGCATTATGAGAGTCATCTAAAAGAGCATATAGGAATTCATCCCATAATGCAAGATCTGAAGCATAAAGATCATCCTGTTGAATAGTGGAACTCATGTCTAAAGAACCAGGAGTTGGAGGAGTAGGAAGTCCAACACTTGTCTCAAGAAAAAAATGATTTGTGTCAAATGTTCTCCTCACATGAATTATTCACCCTTGATAAAGGGTTATGTACATCATGAATATCATCATCATTATCAACAAAATGTGCAAAAGAATACAAGTGTGATGTATGATCAACAACTCCCATAGCTATGACATCTCTAGTCTCCATGTCCCTAATATAGACATAATCAGGAGTGAACTTAACAATTTTACCTTGTGCCCCATGAGTAATTTGGTAAATGGAAAAGATATTAGTGGTCAAGGATGGTAGGCAAAGAACATCATTAAATATACCTTCTCCAATAGTAATAGAACCTTTCCAATAGACCTTCATGTATGTATTATTATGCATCAATATAGGTGAAGTAAAAGGATCAATAGAAGAAAACATATCTATAGAAGATGCCATATGATGTGATGCACCTGAATCAAGAAGCCATTTACCTTGCTTAGGATGTTTGGAATCAATGAGTGCTTGTCCTTTGTCTCTGGATGATGATGTAGATGTAGCAGTTCCCTGATATTGAGAAGAAGGAGAAGACACTGATGAGGGCAACTGGATATTGTTCTTTTGAAAAATGTGAGTGAGCTCATCAATCTTCTTATGGAAACATTTATGCTCATCATGTCCTAACTTTTTGCAATAAGCGCATTTATCTCTCTTTCATCTACATGTTTCCTCTCTTGAAGAGGACTTGGATTCAATATTATTTTGTGAAGGAGAGTCATCACCTTTGTCATGTTTCTTAGGATCCTTATGTTGTTTGTTTCCCTTTTCTTTGGGAGCCTTTGGAGAGGAGTTATTTGCAACTAATGCTTGATACTTGGAAGGCTTCACTTGACCCATGTGTGCTAACTTTTCTTGTTCCCTTGTGAGCTAAGCTACAAATTCATCAAGAGAAGGCATTTTGTATGCACTACCAAGAGTATCCATAGTATCATAGAATGTGGAAACAAAGATTAAATATTCAGGACCTAGCTTGGAAAGAATAGATAATATCAATTGCTTATCATGTTTAGTAATACCACAATTACAAAGCTTCAATCTAATGGAACTGAACTGAGAGAAAAAGTCTTGAATATTGTCAAAATCACATGAACTTAGATCTATAAGCTCATTCTCCAATTTAAATTTTCTTATTTTATCAAGTTTACCAAAGATTCCATCCAATGTAGTCCAGGCATCATGAGGATGTGTGTAGGATGCAATATGATATACAAAATCATTGGAGAAGGTAGATCTAAGAGATCCAAATACTTTATCCCTTCTATCAAACCATTTCCTTCCTTCTAGAACACCTTTAGCTGGTTTTAGATCCTATCCAAGAATCATTATAAGCAATCCAATACTCATCAACTGATTAGAAACTGCTTGTTTCCACTCATGGTAGTTATATCGAGTGAGAAATGGAACTTTTGAAAAATCGATAATGAAATCAAATGATGACTGAAATCAACTGATAACTCCTTCAAACTATTGATTCAATTAAGAAAATATAAACCCAAGTATTCACCAAGTGCAAATATAGCCCAAAAAACCTATTTTTGAAAGTGATATGTCCACTCTAAATCACTGAAATCTAATTATAGATTTAGAAAGTAGAGGAAAAATCATTTACTTTCAAAAAAAATTGCACCTGAAAATGTTACCGGATGTGCCCAAATAAAGCCTAGTTGCAAAAAATGGGATTTGTGATTTTCAGAAAAAACTCAAAGACATAGATCCAAAATCACCTGCACCATTTTGTAGATTGTGCAATTCTACCCCAAAAAAGAAAAAAAATTGCTCGAAAAAAGGAGTTTGTATGAGGGAGATATCATTGTTTGAAAATCGCCTCTGAAATTATTTTTTCTAAATTGTCGTCATCACACCTTCAAAAATCAAATGGCTATAGATTTGGCCTGAGATGTCTAATTTTGATGAAACAAAATTCAATTTAGGAGTTTTTGGACCTCCTCTATATGAGACCAACCATTGATTTGCACCAACGGGCTCTAATTTTCACCTGCAATAGAAGGTCACCAAATAGGACTCCCAAAATCTCCTCCAAATTGTGATGTCCAAATTGCAAATGTTGCACCAACAATAAGTCAAGCCAAGATTGTACTTCTTGAGAAGAGGTCTTCACACCATAAGAGCTTTGATACCATGTTAGATTTTTAGGTGACTCTACAACACCCCCAGGATCAAATAAAAGATCAAGATAACTTCCACAAGAGATTAGCAAGACAATTGCATGAAGATGAAAGAATGTTATTACTGCTGATGGACTTGATTGATATCCAATGGGTTGATTTAAAAATGTACATAATAGGCCTCCTTATATAGGAGAGGTGATAAGAGACAATGATAAGGAGAGGATAAGCTATCACCCACACAAGGTGGAATCACATGTCCCCCAAAGGTGGATCATCCTCCATTATGCAATGAACTATGTGCAATGACGAGGATGATAATGTGATAAGTGCACTAAAGGTGGAATGAGATAACAACTATGACCACCTAGATTGGAATTCTTCTACACCATGTATTTAATTGAGGTACAAACTCCTAAGTGTCTCAATCACAAACTACTATGCAATGCATTATCCTAAGTAAGCTTAAGTAAGTGTAATTAGTGAATATTTAATTACACCAACAAGATTTATATGCTTTACATGGTATTTTAGTTTACTTGTTATGGATGTGTGGTGAATATTTTATGGGTCAAAGTTTAAAGCACTGATTCACCCCCTCCCCCCTTGAAGTTTACCTTTCCTATTGTAATTCCAATAGCTCCCATGTTGGCCTTCTCTAGAAGTTTATGCCCTAGATCCCTATATAAGGAAGCCTTCTTCCCTCATTTTGACATCTATCTATTATCTACTTTCTAGAGAGCATCTACTTTCTATGAACCATTATCTTGCGAATCCATTATTCTATGAAGTGAAGATCTACTATCCATCAAGCATTCAAGTGTTCAAGCATTCAAGTATTCAAGATCCAATTCATCAAGGAGGTCCATTGTTAGCCATTAAAGGATTCAATCTCTATGGAGCCCTCTCATTGAAGATTTATCCATCCATATTCATCCAAGCCTATTCCTATACCAAGATCCATTCAATATTGGTGTTGAACATCTAATGCCATTAATTTGAGATATCCTACATTCATTTGGATCATCTATACTTGTGGATTCAAGGATTTGAATCATCCACAAGGATTTCAATATAAGCAAGGTGAATAGTTCCATTTACTTGGTTTATACTTATTACAATTTTAATTGCATTTCAAGGTTGATTCCAAACTAGGGTTTGACCAAGTTAAACCCCTATCCAAAAAAAACCTTTTTTCTTACACATACAGGTACATGAAAATGAATTAAAGTATAGATTTGGATACCCTTTTCACTGAATTTACAGAATTTATGAATAAAAATTTTGTCAGAGTAGTGTAGGTCAAGATCAACTTTTGGGGATACAATTGTGCCTCAAGGTAAAATTGTGCCCCTCAATCTGGGTCAAGGTCAACCTACTTTCAAAAGGACAAAATTTTTTTGGGTTTTCTTCATCTCAACATTTCCAATCCGAAGCAAGTTGTAGAATTCCCTGAAACTATACACAGACATTAGAATCACCATTTTCTAGATTTATCCTTCTTTGAGGTTAGTATTTATCTTTTATTTATTCAAGGTTTCAAAATTATAGGATTTCCTCCTTATTTTCTATAGTATATTATAGGATTTCCTACTTTCTTCATATTTTCCATCATTTTATTCATTTGTGTATTGATCACTTCTTTGTGATTGATTAATTTGGATCATTCCTTTTGAGAATTTGGGTTAAGGATAGGTCCTATATTCCCCTTCACACACATTTCTTTCTATCATCCATATTTTCCTCTATTCATTTAGGTAAATATCATTTTCTTTCTATTCACCAGTGTAGATCACATAGCCAATTACATAGGAGTACCTCTAGGATACATACATATGTATCCACGACTTAGAGGACAACCCTATCATCACATCATAGAGGATAGATATTTGGATCTCATTTTCCTATGTATGAGAGTTTATTGTACATATTTTGATAGTGGGAACATTTTGGTATCAAGTGACTACTTATGTATATCAAAACAGTTTGATAATTATATATATATATATATATATATATATGATGAAAATATTTTTCTATTTCTTTCCTTGATTAATTGTTATAACTAATCTTTATGAAAAGAAAAGAAAACATGTGAAATGAATGAATGATTACACATAATATCATCGTAAATGCATAATATTAATAGGTTCCTTGAAAGGCATGTCATTTATATCAACAATCATATATGCACTAGATCCATATACCTCTAAGATAATATAAGGACCTTACTAGTTAGGACTAAACTTCTATTTTTCACTTGGTAAGGCATTTACATTTCTTTGATTCTTGTAAAGAACTAAATATCCTACCAAAAAAGAGTGTTCAATCACTCTATCATTATATCTTTTTTTATAGTATTATGATAAGTCATGATGTGTTCTAGAGCATTGATTCATTTTTCAAAAAACATCTCAAGCTCTTGTAAATTTTATTCTTAAAAAGTATCTTTGTCAATCATACCTTTGAAAGATACTCTCAAAGAAGGATTTTATAATTCTAAAGGCATCTACCCTATAAACTAGGTTATAAGGAGATATTCTGGTTGTGGTTCAAACATGTCTCCTATAAGTCCAAAAAGCATAAACTAACTGAGTTTTCCAATCTTTAGCATGTTTATTAATTATTTTCTAAAGGATTTGTTCGATAACATTATTTGAAGCCTCACCTTGTCCATTAGACGAAGGGAAGTAAGGAGAAAAAAATGATGATGAATATGATATTTCTCCAAAAAGGCCTTAACTTCCTTATTTTTAAATCAAGCTCCATTATCTGAGATTATAGCCATTGGGATGCCAAATTGAGTGATAATATTTTGAAGAATGAAGTCACAAATTACATCTGTAGTGGTAGAGCTGAGAGGTACAACTTCTACCCACTTAGTAAATTAATATGTTGCAGTGAGGATATATGTCCTTGAGAAGAAGGGGGGGAGATCTTACCAATAATATTAAAACCCTACACACTAGAAGACTGTGGTGGAACTTGAGCGTGCAAAGTGTACACAAAAGCATGAATACGGTAGTTATAGCACTGATACTGCAGACACTTTTTGACAAAGGAAAATGAGTCTTGTTCCATAATTTTCCAATAATACCCCATATAAAGAAGTTTTTTAACTAAAGACTTCCTACCAAAATGCCCCCCACATGATCTAGCATGAGCTTCTGGAAAAGCTATAGGGATTTAAGATTGAGTAAGGCATCTAAGAAGAAGGCCATCATAAGATCTTTTATAAAGAACATCAGCAAGAATGATATAATGAGTTGCTAGCCTTCAAATTCTACTTCTAGAATTCCTAGTCATTGAATTAGGGAAAGAACCATCTTTAAGATATTGATAATGAGAATACCACTCATCCAAATGTAATATAAGACAAGTTACATCTAGCAAGGCATCGTCTGAAATAGTAGATTTAGATAGAGTATGAATTGTGAACTAAAAATTCAACACACCTTCCTCTAAAGTAATTAAGGATGTTGCACTAGCCATAGTATTGACATATCAATTAATCCTTTAGAGGTAGATTATGAATGGATAAAGAAGAAAATATTCCAATTATGTTTAAAGCAAGATCACAATACTTGGTCAATTTATCATTCTTAGCTTGATATGTCCATTAATTTGTTGTATGATGAGTTGTGAATCACCAAATATCTATCTAATATTCAAAGATAAGGTTGCTTTCAATCCAATATTAAGGGATTCATACTCAACAATATTATTAGTACACACAAAGGTAAGTTTGTAAGATGAAGGGATAGGTTTCCTAGATGGGGGTATTAATATAAGACCTACTCTAGATCTAGTTTGGCATCTAGATCCATCAAAGTATAATTCTCATGTCTCATCTATGTCAATAGGTAAGACAAATTTGTCAAGAAACTTATCAATTATTGATGTAGAGATAGAGGAAGGAGCCTCAGATAAATAGTTAGTCAAGGCTTGCCCTTTGATATATTTATGAGAGATAAATTGTAAATCAAACTTCATTAAGAGTATGACCCATTTAGCATGTCACCTAGATAAATTTGTTTTGAAAATAGATGCTTCAAAAGATTAAACTTCACATAGATGTTAACTTATGTATTAAGGAGATAATGTCTAATTTTTTTGACAAGAAAAACCTAAAGCCAAACATTGTTTTTCAATCGTAGTACATTGTGTTTCATAATCAATCAACATACAAATTATTTAATAAATAGGATGGTCTTTACCATTTTGATCATGTTGATCCAAGACAACACTTAACACCTTAGAGGAAGTAGATGTATATTTTAAAAAAGTGGCTTATTAGGTTGACCTAGTTGAAGGATAGGAGGATTAGTGAGGTAAGCCTTGAATTGTTCAAATGAGATATTACAATCTATTGTTGGGTGATGCGACATGCTCCCCTGCCCACAGGTGGTTAATTATGTGGTGTTCCATGTTCACTAACAGTCATGGCTTTTGGTGCAATGGTAAATGGGTCCTACAATTGGTATCAGAGCCTAGTTTTGGCCTAGTCATGGGTTCAAATCTCCCCAGTGCCTTCTCGACCCGCGTAAGCACCTGGTATGTGCGTCGAGGGGGAGATTTTTGGGTGATGCAACATGCTCCCCTATCCATAGGTGGTTAATTATGTGGTGTTCCATGTTCACTAATAGTCATGGCTTTTGGTGCAATGGTAAATGGGTCCTACATCTTCATCTCAAGAGAAATTAGAATCTTTCTTAAGCAAGGAAGTAAAGGGAATATTATGATCTGCCAAGTTAGAAAGGAACCTATAAATAGCCTATATCTTTCCTTGAAAGCTATGAATTTGTGAGATGTTATGAAGAGGAGGCATATCAACAATAGCATCAATATGCTCTCTATCTACCTTGATAACTCTATTAGATATGATAAACTAAAGGAGATAATTTCCACTATTAACCCCAAAGACACATTTTCATGGGTTCAAATGCATATTCTATTTTCTTATCCTTTCAAAAATCTTCCTAAGAATAGGAACATACTTTTCAAATCTTATAGACTTTGCTAAAATATCATCCACATAATCTTCAAGAATCTTACGCATGTAATCATGAAAAAATAATGTTATAACACGTTGATAAGTAGCACTTGCATTCTTAATCCAAAAGGTATCATTACCCAACCAAAATTTCACCAAGGAGTTATGAAAGAGATCTTGTATTGATCATAAGGAGGAATGAAAATATGATTATATCTAGAAAATCCATCCATAAAAGTTAGCAACGCATGTGCAATAGTTGAATCCACTATCATATCAATGTTTGGTAAAGGAAAATAATCTTTCAAAGAAGCTTAGTTTAAATCCTGAAAATTAGTACAGGGCCTTATCTTTTTTTCACCCTTAGAGACAATCATGATATTTAAAATCCAAGGGAATAATTTATAGGATGTATGAAATCAATGTCTAAAAGTTTTTCTATCCCATCTTTAACCAAGAGAGTGATGCTAGGATTCATTTTACTAACCTTTTGTTCAAAAGGTTTAGTATCTGATATTAGGACTATATTGTGAGTGAAAATTTTAGGATCAATGTCAAGCATATCAGAATATTTCCAAGCAAAGATATAAAAAAATTCTAGAAGAAGTTCAATAAGATGCTTTTGTTTTATTTCATCTAAATATTTCCTAATCTTAATGACCTTTTCAGAGTCATCAAAATCAATGGGCACATCTATTGTTTCAATTATCAACATATTATTCTTTTGTGTCTCTTCAATAGGAGGAGGAGGATCAATATGTGAATTTGATTCCATTTCCTCTCCAAAATATCCATTAATATCCAAATGATATAGATTTCCCTTATTATGATGAAAAGAAGGTAAATCCTCATATGTGCCTAGAAAATTAGCTAAGGCATCATCAAGGGAGAAAACATATAAAGAAGTAAATTGATCAAATGCAATAATATGAGGATTTGTTATCTTTAATAGACCACTATAGATTTGATTAACATTCAGAAAAAATGATGGTTGTTTATAAGGGTTAAATCCAAAACCATAAGTATGCTCATAAACATATTTAGATAAAGGAATGTGTATTACTTACTTGTTCATATTTTCCACATCCTTGCCCATAGAACCCATGCTTAGTGAGAAAATAGTATCTAGGACTATAACAATCTACCATATTAGAGATAGTCAAAAGGAGCTTCATAGAAAACTATCTCCTAACCATCAGGCTTAATAGTTTCAATGATTTATTTAGAAGAAGTAATGATAAAATTGTTACTTAGTTTACTAGAAAGAGGAGTTGAAACAACTTTTCTTCCTTAGTTTGTTTAGATGTCTTCATAAAAGAGAGATCAAAGACCTTTTATTCTCCAATAAATGTAGGATTAAAGCCTAAAGTATCCTATTCATCATCAGATAACAAGGAGGAAGGTTCTTCACTCAGTTTTTCTTCAAATTTATCCTTTTTTTCTCTTCTCTAGGTGTTGGTACCTTAGAAGCTTTAGTACTATATCAATTATTGGGTTTATCATCCTCATGAAGGGTGTACATTATGTTATCATAGATAAACTTCACTTTACAATGAAGAGTAGAGGGAACAATATGCATATTATGCAACCATGGTCTCCCTAAAAGAAGGTTGTAATTGAGAGGTCTTGGTATCACATGGATCAAAGTATCTAACACTATAGAACCAACCTTGACAAGAAGATTTATAACTCTTAAAGTGTTCTTAGCAATATTATTAGAACCACAAATAGGTGGCTATTAGGCTTTAAAGTAGTCATATCTACATTTATAGATTTCAACATATCCAAAATACAAACATTCAATCTTAATCCATTATCAATTAAGGTTCTACAAATGAGATTCCTATTGATAAGAATTGCAAACATGAGAGCATCATACCAATCTTGAATTTCCTCAGATGAATTATCTTCATCAATAAAGATATTCCAAAGAGGTGTAACTGTAGCATGCATACACTCTAAGAAAGAATCTACATTATTTATATTAGGTGGAGGTATAGGAAGAGTACATAAATCCTTTTGGAAAGCTTTGTAATAGGTAGGTAATGTTTGAAGAAGTTCCCATATCTTAGTGGGAGTAGCACACAACTGCTCAACTAAGTCATACTCCTTTCCAAAGGAACATGCTAAAAGAGGTGCTTGAGTAAGCACTGGTTGAGATAGAGGTAAAGATGTAGGAGCTACCAGAATAGTTGGTAGAGGATTATTCTGTGCCTAATAAGTGTGAGTAATTGTTGTGTAATCAGGTTTTTCCTTAAGGACTATAACAGGCTTATCATCCCAAGGAACTCCCTTAAGAGTGATAATGGTTTGTTGTGGTGGATATCCTTTAAGAGTGATAACAAGTTGATAAAATTGCATAGGTTCAACACTACACACAATATCACACATAGGAAGCCATGATATAACCCTATTATAAAGGTTAGTTGCAAAAGATGTAGAGGAAGTTGTAGGATGAATGGAATCAATGAAGATCTCATTCTTTTCATCCAACTCTTCACTATTAGACACCTTTGAAGTTTATCTAGAAAACACATCATCAAAGGACTCATCAAAGGAATCATACTTCTTGAAGTAAATCAAAATTACTTATGACTAACATGTAAAGCAATCCTAATAATGCAAAATATTTTGGTAATTTTTTTTATAAATTCAATGCATAAAATAAAAATATAACTACCAAGATCAAACAAAAGAGAGTGTTTCACATTAGGTTCACCAAAATGTTCATGGGGGAAATGGCATCAATGATAATAATGCAAGCAGGACTAGGGAAGTTAAACACTTTCACCCTGAGACATTCAATACAAGAGAAAGAGGAGCTTCCAAGAATAACCCATGATAAGCCCTAAATTTTATTAGAAAAACCCCAAAGAGTACAAATGGATGCTAATGCAAAATATATAAACTTGTCAAGGAAGTATGCTAGCAAGTTCTCTTTCATAAAATGTAAACAAGAGATATGACAAATATGTTAGAAACAATAGTCCACCAAGATAACTGAGAGGGAGGGGTGAATTAGTTAACCAACAATTAAAACATTTATCTTCTTTAAAAAAACTTAACCATTCAACCAAATTAAACAACAACCATATAGAGATGCACATAGACAGTTACACTAGATCTATTGACTAGGGAAACCCTTGATTAGAGAGAAAACCCTGGTAGGAATGATGCCCATAAGATGATGTACTAATATAAATATGCCTTGTTAGAGTATGGACCCTATTAGAAGTCTATTACAAAATTTAGTACATGTGAGTCCCTATTAGGAGATTTTAAATCTTTGTTAGGAGATTTTGACCCTGTTAGGAGCTATGCCAACCCTATTAGGAGTTCTAGTACAATGTGTGCAAGATGAGCCCACTACCCAAACATGCAATTTTAACTACAAGAAGAGCTCACTGCTCAAACAAGGAATTTATTGTTATGTTCCTCTTTCCTTCTTTTTTCAACCAAAAAAATCACTGTCAGACCTTGTATACCACATCACGAACCTTGGATCCAAATATCAAACCTTGGATCAATCAGCAAAACCTTGGAAATGAAGTTTCCTTCACTTTTGCACTACTCTACTCAACTTCTCATTCCTCTCTCTCTCTTTCTGCTGCTTACACTCATTTCTTCATGTCATACTTGATAAAGGAAAATGTCCTTCCTTCATACTGAGTCCATAAAACAATTCCCTGAGTCGGTTGTTAGAACTTCTCAATTAATTATTATAGGACCACTTTAAGAACACATTACACTTAGCAACAACATCAATCTTCTATCTTGCAACTTGAATATCTTTCTGTACATGCAATATTATGATGAGAAATCTTAGCCACCTCATCATCAACATGTCTTATTCATGTCCTCAACCTCAATTCTTAGAATAAGCACTCTACTAAGAGATATAACAAGTTTACCAGAACATGCCTCTATAAACTCTATCTCAAAACAGACATCACCATAACTTACATAACATCTTCCAAACTTATCATTTATTCTTCAAGCATTAACTACATATTCCAAATACTTAGAAGTATCTCCCATAACCTCAAATAGTTAGAATACTCAACTAGTTGTCCGTACCAACTTGATCTTTTTTTGTTTTTGTTCTTCTATTAGATACCACAAAAAATTGTTATGATTACATCAATGACAAACTCAATCATGAATGTAACATATCATCATAGTAACATATCTACAATACTTCCCCATAGGAATATCAATAGCATTCATTCTTTCAACAATCTCCCCCCTGGCATTGATGGCAACATAGATGAAAAAAATCTAGTTCCAAGAATACCAATTAAAGGTTGTTCAAATTTCTTTTCAAATCCTCTTCATCAATCTTTCTCCCCAACTATTTTCTTCTCCTAAATTAGCCATACTTGTTCTTACTTGCTTCTCCCTCATGATGTTCTTCCTTATGATCTTCTCATAATGCAATACTTCTCCCCAACATGTTTTTCTTGCTAAAATTCTCTCCCATTGGCATCAATTTCAAAGGTTTCAACAACCAATTTCATTGAATCAAACTCTACAACAACTGATTCTTACTTAGCTCAAGTGTCCAAAGACACTATTCAAAACAACATCCAATCAAGAGTCCTAGATGACTCTATCCATCACAGATACTCCCCCATACAAGAAGCATTAGCATTCAATCTAGACAAAAATGGTGCTCTATTACACTGGACTGATGCACTCTTACATCTCTACTCTAATGTAGGAAGGGGCATAACCCCAAGCATACCTTGCAAATACTCAAAAATCTCTTTGGGAAGAGGCTTAGTGAGTATATCTACAATCTGCTCTTTTGTGCTCACATACTCCAATATGATTTCATTTTCTACAATTTCCTCTCAACATGTGATACTTAATAGAAATTTGCTTAGTCTTTGAATGCAACACTAGATTCTTAGATATATTTATCGTGCTTGTGTTGTCACAATGTATGAAAACAAGTTCACTGACTTCTAACCTTATATCCTTTAGCATCTACTTCATCCAAACAACTTGATTGCAATTGTTTGTTGCTGCAACATATTCTACTTCCATTTTACTTTGTGATGTAGAATCCTGCTTCTTGCTTAGCCAAGAAACCAATCTTCCTCCAAGAAATAAGGCTCCATCACTGATGTTATTTTTATCATCCATACTGCCTACCCAATCAGCATCAATATAAACACTTAGATTAAAATCATTAGATATTTCATAACATAATTTGACCTTAGATGTTCCTTTCAGATATCTAAATATCCTTTTGACTGCTACATAATGTTCTTCTCTAGGAATCATCTTGGAATCTTGCAACAATTTCAACTACATTTTCTATATCCAACCTTGTGTGAGTTAGATATTGCAATCCTCCAATCATATATCTATACTTCTTGTCAACAATAGGTGTCTCATCCTTTGTAGATAACTTGTGTCCAATTACCATAGATGTTCCAATGGGTTTACATGTTTCCAAACCAAACCTTTTTAGTAAATCCTTCAAGTACGTAGTCTAAAAAATAAAGATTCCTTCTTTATTCTATACAATCTGCAACCCTAGAAAATATTTCATTTCTCCTATCACACACATTTCAAATTCTTTCTTCATCCCTTCTACAAACTTCTTATTTTCTTCATCATTTCCTCCAAATATGATATCATCAACAAATATTACCAAAATGATCAAACAATCATTAGTTTCTTTCCAATATAGATTACTATCTATCATACCTTTGCTATATCCAAGCTATGTCAAATGCTTGTCCAACCTTGCATACCAGGTTCTAGGTGCTTGCTTCAAGCCATACAATGCTTTCTTTAGTCTGCATACTATGTCCTTGTCATTTGTCAAAGGACAACCTTCAGGCTGCTCAATGTACACTTCTTCTTCAAGTTCTCCATTTAGAAATGCTGACTTGACATCCATCTGATACACTTTGAATTTCTTTTGTGCTACATAGGCTAAGAATAATCTTACTACTTCTATTCTAGCCACTGGAGCATAGGTCTCATCATAGTCTATTCCTTCTTCTTGTGAGTAACCTTTACATACCAATCTTGCCTTATTCCTTACAACTTTTCCTTGCTCATTCATCTTGTTCCTGAATACCCATTTAGTTCCTATCACATTCTTGTCTATTGGTCTAGGGACCAATTCTCAGGTCTCAATCTTTACTATCTGATCCAATTCCTCTTTCATATCTTGTTTCCAATAATCATCTTTACATGCTTCATCTACATTCTTGGGTTCAACTTGAGATATTAAACATAGTTCTTTATTGACTCTACTTATTTTCATCACATCTTTATCTCTACTTCTAATGATCTTTTTGGATGGGTGATTCTTTATCATATTCTTTCCCAAAGTAGGAGTCGTTATCTCAACTCTTGGCTTTACTGAAGGTTCCAAGCTTTATTCCTACCTCGGCTCTCCTTCATTCTACAAATCACTATTAGTCTCAAGAAATAGTTCATCATTCCTTTGTTTAGTAACAACAACATCATCATCTAAATGTTAATAAACTATTCCTTCTTGTATACTAAATTTCTCATCAATTCTCACATTTGCACTTTCCAGAATAGTCTTAGTTCTCATATAATAGCATCTATAACCCTTGATTTTCAATGAATAATCAAGAAAAATACCTTCATTACTTCTAACATCAAATTCACCAATATAATCATCTCTTTTGATATAACATTTATTGCCAAAAATTCTAAAATACTTAACTATAGGTGAGTGACCAAACCACAATTCATAAGGGGTATTGTTTGTGTCTTTCCTGACTTGCACTTTGTTCATAGTATAGATTGATGTATTCATAGCTTCACTAAAACATCTTGGATACATCATTGTCTACTAACATAGCTCTTGCAATTCCTATTACTGGTATATTCCTTCTCTCTACAATGCCATTCTATTCAAGGGTTCTTGGGACTGATAACTCTCTTTTTGTTCCATTTTCTTCATGAAACATGTTAAACTCATTTGAAGTAAATTCTCCTCCTTTATCTAATCTTAAAATTGTAATATTTATACCAGATCCATTCTCAAATCTATTCTTGAATATCTTAAACTTGTCAAATGCCTCAGATTTCTCTTTAAGAAATGCAACCCAAGTCATTCTAGAAAAGTCATCAACCAGAATCATAAAATACCTTTCACCATGAAATCCTTTAGCCTTTGTAGGACTACTAAGATATGTGTGAACAATCTTCAACTTTTTTGTAGTAGTAAACTTCTTGTTAGGAAACAAATTTTTGTTTTGCTTTGCCAACACACATTTTTTACAAATTGTGTTAATAGGCTTTATAATCTTAGGCAAATCTCTAACTACAAACATACTACTAGTCTTCACAATATTGTCAAAGTTTACATTACAAAATCTCTTATTCCATAACCAATTGTCATCTACCTTTGCAACCAAACATTTCATTTCAGTAGGATTCAATTGAAATACATTACCTCTAGATCTAGTTCCTATTCTAATTACCTTTCCATCTTTGTCTCTGATCATGCATGTCTTCTCTATGAACTACAACTAATAACCTTTGTCCACTAGTTGTCCAACACTAAAAATATTGTGCTTCAAACCATCAACAAAATATACATCCTCGATGTTAGTTTTACCATCAAGAGTTATAGATCCAATACCTTTGACTTGGCATGCTGCATTGTTTCCAACTCTGACAATGCCTCCATCCTGACTTTTGAAGTCAACAAACTTGTTCATATAACCAATCATATGATGTGAACAACCATTATTAATTATCCAATCATATTTCTTCTCAACCTATGACAATAATGCTATCTTTTTTGGACTTTCTTCTTTATTTGCCACAAATCCAATTTCATCATCACTAGAACTCACTACTTGTTCATTAGAATCATTATCTTCATTTGCATACAAAAACTCTCTATCTTTTCTAGGTTTGTAATTTCCTTTATATTTTTTCTCTCTTTTAGGACACTTAGATGCATAATGACCATATTCATCACAAGTCCAACATTTAAATATTTTCTTACCTCCTTTTTCTCTTCTTACCAAAAGCGATACTCCTTCAATCTTTCTATCTTCCTCATATTTTTTGTTGCTAGCAAAATCTCCTCTAGCACTTGTGCTCCTTGATAAAATAGGTCAAATATTCAAGGCACTAAAATCTATCTCTATTTTGGTCAACTCTCCAAACTATCTAAGATCATTCTCAACTACTTCAAGTCTTCCAAGCAATGTCTTCTTTGTGAAATCTTTGGTACAAGATATCAACAATTGTATCATCTAAAGTGTTGGCTTGAATGGTGGTGTTAAGCTCTTCAATATCTTCCATATAACCTCATCATCTTCTTTAGTTCCTCCTTGAGATCTAATATCTGTAGTAATTAAACTTCATGATTGATATATTTGCCTTGTATGCTTGGATAAATAATAGCCTTGTTTAGAAATGAAGAACAAGAAACTAGCCTTTGTTTCCACTTTGCAATTGCTCAAAGTCAAATTTTGGTGTCCATGCTTGCTTGCTCCTTACTCCTCAAATTTTCTTCTTATCATGTTATGTGAAAATGAGGGATTAGATCTCTTTTTATAGTGAATTTTTGGAATAATAATGAAATTACACCATCGGGGTTGACTATATAAGTGGGATTTTAATGGGAGTGTTAAACAACTACAAGCCCAAAATCACCAAAAGCACTAGGACTAGGTCAACCTGAGTCACCCTAGACTAGAATAGGTTAACTTGGGTCAACCTAGTCCAAAAATCTAACCTTCATGTTCTTCTTCTCCAGACTTCAGACTAGTAGAGGTTTAGTGATGAAATGTATGTCATTGACTATTATCTAGAGATTCAATCTAGGGTTTAGGAGTCCTAGAAAGGGAGGATACTTGTAGATTAGATCCTCATTCAATTATTGTGTGAATGATGATGGAAAATCAACGAGGGTTAATTAGATCCTACCTTAGTTTCACCTAAGAGAAAGAAGAGAAAAGATGTGAGATGTGTGCTAAAGGTGAAAACATGAAATGAAAACATACTTAAGATGATCTAAAAGGTCTTAAATCTAAGTGCATCAAATTTAAGATGGTACAACTATGCCCTATGCTCTACTTTACCAAGAGTTTGGATCAAGTTCATCCTCTCACTAAAGTGGGGGCTAAATGTATCATCTTAAGTTGGAAGAACTCCAATTTAATGAAGGTTTAGAACCTATTTAATGTGAGATCATTAGTTTCTCTCTCTCACACACACATCTCTTTTTCTCTTTTTCGTCCTTTCTCCTAGGTGGAATTGGAGTAAAGCCTAATAGATTCTCTTTAAAGCTCCTTTTTTTTTGTGATAATATTGAAGTAGGATCTATTTCTCTTAGGATCTTCCTTTCCATTTGGAATCTACTCGTGGCATTGAAATAGGGTTTCCTCATAATTTAAACTTGATTTCTAGATTTTGAGACCTATTTTGGGGTTCCCAGATTCTCTCTGGGGTTTGTGCACCTCACAATCAGGGGCACACTACACCCTGATGGGCCAATCAGGGGTACACTATGCCCCTAATGAGTTTCTATTTTGGACCTTTTTCTCCAAGTCTTGTGTTTTAGATAATTGGGTATTAACTTTAGGAAAATAGGCCCATATGAGTTAGTTAATTCTAATCTCTATATAAACCCTTCCATTTGCTCCATTTTTCATATCACAATATATTGCTCTCAAATATTCAATCCTTCACAAGCTCTTGTGTTCAAACATTCAAGTTTCAACCCTTCAAATATCCATTCAAGCATTCATCTATTGAAGATCAAGAATTTAAACACTCAAGAAATTGAAGGAGTTTATCTTCAATATGTTCTTCAATCTATTCAAGATCATCTAGTGCATCTTATACATCCATTCATCTTCATCTTCTTGGTTCAAATCCATTGGTGAAGTTAAGAACATTGAATTCAATTCAAGAGATCCAGCTTTGTAAGGTGAATTCGTACATTTGCTTTACATTCATGCAATTTCAATTATTTCAATTCAAGGTTAATTCCTAAACTAGAGTTTGACCAAGGTAAACCCCCCATCAACAAAAAAAATCTTTTCTTATACGTTGTGGATATCACATCGACGAACAAGTTACAAATCATAGTACCCTTTTAGCTTTCTTCAAAACTGCAAAATCAAAATCAACATTGAACACAATTAATCAAAGTCACACTACACCCTTGATGCACTAATTCACCCCCAATGTGCTAGTTTACCTCTAATAGATCACTAAAAGATTTATCAATTTTGTCTGTCATGTAGTTTTAGGACTAAATCTAAAGATTTCCTCTTGTTTTAATCACCATAGCAAGCATAAAACATATTTCAAAGGTGAGTTCCTTCTCCCCCATTTTCATTTGAGCACATCTACATTTAGCATATACACACATTGTGGGTTCTTAAAGGGTTTTAGACATATTTCCCCTATTCTTCCTAGATATAATTTTCATTAGTGTTCCTTATTCTATCTGGTTAGCACTAATCTCTCTAAACCTAGTCTTACAGAATTAGGATTAAAAGGTTTCCCTTCCTTATTTTCCCCTTTTTGTATCACACACTTGCATAAGTAAGTGGTTTACATGATGAACTTAGGGTTTCTATCCTTGTGTCACATTGCCCACAACACAAACGTATCTTTACCATATTATCAAACTTTATGTCTCCTAGTCTCTTATAACACAACCAACTCTCACTATACTTTGAGTAATAAAATACTAACTTCATTCTTTCCTTTTATTAAACAAACACTTTCATTCAATTTAATATCTTCAATCACTAATCTCATAGTGTGTACTTTTCTAATTTTACACCTAGATTTACTAAAGATATCTTCATAGCCTCTATTGCACATCTAAATAACACTCAACATCTATGTTTCAATCCTCTAACATAATAAAAATCATAAATTTTATGATTATCATCAATTGAGATACATCTTATCCTACAAACAAGGGTCGTCTCTTCTTCTACAAATCCCCATTGCACTTCTCAAGCTTCATAAACTTCTTCTTATATCTTATTATGTGGTTTAAGCATCCAAAATCAAAAATCCATGCAATAGGTTCTACTTTAGCATGCAAGTTATCTTTATTTCTAATCTTCTATTTATTTATTTGTCATCTTCCTTTATAGCCAGAAATAATGATTATTTATTTGATTCATTGACATCTCCATCCTTAGACATATGTTCCTCTATACTACATAGGCTTTTCTTTTCTTTGTATTATATCTCTTTCATAAATGTCATAAGCATTTATCCTTTTTATCATCATATCCATTAATTTTTTCTTGATAATGATAATTAGAAGCAAAATGATTAATTGCACGCAAATTAAAGTTAAAGGAACCACAATTAGAACATTTGTTGGTTCTTACAAAGTTTGATTCAATCTCATCCATGTGCTCTTAAACTCTATATCTAGACTTATCTTCAACTCAATGACTTTCCTTAATACTTCATCTCTCAAATAACTAAGAATAACAACCCCAACTTCCAAATTGTTTTCTTTAGATTTATCTCATCTCAAGTTTTTGGTCCACCATAAGGTGTGATATAACCCTTTTGAATTATTTCCAATACTCCTCTAAGTCAAGATTGTAAATTAAATTGCATTTGTTCCTTAAAACTCAAATATAACACCACACCAACTCTCCCTTGAGTGATCAAGCTTCATAATAGGGGTTAAATTTTGATATTAATTATTGGACACACAACAAGATTGATGGAGGGGAGTGAGTCAATATGGATAAAAATAATAATTTTATTTTAGATATTGATGCTCCTCAAATCACCACAAGTAATTAACTCTAATATAATGAAAGGGAAAAAAACATATTTAACAAATGAACACTAGACTTTCATAGAAAACCCAAATTTGGAAAACACCATAGTGAGAATCAAACTCAGAATGTAGATAATCTTGAATTAAAATGTTTAGGACCACTACCAAGGATCTCACAATTAGGTATTACTACCTTAGGTAAACATACAAAGGACTTGTACAATTAAATCTCATTTTCCAACATGACAAGATACAAAAATATACCAATAGATTCATTGCCATCCAATTGTAGCATGAGTCTCAGAAGTAGAATAAGAAGAAGCTATTGAAGATGAATCCACAACAAGCAATCATAGTCATTTCATACATATTTTATTATCTCAAATTATTATTACTATTCATATATTTATTTCAAGGTTAGACTTTTGCAAATTCACTTCACTTCACTTATTTTCTTTCCTTCACACAATGCATTCTTAGATAAGTCACTACTTTTTTGCTACACTCCTTACTCACCACTAACTCTAATCGATATCCTTAATTATGGAATCAATTATTAAAATTTCTAAATAAGGTTATCTATGAATAAATAAAATTATTATTACATAAAATAGGTCAACTTAACCTAAGATACATTAAGTGGTCCAGCCTAGGAGAAGGAGGGGACCCAAATATATCACAACATATTATTCTAAGATAAATCGAATGGTCCATAAATCATCCAATGACATCTCTAAAATGTGGGGATAGGAAAAAAAATAGTGTAGAATAATAGGCCAAGACTTATCTTCCAAAGTAATCTTGAAGCACATAGATCTCTATGCACTAAGTTGAGGCTAAAATATTTCAACATCAATTGAAAAGTGTGCCTATACCAAAAGAATGATCCTAGATAAGTTAGTACATCCAAATACATAGCAACATAGAATAATTGAAAACATTAAAAATAGATCATTGAAGCTCACTCATAAAACATAAATATCACAAAAAAAAATACTATATAACTAGGTATGATCAATAGCATCATTCAACAATATTTTATTATATCCAAAGGATACTAAATATGTTTTGGACTAGTATGACATAACCTTCTAATCATCATCCTCTAGTGCAAGATCATTGAGCTCAAGTTTTGTGGACCTATAGTTTGCATGTTTGGACATGTGTTTGAGGCATATTGGTAGACCTCTTCCTATGTGTGCATGATGTTTGGAGTTATAATCTTGGAGTTAGAGCCATTTTGATGACTATTGGTTGCATGTTTCTAATTTACTGATAGACTTTGGAGATTATTTTTGCAAGCTTTGATCTGAGGGATTTGGTGTGTATTCTCTTGGATTTTGATTGGTGGGTGGCATGTGGACCTATGCCTAAGGTTATGTACTCTTATGTGGTATTTTGAGTTAGTTATGCATTGTAAACTTAGGGGCTTGTCCTAAGTATTTAATTATTCCATGTATTTAATATTTTTTGCCAAGTCAAAATGTGGCTCGAGGGTTTATCTAATATGTGAGTGTTTATTTAATGTAACTTTCTAGGACAACCTGTGGCTAGGTTAAGTGTAAGTAGAGGAATATGTGAGTGTTTATTTAATGTAAATTTCTAGGTTGACTTGTGGCTAGGTTAAGTATAAGTAGAGGATCTTGTGGATTCTAGAGTCATTTTTTCATTTAGCTTAGAGTTCAACATAGAGTAACTAAGAGGAGTGAAGTTGAGCAAAGCTAGTAGCTAAGTGTGGAATTGGGAAACAAGAAGATTTCTTGGTGGCTTGCAAGCACAAGTTAAGATTCTTCTTGGAGTTTTCTACCAAATTGTGGATCTAGGATAGCTAGGGTTTGGATCTTACAAGATCTTGCAGATTGTTCTTGTAATTGCTTTTGTATTTGGTCATAACTTGGAAGGCCTTACAACTGTGAATGTTGGGTGTAAATCTTATGATTATATTATGACAATGGTGTTTTTCTAGATCTAAATCTTCTTTTTTTATTTACATTTTTTTGTATGCTTATTTGTTGGGGGGTAGGACATCTCCTTTGGGGATTCTCTTTCCTTACACTACGTCATCCTCGATAGTAACTATACCATGTTAAAATGGATGCACTTACCTTTTAAGACTATTTTGCTCCCTTCGCTTCATGATTCCCTCTTTGGACCATGGATATGCTCATGATCTCTCTTCTTTTCCTCCTTTTCCTCTTCTCTCTTCCATATTTCATTCTTATCTCTCTGTTATCTTCCCTATCTCTCTATGGCATCCAGGACTTGTCCTCTTAGACTAGGTTGACCCAGATTGACCTAGTCTTGGACTAGGTCGACTCAGTTCAACCCAGTCCCCAATAATTTTTTATCTTAGGGCACAAAAATCTCTAGGAGTTTAATTAATTAATGATCATTATCTAATCAACCTGTATTATTTTCTACCCAAAAACTCATATATAAGGAGACTTGGAGGCTTCATTTCATATCTAATGTATATATCAAGCATCTCATTCTCAACCTTTTCTCTCTAGTGAATATTTTCAGCCTTTTTCATTCAAGAAAAGAGATTTTATCTAGCATTGGAGAATCCTTTGTGAGCATTCCCTCTTCAACATCTAGTGTATTATTAGCCATCAAGGGAGGAGGTCTGCATTAAAGCATTCATCCTCTTCATTAATGCATATTCATATCTATGGAACCATGATAGAGTTATGATAGATCCATTGCAAATTGTGGAGATATCCTACATCCCTAATTCAAGATCTACATTACATACACATTACATACACATGGGCAAGGTGAATCCTAACATTTATCTTGCTCTTTACGGTTCTTTACATTTACATTAATCAATTACGGTTAATTCCTTAACCTAGGGCTTGACCAAGGCAAGTCCTCATCAAACTCCAAACCCAAACCTTTCTTTTTTTTGGTAATTTGTAGGTTGGGAGCGAAAATAATTACAGATCTAGAACCTACAGTTTGTAAGATTTCTTGAATTGTCAGTTTCAAAGCCGCAAACTATGTCAACTTGGTTGTAGAATGTCCTTCCATGTTGACCTAGTCCTTTAGTCTTGGCTTCTGAGGATATTTCTAGGTTTTGTTCCTTTCATCATTTCATTCCAAGATACATAAATGAAAGTTCAGAAAATATTTAGATCCGAAAGTTATTGAGCATAAATACATCTTCCTCTACACATTTCAAGGTGAGTCTTTTACATTTCATTTCATATCTCTACCCTAGATTTATATCTTAATTGGGCTAAATATATTCGCATAGCATCTATATTTACATTTCCTATGCAATTAGTTCAATTTCACATTCACATTATCCTATCAAGGTCCAAAGAGAGTGTATTTCTTGGTATTGAATTCATCTTTACAACCCAAATTTAGTATTAGAACCCTTTTTCCTTTGGGTCCTAACTAATCTAATTTGGATCATAAGTGGAATCATACTTGAAAATCCCCCTATTTTCATCATACATGCATATTTGAATGGTTTGGTGCCTTGTAAAGTGGAGGCCTACACCCTATTAAAGTGCTTCCATTTTACCACTAAATATTTTGGTGAACTTGACGTGAACGCCCTGTCTTTTTAGTGTTGGATTATTTTGCATATCTTTGGATTTTATTTAGATCTCATTAGGGTTTCCTTTTGTGATCTCTCTTTTTATGAGACTAATTACATGAAGTCCTACCTATAGCATTCTTTTTTGGTGAAGCATAGACTCTAGGTTTGTTTGATGATACTCACATTTTTTCTCGTCATCTTAATCCTATTATGGAGCATAAATCTTCTCACTCATCTCATGATGAGGATGATTCTTTAAGAGTTCATCCTTTACAAGTTGATAAGATTTCTAGTGAATTTGATAAATTGAAAACTTGGCTTGCTCAAGAAAATCAGCATCATAATATAGTGTTGTCGCTATTGAAGCTCTTAAGAATATTGTTAATAATGATGACAACAAACTTTCTATCTTGCATGGTACATATCACCCTATTAATACTTATGTTAAATATTTGATGAAATTATTGATTGTTGGAGGAATAAATAGGATAAACTAGATACTGAGAGGGGGGTGAATCAAAATCTTAAATACTTTAAACTTTTCACAGATTCATCCACTTCTATCAATAGCTTGTGCATATAAAACTAGTAATGTAAATTTGTTGTAACATATAAATATAATTAATCTCATGCATTAAAGTAAAACACATAACATAATAGTTGTTACCCAGAAACCCTCTAAAGTGAAGATAAAATTGGGGTGGGGATGACACCCACAAATCTGCACTACTACAGTGATAAAGTTAACTAGTTAAGGGTACAATGTTTGACCATAAAATATGATCTATCCTATGAGGGGTCTAGCCTATTAAAGGCTTAAGAGACTACTAGGACTCACCTTGTTAGAATATTTAACACACAACAAAGTAAGGACTTTGTTAGGAGATTTACAAATATCTATTAAGACCATTTTGTTGAGAGATTTACCCTAATTCAAGTCTATTAAAACTGATTTAGTACCTAACTCTCGGTCTCCTCTGTAAGCTAATTTTGAGTCTTCTCCTTGCTAACTGATCCTCTCCTCTGATCTTGTATGCTTGTCTTTCCCTTTCACTTCACTACAATTACTAGGTCATTCGGTCTGTTAGATGATAATAGAACCCTTCAATGACTTCTAATTTGATCTCAATACTTTTTTGTCAATAGCTTCATGTTCGCATATAAACTCTTTTCATATTCTTCTCTACTAGCATATGATCTAGGTTAAGATCATTGCTATTTAAAGAGTTTCGTAAAGAGTTTTCTAGATGATTCCATATTTTGCCTCTTCATCCTAATCATCAAACACGGAACATAGGGATCTATGATCCATAATGTGTAAATGTTTTGTAACAACCTCTAAAATTATTAAATGTTCTATAACAACCTCTTCAAAAATTAAATATCCCTTCCAAGTTAGCCTAATAATTGTTTTTCCTAAAACTTTGTTCTATTGCTGACTTTCATAAAAAATCTACTTTGGTTGGCCTTTTTCTATTTCCTGATGCTTGGCATTGTTTTTGCTCAACCTTCATTGTGCTTGGCACATACTAAGTAACTCGACACATATATTCTCAAAAACTTTCTTAGTCATTGATGACTTGCTCAGACGTTGATGAGCTCAGCACATATACAAAAATACTCTGTAACACAAAAACTTATTTGAATCCTATAGAGATAGGTACATACTTACTTATGTACATGACTCAGCCTATATAGAGTATCTCAGTCGCAATGATGACCATTTGACTCTATCTTGTAAAGACTAAGTGTTTGACACTAATAGACAATAATGGTTAGAGATACCAACAAGAATGTGCTCAAGAGTTAGGATACATTTCTCTTTCTTCCAATACCATTGAACCTTCTATCCTTATTTCTACCACTCTTTCCAGCATACCTATTATTGATTTCTTAGGACCAATTGTAGATGTAATTGCATTGCCATTTTTTTGGTATATACTTTTTCAAATGCATCAATCTCCTCATATATGTAATGGAAATGACACATGGGGAGACATGTCTATCCAATATAATTAATAAAATAACAAACTATATAATATCTCATATTATATATATATACACTATAGCCTCGTAGGTTTAACTAACTGAAGCTACCAAACTCGAACTCATTTGAAGTCCTAGTTTATTGAATGCCAACTCATTAAGCAAATGTCAACTCATTTGACTTTGAATATCAACTCTTTTTATATTTGAATGCCAACTCTTTTGATATTTGTGAATGTCAACTCATCTGACATTCACTAGGTGCTTAAATGTTCATAAGTTATGTGCACTCACATTCTTAATAATGTATACCATATAAACATCCACCATGGAAAGTATAACATATCACAATCTTGCATAGACGTCATAAGATATTCATCATAATAGAGAATTAAGTTATTGTAATATTGTCACCTTTCAATAACTTTTGCAAATACAAGTGACATCTTTTGGAATTCATCACTTCCTCATGATGTACATAGGGGGTGGGCCCATTAAATTCATATAGTCACACATAAGTGCTTTTTAACTTCCACTGAAATTAAATCATATGAGCTTCTCAACCAAATTTTCCTTTAATGAAGTGTCATACCCCCTCTGAATCTGATATGATCAAGGACTATTATGTTCGTAAATCATAGTCTTCCTAATTGCTACAGTTTATTTGTCACTAGAGAATCCATCTTAACATGGCTTATTCCCTCTAATTTAATATGATCGAGATCACCTAAGGTTGATTTAGTGACATCTTCTATATGCTCCCTCTCTTTCAAGGTTGCCTCTAATGAAATGCCAGGCTCCCTCTAAATCTCAACTCCCTCTTCCTATAGTAAAATTCTCAAATGAAAAAGATCAAGGCACACAACTCTTATAGTACATATAGAAAAACAAATAAGAATAAGAATAATCAACAAATAATTAAAAAACTTAATAAATAAATACTTATATGTACACCCCCATCTTTGATATCACTAAAGTGATAATTACACATATAATATTGAATTTCTTTCACCTTTTAAGATATTATATTGATCTCATAAAATATCAATCATTTCTTAAATAAATATTATTTATATAACTTAGTTTTGAAAATCCATGTTGTCTTGCACACACATATACATATATAGTTATTAACTATACTTTTAATCATAATATATATATCATATTAAACAGATGAATGAATATTATTGAAATATTCATTATCAATAAAGGTATATTGATAACTTAACTATTTACTCAAAAATAACAATCTACTTCTTCACCTTTTAAAAATAGAAATAGTTAGTTAATATCAAAATAATAAATTAATATATCTTACCTCAATTTTACCTCATTATCCCCATGAGTTTGTTACATTAAAATATATCTTATTGACAGAGGGTCACTTTGTGCTCATATTGCATGTGAGATGGGTGATGTGAGCTCCTCCCATATTGCTTCTACACCTCATGTTCACTATCTTCAATCCTTTTGATCACATCCCTAATGTTGGTGTTTTAAAACTATAGATCTTAAAACAACACTAAAATATAAAATAAAGGTATACTTAGGGATTAGCTACTTCCATTTTTCAAAAAAAATCATTTAGATATGGACCCACTAATGAAGCAAGAGTGCTTCCTACACTTTAGGTTTCGCTAACCAAGGCGAGTTTACCTAGGAATTTCAACATTTCTTTGTATTTTCACATCACACATCCCTTTAGAGCATATTTGGTCTCTTAATCTTCTTGAAATTAAAATTAACTATTGATTTACAACAACTAACTATAAACTCAAAAGCTATTACAATAAGTGAATGATGAACATGTAATCCATTCTCATAGACTTTAGATAATTGATTTGATTTAAAAGTGAATTATGCAACTAAATGACTGTCTCAATTTGTATCTCAATTGATGACCAATGCCTTATCCATTGTTACACAGAGTCATATCAGTAAATGTAAATTTATTCAGTTGACTTGAAATTAAACATATCAGCTATTAACCTCAAATCTCATTCTTACTATATCACTTCTGCACATATAGAGTATCTCGGTCATAGTGATGACCATCTGACTTTGCCTTGTAAATGAGTAAGTGGTTGACACTAATAAACAACAATGGTCAGAGATACCAACAAGAATATGATCAAGAGTTAGGATACCCTCCTCTTTCTTCCACCATTGTTGAACCTTCTATCCCTATTTCTACCACTCTTTCTAGAATACCTATTGTTGATTTCTTAGGACCGATTATAGATGTAATTGCATTGTCATTTTTTTGGTATATGATTTTCAAATGCATCAGTCTCCTCATATATGTAATGGAAATGGCACATGGAGAGACATGTATATCCATTATGATTAATAAAATAACAAACTATATAATATCTCATTTATTTATTTATTTATATTATAGCCTCATAGGTTTAATTGACTGCAGCTACCAAACACCAACACTCCCTCTTAGCTAGGGAGGATAAACAAGAATATGAACAACATATTGCCTCAATGTAAAAAATGGTTTATGGAATGTCAATTCATTTGACATCTTGGTTTATTGAATGCCAACTCAGTAGGAAAATATCAACTCAGGAATCAATCCTGTGATATGCTCAATTCTTCTCTTTAGGACTTCATTCTAATCTGAACTCTATTTCAATAGGTAACTCTGTTCATTAATAAAATGTTTTAATTTTTCTTTCTCCAATTTCCATTGATCTCTCTCCCATAACAATTGTTGAAATAAATTAATGCCTACAAACAAAGGTGTAGATAGATTAGGTGGTGGCAATGACTCTTGATTAAAGAGGTCTATCCATTCAGGTGCCAAACAGGAAGTTTTGTTGACATTCTATGGTGTGGAGTATTCTGTTTTTCTCATGACAACTACTGTCACCAGATTTTATTCCCTATTAGATTCAGTAGCTACTATAGCTAATGTATCTAACCCTTCTTGATCTAGTTTTTCTATTACTTTCTTAACAATTTTAGGTTTGAATTCTAGATAATCTTCTAAAGGGAAATCTACAGAATTTTCACCAATATCTTGCATATTAGGGTTTTCCTCAAACTCCTCAGATATTTCAAGCTCATTAGACTCCTTATCACTCTCAATAAGCACATAATCAACACTACAATCAACTTCTGGTTGTAGATTTTGGGTTTTGCTCTCATTCTCACTAGCTTCATTTTATTGTAATTTTTCCTCTAGAGAAGACTCCTTTCACATTCAAAAAACTCAGCCATAACTACTAGAATAGAGGTTTTAGGAATCCTACCCTCAAAGAGTCTCACACTTCACCTCATGGGGGGTGTTAACAAGCATGGAGGATTCTTTCATTTCCTCTTGCTTACAGGTATTTCCACCATAGGTGCTTCAAAAGATTTTTCTAGATCTTCCTCCTCTTGAGAGTGTAGGGTTTCATCAAGGTTACTCTCCTCATCTGGTTTTTGTTCTAACCTTTCTGCTTTAGGTTCCACAATTTTATCTTTATCTTTCTCAATGGTAGACCTATTCTTAGCAGATGATGGGGTCTCAAGGGCAATAGCAACTTCTACATTTTTTGCTTCTCTTTTTGCTAGCAATGGAGTGTTCAACTTTGTAAATCCTCTTCTTAGTCAGTCTGAAACTAGAGGAAGAGGCTTCAGGAGCTTTTTCAGCTCTAGGAACAACTTTATAGAAACTAGTAGATTTTCTTTCCCTATGTCCAACACCCTGGCCTCTAGGATCAAACAACCTAGGCTCTACCTCTTTTAATTGTAAAAACTCTTCACATGTCCCAATTGCTTTCTTATTTAACTCCCTTTCTATGATTAATTTTATTAAGCAATAGTGAGAGATAGGTTGGTCTTTTCTTAAATGTACTAGAGAAGCTTGCTTCTTAACAATATTAAACAAAAATTTTGGAAGGTTTACCTGTCTGTAATCATGTCGTAGGTGAGCCAACATCTTGAAATGTAGGGCATGTAGGTATGTGTAATGTCCTTCACACGTGAAGTATTGGATGATAAACACTATTGGCTGAATAAACTCTATTGGCAAGGATAATCTAGAAGGACCTTGTTTCTTGTCAATGTCCAATGGAGGATCCTGGTATATACTAAATTGTACCCTAGCTGTGTGTAGGTCAAACTCTTTTTCCCAATTTTTGCCTTCCTAGGGAAACCCAGTGACCTCGACTACACCTCCTCTGTAAACTCAATTCTTAGGTCTTTAACTACTGTAATGGCACCCTTTAAGGTACTCATGAATTTAAGAGTGACCTCTTCATCAAATCATTTTAAACTAAGACAATAATACAACCATCCCCCTTCTTCTAAACATTTCAAAACTGACTACATAACCCAAAAGAACCCGGTGATCAACTGGCTCATTTCTCTCGAGACCTCCACACATTGTTGATTCCAGCTAAATTGTGGCAAAAAAAAATTGATGTTTCAAAGCTCGGTGAATCTAAGTTTGCAATATTATGGCACTAGCACTAGTTAATTTAGAAAAGCAGTGTGTACTTGGAGAGTTTAATGCACAATATCTCATAGTATCCTTCTTGCATCAAGTTTCATAATTTTTGCTCGTGTATAGGGTCATCACCCGAACACATTACAAATTATCATTAAAAGATAAGTTACTACTTTTAATGTCCTTCATTTCATAATGATGCAATTACATAAGGACAAGTCATCAACATATGACATTAAGCATTCAATTACTTCCAGTCATCTCAATTAACTTTTGAAGTTACATGCAATTTGAAATTGATTTGAAAATAAATATTTAAATATTTCCCTCCGACCAACTAGGAAAAGACATTGATCCCACTAGGATAGGATATGTAAGAGTGAATAATTATAAACAATACCAAATCCTAACAAAGCATGAATAAAATAAAAATAAAATGCATGCAAAGTTATGCGGTAGGTACCTAGCAACTACTGTAGGAAAGATGTTTTGGAAAAGATCATCAAAATTAATAGAGTGATGGGATGGAATGGTAAGATGGAAGAGAGAGAAGGTGAAGTAGATTGGATGGTGAAGAAATTGTTTATTATGAATGCCTTGAACGAAGTCAAGAAGTATTAGGAGCCAGGGTAGGAGACCTAGACTCTTTGGCTACAAGAACGAAAATATCCTCATTGTGTTGGAATTACTACAGGAACTACTCATGGATAACTAGTTTATTGTAAAGCTTGAGATGATGGCCATTGAAAAGTAACTTGAAGTGGATAGGGTCAATGGTAGATAGTTGAACTACACCATTTGGAAATATGGAAACAATCTCATACGGTCCTAACCAGCATGTTTGGAACTTTCCTAGATTATGCTAGTACTTTGAGTCATGAAGGAGTGTTAAATCTCCTAAAACAAACATTTTCTATTTGATAAACCTATCATGCCACTATTTTCTCTGGTGCTAAATGAGTTCAGTATTGTTCAATGCAGATTTCCTCCATTCATTAAGATTGTTTAAACTCAGGATTCAGTCTTGTTGTGCAATAGTGAGTTCCATCCTGAGCTCCAAGGTAGTCCTCAATGTTTTATATTTAAATTCTATAGGCATTAGTGCTAACTTGCCATAAACAAGATTAAATGGAGTAAAACTAGTTGTAGACTTCCAGGTGGTTCTATAAGCCTAGAGAGATTCAGGAAGGTGTGTGGCCCAATCCTTCCTATGGAGTGCTACAGTCTTGATGAGGATGGATTTCATCTCCCTATTAGTAACTTCTACTTGACCATTAGCCTATGGATGATAAGGTAATGATTTACCATGCCTAATAGTATACTCCTTCATAAGAGAAGTTATCGAATTGGATGTAAACTGAGCCCCTTGATTAGATGTCAACTCCCTAGGGATGCCAAACTATGTAAAGATGGATTCATACAAGAACTTTCCCACATTGATATCCCTTGGGTGATTCATGGATTTAGCCTCTATCCATTTAGTTACATAGTCAGTACAAATCAAAATGTAGGATTTTTCCTATGAAGAAGGTTCAATAAGTCCTACAAATTCAATCCCCCATTTTTCAAAGGGTATGACAACTACTTGAGGTTGTAGGGGAATTTCATTTGATTTAGTGAGTCTTCCTATTCATTAACACTTGTCACATTTCTTTGTGTATCTAGCTGCATCCTTGTTCAAACTTGGCCAATACCTAATTGTTAGGATTTTGAAAGCTATTCTTTTGGCTATAAAGTGACCTCCACAGGGCTCATCATGACATGCCTTCAAGACATCATATGTTTCATCCTCTCTTAGACAGTGACACATGACTTGATCAAGTCTAGTATAGAACATAAATCCAACAATCCATGAATAGATAAAGCTCTTCTCTGCTAGTAACTTTCTTTCTTTGGCAGAGAAGTGAATTGACATTTTACCTGTGGTGAGGTAGTTAGCAATATCTACATACCATGGATTCTATGCTCACAACAGAAAAAGGTGCTCATCTAGAAAACTATCATCAATTGTTACAGGATCATCAAGGACATATAACTGAGAGAGAAATTCAACTACCAAATTGGCCTTACTAGGTTTATCAACTATGGTGATATCAAATTCTTGCATGAGTAGCAACCAATGAGCCAATATTCCTGAGATTGTAGGTTTCTTTACCAAATATTTTATAGTAGAATGGTCAGTGTGAACAAATATTTCATATCTAGTAATGTAGTGCCTGAATTTATTGAGGGCATAGATGACTGCAAGTAATTCATTTTTAGTGGTTGTGTAACTAAATTTTGCACCTTGCAAATTCTTACTAATGAAATAAATGGCATGTTCAACTGAGTCTACTTTTCCTCCTAGCATAGCACTAATAGCATAGTCTGGGGCATCGATATGAATGTAAAAAGGTAGTCCCCAATTGGGTCCTCTTAGAACAAGTGTTGTGGTAAGAACTTCCTTAATCTAGAAGAAGGATGTTGCACAATTAGAGTTTCAAGAAAATTTAGAATCCTTTTTGAGTAGATTGCAGAGAGGTGTTGCAAGTTGACTAATTTTTTTAATAAATCTTGTATAATATCCAACATGTCCCAATAAACTATGTACAACCTTCTGCTTCTCTAGCATAAGCAAGGTACTAGTTACTTCAATCTTTGTTGGATCTACTTGGATGCCCTTAGATGAGATGAAATGGCCTAACACTAGACTTTCCTCCATCATCATAAAACATTTTTCACTATTTAAGGAAAGGTTATAGTCTTGACATCTCTTGAGTATTATTTCTAAATTTTATTTTGCTTCTTCAAAAGTAGCACCATAAATAGTAAATCATCCATGTAGATCTCCATACAGTCAATAGATATATCTAAAAAGATATTGATGATAGCTCATTGAAATGTGATTGGGGCATTGCACAAGCCAAAAGGCAAAACTGAGTAGGCAATGTTCCCCATAGGTAGGTGAAAGTTGTTTTTTCTTGATCTTCTAGGGCTATCTATATGTGATTGTAACCACTAAAACCATCCAGAAAAGAAAAATACTTTTTGCTAGCTAGGTCATCAAGGACTTGGTCTATGAATGGCAATGGGAAATGGTCTTTCTTAGTGGTTGAATTGAGCTCCCTATAATCAACACAAACTCATCATTTTCCTCGCTTTTTAGGTACTATAACCATAGGCGAAACCCTTTGGCTATCAGACATGGGGTACATAAAACTAGCACTTAATAGTTTATCAATGCATTCTTAACTATATCTTTTAAGATAGGGTTAACTCTCCTCTGAGGCTATCAAATAGGCTTGAAGTCAAGGTTGATGTAAATCTTGTGTGTAAAGCATACGATCTAATCCTTTCATGTCCATGTAATCCCAAGCAAATGTTCTTTGATTCTCCTATAGTAACTACAACATAACCTTCTATTGAGAGGGTGATAAGGCATTGTTTACATTTAGTTCTTTGCCTAGACTAACTTCCATCTTAATAACCTTATCTACCATGAATAATTGGGCAACAGAAGAAGAATCCATCTCATGAGGTAATAATAAGTGGAGAAACTGTAAAGCTTCTGAATGATGTGGTGAATTCAAGGATGGTAATATGGTCTCTAAGATACATTCAGCTTGAGAGCACACTTGAGGCTCTATTCCATATTCATTCAGAATAATGGATGAAATTATTTCATCTTCTTCTCGAGTAGCTATAAATGATTCTCTACCTATCATCATCAACTAATGGATGGAATTGAATTCTGGATCATCATCACCCAAATCTGGCCAGATTATTTGGTCATCTAGTAACAATGGTTGAGTAGGGGAGTATAAAGTTAGGTTCTTGGTATGAATACCATTAGATATTATCATCTTTCTAGGTCAACAAGTTATTTAGGCATCTACAGTGGCACACCATGGTCTTCCTAAAATTAAAGGATATCCTCCCATATTAGCCTTTGGGGAGAGAACAACAAAATCAACTAGATACTCCTAGGAATTTAAGGTGATTATACCATCTTCTATTATCTCATCTAGTTTAATAGTAGATATATTAGCAAGTTGAAGTATGGTGGGTGTCTCTCTAAGGCCAGTGATATGCAACTGAGACAATACCTCCTTTGTCATGACATTAATAGATGCTCCTAGGTCAACCAAAGCATTTTGAACTTAGATCCCATGAATAGTGGCTATAACTATAGGACTCCCAGGGTCAGGTTATTTAGGTACAGTTAATTTTTCCAGAATTAAATGAGATTTTCCTAGGACATGAATGGTTTTGGGATCTTTCTTCTTCCTTCCTGGTTGTTTAATGTATGCTTTCTTAATTGCTTTAGTGTAGGCAGAGACTTCCTTAATAGCATCTAGTAATGGTATTTTTACTATCATCTGCTTTAGCTGATTAAGCAAATCAGTTACTGCATGGTTCTCTACAGGTTGGCTTTGTTCTATCAACCTATGGAGAAATGGAGGTTGTTTGGCTATAGGAGAGTTCTTCTAATTTGACTCATCTATATGCTCAATTGGAGGATCTTCAACTTTAGTTATTATAGGCTTTTGGGGCGCAGGAAGAGTGGTGCCTGACCTTATGTGAATATCATTCAATGAGATGGCATAACTTTTTTGTTGAATGTGTTGTTTAGTATTTTTCAAATGAGGATTAGGCTGAACTAGTAGTTGGGTCCACTTGGGAGGAGTATTAGTGGCTATAGGAGGATGCAGTAGAGCTTTTTGTTGAGGTGATGGCAGTAGGGTTTTTTGACTATGTTGGGTATTCCAATTTTGAGTTTGCTGCCAACCTTGGTGAGGTTGCTGCCATCCTTGTTGAGGTTGTTGCTAACTATTATTTCCACTAAAACTAGTATGTTAGAAATGCTTTAGAATAACTAAGAGGGGGGGTGAATCTGTTATTCAAAGTCTAACTGTCCAATTCAAACTTTTTCACTAAGTGTAGTGAGCCCATTCAACCATTCATTCATCCAAGCTTTAATTTTCCTATTTAGCAAGTTACTGTAAATCAACATGCAAGCATAACACATAAAAAGACCAACACATAACATAGTGATTTATGTGGAAACCCAATTTGGGGGAAAACACCATTAACATGCTACTCAATTCTCACTTTTTTGAAGTGATGCCCTATGAAAAGCCTTCCCTATTAAAGACTTACAACACACTGTTAAATTTGACCTTGTTAGAGGATTTAACCACTTGTTGGAAGTGGGCCTAGTTAGAGGACTTTAGAACATTCACTTGGAATGCCACCCTATTAAAGGATTTACAAATGGCTATTAAACCAACCTAAGTCCATAGGATTTTCATATGTAATACAATTGCTAGAGAGTATTAGAAAATCTTTGACCTGATTACAACATACAACTTAACTTGTTGATCTCATATCACTCTTTAGTTATTCACATTGTCTAGCCTTCAATCTCTACAACTCTGTCAGCTTGCCCTCCTTTTAAGCTTTAACTCCTTGAGTCTCTATGCTCAATGTACCAGTGCAATCATCTCTCTTTGACCACTCATCAAAGCAGAGTCTTTGTTCTTTGTTCTTCTTTCTCCTAGATGTCTTCTCTTAGACACCCTTCTAACCACTTCACAAATTTGGTGCACCAGCAGTAGCACTTGCTTCTTGGTCTATGACTCCTTAAATAGAAGTTTAGAATCTCTTTTCCTGCTCGATCCTTCCATTCTTTAATTTCAATTTGTATGGAGTAGGTAGGATTCATTGAATCTAACCCACATTCTACTTCATCTAGAAACTTCTTGAATAATCCTTTTAAATTCACCCAAAAATAGTTTACATAGAATTTTGTACCACCAGCTCATCATCCTTATCCTCCAACTAGTTCACAAAATTCAAGGTAACATCTATGTCAGCTCAGATTTAGAAAATCTTTGATATTTGCAATAATGCAGCAGCTCAGCACTATTGAAATTTTGGTACTCGGCACATACTATGTTATTCGGCACCTACTATGTTTTACTAATGCTTGGCACCTAAAGTTCACTCAGCATCTACTAAGATTTTCTAATGCTTGGAACCTATTACTTTGCTTGGCACTTGAACTTCACTCGGCACCTGAAGTTTACTAAACACACACTAGATTTTCCTTTTGCTCTGCTCTAATTCAGAGTTTGCTCAGCTTCAACTAGCTTTCTCGACACCCACTGATGAACTTAATTTAAGCTTTGTAGTCAACCTTATTACAACTCATTCCTCCAATGTTTCTAAGTGTGACCAACCTCTGTATCTTCAAGTATGTTATGAATACATCATTTAATCATTGGCTTAACTAATCCTACTTCATTTCAATATCATAACTTAACCTTTCCCTTAAGTACTCTTATTACATCTTGTTGATCAAATCCTCTTCATCAATCAACTAAGTGATAGTACTTGGATCTTATAAGCAATTTTCATTCCTACAAATAGTAGGTTTGACATCAATGACAAAACAATGATTGAAAACATTCTTTTAACAACAATCTCCCTCTTTCAATCAATCTTCTCCATCAATGATCTTTTCAATCAGATTTCCAACATAGTATTCTAAAAATATTTTCATTGATTATTATTATTATAACTTTGAAGAGGATCTTGTGGCATACCTTGTCTTTGAGCCCATGGCCTTTGTTGAGTGACATAAAACACCTCTCCATTTTCATCAATGGCTTTGAACTCAATAGGCATTGGTTGTGTCTCCAAACTTGCAACAGACTTAAATCTATAGTGTCTTTTATTTTCTCTACAATGTTAACAGTATTCGGTCAACATGGCATCAACTTTATCTTTCTTTCTTCTGGCTTGCATGGTATCTAGCTGAGTGGCTACATCATTAATGGTGTCTTGCTTGAAATCTGACAGCAAATTGGATAATTCCATCTTGGATACTCCTGAATTGTCATTGGACTTATGTGGTAGATCTCTAAGTCCCCTACCTTTCTTCATAGTAGCTTTGGAATAATTCAAGCATATACTTTGTATATTAGTCCAAGTCTTTTGATTAATATCTCCTCCTACCATAAGATCTAGAGCTTTAATGCTTCCATCATTTAGACCTCTCAAAACAAGATGTTTCTTTGATTCCTCATTTAGATGGTGTTATGTATTACATTATAGGTTGAACATGAACCAAGAAACATAATCTTCCAAAGTTTCATCATCCTTTTGGGACATTTAAAAAATTTCATCTCCTTTCAAATCTTGACCCCTGTAATATTCCTTATACTTTGTGAGAAATAAGTTTCTCATTGCAGGCCAATCTGCTACAACATTGGCACCCAACTCCATGAACCATCTCAAAGCAATTCCTTTAAGGGTAGGAGGAAACAACTTCAATTTGTGGGCATCAATTATATAGTCATAACTTCTAAAAAGGATGTCAAACTCAAAGAGAAAGGCTTCAAGGTCTGTAGTGATCAGGCCATAAAACTTGGGAAGTGTAGCAACAGGTGTATTCTTTAAATTTGGGTTACCCTACTAAGGAGGGATAGGAAAAGGAAATGGTGTTTGAGGCTGAGGCTAAGCCATTCGTGGAGGAGGTACTAGTTGTGGTGCTTGATAGATGACAAGGGCAAGTGGATTATCTTGGTATTCAAGTTTAGCAAAAAGATCATTCGAATGCAAGGATTCATCAAAGGATGAGGGTATTCATTCTTGAGCAGTAGTGAATGGATTTTCAAAAGGTTCTTCTTCATTCTCGTTCTAAGGTTCTTTAGGTTCAGGATTAAAAATGTCTTCCTAAATATTACAAGGAAGAAATCACCCAAGGAGGTCTCTTCTTCTATGCATGCAAAATAATGTGAAATCTAAACTAACATAATGACTTCAAAGTTGAATTACACTGACACCTTCCCTAGATACGAGACACCTTCCCTAGATATGACACCAAAAATGGTTGGTCAACTTAATACCTCAGTAACAAAGGATTGGACATGCTTTCACATTAACTCCATGATTAGATAGAATCATGTATTTTCTGTTGAAATCTGATTGAAAAGATCATTGCTAAAAGAGATTGTTGAAGGATAAACTGTATTTCAATTATTGTTTTGTCATTAATGTCAAACCTGCTATTTGTTGGTAAGACAATTGCTTATAAGATTCAAGTACTATTACTTAGTTGATTGATGAAGAGGATTTGCTCAATAAGAGGTAACAACAACACCTAGAGGAAAGGTTGAGTTATGCTTATGTAATGAAGTACAAGGATCAGTCAAGACAATGATGATATGATGTATTGATAATCTACTTAAGGTTGCAAAGGTTGGATACACTTAGAAAATTTAGAAGAACAAGTTACTCAAAGACTGTCTACCAAGCTTGACCAAGTTTGTTAGTAGGAGCCAAGGAAAGTTAGTTCAAGCCGAGTAGAAAATCAGTTGTTGCTAAGTAAAAGCAAATTCTAGTGTATGCTGAGTAAATAGTTAATGTCGAGCAAAACACAATAGGTGTTGAGCATCAATAAAACATAGTTGATGCCGAGTGAACTCATAGTTGATGTCAAGCAACGCAGTATGTGTCAAGCATCAGAAGATTAATAATGATAAGCTATTGCATTATTAGAAAAGTCAAAGATTCACCAAATCTGAGCTGACAAGTTTGTTTTCTTGAATTTTTTGAACTAGGAGGAAGATAAGGATGATGAGCTGGTGGCACAGAATTGGAGGTAAATAGTTTATAGGCAGATTCTAGTGGATTCTAGGAGAAGTTTCTAGAAGAGATAAGATATGGGGTAGATACCTTGTATCTTACCTAATCCATCCAAACCCTAAAATGGATGATGGAGAATAAGGCAGAAAAAGTATTTTAATTTCCTATTTAAGGAATATCTGGTCATGAAGCAAAGTGTCAAGGGGGAAGATATTAAGAAGGTCAGAGAAGATCAAGAAAGAATAGAGACAAGGACTCTGTTGTGTCAAGTGACCAAGAAGATGATTACATTGGTGTACCAAGCAAGAAGGATTAAGGAGACATATGCTTGAAGGGAGAACAAGTTGTCAGAGTTGCAAAGAATAAAAGCCAAAGTCAATTGAGGACTAAATTGAGATCTAAAATCTACAAGGGAGTTGTAAGTCAAATTAGATCAAGCTCGACCATTACTCTCTTACAATTGTATCAGTTGGGGTAAAATCCTTTGGACTAAGGTTGACTTAACAGTCATTAGAAAATCCTTTAACAGGGTGGCATTCCAAGTGAATGACCTAAAGTCCTCTAACAAGGCTCACTTTTAATAGGGTGATAAAAATCCTTAACTAGGTCTCATTTAACAGTATGTGTTGTAACCTTTAACAGGGTTGGCCTTTCACAAAGCATCACTTCAAAAGAGTGAGAAATGAATAGCATGTTACTAGTGGTTTTTTCCAAATTGAGTTTCCACATTAGGTCATTGTGTCAAATGTGTTGATGCTTTATGTTTACATTTCTACATGGTTGATTTAACAACAAGCTACAAGTTTTAGTGATTGCATGTATATGAATGTTTTAAGGGTTCACTAAGCTAAGGAAAGAAAAAGTTTTATCAATACATCAAGACCTTGAATAACCCCCTCCCCCTCTTAGGTATTCTAAAGAGATCCAACAATTGGTATCAAAGCCATCTGCTAAGGAAGACTAGTTTGAAGGTACTAGAAGCACAAAGATCAAGATATCAAAGAGAGATATACCAAAGTTGAACAGAGACAACTTTCCTGCATGGCATAGTTTGATGAAGCTGCATCTTGGAGGGATTGGAGATCATGCACAATCCACCATCACAATAGAACATGTTGACCCTATTGGAGTTCCTACTGCCAAAGATATGAAAAAGAAGAAGGAACACAATTAGGCAATGTTGGAGATTGCCTCTACCCTAAGCTATGTAGATTTTGATGACATCAAAGGTTGTGACACTAAATTTGAAAGTCTGAAAGGTAAGTTTGATGACATGAGAATGGAAGAAGGTGAAAACATTGCTCAATATGTTGCTAGAATAAAAGAAGTGGTTAGTGAAATTAAGGGTGCAGCCGGTCAAATAGATGATGGCACTATTCTAAGTAAAGTCCTAAGAACATTACTGCTTGTCTATGGCATTAGAGTATCAGCAATCCAAGAATTGAGATGCATTCCAGGGAACAACCTAACTCTTGAAGGTCTAGTAGGTAGACTCACTACTTTTGAGTTATCTAACTTTGACAACTATAAACCAAAGAGTCTTGAATCAGCTTTCAAGTCTAATTTTCTATTAAAAGATTATAATGAGAAGAAGTAGAAGATGAAAAGAAAGATAAAACATGTGTCCAGTGATAGTGACACAGATGAGGAAGATGTTGAACAATTGGAAGCACTGCTGGCAATGAGATTCCATAAAGAAAAGGAAAATTCAAAAGTAATTTGCCTATCATTTGTCTCAATTGTAATGAAATAGGTCATATTGCTGCTAGATGTCCAGAGAAGAAAAGCTATAGAGATGGTGACAAAGATAGCAAGGATTACAAAGATAAAGGCAAAAAGTGCTACATTGCTGAAGAAGATGATTCAGATGAACATGATGATGAAGTTGTTTATGTTGTAATGAAAGATAAATCAGATGAAGATGAGGCAACTGCACTTGTGTCATGTGTGAACAAAAATGACAAATAGATCATTGATAGTGAATGTTCACATCACATGACTAGAGATAAAAGTAAGTTTGTTACCTTAAACTATTATGATGGAAATAGTGTTAGATTTGGTAATGATGCTCCATGTCTGATAAAAGAAAAGGGTTCCATTAAACTAACAAACAAGATCTCATGTGATAATGCTTATTATGTTGAAGGGTTAAATTATAATCTGTTGAGTATATCACAATTAAACAATTTGGGATGTAGAGTTGAATTTAAAAACAAGACTGCCAAGATCTATGACACAGATGGGAAATTGATAGGAAAAGGAGATCAAACTAGAAGCAATCTATTTTACCTTGATATAGTGGATGCTACATGTCTTATTGAAAAATTTGATGATGTATGGCTATGGCACAAAAGGTTATGTCATGTTAACTTTGACAACCTGATTAGTATCAGTAACATGAGAAAGATTAGAGGTCTGCCTAAGTTGAAAAAGCCTAAAAATATAATATGCAAACAATGTCACCTAGGCAAGATGAAAAGGTCAAGTTTTGAAATAAAAACCTACACCTCTAAGGAGATACTAGAGATTCTTCATACTGACTTGTGTGGACCAATTTATGTGTAAAGGTACAAGGGAGACAATTACATAATGTTGTTTGTAGATGATTATTCTAGAATGATAACTGTCATGTTTCTAAAGTAGAAATTTGATGTTTTTCAAATGTTTAAGTGGTACTTGGCTAGAGTTGAAAAAGAAATAGGAAAAAGTCTAAAATGCTTGAGATTAGACAGAGGAGGAGAATTCACATCAAACAAATTTGAGATGTTTTGTAATGACAAAGGGATCAAAAGACAGACATCTGCACCTAGAACACCTCCACAAAATGGAATAGTTGAAAGAAGAAACTGGTCTTTAATGAACTATGCAAGAACACTCATGATTAAAAAGAATTTTGCTTTGAAATACTGGAGAGAAGCTATCAGTACAGTTGTTTATACCCTGAACTGAGTACAAGTCAAGAAAGGTACACATTCTACACCTTTTGAATTATGGTATGGATATCCACCTAATGTAAAATACTTTAAGGTATTTGAAATCAAATGTTACATTCGTAAGGATGTAAGAAATGAAAAACTTGATGCAAAAAGTGAAGAAGCCATATTCCTTGGTTACTCCACAAGAAGTAAAGCTTATAAGTGTTTAAATACTAACACTAACAAGATTACGAAAAATGAAAATTTAAATTTTGATGAGTATATAGAAGTTCATGAGGAAGAATCCATGAAAGAACCAGAGGTATACAAATCATTTGTATATTTCTATGAAGGAATGCTTATAGAAGAAGAAGTTGCAAATCAATTTGGAAACCAATAACAAGTTTCAGTGACTGTTGAGTCTCACCCTATGAATGTTGAGTTACATTTAGGAACTAAGCTACATTCAGACACCGAGTTGCAAAATGAAGAAATCACACATTCTGATTCTAAGGTCGATACACATGAAAGAGATGTTGAGATAACTGATAGAGATGCCATCCTACTGATCAAATCATTGGAAACAAAGATGCAAGGCCAATGGCAAGGAATAGATTAAGAAGTGAATCATGTCTACTAAGCATGAAAGAGCACAAGACAATAAAAGATGCATTAGAAGATGATGACTAGTGCAAAGCCATGGAAGAAGAAATTGAGCAAATAGAGAAGAACAAAACTTGGAGTCTAGTCTCTGGACCAAAAGACAAAAATGTGATTGGAACCAAGTGGGTGCTTAGAAATAAGTTAGATGAAAATGGAGAAATCACAAGAAACAAGGCAAGATTGGTTTACAAAGGATATGCACAAGAGGAAGGAATTGACTATGGGGAGACATTTTTCCCTATTGCAAGAATGGAAGGAGTAAGAATTTTTCTTGCTTATGCTGCTTACAAAGGATTTAAGGTTTACCAGATGGATGTTAAATCTACATTTTTGAATGGCATACTAGAAGAAGAGGTTTACATAGAACAGCCAAAAGAATTTGTTGATGTTAACAATAAATACATGGTATGCAAACTACACAAAGCTCTATATGGTTTAAAACAAGCACCAAGAGCATGGTATGAGAGACTTCACAAGTATCTTGTGAAAATTGAATTTAAGAGAATAGATGATAACAACAATTTCTATCTAAAGACAGAAAAAGGTAAAGGAATTATGTTATCTAAAATTTTTGTTATGACATAATATTTGGAGGACAAGATGCTCTATGCAAGGATTTTGCCAGATAGATGAAGCATGAATTTGAAATGTCAATGTTTGGAGAAATCAAATTCTTTATAGGACTACAAGTACATCAAATGAAGTATGGAATATACATTACTCAGTTAAAGTACATCAAAGAAATATTAAAAATTGTTGGACTGGAGGATTCAAAACCAGTAAGCACACCTATGACAACAAGACTCAAATTGTCCAAGAATGATGATTCAGTAGAGGTAAACCAAACAATGTACAGGTCTATGATTGGTAAGTTGCAATATGTTGTACATAGTAGACCTGATATTGCTTTAGCTGTAGGGATAGTTGCAATATTTTCTCCAAATCCCAAGGAAAATCATTTAATGGCTATGAAAAGAATAATGAGATACTTGAAAGGTATAGAGGAGTTTTGACTATATTATAAGAAGGATCAAAATTTTGACATAAGAGCCTACATTGATGTCGATTGGGTTGGTAACATAGATGACACAAAGAGCACCAATGGAGGAGCACTTTTCTTAGGCAAGAGACTAGTTACATGGACTAGTAAGAAACAAAGTTGTACATCATAGTCTACAGCTGAAGCTGAATATGTTGTTGCTACTATAAACTACACAAACATTGTATGGATCAAATAGCTACTCAAAGGAATGAAGGAAGAGATCACAACTCCAGTGATACTTTATTGTGATAATACCAGTGCTATTAATATATCAAAGAATCTAGTGATGCATGCAAAGACAAAGCACATTGCAATCAAGTATCATTACTTGAGAGAGCTAGTAGAAGACAAAAAGGTGACGATGGAATATGTCAATACAAAGGAGTAGATTGTTGACATCTTCACAAAGCCATTACCTAAGTAAGCACATTAATATCTAAGAGGTAAATTAGGGATTATATCCCTATCAAAGGCAATATAAGTAACCAGAGAACTGCCTTGCATCAAACAAGTTGATTGCTCAAATAATACAAATTGATGCAAATGATATTACTTTAGGAGCTACCTGAAGTAATCAGAATGTTGAAAACTCCAAAATAGTCACAAGCAAGGTGATAGAGGGAGAAATTGGTCAAAGATGCTAAAATTGCAAAAGTCTATATCTTCATGTTAAAATGTAAAAGATGATATGTCTAGCATATTTTTCAAAGAGGAAGATATTCTACTGATCAACAGGTTTATTGTTTCGAGAGGGAGCAAGTACAAAAAGGGAGACATTGATTAGAAAGGTAGATAGAATATCAGAGGAAGATTAGAGGTAAACACATGTATAATTAATCTACCTAGTAAGAGGGAGTTATAAGAAAGAAACTCAGAGAGAGTCATAAGAAAGGAGTTTTGTACCCTAATCAAAAGAATGAAATTGTTGATAGAGGGAGCAATTTTGATTCAACATTTCTTTTTGGTAATGTCTTACTATTTTAACCTAGTCAATTTGGTTGAACAATTTTTTTTACCATCTAGATGACTTGGTTGATCAGTTTGGTTTGCCATCAATGCCAAAGAGGGAGATTGTTGAAATTTGATTGAAAAGATCATTGCTAAAAGAGATTGTTGAAGGATAAATTGTATTTCAATTATTGTTTTTCCACTGATGTCAAACTTTCTATTTGCTAGTAAGATAATTGCTTATAAGATTCAAGTACTATCATTTAGTTGATTGATGAAGAGGATTTGATCAATAAGAGGTAACAATAGCACCTAGAGAAAAGGTTGAGTTATGCTTACGTAATGAAGTACAAGGATTAGTTAAGATAGTGATGATATGATGTATTGATAATCTACTTAAGGTTGCAAAGGCTAGATACACTTAGAAACTTTAGAAGAACAAGTTACTCAAAGACTATCTGCCAAGTTTGACTGAGTTGGTTAGTAGGAGCTGAGTAAAGTTAGTTCAAGCCAAGCAAAAAATCAATTGGTGCCGAGTAAAAGAAAATTCTAGTGTATGTCAAGTAAGCAATCAATGACGAGCAAAACATAATAGGTATCAAGCATCAGTAAAACATAGTTGATGTTGAGTGAACTCACAGTTAATGTTGAGCAACACAATATGTGTCGAGCATCAAAAGATTAATAATGTCGAGCTACTGCATTATTAGAAAAGTCAAAGATTCACCAAATCTAATCTGACAAGTTTGTTTTCTTGAATTTTGTAAACCAAGAGGAAGATAAGGATGATGAGTTGGTGGCATAGAATTTGAAGTAAACCATTTTTAGGTGGATTCTAGTGGATTTTAGAAGAAGTTTCTAGAAGAGATAAGATATGGATTAGATACATTATATCTTACCTAATCCATCTAAAGCCTAAAATGGATGATGGAGAACAAGGTGACAAAAGTATTTTAATTTCTTATTTAAGGAATATCTGGTCATGAAGCAAAGTGTCAAGGGGTAAGATATTGAAAAGGTCAGAGAAAACCAGGAAAGAATAGAGACAAGGACTCTGCTTTGTCAAGTGACCAAGAAGGTGATTGCATTAGTGTACCAAGAAAGAAGGCTTAAGGAGAGATATGCATGAAGGGAGAACAAGTTATCAAAGCTGCAAAGAATGAAAGCCAAAGTGAACTGAGGACTAAATTGAGATCTGAAATATGCATGTCAGTTGTAAGTCAAATTAGATCAAGCTCTATTGTTAGTCTCTCACAATTGTATCAATTAGGGTAAAATCCTTTGGACTAAGGTTGACTTAACAATCATTATAAAATCCTTTAATAGGGTGGCATTCAAAGTGAATGGCTTAAATTCCTCTAACAAGGCTGACTTTTAATAGGGTGATAAAATCCCTTAACCAGGTCACATTTAATAGTGTGTATTGTAACCTTTAACAAGGTTGGCCTTTCACAAGACACCACTTCAAAAGAGTGAGAAATGAGTAGCATGTTATTGATGGTTTATCCCAAATTGGGTTTCCACATTAAATCATTGTGTCAAATGTGTTGGTGCTTTATTTTTACATTTCTTGTATGGTTGATTTAACAACAAGCTACAAGTTTTAGTGATTGCATGTATATGAATTCTTTATGGGTTTACTGAGCTAAGCAAAGAAAAACTTTTATCAGTACATCGAGACCTTGAATAACTAATTCACATGCCCCCCCCTCCCCCCCCCGCCCCCCCCCAAAAAAATTTATTCTAAAGAAATCTAACTTTTTCCTAAGAATAACATACTAACTTCATTTTATTTTGTCAATCCATGAGCATAAGTTTGAGAGGGTGGCTGCAAAGTATTGATTCATCTTTAATTCATTACCACTAAAACAAAGGAAATGTTGAAGGAGACTTAAACCAGGAACTGAAATGGCATCTTATCTTAGAGCTTAAAGTAATGTTGCAAATAGTAAATCTATCTATGCACCTATGTTGCAGGAACAGGTCAATGATTATGTTATCAATGGCTACAGGAACAATAGAATTCTACTGTGCAGAGAAATAAAAAAGGAAATGAAATCTATTCTAGCAAAGTAGTTCACTCACCAAGTGGGTCCCCTTGGATGAGTGAACAAAAAAGAAAATCAAGATAGAAGATGTAGACTTGAACTTTGTATTCTATTCGTTCATAGTAAGATATTACATCTGATTAAAAGCAAGATCACATGTTGTTATAGATTAAGATAAAAGTAGGTTTTGAAGGGGCCCTGAAACCCTTTACATCAAAAAGAAAGAAATACCATGAAGTTTTACCAAGTTTTAAATGAACCTGAAACTAGCAATACAATTAAACCAGGTCAAGCAAGGACCTGAAACCAACAGAAGTGTTCAGAAAGAGAAACTAGCAAGGACACTAGAACCTGGAAAGAAAATAGACTGGAAAGCAAGGCAACTAGAGAATCCTCCCAGACCAAAAAAATCACCTAGGATTGCTGATCAAATTTGTTCTCCTAGTCACAACTTCCTTAGTAATGTTCTTTCTCCAGTGCTTTTTCTTGAATTGAGAGAAACTCAAGCTTTTGTTCTCTAACAAAATCCTACCAATATCCAAATTATGAATACTGTTCAACCCCCTAATATACCAAGTAATGATTTTCAAATCTATTTTTTAGGGGAAAAATCCAGAATAATTGCCTGCCTACCATCAGCAATATTCTGCATACTTTCTAACTCTCTGGTTTTCTTAGTGGTTCTTCTTCCAAATTTTTCTAGAGGACCAACATTCGGTTTCACCTTGGAATGTTGTTCTGCTCTTTTTCTAGATTTATCTAGAGTAGAAGCAAGAGAATTTATCTTGGTTTGCTAATCTATTTTGTTGCTTCTAGTCTCTACCCCTTTAGTAATGTTCTTAATATTAGCTCTTTTTCTTTGGTTAGGCTTATGCTTTGAGTTTTCTCCTTTTTTAATCACATCATCTAGGGGAGGAGGATCATCCAAAAGAAAGTCATAATCAGCCTGAGATAATCAGCCTGAGAAAAAGGAAGGTCACCCATCTCTGATTTATTTCCAACTTCAGCCAAGAATTCACCTTCCTCTAGTACGGTTTTATCTTCTAAATCTCTCCTTTGATCTTCTATCCTTTGATAAATAACAATTTGTTTTGATAAATCTACCAAATCATCTATTCTTTGCTCAGGCATTATGGTACTAGATTGAAAACCATGTCCTTCTTTCTCAAAGATTGCTTTCTCAAATGAAGGCTCTTTATCCACCTTAGCATGTGATGATTTAGAATCTTCTTTGGGTTTCCATACTTTCTTTTGCTGGATCTTGGTCTTTTTCCCATCCAGAACATTGTTCGGATGCTTTTTACTTTTGGAGGGATAGTTTTTAACCAGATGCCCCTATTTCTTACAAGCATAGCAAGAGTTAGGCAGATCTTCAAAAATAATTTCTTGAGTCTTTTTACCAAGTTTCGATATTAGTTCCACCTTTTATGGGAGATGATTCAGGTTTGCCACTTTAACATAAAGTCTGGCACTTTGAAGTTTGGTTTTGGAAACCATAGCATTATCAAGTGCCACTAATTCACCAAAAGAACTCACAATACCTTTAAAAATTTCCTCATGCCAGAATTCTAAAGGGAGACCAGGAAGTCTAGCCCAAATGGGGGTCGTTAAGAAAAAAGAATCTGAAAGATCCATGTTAGGCTCCCATTTTTTAATAGTGAGAGAACATTTACCAAAAGACCATGGTCCCCCACAAAGAACCATATTCATATCTTCAATGCAATTGAAAATAAAAGAGAAGAATCCAATCAACATTGGGGCAGTATCAACTTCTCCTCGAATAATCCATTTCCTTTTAAGCATTTTTCTAAGAGATTCAAGAACTGGTCTTGCTCCTAAAAATTTACCCACTAGGGTGAAATCCATGGAGGACACAGAAAAATCAACTAAAGGATTTAGAATAAAAACTTGAAACTCACCTTTCTCCCAGCAAGACTTAGCAGTCACCGACAGGAAATGAGATTTTCCTATAGGTTTCTTTCCAAAAAGAGAAGACTAGAGTTTCAGGCCTTCAGAAGACTTTTCCTTGTTAGAATCAGTAACATCTTTCTCCTTCCTGAGATCCTAACCTGACCCATGAAAAGAATCCAATCAGGGGACACGAACCCCACAAAAAGGACCAGATTCGCACAACTTCTTTCCAATATCCATGTCGGCCAGAGAATCTGACCCAAAATTCTTCTCAGAACCCCCAACAGATCCTCCAAGGATAGAACATCCTACCAAATTCTCTCTGACCAGTTTCTCGCCTGCTTGCGAACCAGATATTTCAAATATTGATTGAGCACAAAAAGGATCAAATTCAAACAAGATCTATCCATTATCCATGTCGGCCAAGGATTCTATCCCAACATTCTTCTCAGAACCCCTTCCAGTGCCTGGAGGGTCGGTTCCTCCTGCCAGATTCTCTCCGACCAAATTCTTGCCTACCTGTGAACCAACCAATTCAAATTCTGAAAGAGCGCCCATAATGTTACTCGATTTGTTCCAATGTAAAAAAAAATAGAAAATCCAAGATCACATGTTGTTGTTATCAATCTATTCTATCTTTTTCCTTGCAAAAACTTTTTTCAAAGATACAATGGAAATTATTTCAAGGAAAATTACAAAAACTTCCTACTTCTATGATCACTCCATCAATAAGGATCAATTAAAAGTTCATAAAGTTTATAATACAAATATCATTAATTGCGATTTAACTCCTCTAAGAATATAGCAAGTTGAGGGAGCTATATTCATGTGCTACTATAACAAAAATCACACAATAATCTACTTGTTGCCATGATTCATCAATATGGCTGGCTTTGACTTAGCACTGAAATGTTGACTTTGAATATGCATGGCAAGTACCTACAAAGCATTGAATGCATACAAATTCCACATACATATATGTTCATTTCATCATCAATGTTAGAAAAGGTATAATGTTCAAACTATCACTCTTTGCAAATCCTATGGCTATAGTAAGGAAACTACCCAAACATAACATGGATGAGGAAACATTTATCAGCATGTAATATTCCTTCATTATACCATAGAAGTCCATAGATTCAAGAAAACATAGCATATTTGAACTATCTATACTTTAATCTTCATGTCTTAACGTATAGATAATATATTCATAGATACATAAGTTCCTTTTCTTAAACCATAGAGTTATAAAATGTTTTTACAAGATAATTGTCTAAAAACAATATAAAAGGATCTCAAAATAATACCCTTTTAGAAGCTCATCAAATGTCAACTCCCATTCTTATCATATCACTTCCATTCACTTAGAAACCCTATCAATTCATAGAAGTATTTACTTAATTGATTGAATTAAAAGCAACAATGAATTGATATGCAACTCATCCAAGATGCACTGAACTAAATGAACTTAGTGTTGACTTGGTGGTTAGCACCTCCTTTGGGTTTCGCAACATGGCTTAACTGCCTCTTGTGGATCTAGATAAGTCTAATGTTTGTGAGGTTCATTGACAGCTCGAGTTTTAGGTGCAATGAAAAACATACCAACAATTGGTGTCAAAGCCTTGGGTCACGAGTTTCAATCTCGGGAAGCCTCCTTCATTTCGTTGGTCTCGAACCCTCAGTTGATGTTGAGGGGGAGATTGTTGACTTGGTGGTCAACACCTCCTTTGGGATTTGTGACATGGCTTAGCTACCTCTCGTGGATCTAGGTAAGTCTGATGTCTGTGAGGTTCATTGATAGCTTGAACTTTTGGTGCAACAAAAAACATACCAACACTTTGTTCATGCAATATCAAAATGACAAATATATGAAAATGGAGATAGAATTTTAAGACATAAATATTCAGAAGTATCCTTTTGTATTAATCTTCTTGAGAACAATACATATATATGATAAAAAACTCAGAATCTAATTCAGAACTTGAAAAGTTTGTCACTTAATGATCCATTATATTCTCATAATACAAAGTTGAAACAACATTTTTGGGTGGATATTTTGCAACTGATAGTTTTGGGTAAAAATCTAGTCACAAAGTAGGATGACCAGCCACAGCATGTGAGACAAAGTCTCTCCTACCTTGAAGGGAAGGCTCTCCCTTCTCACCATTCCTTGGATCAACTCAAGGTAAGCAAGAAATCAAGAGATTTCGTAAATAGGGTGGTATTAATATCCTTCTTAACTTTCAAGAAAGGATCCACTTACTCACAAAGTGAATAATGGGCAAGGTAAATCTCGAACTACACTTCTATCAAGAGCTAGAAATAGTGATACTGATAAACTTTCACTAACTCAAAGGCTAGCTGAAAATGTACCAGTTTGGCTCTAATTCTGGTTGTACTTCTATATAGGAAAAGCTTTATAATTGGAGCACAAAGACTCCTAAAAGTAATAATACTTAACTATTTTGTGAATTAAGAATAAAATATAAGCTACAGACAAAGCTTCTAGCTATACACTTTCATAATTGCTCCTGGTCAAAGATCTGGCTTCAATTGTTTCTTAACTCTTTTCTATTCAATTCACTAGAACAATTACCAATAACACAAGATAATATGAATCAAAGACAACTTGGATGAATCATAGACAAAGCTTTCAATTCACTCAAATCATAATCTCACTTAATCAAATTTAAGTCTCAAATGCTCCTTTTTATTCACTTTTTCTCAAAATAGTGCTTACACAAACAAAGTTATGCTGACACAATTTCTCCAAAGTTTTCTTGCATAAAGATAATGATAATTTTACAATGAGGGAGCACTCCTTTATATAGGCAAAGAAGTTGAGAAAAAAGTGGACGAAAAAGTGGGAGCAACTCAACCAACTTTGACCTAGTCTAACTATAGAAAATAAAGGGTTACATGCAACTTGCATTACATCATTTACATATACATGTAACTCACATTACATGTAATTACACATCTTCGTGTAATGCATCCTCTCCAACTACAAATATATAAAGAAGAAGAAATAAGACGTAAGAGAGTTGAAACAATTCTGAAGGACCTTATACTTGACAATGCAATCCTAGATGATCACAAGATTGGGAGTTCTTATATTTTGTACCACTGCATTCACCTTGATAACCACGGTGTTGCATCTTTTGATAACCTCTACCTCTCTTTGATGAATTTTCCATTGTCATGTGGAAACTTGATGTGATCCATCTTTTCTTACTCAAGTTGTCGTGAATTCTCCTTTGTAGATTGGTACATTATGGATTCTCTGACACTTTGAAAACCTTCTTGATGTTGTCCAAATGTAAACTTGGAATAAATTTCCATCAGCATCTTTAACTCTCTTTTTTTAAAGTAAAGTGTTTGGTGCATGGGAATGCATGCAAATGGAGATTGCTAATTTTCAAAATGTGACTTGGGCTTTCAAAATGTCATTGCACGAAAAATGGATTACATGTAAATGCAACATGTAACAAGGGATAAAGGATGAGATGGAAAGCATGGAAAGATGCAAAAACATGGGAAAGCATGTATTTTCTCATGAGGCGTGAATGCTTATGGAGAGGCAAAAATGAACTTTATAGGCAAAAATGAACTTTATAGACGCCTTTGAGGAAAAGTAAGGTCAAAGTACATGGGAAAACATGCACATTACATCTTTTTGACTTTTCAAAAAGTGACTTTTAATCAAAATTGGACCTTTTAGATGCAATTACACATTAGACATTTCATGTAATCGTGTCGTGTGAATAGAAGTGGAAAGTGAGATGGGTGAAAATGAAAGTGAAAAATGGGTTTACATGCATATGCGGATGGTGAATGAGATGAAAAACATGTAATCACATTTGTCAGATGAGATGTAAAGTGTTGTGGCATGGAAAATGGAAGTGGAATGTGATGATGCTTTTGCATGAAATAGAAAGTGGAGTGAAGTGAAACGTGCTCAAGTTCTTGGGAAAGAACTTGCAATTTCTTCATAAATGGAAAAAAAAAAAAACCAAAATGCAAACAAGCAAGACACAAAAACAAGCACATGCCTTTGGCAAAAGACCCAAACATGTCAAGATGCAATGCACTTCAACATGTTATTTCAAATTTGGAGTTTGGAGAAATTCCAAAAAGTGTGAAAATGAGAGTTTTCATCATTTTTAAAGGCAAAATGCACTTTTCATGGCATATATATGGACAAATGGGAGTCATCAAGTAATAATATGCATGGAAATAGCAAGATAAGCATGAATTGATGAACAAGTTAGAAATATTCCACTGACATGAAGATTAAGTGCCAAAAATGAAGGAGAAAGAGCCAAAATGGCAAGTTTTATAGACTTAAGACCAATTCTCCGTTAAATCTGGATTTTTAAACAACCTTTTGACTTTTTTCGCACTTGCATGTAATAGACATTCAATGGTCGAATTTGACATGAAAGTGCCAAATAAATAATCTCAAAAGACAATATCATGCATTTAAAACTCAAAAACAATCCTTCTTGATCAAAGGTATGGGTTAGAAATGCATTTTTTTGAGTTTTTTGAACAAAAACATGAGTTTTTTACGCAAAAATCTAGGCTGTTTTTGTGAAAATGTGGCCAAAAAATGCATGTTTTTGAGTCATTTTTCACTTTTGAATACAAAAATGACTTCCCCAAATGCAAAAAAGTGGCTTCAAAATGCATAAAAGTGGATTTAAATCCCAATTTTTGGGGCATTTTAAGCAAAAATGTGATTCATTATGAAAGTTTCAAAAACATTTTTGAGGCAAATGAATCCATTTTAGAAGCAAGGAAACTCATTTTCATTCAAAAATGTTTCAAATGGAACAAATCCCATGCAAATCCATTGAGTAAAACTCAAGTTATGAGCAAAAATGAAGGAATTTGGAGTTTTTTTTTACAAAAATGTGCCCTAGATTTGGACTCCCTAAAACATTTTTCAGCACATTAAACTCATTTTTTATGGAAGCAAAATGATCACCAAGAAAAAACACCTTGAATGCAAGAGATTTCATTCAAATCCATTAAGAAAATCTTGAGTTATGGCCAAAATCGGATTCTTGGGGAGCAAGAACACATTTTCTTCTCGAAATAGGACATTTTCATGGTCATTGCATATTTTAAAACGTGTCTTCATATAAAATTGGACCTTTTGAGCTCTATTACATGTTTTAAAATATGTCCTTATGCAAAATTGCACTTTTTGGAGTGCATTGCACATTTTAAAATATATTGATAGGCAAAATCAGACCTTTTGAGGCCACTTACACGTTTTAAAACATGTCTCACCTTTTTGATGCTTAAACATAAAAACTCTACTTTTCATAGACAAAGCTTACAATTCACTCAAATCACAATCTCACTTAATCAAAGTTAAGTCCCAAATGCTCCTTTGTATTCACTTTTTTCTCAAAATAGTGCTTACACAAACAGAGTTATGCTGATACAATTTCTCCAGAGTTTTCTTGCATAAAGATAATGATAATTTTACAATGAGGGGGCACTCCTTTATATAGGTAAAGAAGTTGAGAAAAAGGTGGAGGAAAAAGTGAGAGCAACTCAACCAACTTTGACCTAGTCTAACAATAGAAAATAAAGGGTTACATGCAACTTGCATTACATCCTTTACATACACATGTAACTCGCGTTACATGTAATTACACATCTTCACATAATGCATCCTCTCCAACTACAAACATATAAAGAAGAAGAAAGAAGACAAAAGAGAGTTGAAACAATTTTGAAGGGCCTTGTACTTGATGATGCAATCCAAGATGATCACAAGATTGAGAGTTCTTGTATTTTGTACCAATGCATTCACCTTGATAACCCATTGGTCTTAGAATGGTTTTGGCATTTGAGTGTCAATACACTTAATCACTTTTTATATTGAAGTCGAGTACACTATTTATGCCGAGCCACAATATGTGCCGAGTTAGAATTCCAACAGGTGTTGGGTGACTTTAGGTGCTGAGCATTATATATGTGCCGAGTGATATATAGGTGCCAAGTCATAGTTGATGCCGAGCAAGTCAGAATGCTACATATGTTGAGTAAGCCAGAGTCATACATGTGCCAAGCAAGACAAAATGATATAGATGCCAAGAAAAGCAGGATTGTATATGTGTCAAGCATCTGTAGTCCAGTATGTGCCAAGTAACACAGAATTAGCATATGGGTTTGTGCCCTCACAAACTCATATGTAAACCATTTTTGGAGCTGACATAGAAGGATTTTGAAGGACGATAAGGATAACAATGAATCTTTTATATTTCCTATGCAATTAGCATGCAACCAATCAAAAAATGGAGAAGGCATGCAACCAATGAGAAAAATGCAAGGAATGAGCGAGAATTCAAGATTTAATATGGATCGTAGATCCATACCTAACCCTAAGTCTACAAAGTCTTTATAAGAAGGCTTAGACCCCACAATTTTATATTGCTAAAGAGAAGTAAAGGAAGTTGCTAAGCAGATAAGCAAAATTGCAGAACAGGGCAAACAACAGGGGCATCACAGACTTAGTGAATTGAGCAACAATTACACATCCAGTTGATCAAAAAAAAGCAAGGGATATGAATAGATATTAGATCAAGCAAGGATCACATCAGAATGAGAAGATCAAGTGTCTGAAATCAACAATTGAAGATTGTAAGCAATCAGGTCAAAAGATTTCTAATACTCTCTAGCCATTGTATTAGATAGTGAAAACTCTATGATGATAGGTTAGCTTAATAGCTATTTTTTAGATCCTTTGAAGAGGTGACTAAATCCTTTAACAGGGTGACACTTCATGTAAAGTGTTTATAAATCCTTTGACTAGGTCACTATTAACATAGTGTAAAGCCTTTAATAGGGTAGGCCTTTCACAAGGCAGACCATTAGAAGTGGTCAAACAATTATTGCTACAGTGATTTTTGTGGGTTTTATCCCCACCCTAGTTTTACCTTCTTATTCCTAGAGGGTTTTTGGGTTACCAAATCTGGTGTTATGTGTGTTGATTCATGTGATTACTTTATGTTTATCTAATATGTTTACATGCATGCAGTTTACTTTCAATTATTTCTTTTAAAGGAGTTGAAAAGGCTAAAGTGTGGTACTTCTGATTCACCACCACCCCCCCCCCCCCCCCCTAGAAGTACTCTTCCCATTTTGAATATTTCAACAATTGGTATTAGAGCATAGGTTCTCACAAGGAGAAGCCTAACAACTTAGAGAAAATATCTGAAGATGGAAGTCTTCAAACTTGGGAAGATCATAGACAATTAGGTAATTAATCTGTATCTCACTCTACACAAATTAGAAGAAGCTAGAGAGGAATTGAGAAAGTCCTTAAAAAGAAGGAAGGATATAGCCATAGCTGAAAATGACATATACTACAAGGAGATTGATACCACACAAGTGTTTTCAAATGGAGATTCGAAAGAATTTGATGCAGCAATAGCTGAATTGATGGAGGAAAATAGAGAACAAGCTAAAGAAATCATATTACTCAGTCTTGAACAAGAGTCACAAGCCATAATGCTTTGTGAAGTGAGTAAACAAAAGAAGAAAGCCATTGAAGACAAGGCCATGATAGAAGATGATAAGAGAAATCTTATCAATAGACTGGAGGAGAAGACAATTGAGTTTGAAAGAATCTCAAAAATGTAGCTTGACACCTTAAGCTAGATGATGAATGCTCATCATGAGTTGAATATGAAAGACATTGAGATTTCCACCTTGAGAATGCAAAATGAGCAATTGTAGAATGAATTGAAAAGAGAGAAGGAGATAGTAGAAAGCTTCAATAGACCTAATGAGGCTATCAAGTACTTTGAGCAACTACTAAAATCACCAAAGGCTAGTAATGATACTTTAGGACTTGGTTACACCAGCACTGAGCAAGGAGAATCATCCAAGACTACAAAAGGAAGGAGTAACAAAGGTAAGAACACTAAACCTACTTGTCATTCCTGTGGTAAGAAGGGAGATACCTCTAATGTATGCAGAAGAAAGAACAGTTATTAGCATGATAAGCCTACAAATGCAAGCTTTTGTCACAAGTACAAAAAATTAAGGACATCAAGCACATGAATGTAGAACCAAGACTATGAGGACACCAAGATTTGAGGGTCACTGCTACAACTCCAAAAAGTATGGACATAAAGCATTTGAATACAGATCAAAGCCTATGTGGACACCTAATTAGCCTGCAAAAGGAAACAACCATGGTCATCACTAAAACTGGGATTACAACACCAGGTATAGCTGTCACTATTGTCAGGATATGGACACATTCCTAAAAATTGCATAAGGACACATTTTAGAGGGAATTACAATAGATGGTTAAGTCAAACTACATGTTTTAGTTGCTTGAAAATTGGTCATATCAGCAAGAATTGCCTAACAAAGTCAAAAGCACCCAAGATAGAAGTCAACAAAGGAAAAGAGAAGATTGATGTTGAACAAATAAGAGGGCAAATGAACAAGACTTGGAAGAAGAAAGATGAGTGCATCACATCAAATGGAGAGATCACTTCACCCAAGAGGTCAAGTGATCACATCTCATCCAACTAAGCAAGAATAGGTGCATGGGACTGATATACAAAGTTATATCATACATTAGTTCCAAGAGAAAGAAGTACTGCAAAAGAGAAATCAACATGAGCAAAGATGTCAAGTCAAATATTGAAGTTTTTGCAAATACTATCGAACTATCCTCAAATACCTAGTAAAGCTCCAATGGATGCTGAGTTTCTAATAGTGATCGAGTTGATAGTTGAAGCTGAGTGAAGTAGAAAACTAGTGGAAGCCAAGTAAACAAAATAAAATGGGAGTTGAATCATGGTGAAACCTTCAATTGCCGAGTTTACAACTGTATGCACTAAGCATTTAATGCTAGGTTTTGACAGGTATAAGGTTGAATTTTGATCATTTTCACGTCATTCAAACATAGAGCAAAGATGAAAAAAGAGAAAAAGTGATCATACAACAACCTTGAAGCCATTTACATCGATCTCAATAGCGATTCAACATACATTTCAACGATCTAAGGTATTTATCAAGTGCCAAGCTATGTAGTGTTGAAGTTTTTAATATATTTGAAACCCTAGTTTGGTATAATGGCTTCTAGTTCAAGAAACCCCAAAGGAAAGGAAGGTCATGAGTTCCAGTTAGTTAGTAATGAGGTAAAACAACCCGAGTTTAGGCCAATCCCTGAAGTCGCCTACAAAAACAATCTAGCTAGCGCATTATCCATTATCCCACCAAAAGTTGTCATTGTACAAGATGTGAGGAAGTGTTATAACTGCAAGATAGGTGCAATAGGTGATCTTGAGATATTCCAAGCCTATGACAGACTATATGAAAACAAAATTCTGAAGGATGAATTCCAAATAGTCAAGAAAAAGGGTTTGACCAATGCCCTAGTTTACCCTATAGGTTTCAAAACTAAATGGATATGAATTGTCCTCAGCAAAATTCGCAATGGATGTTTGTGGTTGGAAATAGGACCAGTAAAGATTACAAAAAGGATAGTGCATAGGTTATGGGTTTCCCAAACCTAGATCAGCCTAAGACCCTACGCAGTGATTCCAAAGAGATCATTGAAAGGAATACAGGAGCTAAATGGAATAAGAGGGGTATGACTATTGATACTGTAATTGATCCTCTTCTAGATTTTGCAGTGAGAGTAATTTCTCATAAATTCTATCAATCCAGTAGATTAAACAATGTGCCATGTATAGCTGTTGATGTAGCCTACAAACTGGTAAAGAAAGATCACACATATGATCTATTAGAACTAATGTTGCAACAAATAAATGAAAACCTAGGAGCAATAAGGAGATCAAAAGGTGCTTAATGCAAATTTGGTTCAATTCTTATGTGTATATTCTTTTATGTTATGGAAGAGTTTCCTTATATTGGAAAGGTGAATTGGAACCTTAACAAAACTACAATTACACAAATCAATGAGTTCATTGATCAAATGGGTGACAATTTTGAGGCCCAAATGACAAGCTATTTTGAGGATTTTAAGAAATCCATGAAGAAAAGGGTGAAAATACCAATTTCTCAATGGAAAAACACATCAATGACATATGCTTTTTGGTTGACATTGATTATACCTACATCCAGGCAACAATATCAAGAGTAAGATGGCTAAGGCCATTGGGATATGAGCTTGATATAGATGAAGCCTCAACAGCAATCACAATATTGCTTGCAGAAGAGATAGATAAGGAGGCTCCTCACTTTGGCACATATGATGTTGTCAAATCCAAAGTTGAAACTGAATTGAAGATAGCCTCTTTTATTAAGAGGAAAGATAAATTAGTAAAGAAGATAAAGAAGAAATGAATGAAGGAGAAGTAGGTGGTGAAGAAGAAGAAGAAGAAGAAGAGGAGCAAGGGCAAGGCCCAATGGAGTTGACATAGGGCTTAGGAGAAGACAAGGAGAAAGGTGCCAAGGAAGCACCTACACTAGCTTAGCAAAAGAAAACAAAGGCTAAAACTCAGCCTCCAGCTCAACCCAAACCTAAGAAGGTCACTAAGCCTGCACAAGCCAAGCTAGCACTAGAAACAAGAACTACCACAAGGGCATCCACACAAAAGGCCGAAGATGCAACAAAAGAGAAAAAGAAGGCCACTGAACAACCTAATGAAGTGCAAAAGAAGAGAAGAAAATATGTGGCACAACTAGACATAGATAATGAGGACAGAACAGAGTCAAAGGATATCAACCAATTCAGAGTGGTAAGTCGTCCTCCCAAATCTGCCTTAGACAAAATTTGTGAAAATGTTAGGAATGCATATTTAAATGATCTAAAAAGTCTTGATTTCAACAAGTTAAGTAGAGAAGAAAAAAATAGAATAGAGGAACTAGTATATTCCATGATGGCTGAATTTAAGAATACACCTCTAGAGCTAGACAATACCATGCCTAGAGAGCTATATGAGATAATTGAAAATAAATGGCATTATTGTCTAAAAATGGAAAAGGAGATTAGAGAATCTACCTTAGCACAAGTGAAGCCTAACCTAAAAAGAGGTCAAATAACAAAGGCTAATAAGAAACATGGTGGCAAATTTGCACCTAAATATAGAGCCTTAGCATCCTACAAAATAAGATTGAGGATGTAGTAAATAAATCCACACAATTATGGAAAACAATTTTCAAAATAACTGATGACAAGGAAGAGGAAGCAAATAAGGCAGAGGCCAGTACCAAGGAAAAGAAAATAGAAGAGATGAAAGGAGAAGAAGAGAAGCAAGAGGAAGCAAGAGTAAAAGAAGATGAGGAAAAGAAAGGAGAAGAAGAGAAGGAAGAAGAAGAAGAAGATAAGGGAAAAGGTGAGGAGGAAGAAACACAAAAGGAGAAGATATGGCAACTGTTGAACAGCAGCAAGAAGAGGAACAGAGTGTACAAGACACACAAATGCCACCTCCTAGCCCTCCTCATGTAACCATCACACCTGTAGACACAATAACTATCAAGGATGTTCCTGACAAATCATCTCAAAACATCAATCCCCTAACTGTAGAGGATCTCTCCAAGATCCTTCACCAATCCACTCTACAGGCACAGTTATGCACAAACCCTGTATTGGTGAGTGTAGATGAGCTACAAAAGGCAATAGCAGAACCACAAAGAGAAAAGGTGAAACTAAAGGAACCACCTTTCACCTATAAAACTACTAGCACTATAGTTTTGATGCTTCCACCACCTACAGCAAGAGGTGATACTTTACAAAAACCAAGCATAGAAGAAGGGAAATCTGATGAGGAGGATCCATCAAAAGAAAAGGAGTAGGCCACTATTCAAACATTGGTAGAACTACCAAATACAACCACTCCTACAAAGACCCTTCAGAAGCCGAGCACTGAAGCCATACCTTTGCAAATCTCAACTCGAGGCTTGAGCTTAACAAAAGTGGTTAGCTTACTTCACTATGGAGACCCTCAGCTAGATGAAGACATAGTCATACCTACCTATGACTCAAAGACCATCACCATGGATCAAATCACAGAAATGCAAGATGTTTTAAGCAAAAGGAAGAGGCAGGAAATACTCAGAAAAGAGTATAAACACAAGCAAGCACTACATGAGATTAAGGACATCTTTATGGATGTCTTCAGCTTGTAGTCACCAAATGAAGCAAAGCCCATAATAGAACAACTATATGATATAGTTGACCAGGTGACTAGTGAAGACCAGGATACAAATGTTAAACTTATGGAATGGTCTAAAAGGAAATTTCAGGGGAAGGTGAATGAAAAAATATCAAGTGGTGTAGCACTTAAATAGGTAGAATAGACCAAGAAATTTGACAAGGTCAAAGTTGTACTTGAGAACATTTTCTCATTGTACAAAAAGCTGTGTGATTTTTCCAACTTCACACAAAAAACAAGTCAAAGGATATTGAGCTTGGAGAGAAATTTGAAGATTTCTAGCATGCAACTGCCAAGGGATCCAGCTCAAAGTGAGAAGCATTTTGCCCAATCACTTCACACTCAAAGAGAGTTAGCTACATTAGCAAGTGAAGAGGCCAATAAAAAGGCCAAACTAATGCAAATTCAATCCTCCATAACCCCACATTTGGAGGTCCTCCACAAAGAACAAGTCTATGCGGAAATTGTCTTAAAGAAAGATCCAAATCTTTCTACATTAGATGGACTTGTACATCTTGCTACAAAGACTTCCATCTAGCACAAGTCACTGGACATTGCTTTAGAAAATTGGGATGCAGCTCTGAAAATGATACTGGAGGTAAACAACACATTTTTGGCAAAATATGGTATTACTCCTTAGAACCCTTTGACATAAGTGTCAAAAAAGGGGGAGAAATAATAAAAGGAGATAGGAGGAGAAACAATAGTAAGGAAGATATGGCTAAGGCAAAGAATAGAATACTAAGTTTTGATTACATTTTATTCATTCTTTTGGTGAATAAAAGAAAGAATTGAAGATAGCCAAAAAGAGGGAGATAAGTCATAATGTGTATGGGGGAGAAATAATGATTAAAGACAAAAATTTGCACATAGGTACAGATTACAGAAACAGGGCAAAGGCAAAGAGTATTAGATACATTAGCACAAGAATTTTGGTTGCAAGAATGTTAGCGCACAATTAGCTCAGAGGGAGTTATAAGGTATTTTGAACAAATTTTGAAATTTTGTGGATAAGGTACTCATAAAGACAAATGAGTAAATGCCTAGTTAAGTGTTTTTGACACTCATGTCAAAGGGGGAGATTGTTGGTCTTAGAATGGTTTTGACATTTGAGTGTCAATACACTTAAGCACTTTTTATATTGAAGTTGAGTACACTATATATGTTGAGCCATAGTATGTGCCGAGTCAAAATTCCAACAGGTATCGAGTGACTTTAGGTGCTAAGCATTATACAGGTGTCGAGTCACACTTGATACTAAGCAAGTCAGAACACTACATATTCTGAGTAAGCCAAAGTTATACATGTGTCGAGCAAGACAAAATGCAATAGATGCCAAGCAAAGCAGGATAGTATATGTACCAAGCATTAGTAGTCCAGTATGTGCCGAGTAACACAAAATCAACATATGAGTTTTTGCCCTCACAAACTCAAATGTAAACCATTTTTGGAGCTGACATAGAAGGATTTTGAAGGATGATAAGGATAACAATGAATCTTTTATATTTCCTATGTAATCAGCATGCAACCAATCAAAAAATGGAGAAGGCATGCAACCAATGAGAAAAATGCAAGGAATGAGTAGGAATTCAAGATTCAATATGGATCGTAGATCCATACCTAACCCTAAGTCTACAAAGTTTTTATAAGAAGGCTTAGACCCCATGATTTTATGTTGCTGAAGAGAAGTAAAGGAAGTTGCTAAGCAGATAAGCAAAATTGCAGAACAGGGCAAACAACAGGGGCATCACAAACTTAGTGAATTGAGCAGTAATTACACATCCAGTTGATCAGAACAAAGCAAAGGATACAAACAAATATCAGATCAAGCAAGGATCACATTAGAATGAAAAGATCAAGTGCATGAAATCAGCAATTGAAGATTGTAAGCAATCAGGTCAAAAGATGTCTAATACTCTCTAGCCATTGTATTAGATAGTGAAAACCCTATGATGATAGATTAGCTTAACAACTATTTTGTAGATCCTTTGAAGAGGTGACTAAATCCTTTAACAGGGTGACACTTCATGTAAAGTGTTTGTAAATCCTTTAACCAAGTCACTATTGACACAGTGTAAAGCCTTTAACAGGACAACCCTTTCACAGGGCAGATCATCAAAAGTGGTCAAACAATTATTGCTACAGTGATTTTTGTGGGTATCATCCCCACCCCATTTTTACCTTCTTATTCCTAGAGGGTTTCTGGGTTACCAAATCTGGTGTTATGTGTTTTGATGCATGTGTTTACTTTATGTTTATCTAATATATTTACATGCATGCAGTTTACTTTCAGTTATTTGTTTTAAAGGAGTTGAAAAGGCTAAACTACAGTACTTCTGATTCACCCCCCCTCTTAGAATTACTCTTCCCATTTTGAATATTTCAACATAACCATGGTGTTGCATCTTTTGATAACCTCTAGCTCTCTTTGATGAATTGTCCATTGTCATGTGGAAACTTGATGTGATCCATTTTTTCTCGCTCAAGTTGTCATGAATTCTCCTTTGTAGATTGGTACACTCTAGATTCTCTAACACTTTGAAAACCTTCTTGATATTGTCCAAATGTAAACTCAAAATAAAATTCCATTAGCATCTTTAACTCTCTTTTTTTAAAGTAAAGTGTTCGGTGCATGGGAATGTGTACAAATGGAGATTGTTGATTTCCAAAATGTGACTTGGGCTTTCAAGATGTCATTGCACGAAAAATGGATTACATGTAAATGAAACATGTAACAAGGGATAAAGGATGAGATGGAAAGCATGGAAAGATGTGGAAACATGGGAAAGCATGTATTTTCTCATGGAGGCGCAATGCATATGGAGAGGCGAAAATGAACTTTATAAATGCCTTTGAGGAAAAGTAAGGTCAAAGTACATGGGAAAACATGCACATGACATCTTTTTGACTTTTCAAAAACTGACATTTAATCAAAATTGGACTTTTTAGATGCAATTACATGTAAGACATTTCGTGTAATCATGTCGTGCAAATGGAAGCGAAAAGTGAGATGGGTGAAAATGGAAGTAGAAAATGGGTTTGCATGCACATGTGGATGGTGAATGAGATAAAAAAATATGTAATTGCATTTGTAGGATGAGATGTGAAGTGTTATGGCATGGAAATAGAAAGTGGAGTGAAGTGAAACATGCTCAAGTTCTTGGGAAAGAACTTACAATTTCTTCCAAAATGGAGAAAAAATCGAAATGCAAACAAGCCAAACACAAAAACAAGCACAAAACTAACACATGACTTTGGCAAAAAATTCAAACATATCAACAAGGAAGCCACTTCAACATGCAAATTCAAATTTGGAGTTTGGGAAAATTTCAAGTGTGAAAATGAGAGTTTTCATCATTTTTAAAGGCAAAATGCATTTTTCATGGCATATATATGGACAAATGGCAATCATCAAGCAATAATATGCATGGAAATAGCAAAATAAGCATGAATTGATGAGGAAGTTAGAAAGATTCCACTTACATGAAGATTAAGTGCCAAAAATGAAGGAGAAAGAGTCAAAATAGCAAGTTTTATACACTTAAGACCAATTCTCCCTTAAATCTGGATTTTCAGACAACCTTTTGACTTTTTTTGCACTTGCATGTAATAGACATTCAATGGTCGAATTTGACATGAAAGTGTCAAATAAATGATCTCCAAAGACAATATCAAGCATTTAAAACTCAAAAATAATCCCTCTTGATCAAAGGTATGGGCTAGAAATGCATTTTAAAAAATTTTTGAACAAAAACATGAGTTTTTAATGCAAAAATCTAGGTCATTTTGCAAAAATGTAGCCAAAAAATGCATGTTTTTGAGTCATTTTTGACTTGTGAATGCAAAAGTGACTTCCCCAAATGCATATACATGGATCAAAATGCAAAAAAGTGGCTTCAAAATGCATAAAAGTGGATTTAAACACCAATTTTTTGGGCATTTTAAGCAAAAACATGATTCATTATGAAAGTTTCAAAAATGTTATTGAGGCAAATGAATCCATTTTAAAAGCAAGGAAACTCATTTCCATGCAAAAATGTTTCAAATGGAACAAATCCCATGCAAATCCTTTGAGTAAAACTCTAGTTATGAGCAAAAATGAAGGAATTTGGAGTTTTTTTTTTTACAAAAATGTGCCCTAGATTTGGACTCCTAGAAACATTTTTCAGCACATTAAACTCATTTTTTATGGAGGCAAAATGATCACCAAGCAAAAATGCCTTGAATGTAAGAGATTTCATTCAAATCCATGGAGAAAATCTTGAGTTATGGCCAAAATTGGATTCTTAGAGAGCAAGAACACATTTTCTTCTTGAAATAGGACATTTTCATGGTCATTGCATATTTTAAAACATGTCTTCATGTAAAATCAGACCTTTTGAGGTCTATTACATGTTTTAAAATGTCTTTATACAAAATTGTACTTTTTGGAGTGCATTGCATGTTTTAAAACATGTTGATAGGCAAAATCGAACCTTTTGAGGTCACTTATATGTTTTAAAACATGTCTCACCTTTTTGATGCATAAGCACAAAAACTCTACTTTTCATGTCATTGCATCAAAAAGGTCCACTTTTACAAGCTTTTGATGTAATGGCATGAAAAGTATCCTCAAAGTGCATTTTTATATGCAATAACATGAAAAGTTTCCAGTTTTCATAGATTTTTACATGCATTTGCACATAAAAAGTCCATTTTGAGGCATTTAATTTATGTATTTCACTTAAATTTATAAAAATGTCATCAATATGGGGTCAAAAATAATATTTATGTATCATATTATTCAATATAACACATAAACATTAGTTTAAAGTGACATTTAAATAAGTATTTGATTTTAAAATCAAAAAGTAAAAATGTAACTATACAATTCTATAGTCACTATAAGTGAAAAATTAAAAAGTAACTCAACTTAAAATTATAACATAAAGTGCACTATAGTCACTTTAAGTTATAAATTAAAAGATAAAGTAACTTAAAAACATAACAAAAAGTGAGTAAAATGTTATATTTTTAAAAAAGTAAATGTCAAAATGAAAATATAACATCATTTTTTTAAATTCGTGTTGTTGCACCTAAAATGTCCACTTTTGAGGCAATGAAACAGGCATAACTCTTGACTGACAACTCCGATTGACCTCTAGGTTAGACTGAATCGAAGAGGAGAACGAAAGACATGACATGAGCAAATCCAAAGGACTAAAAATAAGCTAACACAAACTCAAAAGAAAAGAAAGGACTCTGAAGGCTTCAAAAATTAAGCAAAGGCTCGACAGAAAGCAAAACAAAAATGATTTGACGAAGGCCTTCAGTAAAAAAATTTGATATTTGAATTGAAATGGATCAATCGATCAACATTAAACAATTAAATATCAAATTCAAGCTTTAGAGAAATGCGAAACTAGCTTGAAAATGTTTCATTTTGTTATCAACATTTTGTGGTGACAAAATGCAGGACAACAAACATGAAATTAACATAAGAATAAGGACCGACTGCAAAATAACATTATCATTAAAAAGAAATAGATTTCAAGCCCTCACTCCACATCTTGGAAATCCTTTTATAAGAAAAGGCTTGCATAAAAGGTTCTGATGGGAGGACACTTGTCAAAATTTGATTCAAAAACAAATACAAAGACATCAGATACTTTTCTCTTGCAAAACATTCTTTGTATTTGGACAAAAGATATGAAGCAGTTCCAAAACTAGCAGGCAATGATCTTTCCTCAGTTGTCTCTAAGATGAGCGTGTGTACAACTTTAACAACCTGTCATTATCACTGTTTTTCCTCTATTTTGTCTCTTCTACCATTCAACTATGATTTCTAACTACTTCCCATAAGTGAAGCCTTAATTTCTCCAACTGCTTCCCACACATAAATCTCTCTTTTCATTGGCCATTCGGTGCCTCTAACTTCATCCAAATCACTAAATTCCTTATTCCGCTTGGCATCTGTTATGGCTCTTGAGTCAATTACAAATTGGTTTATATCAATTTCCACTTTGAAGAGAGAATCAATCAAGTCATTAAAAGCAACATTATCTATATCACCATCAAAAGTGGTTGTTACTCCTTGAGCTAATATTGAGTCAAAAGAATTTGACCATTCCTACTAGTCTTTTAACTTATTGTCAACATCCAAAATTAGTGAGATGTAATAATTAATCACCCTATTAGAATCATCACTTTATTCTATAGAATTTACAACTTACCAATAAAGAAACCAATTAACTCTTTTACTATCTCCAAACCTTCCTTTACTGTAAAATATTTATCAAAAATATTAGGCTTATTTGTCATTAACAAAATTAATCTTTCAAAAAATTGAATATATGGCCCCCATTGGTTAAAAATAGGTGATAGCCATAATAGTGCTTCATTACATATATGCTCAGCATCTTGCAGAAAAATGAAAAGGCTATTTGTTTGTTGAGAGATCTTCAAAGTACATATCATGTGGCCTATCATGCCTTTTAAAACATTTCTTTTTAAGTCACCACCTTTCTATGGAGCCTCAATGAATTTTTCTACCTGGATGATCCTATTATCTAACCTGGCTACTATCAGTTGTAAGTCGGTCAAAGAATTTCGCATTATTGTTACTTTGTCTTGCAAATAATTTTACCTTGAATTAGCAAAATATTGATTCTTACTAGACATCAGTTGCTGTGTTCTTTGTTTCACCTTATCAAGTACTTGGATCACTTTGTGCCTTTTATTGCCCTTGGCTACCCATGATAGTGTTGTTAGCTCCTCCTCTTCAACTTCTAATGCAAGGAGGGCATGGAAAGAACTAGGGCCAAAGGCACACCTAGCTATCCAATCCACCCTACAAGAGTTAACATGGTGAACACAAACAACAACGAATAACACCAAGGAGGGAGAAAATAGAATGTTCCACTGATTCAACAATTGATCAACATACATGCCCAGTTGTTAGGCCTTCTAGGTTATGGCCAATTACAAATACCACTTCCAGATTCACAATCTAGCTTCAAGTTTGCATTTCCATCATTTAAGTCTACCCACTGTCTATCTTTTACCTTTTTCCCACTAAGGCTCTACCCAAGATCTCTTTAAATACTTGCCAAAACGGCTTATAGAAGATTCTAGAGCATAGAAAAGCCACAAGTTGGCTCATAGCAAATATTAACTACCTATACCAAAATTAAGTGCGAGCAAGGTCGGCCCAAACCGGAACTAGACATGGATAACTCAACAAATGAAAGCTCCACGAGATACTAGCACTCAACATCCAAATAAACACATGGCAACCACACAAACTTGGTAACCAAAGGATAACTCGGTAATCAAAGACCACTCGAGAATCACACTAACTCGGTAGCCAAAGGATCACTCAGAAAGCAAAGACCACTCGACAACCAAAGGATCACTTGGTAGCAACTATGAACTCGACATCCACTGGGAAGTCAATACCAACAGAAAATTGGCACTCAGAAACAACTAAAATCGGTAGAACTTGATAGAAAGAACCAAAGTACAAGATTATAGTGAAACCCAGAATGCTCCTGCATCAGACAACTAGGGTTGCAAGAAATTATTCTCTTGAATCATGCAAGTGTCACAACCTGAGTTGAATCCAAATTTGATTGAGAAATCCATGTAGCATCTTCAATAGTGACTTCATGAAATACTCATAGTAATCTCTTCCCCTTGTGCTCTTACCAACTCTCTAATCTAATATTTGTTCAACTCCTTTAATCTACTTCTTAGGATAATCTTCTGATACAACAACTTCATCATCTGACTTATGGTACTTATATAAATTAGCAACATTGAATATAGGAGATATATCTATGTCATTAGGCAACTCAACTTCATAAGCATTACCACTGTCAAACTTCTTCAAGATCTTACAAGGTCCAAACTTCTTAATCTTCAGCTAATTGTGTGTTCCAACAGGAAATCTTCCTTTCTTCAAATGAACCAGCACCTCATCACTAACATGAAAATCATGACATCTTATAGACTTATCAGCATTCTCCTTATACTTTTGATTACTTTGTTCCAACCTCAATTTCACTTCCTTATGCAAAGACTTCATAAAATTAGCAAATTCTTCTCCTGTAACACTTCTCTTTTCTTCATCAGCAACATCCCTCAAATTTGATACTACTCTAGGCTACATTCCAATAACAATCTTAAAAGGTGTCTTCCTTGTACTCCTATTCATAGAATTGTTATATGCAAACTCAGCTTGTGCCAATACCATTTCCCAATTACTTGGTTTATTCCCAACTAAACATCTCAGCAAATTACCCAAGCTTCTATTTACAACCTCTGTCTGTTCATCTGTCTATGGATAGAATGTAAAACTAAAATTCAACTCACTACCCATCTTCTTCCACAAAGTCTTCCAAAAATAACCAACAAAATTACTGTCTCTATCAGAAATAATAGTTCTTAGTAATCCATGCAATCTCACAATCTCTTTGAAGAAAATTTCAGCAACATGCTCAACATCTGATGTCTTCTTACATGGTATGAAATGAGTCATCTTAGAAAATCTATCCACAACAACAAATATAGAATCATACCCCTTCACTATTTTAGGTAATCCAAGAACAAAATCCATATTGATGTCACTCCAAGGTTTCTCAGGAACAGTAATAGGTGTATACAGACCAATATTTTGACTAACTCCTTTTTCTACTTGACAAACTCTACAACTCTTTACAAATTTCTGAACATCCTTATACATTTGTGGCCAATAATACTTCTCTTTTAGCAAACTCAATCTCTTATCAATTCCAAAATGTCCAGCCAATCCACCACTATGCTTTTCCTTAATCATATTCAACCTCATAGAACTTCTAGGAATACATAATTGAATACCTTTGAACAACATACCTTCTTGAATGAAATACTCATCATACTTACTTATGTGATCTGTCAGATTTGGTGCTCTACACTCTCTCCATGCCTCAGAAAAATTAGGATCAGCATCATACAACTCTTTCATTTCATCAAAACTAAGAACTTCGACCTTCATTTCAATCAACAAAGAACATCTTCTACTCAATGCATCGACAACTCTGTTAGTAACTCCACTTTTGTGCTTAATGACAAATGTAAAACTCTGCAAGTACTCAACACACTTCATATGTCTTTGATTCAATTTATGTTGACTTCCCAAGTATTGCAAAGCTTTATGATCAATATACAATGCAAACTCCTTAGGAATCAAATAATGTCTCCACTTCTTCAATGCTTAGACAATAGCATAAAATTCTTGATCATACAAAAAATATTTCCTTTTAGCATCATTCAACTTCTCACTAAAGAAAGCAACAGGGTTACCTTCTTGACTTAATACAACTCCTATTGCATTACCACTTGCATCACATTCAACTTGTAATACCTTATTGAAATTAGGCAAAGCCAATACAGGTAACTCAACAACCTTTTGTTTCAAAATTTCAAAACTCTTATCAGCTCCATGTATCTCCACTTGAATTCCTTTTTATCTCCTTTCATTGTCTCAGTCATAGCATTACAAACATAACTGCAATTTCTTATGAACTTTTCATAGCAACTAGCCAAACCATGAAATGATCCTACCTCACCCACATTCTTAGGTGTAGGCCATTCCAAAATTGCTTTAACCTTCTCAGGATCCATCTTCAATCCATTAGCTTAAATCACAAATCCAAAATACACAATCTCCTCTTGCATAAAAGAACACTTTTTTAGATTAATCAACAACTTTTCCTCTTTCAACCTTTGCAATACTTGTCTAATATGCTCAAGATGTTCTTCCTTAGTCTTACTAAATATCAAAATGTCATCCAAATAAATAATCACAAACTTACCCAAGAATCTTTTTAGAACTTCATTCATCAACCTCATGAAAGTACTAGGTGCATTAGTCAAACCAAAAGGCATAACCAACCATTCATACAAACCATTTTTTGTCTTGAAAGCAGTCTTCCATTCATTGCCTTCTCTAATTTTGATTTGATGATAGTCACTCTTCAAATCAATCTTGGTAAAATTCTTTGCTCCACTCAAACAATTCATTATGTCATCCATCCTTGGCATAGGAAACCTATATTCCACTGTGATTTTTTTAATAGCTCTGGAATCAGTACACATTCTCCATTCTCCATTCTTTTTAGGTGCTAATATAGTAGGTACAACACATGGACTCAAACTTTCTCTGATTAAACCTTTCTGCAACTCATGCACTTATTTGTTAAGTTCTTCATTCTCTATAGGTGTTAATCTATATGGTGCTTTGTTTGGAAAACTAGCTCTAGGAATCAGATCCATACAATGACTTATACTTCTTACTGGCGGTAAACCATTAGGAATATCCTCAGCAACAATATCTCTATATCCATTTAGCAACTCTGTAATTTCTTCTGGTACTCAGCTACCACTATCAATTTTTACCACTGGGTCATTACTACCAACACTCAGTCCTCTAGGAACTCTAGCAAAACAAAGTTGATTCTTCCTTACTTCCTTTTAAAATTGCTTTCCATTAACCATGCAATCTTTTATTGTAGTACAACTGACCTCATATGGACTTTCAATCAAAGGCAACAATATTTGTTTCTTCCCATTTACCTAAAGAGTATATTGATTCAATCTTCCATCATGTACAACATATCTATCATATTGCCAAGGTCTACCCAACAAAATATGACAACAATCCATGGGCATAATATCATACAAAACTTCATCAAAGTAATGTCTAATTTTGAACTTCACAAGGCATTGCTCACTTACCAATATCTTATACTCATATTTGATCCATGAAACATGATAGTGTGTAGGATGCTTTAGCCTCTGCAATTGCAACTTTGTAACCATCTCTTCTAATGCCAATTTTTTTGAACTTCCACTATCAATGGTCACCTTGCAGCATTTTCTAGCCATCTTACATCTAGTCTTGAAAATACTTCTTCTAAGGACAAGTTCCTCATCACTTCCCTTATTACATAAGGTTCTTCTCACCATAAATTTTTCTCCAGCCTTAGGTCCACTTGGTAAACTCTTAATATCTCCTTGAATCACAACATTTCTATTATTATGTCCACTTTTAGAAGATCTATATTCAACAAATCTATGCCCTTCTTTTCCACATTTGAAACAATTACCATGAAAACTACCTCTAGAATAAGAATTATCTCTTCCTCAATAAGATCCAATACCTCCTCTGTATGAACTACCACCTTTCCACTCAGTCTTATCTTTGTCATCATTCTTCCATTCATATTTGCCTTTATCTTGCACAAAATTGTCAAATTTTCTACCTTCTCAATAAGATCTACCTATACCTCTCTAGAATCTACCATCTCTACCTCTTTGTCTTTGTTTATGCTTCTCTATCAAGATCTCCTTAGCTTCCAAGGTATATTGATATGCTTCTTCCACACTTTCCAACTTCAAAAAACTTATTTCAACTTGAATTCCATATCTCAATCCATTTATGTACCTTGCAATTTTCTCAACATCATCATCAACATGTCCAGATCTTATGTCCAATCTATAGAATTCCTCGGTATATTCTTCCACACTCATGTCCTTTTGTCTCAAATTTTGCATCTTTCTCAACATGCTAACTTGGTAATCAGCAAGAAGGAATTTATTCTTTACCTTGTTCACCATCTTCAGCCAAGTTCTGATCTTCTCCTTTTATCTCCTTTGTCTATTAGTTTGCAAATGCTCCCACTATAGTGAAGCATGACCTTTCAACTTAGTAACTACAATCTTCACCTTCTTATTATCAAGAGCATTTTCATACTCAAAAAACTTCTCCATATCTGAGATCCAATCTAACACAACATTACTGTCTAGTTTCCCATCATAAGGAACAACTTCTACAACAGGCTTTGAATTTTCCCTAGACAACACTCTCAACAATCTTTCCTCATCTTGATCTTCTTCAAGTTTTGGATTAGGGTTTGGTGCTACTGCTTCATCATCACTTACATCATCAAGATGTGCTCCGCTCCTCTAGGTTGTCTCCATAGCATCTAATCTAGCTGCAATTTTTCTCAATTGATCCAATATAGCATTATTGGCATTTCCTCTACCACAAACCATCTTTACAAATTAGGTTCCTGCAAGATCATAATCCTCTACAAGTTACAGGTCAAATCCACATATCTATAATCCTACAACCAAATCCAAATTAGGGTTCTACATGATCTGATCACCACAAGGATGAACCACAAGCTCTGATACCACCTAATGTAGGGAGGGCATGGAAACAACCAGGGCCAAAGGCACACCCAGCTATCCAATTCACCCTACAAGAGTTAACACAACAGACACAAACAACAAGGAACAACACCAAGGAGGGAGAAAACATAATGTTTCATTTATTCATCAAATGATCAACATACATGCCCAATTGTAAGGCCTTCTAGGTTACTACCAATTACAAATACCACTTCTAGATTCATAATCCATTTTCAAGTTCACATTTCTATCCTTTAAGTCTACCCACTATATATCTTCTACCTTTTTCCCACTAAGGCTCTAGCCAAGATCTCTTTAAATACTTTCCAAAATGACTTACAAAAGATTCTAGAACATAAAAAATCCACAAGTTGGCTCATAGAAAATATTAACTACCTATACCAAAATTAAGTGCGAGCAAGGTCAACCAAACTGGAACTAGACATAGGCAACTTAGCAAATGAAGGCTCCACAAAACACTGGCACTCGACATCAAAATGAATGCATGAGAACCAAATGAACTCGGCACCCAAAGGATCACTCAGCAATCAAAGACCACTCAAAAATCACACTAACTTAGTAGCCAAAGGATCACTCAGCAAGAAAATACCACTTAGAAACCAAAGGATCACTTGGCAACTAAAGATCACTCAGTAGCAACTATGAACTCGATATCCACTGGTAAGTTGGTACCAACAAAAAACTAGTGCTCGACAACAAATAAACTCAGTAGCAACTGACAGAAAGAACCAAAGTGCAGGATTATAATGAAATCCAAGATTCTCCTGCATCAACTTCCAAAAACACATCAGGTTCAGGAGATTCAAGGTTTACCCTCCCTTCTTGACCTACTATCTCCTCAAGCATTTGTGCCATGATATCATCACATTTTTTAATCATCTTCCTTAGCCTATAGGGGTATGGGATATATAAGTAAAAATCATTTAAATTTGGGTTTGTCCTCTTCATTTCATTCTCCAACCTCTAGATGTCATCAAATTTTCTTAATCTTCCAGTGGCTTCTTCTTCAGCTACAATGTTTGTAATTAAATCCTCAAGGGGCAATTCCATAGTATTAGGCAACACATAACCTTTGATCTCTTTCAAGGTATTTTTTCTAAAAATTTCTGGATCATAGATTCTATATAGGGTAGTAGATAAATTATAATGCCTAAGGAATGTATGAATTTGATCTAGAGATTCTTTCCCAATTGAAAAGTCTCCTATCTAGAAACATCTACACAAAAAATTGCCCTTATGCAATTTTGGCCCTAAGTACTCCATATCTACCATGATCAGTTGCCATAGAAATTCAATGATTGCAAGCCTAGTAGGGATATACTTTGGCAATACATGAGGTGGCTGAGGACATGCATAAAATCTCATAAGAGAAAAAGTTTAGAACAAGAAGATGTCACCCCAATTGTGATCTAATCTATTCTATTCATGTAAGAGGGTTGTTCTTAATAAACTTTTCAAAATTTTAAGGGCTCTAAAGAAATTGGGGTCTAACATTTTCTTATTATTGCAATCAAATTATTGAAAAAAGAAATAAAATCAAAGTAATGGTAGTATCTATCCCATACCCATGTCCATTGTTGTATTGGTAGCTCTCCATTCTCATCAAATGTCTGATTAATGAAATCTAGATTGATTTATCTAACATTCTTATCCAAGATAAGATGCATTAACAATGAATAATGGTGGAATCTAAAATTCCCTAATTCTCCTCTTTGTGCTAATTAAATCTGTCCTTACACCTTCTCAATGATGTAAACCACATAATCATACTCCACATTATGGAAGGCATCCTACAAATCTTGGGCTATAATGCATATTGATCCAAACATCATGTAAGAGCCATCACTTCCCACTACCTTGTGGACACCATACATAGTCTTCTGAAAGTAATTCTTGAATTTTCTCAAAAGCATCATTTTCTCTACCTTCTTAGGAAAATCTCCTATCCTTTTGAGGTCCATAGGAGTATGATGCATCATCGCTTTTATAGTGTAAGCACTCATATATTTTTCAAACTTTGCTTGAAGCTTATCTATATCAATTGGGATACTCATCTGACCTTCTAGTCCAAAAGCTTCAATGAACGAAGCGCGGTCTAACGTACAAAGAATACTCCCATCATGTCTGTGGAATTATTTGGTTGCTTGATTGTATTATTTTATTAGGGCTTTCATCAAATCAACATCCACATATACTTCTAGGAATAGTAGTTTTGCCATATTTCTTTTATAGGTTGTAGGCGTGGATCTTCTCAAACCTATGATTTTAAAAATATCTAGATAACTCATATCCATTGATACCAGGGCAAATTGCATCTCTACAGAATGTGTATGGGTCTCTAAAATCATGATCATTTGTAGAGATGGCATTTGATGACTCTAGGAATAGCTTCATCCATTCATCTGCATATTTATTCGGCCTTCTCTATTGAGTTTTTCCTCCTTTTGAGATTGATGTTTCTGCAACTTCCATGTCTTTAGCTTGAATCTCTTCTACCTCATTTTTTGACACCTTGTCTGCAAACAAGATTTGAAAGCTCTACAACTTCTCAAATTCTTCATGCTTTATAAATGGTATTTTGTTTCAACCTAGAAAGTGTTTTTTATGCTCTGTGTATTTCATCAACTTCTTTGTTGCATTGATTTCTTGCATGTACGAACTTTAATTCTAAGTATTTTTGTCACCTCATGGAGCATCGACTTAATTATCCAGCTTAGCACTTCATTATACTTTTAAAACCTCATTGGTTGAAACTTTTCTATCCTTTTCTAGCTTAGAGAAAGCAAAAATATTTTTTATGTCATATTTATGGCTTACAATCTCATGCCTTTTATTTGAAATTCAAACCCTTCGTAACTCCATAAACAAGAACAACTATCCTTGCAATCTTACGCTCAATCCCTTTTTTGTATAAGTGGAGAGCTCTTTTATATTCTTTACGGCCTTATGCTCATTAGTTTATCATAAGATTGGACACATCACCTACAATGTTATTTTCAAACTGCGAACCCACACCTACAATGTTATTTTCAAACTGCGAACCCACACCTAGTAGTCTACAACGATCTATGTAACATTGACATTGTGCATTGAAAAATCTACGATCTTACGCTTCAATGATACCCATAGCATCAGGGCTTCTCTCCTACCACCTCACGATCTTACGCTAACAACTATACAAACCTCCATCATAAATCTAGGAGCTTTTCTTCTAACTGTTGTCGTAACCCTCTAACCATATGCTAACAGTTACCTTTATTGTTTACCGTAACCTAGGAGGCCCTAGCTTTAGCCTTATTTTAATCTCTTGATCATATGCTTGACTCTTTCTTATGGCATCGAGACCCTTCTTATTTCCTCTTTTGAACTTATGCTTTGCCTCATTTCATAGCTGCAAGAGTCTTTATATCCCACCTTGTGATCTTACAATCTTTCACTTTTTGTATCCTCGGAAGACTTTATTGACATGTGCTCATTTTTGCTATGCTTATGTGCTAGGCCACACAACGTAAGAATGTAAGCATCATATGACTTGGAACTTTTCACTTTATGATCTCATGCTTCTAATCTATGTGTATGGTTGGGACTCCATAGAAAAGAATTTACGCTATTATGTTGCTTCTTTCATTGTAAGACATAACACCTGTTGATCTTCATGAAAAACACTTATGATGCTACACTCTCAACATGGGCATAAGATTAAAACCTAAGTAAATTACTTCTATGCCTTTACACCTGTGTTATATATCATGATATTAGGAGACCCATGAATTGCTACTTATGAACTTGCGCTAAACACCATTATCGTAACATCAAGAGACTAAAACCTAAGACTTATGACTCCATGCTAATGACTTTGATCGTGAGATCATAAAGAGATAAGAAAATTTTGAAAATTGATTGCAATCTCCTGCTAGACACAAAACCTAGGGTTAAAACCAACTTGATAATGAAATAAGAAAATTTTCAAATGGTTAAGCATGGGACACAAGTCTTAGAAGATTTGCATGATCCTAGGTTAAGGAATAATTTCAAAATGGGTTAGGGCACAAACCTGCTAGGTTAAGGGTTTTATAAATAAAAACTTGACAACAATATATGAGAAACCCTAGTTGCACAAAACTCTTCATGGCATTTTCACAATATATTTTTAGAAGTCTAGTACAGTGAAAATATAGGCTATCAGTGGCTCTGTCTAGGGATGATGGATAACTTGTATCCATGCAAGAATTTAGAATTTCTAGGTTAAGAATACCACACACATGACAACATATGACAACATTTGGAGAATTATGCCTGACAAAGCAAGGTAACGCACAGAACAAACAAGAACCATAGGACTGTACAAAATTTACAAAATATACAAAACCCTAAACTAATGTTCATGGAAAAACAAGTACTTCAATAGAAATACCTTTTTAGTAATTTTCCATGAACTGGAAACTCCCAAATACCTCCTGATAGTTCTTTTATAAAATAAGAATCCTCTTCTCAATTCTCATGAATCAAATATGAACCTAACCATATAGGATTGAAATGTTTGTCTTTTTCCTCTAGCCTGGCATTCCATAACAACACCATATCCTCAAGTTGAAACTTTCTTGCTACTATCTTCTTATCATATAGGTGCTTCACTTGGACCTACAACTTAGCATTTCTAGCAAAGGCATCTCTCCTTGTCTCATCCAATTGTAGAATATCATCCATCCTAATCTGCATTTCATCAATGATGTCTTCATCATATTGTTGGGAAAAATTGTGCATCCCCCTTATATTGTTTTAGGGGCAATCTAGCTTGTATTCCATATACTAAATCAAATGATACACTTCCTATGGTATTTTTTACTATTACCCTATCAACCCATAGTGCCAATGGTAGTTTGGAATCCCAAGCCCTCTTATTTTCATCTAAGATCCTCTTAATGATCTTCAAAAAACTTTTATTACTTGATTCTTCCTTTCCATTTCCTTGGGGATGGTATGGTGACGAAGTGGATTTGGCAATGCCATACTTTTCACAGAAAACCTTATATTCTTCAAATCTAAAACACATTACATTATCTGTGACTCTTTACTTAGGGCAGACAAACCTAATAATGATGTTGTTTAAGATAAAATCCATCACTACTTTGCTAGTAGATTTTATGGTAGGAATTGCTTCTACCCATTTTGTGAAATAGTCAATAGCTACCAAAATCCAAGCATGTCCCCCCACTTGACTTATTTGCAATTTCACCTATAAAATACATTCCCCATTGTTGAAATGGTGCTTGCACTTCTACTAGTTTCAATGGTATATTTCTTGAAAACTTTAACTTACCAGTGAATCTCTGACAATCATCACATTTTTTTACAAGTTTATGTGCATCCTTAAAAAGAGTGGGCTAGCAAAATCCTTCTCTGATCACCTTGTGAGGTGTAGTCTTAGCCATGCAATAGCCTCCACATAGTCCACCATGCATCTCATTCAAGATTGTTGTTGAATGTTTCTAATCAATACATTTAAGCAGCATACTCCTCCAAAATAGTTGCCCACTTACAATAACATATCTAATAGCTTGCAGTTTTAAGGATCTCCTCTGATTATCATTCAACCTTGGTGGAACCTTCATGTGTTGTAAGCAAAATATTATCTCCTTGTACCAATCACAGATATCCATGTCACACAACCTACTTCTACAATCGTTATCAAGTTGGTTTATTTAGTCTGCTTCAAGATTAACCTTTGCCATCAACTTATCAAGTCCTTGTCCTCTTACCAATTTGGTAATCTAAAAATCTATGTTAAATTCTTGGATCCTATTAATCCATCTACATCTTCTCCCTAAGACTTCTTGTTGTGAGAAGATATCTTTCACCGTAGCATTGGGTACAAAAGCAATCACAATGGCTCCCATTAAATAGAGTCTAAATGCCTTCACAACCTTAACCAAGGCATAAGCCTATTGTTCATTGATATCATATTTCAACTTTGAAACCTACAAAGATTTACTAAAAAAGGCTATAGGTTGTTCAAATCCATCCTCATTCTTCTTTAACAAGACTATTGTAACAATATGGATTGAGGCAAAGGCTTGGAATAATTAGGAGCCCCTAAGATAGGAGCATCCTTTATTTCTTGTTTTATCTTTTGAAAATGCATACTCAGTTTATCATCCCATCTTATTTCAGAGCCTCTCTTTAACATTTTAGAAGTAGGTCCACTTATTCTTGTAAAATTTGTAACAAATCTCCTAAGAATATTAATCTTCCCAAAGAAAGATTGAATGCCTTAGGCTTCTAAATTTTATCTATAGCTTCTACCTTCTCTGGGTCTATCCTAACTCCTTCTTTCCAACCAAATGACCTAACAATTTACCCTTGGTGACTACAAAGGTACACTTCCTAGGATTCAAGGAAATACCATATTTGAGAGCTATGATAAATACCTTTTCCAAATGCATACAATGGTCATTTTCATCCTTTGAGTATGTTGTTAAATCATCTTGATATACCACTAGAAACATGTCAATTATGTCTACAAAGGCCACATCCATGACTCTCTAGAAAGTAGCACCAACATTAGTTAAACCAAAGGGCATTCTACAGTAAACATATGTTCCCCAAGGTGTTGTGAATGAAGTCTCATACTATTCTAACTCTTTCACAACCACCTTATTGTATCCAAAGAAGTCATCCATCATGGACATCAATTCTGACCCAGTTACTCTTTGCAACATGGCTTCCATATTGGGTAGACCATAATTGTATTTTAGTGAAGAGATGTTCAGATTCTTGAAATCAACCCATAATCTTATATCACCATTTTTCTTCCTAACAAGAACCAAGTATGATACCCAAGAAGAATGCCTAATCAGTTCGATGATCCCTGCATCCCTCCATTTTATCAGTTCTTCCTGCATCTTTGGTGCTAGAATTGGATTAATAAGTCTTTGATTTTGTCTAAAAGGTTTAGCTCCTTCTTTCAATGGGACTTCACGTTGAAAAATATCCTCTCTATAGGATTTTAAATCATCATATGACCAAGCAAATACATGTCTATATTTTATCAGTAAATCAACTAAAGTCTATCTGATTTTAGGAGATAACTTCCTCCCCATATACACCTTTTTAGGTGCTTCTTGGGTTCCAAGGTTTATCTCTTTTAAATCTTTTACATCATTTTCCTTTTCACTTGTTTTAGATCTATAATGGTTATCAAAAATAGTTTCTAATGCTACCAATCCCGTAGCAATATTGTTTGTTTTCAATTGAACAACTTCTTCACCAAAAATGGTATCTGTGTCATCTATTGTTTCCACAAGTGCTGCACAATCAATCTCTTGTCCCTAAAATTGGTCTTCACAATTTAGGAACCTTATAATATCTTTCTTTGTCTTCAAAGACTTGCTAATTTTAGATGTTATCAAGGATAGATGGTCTGATTTGCACTTCCACTTTTGATAAACCAACAAAAATCACATCATTGGCCTTTATAGCAATATTTGCCAATAAATCAACCATCTTGTTGTTGCTTATATCTTTCTATATAATGCAAAATGCATCAAAACTCTCTATCATGTCCCAAACAACATTCTTATACTATTTCAGTCACTTATTCTTAGAAACATAGACTCCTCTTATTTGGGAAATGATTAACTTAGAATCGCCAACAACACACAAGCACTTAATACCATGTTTATGAGCTAATCTAAGGCCTAACAACAAAGCCTCATATTATACAATGTTGTTTGCACATGGGAAACTTAAAGTGAAAGAAAACTTGGAAGTGAAACTCTTAGGAAAAATTAAAAGAATACCTACTCCTGACCCATCTTTACAACAAGCTCCATCAAAAATAAATGGTCCATAAATCCCCTTTTCTGATTCTGAGTCAACTTCCATTATGATAGGAGACTTGACTAATTCCTTTTTAAACACCAAACCTTCTTCCATGAATGCATTTACATTAGTATCTACAATACATATCATTTCATTCTCAATATCTTGTTCAATCCTGTAAACACTCTTGGGTTATCTATTGATTTTGACCAACTTGCCTTCAATTTGGGAAGTAGCATATGATAGATCACATTGCATGTTTCCACCCATCGCTAAACTCCATTTCCTTGACAACATCATACCATATTGGGGTGGAATGTAAACTACCAAAACACTCATTGTCAACTCTTTACGGGGATAACCAACCAACCTATAAGGTAATGCATTTATGGTCCCTATGACAAAAACCTATGTTTAATCCATGGCACTACATCTACCTTAAATAGTATCCACTTTCAACCCTAACTCTTTGATGACTTCAAAAGGCATCGATGTATTTGATGCACTAGAATCTATCATATAGTTCTTTAAGGTCTTCTCATTTATCATAATACTTAAGAAAAATGGGTCAATATTTCCTAGACACTGATTAACTGAATCATCCAAATACATAGGTGGGATTTGAGATACTACTCCTTCCATCTCTACCAGTTCACTATTTTCAACTCGGATTTCATTTGAATTACAAATAAGATCAACATCTTCCTTAACACTGCTTACCCATGCCATAACTTTATCCTTATGCTCTAGGATTATTAATAGCTCAAAGAATGGGACTTTGACAATAATTTGTGATAACTTGGAAAACATATCAATAGGAGAATCAGGAAAAATTTCACAATGCATACCTTTCACCTCCTTTTTCTTTTCAATAATACCAACAGTATCATGAGTTTTTTGTTCACTACTTCTAGCAATTACAAGGGATGCCTTATCTTCTCCCTTTTTCTTATCATTATTCTAAGATTTGGGGATTTTTGAAGCTTCTACCTTCTTAGGTTCCCACTTATTACTCAAACTTTTGACCTTGATGTTATGACCCTCCTTAGGCTTACTTACATTTTTTTCCTTTAGGATTTGCCTCCTTAACAAAAATACCAACCACCTTACCAACATTATCTTTAGATATCATACCACAAGTTTGCACTTGTGCAACCATATTAGTAGTAATCTGGTCAATTTCCTTTTAGGTAGGCCTTCTCAAAACTATTTCATTATCCTTTGAGGAGATCACGTTACAAGTATCATCATTGGTTTCATCTTCATCTGAGAAAATCTGTTGATGTATAACATTATGTATCTGCACTTTCTCATATATATCATTGTCAATGTCATCATATTTAGACACGTCATCATAATAATATTCAAAAAAATTACACCCCACATCTTTAGTATTATCTTCCTGATTAGACCTCTCCTTATCTTCATTCTAACCTGTGGAAAAAGAGATAGCAACATCATAGTATTCTGGTGAATGAGGCAACTGACATACTAAACACCATGGAGAATCATTTGTCATGTTGATAGAGGTTTTTTGGAGGGGATCGAGGGTATTCTTCTCACTAAAATTCTTGGTAGGAGGAATAATAGGCTTCCCATCCTTCCATTGGGTTGCATAAGGATAATTTTGCATTCTATTTTGTCTGCTAAAATTGTTGACCTGTGGTTTATCACCCACATTTTCTTTGTTAGCATTTCCAATTGGAGGATTCATATTCTTCAATAAGTTCAACATCATATCCATCTTATCCTATTTAGACTTCTTATTTGCAACAAGCTTATCATTTTCCTTTTTGATGCTACAAGGATTGAAAAGCTTTGGATCATCTCTTCTTCCTAGCTTCCCAAAAGCCTTCCTATTATTCTCAATATTTACAACTATTCTAAGGGAATCTCTTAATGTTCAAGGATCTTTATCCCTCAAAATGTAAGTCATCTTACTATCAAAAGCATTGAAATATGTTATAAGGCAAACATTTTCCTCCAACCTCATTACTTGGAACAATTTGTACATTCCCTTTTGAAATCTGGCATTGAAATCAAATGTAGACTCATTTTGATTTTTCTTTATATTTTTGAATTCATTTAATATAAAACTAGGATTAGTATCATCCTCATATTGTTCTTTAAAACATTTTCCAAGATCTTCCCAAGAACTAATTTTGTTATCAAGTAATCTCCTATACCAATCCCTGACATCCTCTATGAGGGTGTGTACAAATAGCTTCATGACCACATCTTTATGCTCAACTTCATATTCATTCAACATATCTTTTAATTTTCTAAGATGCTCTTCACCATTGATAGCATTATTTTTGAAATTTTTTTATAGCCTTGTCTCTTAGATAATTTGGAATAGGGTTTGGATGACTAGGGATACCTAGGAAAGATATTTGTTTATATCTCTCTATATACATAGGTATTTTTGTGAAACCTATAGCACCAGTAGAACTAGATCCAACAACTTGATTCTGGATCTTTGTTTTTCCTGGCTAGACACCAACTCGTTGTGCTACTATTGTAGAAGAAGAAGGGCTAGCTTGAGAAGTAATGACATTACTCACTGTGGGACCACAGGCTATAGTATAAAACATTCCTAATGAAGATTACCCTTGGTTTGTATTCAAACTAAAGGTAGATGTCATAAACTAAATTTGCTTCCTCATTTCTATTGCCTAAGCTTCATTCTCTACCTTCTTAAGTTCATTTGTTACATCTTCCCGCTCCTTCTTAGCTTTTTCCAATTCTAGATCTATATTTTACATGGTAGGGACATTTTTGGATGCAACAATTGGTTCATTTATCTAGACACTGGTTACCTCAGCTTACCCTTATCAATAACTTTGGTGGTAAGATCAATTATACGTGCTTCAGTTTTCTTTCCAATAGGTGTATATGAATGAATTTGCACAACTACATGATCTCTTTTTTCTTGCATAGTCCTCTCATATTCATGAACTTTGGATCTCATATCCCCCACATCCCCAAATAGATTTGAATGTAAGGAAGTAGATTTCTCTTCTAATTTCTTATTTTGTTCCTACAAAGCAGCTATTCCTCTAAGTAGGTTGTCTCTTTCAATGAGAACATTCATAGTGATTTTCTCCTTTTCTTTTTCTAAATGGATGCATTTGGCATCTTCTTCAATAACACTTTCCCTCAATGCTTCCACCTCTGTCAGTAGATCATCAGGGTTAGTAATAGTTACCTCTGATTTCGTAGGGTCACTTAGGTCAATGAGATTTCTCTCAATAAAAGGAATATGCCTAGGGTGAGATCTAATTGACTGAACACTTCTAGGTCTTATATGTTGATTTATTCCTCCTAAATCACTCGATCTAAAAATAGTATCTCCCATGGATGACACCATTTTATCTTGGTAAATTTGTTCCTCTTGAAAAGGTGTTGTGAAAAGTCTACCTAAAAACCTAGTACTCTCAGACTCAAAATTATGCGACAAAATTTCTTTCTCTACTATAGGCTGGTATTGAGGATTATCTATGGGCTTCCATGTATGACTGGACTCCCCTTTCTTCTTAGGCCAATTCTTCCTACCAAATTTTGGTAATTCTATATAGAACAAGATTTATGGGTTCTCTTTTATATATGCTCTCATGTTTTTCTTTCTATCAGCCATTTTTTGCTATAATATTAGCACTAGCTAATAACATCTTTAACCAAGTCACCACCCACTAGGGGAAAACCTTTAATATGACTAAAAGATAGGAAAATATTACAAGAAAGATATGCCTAAAAATTGATCTGACACAAGGGCCCAACCTAGAATAACTTTAATATGGTGTACTTCGAGAAATGTAAACTCTATTTGGCAACAAGGCACTATGTAGACACCTCCTACATCATGTAGCTCATGTAATATTGAGATTTTTTAGATTCTCAAGGTTTGCCACTTAAAAGAGACCAATACAAAATATAGGCACAAGACAACCATACATATGACCGTAGATGTACATCTTACACTAGAGACTCCAGTATTTCAAATAATGAGTTTCTTTCCATAACTCCCCAACTGACTTGCCAATTTATTGGTGTTTTAAAACTACAAATCTTAAAACAACACCAGAATACAAAATAAAGGTATACTTAGGGATTAGCTACTTCCCATTTTCAACAAAACTCATTTAGATATGGACTAACTAAGAAGCAAGAATGGTTCCTACACTTTAGCTTCTACTAACCAAGGTCGGTTTACCTAGTGCTTTCAACATTTCTTCATATTTTTACATCACACATCCCTTTAGAGAAGATCTTGTCCCTTAATCTTCTTGAACTTGAAATCAACTATTGATTTACATTAGCCAACTATAAACTCAAAAGCTATTACAATAAGTGAATGACCAACATGTAATACATTCTCATAGACTTTAGATAATTGATTTGATTTAAAAGTGAATTATGCAACTAAATGATTGTCTCAATTTGTATCTCAATTGATGTCAAGTGCCTTATTTATTATTACATAGATTCATATCAATAAATCTTGATTTATTCAATTGATTTGCAATTAAACATATCAATTGTTAACCTCAAATCTCATTCTTATTATATCCCTTCGATACACTTAAAAACCCTATCAATTCATAGAAGCATTTACTTAATTACTTGAATTAAAATCAATAATGAATTGATATGCAACTCATCCAAGATGCACTAAACTAAATGAACTTTGTTCATTCAATCTCAAAATGACAAATATATGAAAATGGAAACAAAATTTAAAGACACAAATATTCAGAAGTATCCTTTTGTATGAATATTCTTGAGAACGAGAGATAAAATGTAAAGACACAAATATTCAAAAGTATCCTTTTGTATTAATCTTCTTGAGAATCATATGTATGTCTGATTCAAAACTCAGAATATAATTCAGAACTTGACAAATTTGTCATTCAATGATCCACTATATTCTCATAATACAAATTTGAAACAACATGAAATTAACATAAGAATATGGACCGACTGCAAAATAGCATTATCATTAAAGTGAGACAGAAATCAGGTCGTCACTCCACATCATGGAAATCCTTTTACAAGACAAGGATTTCATACAAGCTTCAGATGGGAGGATACTTGTCAAAATTTGATTTAAAAAACAAATACAAAGACATCATATACTTTTCTCTTGTAAAACATTCTTTGTACTTGGAAAAAATATAGGAAGCAGTTCCAAATTTAGCAGGTGGCGATCTCTCTTTAGGTGTCTCCAAGATGAGCATGTGTACAACTTTGACAACCTATCCTAATCAATGTATTTCCTCTATTTTGTCTCTTTTTCCATTCAACTATGATTTCTAATTGCTTCCCGTGGACAAATCCTTAATTTCTCCAATTGATTCCTACACATAAATCTCTCTTTTTGTTGGTCATTCAGTGCCTCAAACTTCATCCAAATCATCAAATGCCTTATTCCACCTGGAATCTATTATGTCTCTTGACTTGGTTACAAATTGGTTCATATCAATTTCTACTTTGAAGAGAGAATCAATCAAATCATTAAAATCAACATTATCTGTATTGCCATCAAAAGTGGATGTTACTCCTTCTTGAGCTAATATCAAGTCAAAAGAATTTGACCATTCATGCTAGTATTTTAACTTATTGTCACCATCCAAAATTGGTGGGATGTAAGAATAAATTCCGCCTATTAGAATCTTCATTTTATTATGCACAATTTGCAACTTACCAGTAAAGAAACCAATTAACTCTTTTACCGTCTCCAAACCTTCCTTTATTGTAAAAAATTTATCAGGAAGATCATGAATCTTTTCCATTCATAAAACTAATATTTCAAAAAATTGAATATATGGCCCCCCATTGGTTAAAAAGAGGTGATAGCCATAATAGTGCTTCATTACATATATGCTCAGCAGCTTGCAGAGAAATGAAAAGGCTATGTGCCTGTTGAGAGATCTTCTTTAAAGCACCTATCATAACTTTTAAAACATTTATTTTTATTTCACCACCTTGTTGTGGAGCCTCAACATTAGTACTCATCCTTTGAGACTCAGGAATAATCTGCAATTTTTTTGTAGTTTGAGTTGTTGTCTCTAGAGTAGTTTTTGTTGGTTCTTTAGTTCTGGCTTCTATTCTCCACTCCTCTATTTCCTTGAGCTGATCCTTTAAAGATGCAACTTCAACTTCTAGCTCCATAGCCTTTGATTCTAACTCATTTATTCTCTTCCCATAGACATAGCTCTTTTTGATCTCTTCCTCATATAATTTTATAATGTCAATGTAATCATGGAAGGTCTTGGATAACCTGGTCTCAATTTCTTCAACCTTTGTCTGAGTCATGAATGAAAAATGCTTTAGGGCCTTAGAGACATGTGTACTAGAAGTGTTATGCATAATCAATACTATCATATTGCCCAGAGTAGTGCTTTGAATGTCCATTAGCCTTGTCTTGTTTGTTTCAAGTTCTATGCTCCACACTGCTAAGAACTTAGAGTCTATGTTGAATCCTGACCCTCTTTGGAAACCATTAGCACCAAATGCCTCATATGAAATTGTATTCTCTTGTTTTTTGATCTGATCCAACATAAATTCTTGCTCAAGATCCCAACCAAACACTAAAAGCAGTCCACTTCTTTGTACAAGGTCTCTAGCCTCTATAGGAGTCATTTTCTCACTTTCAGGATCATATGTCTACAATTTATCTCCTAGTTCTTGAATCTTCTCCTTAGATTCACCTAGCTTGATTTTCAAGACCAACTCACTTTGTTTCACCTTGTATGAGAAAATTTTTAATTCAACAAACTTCAAAATTTCATCATCTTCAATTAACTTTTTTTGCTTGGATGATCCTATCATCTAACCTGGTTGTTGTCAGTTGTAAGTCAGTCAGAGAATTCTCTGTTCCTGTAACTCTGTCATGCAAATAATTTTGCCTTAAATCAAAGAGTATTGATTCTTACCAGGCTTCAGTTGTAGTGTCCTATGTTTCACCTTATCAGGTACTTGGATCACTTTTTGCCTTTTGTTTCCCTTGGCTACCCATGATACTATTGTCAACTCCTCCTCTTCAACTTCCAATAATACATTAGGCTCAGGGGATTCAGGGTTTACCCTCCCTTCTTCACCTACTAGTTCCTTAGGTATTTGTGCCATGACATCATCACAATTTTCAATCATCTTCCTTAGCCCATAGGGGTATGGGACATTTAAGTAAAAACCCTTTAAATTTGGATCTGTCCTCTTCAATTCATTCTCCACCCTATGGATGTCATAAATTTTTCTTAATCTTTTAGTGGCTTCCCCTTCAGCTACATTGTTTGTAATTAAATCCTCAAGGGGAAATTCCCTAGTATTAGGCAACACATAACCTCTGACCTCTTTAAAGGTAGTTTTCATGAAATTTTCTGGATCATAGATTCTATATAGGGTAGTAGATAATTTATAATGCCTAAGGAATGAATAATTTTATCTAGATATTCTTTCCCAATTGAAAAGTCTCCTATCTAGAAACATCTACACAAAAATGTGCCCTTATGCAATTTTGGCCCTAAGTATTCCCTATCTACCATGTTTAGTTGCCATAGAAATTCAATGATTGCAAGCCTAGGGGGGATATACTTTGGCAATACATGAGGTGGTTGGGGACATGCATAAACTCTCATAAGAGAAAAGGTTTGGAACAAGAAGATGTCACCCCAATTTTGGTCTAATCTCTTATGTTCATGCAAGAGGGTTGCTCTTAATGAACTTCTCAAAATTCTTGAGGCCCTAAAGAAACTGGGTTCTAACATTTTCATTATTAATGCACTCAAATTATTGAAAAAAGAAATAGAATCAGAGTAATAGTAGTATCTATCCATACCCATGTCCATAGTTGTATTGGTAGCTCTCCATTCTCATTAGATGTCTGATCAATGAAATCTGGATTGGTGTATCCCATATTCTTGTACAAGACAAGATGCATCAACAATGAATAATGGTATACTATGAAATTCCCCAATTCTCCTCTCTAAGCTAATTCAACCTATCCTTGCATCTTCTTAATGATGTAACCCATGTAATCATAATCCATGTTGTGGAAGGCATCCTGCACATCCCAGGATATAATGTATATTGATCCAAACATCATATCAGAGCCATCATTTCCCACTACCTTGTGAAAAACCATACATAGTCTTCTAAAAATAATTCTAGAACTTGCTCACAGGTATCATTTTCTCTACCTTCTCAGGTTTGATATAAATCTTGATGTGCAAGTTTTACTATGCTTTTCATATGGTCAACTTGATGTGTCTTTCCTTCCTTCGATTCAAGGATTTATGTATGCCAATTAGGTGGGATCTGATGATTGAAACATTGTCAATACACATAACCAAATCAATTAAAACATAAATCAAGACAAGAATATTTGCATACCCAGTGGTGTCTACCTCACATCCATTGGGCATAGACATTATTTCCAATACCAAATTGTAAAATCACTTTCCAAACATAACAGATTCCTATCATCAGTGCACATCTTTGCACCACGAGTCCAATTTTTTTTCACCAAGAAGTAAGTCATTAATACTTTGTTCCAAGTTTCATAGTAAAGCTTGCACCCATTGTCGGAAGAACCATTATCACCTCAATGACATATTTATAATCACTCGGGTCTATAGATTTCTCTAGCCTCATGTTTGACATTGTAGTCAATTCTTCAACCACATCATGAACTAGCTCTTCCTCATTGGATACCGTAGTCAAATTTGGGAACACATGTATAGCATGACCAAAATAGTTCTTTTATCATTGTTCCTTGTTCTCTACCCCTTCAAGCTCTATAAGCATTTCAAGTGCTTTTCATTATATTCATTTGTAATTAGGATATGATACCATGTCGATTTGTTATGACCACTTGCAGATGTAATTGCATTGCCCTTTTTTTTGGTATATACTTTTCAAATGCATCAATCTCCTCATATATGTATTAGAAATGGCACATGGGGAGACATACTATCCATTATAATTAATAAAATAACAAACTATATATATACACACACACACACACATTTATATATACACATATATGTATGTATACACATATATGTATGTGTATATATATACATATATGTATGTATATATATATACATATGTATATACATACATATATACATACACATATACATATATACATATATACATACATACATATATACATATATATGTATATACATATCTACATATATATGTATGTATATACATACATATATACATATATTGATATATATCTATATATGTATGTATACATATACATATATATGTATATATATATATATGTACATATTATATATATATATGTACATATATATATATATATATATATATATATATATATATATATATATATATGTACATATATATATATACATATGTACATATGTATGTATACATATATACATAAATACATACATATATACATATGTACATATATATATATACATATGTACATATATATATATATATGTACATATGTATATATATATATATATATATATGTACATATGTATATATGTATATGTACATATGTATATATGTATATATGTATATATGTATATGTACATATGTATATATGTATACATATATATATGTATATATGTATATATATGTAATATATATATATATATACATATATGTATATATATGTGTACATATATACATATATATATACATATGTACATATATATATACATACATGTATATATATACATGTATATAAATACATGTATGTATATATACATGTACATATATACATATATACATATATATATGTGTACATATATAGATATGTATGTATATACATATATATGTATATGTATATGTATATGTATATGTATATGTATATATAAATATATATGTATATATATATATATATATATATATGTAGATATGTATATACATATATATATGTATATGTATGTATATATGTGTGTATGTATATATGTATATATATGTATATATGTATGTATATATATATATGTATATACATATGTACATATATAAATACATGTATATATCTATATATACATGTATATATGTATATATGTATACATGTATGTATATATGTATATATATATATATGTACACATATATATATATACATATATATACATGTATATATATATGTACATGTATATGTGTACATATATATATATATATATATATATATATATATACATACATGTATACATATATACATGTATATGTGTACATATATATATATATATATATATATATATATATACATACATGTATACATATATACATGTATATGTGTATATATATATACATATACATCTACATATATATACTATAGTCTCATAGGTTTCACCGACTGAAGCTACCAAACATCAACACCTACATATGTTCCACCTCTTATGACTACTTCTACACGAGTTTCCACTCCTTTAAGTGTTAGTATTCTCAGTATTTCACTTCACATTAGTGTTCCTCCTACTTCTATTCCTTCTTCGTTGTCTTTGTATAATGTGGTTCCTTTTACTTATTCAAACCCTTTACCCATTCCTTCTAATTCTCCACCGACATCCTTACACATTCCTTCTACTTCTAATACCTTTCCCAATCCATCTAGTATACCTAGGCTACTAGTGCTACTTCTTATCCTACTATTACTGCCTTTGTTCAAATCATCTGTACTTTACAACAACTTACTCAATTAACCCAATCTAAGTATAGTATTCCTACATGTGATGTGGTGAATCCCCTTTCATTAAATATCATTTGTGTTGTTATTCCACAACATGCTGAGGTACCTCATCTTGAGACTTATAATGCAAGGAAGATCCCGTGGTTCATGTTAAAACTTTCCAAACTATATGTAGTGATTTTGCTCATGACTATATGATTATGGCTAAATTGTTTCCAGACACCTTTTAGGATAGAGCCTCTTAATGGTATTACTCTCTACCCCCTTATTCTATTTATTATTTTCAAACTCTTGCTAATGCTTTCATTCAACAATTTCAAGATAATATTGGTCCACAAGTTTCTTTAACTAATTTAATGCATTGTAAGAAAAATGTTAAGGACAAAGCTATTGTATTTATTAGTAGATTAAAACATTTGCATGCTTCCATTTCTTATCATGTGCCTGATCATGATATTCAACACATCTTTTTTAATAATCTACAAAAAGACATTAGGGATAAGATTCCTTTGCTGAGTATACCTCCTTTTCACACCTATGTACAATGCTTCACCATTATCAATTACAAGTGAGTCAACATGTGAGCTCTACTCCAATGACTCCTATTTCTAGTGATAAGAGTGATTTCACCAAACATTCAAAAAAGTTCTCTAAATCTAACTACTTTATCAAAATCAAATCTCCACATACATATGGTGATCAAGTGGGTACTACATCTCGAGGTATGACTACTTTTTCCTCTATATTTTGTCCTAATCATCAATATAATGACTTATATGAGCCTTCGTCCGAGGTGATGACTAAGTTGATTCATGCTTGTGTTCTTAACCTTCCTTCTATTCATCCTATTGATCCTAGCAAACCTTTGCCTAAGTCTTTTGATTCCAATTCTTTCTGTCAATATCACCATCAACTGGCTCATGATACTCAAAAGTGTTATGGTTTAAAGAGCAATATTCAAGACCTTATTGATTCTAAGGCTATTTTTGTTGATGCTCAAGTTAATCATGTAAGAATAAGTCTATTGCACCACCTAATCAAAATTTGTAGATTTATACTAATCCTTTACCTTCACACTTAGAAAATATCATTAATAAACCTTCCTCTTCCAATCACCATATTGATTATGATGAGAAGATAGAAGAAGTGAATCATGTCAGAGTCTCAACCTCTGATTTCTTCTCCTCTTGATCCTCAATAAACACCACCTATTATTAGCTTTAGTCATTATGATATGTATAAGGCACCTAATGGTCCTCTTTACATAATTGCTAGGGTGGCTCATGTTCCTTCTTGTGGTACTTTGGTTGATCCCTCCTCAACTATGGATGTTATCACTAAAGAAAACCTTTTTAATAAACAATTGCATAGAGGTACTTATGATTCAACTCCTACATGGATTCAAACTTGTACTAGTTTTATTTACCAACCTCAAGGTTCTATCACTTTTCTGTTACTATTTTAGATAAAACTATTTTTACTACCTTTGTGGTTATTCCTACTTCTTATCAATTTCAAGTTTGCTTGGTATTCCATGGCTTCTGCCATGTAAACTGTTGCTTCTCCTATTCATAAATGTCTTAAATTTCCTCATGACAGAGTCATTGTTATTGCTAATCATTCCTTTTATAAACCATCATGTCCTAGAGATTGTGTTGAGATTGATTTTTATTGGCTATTTTGTCCTGAAAAACCACCTACTCGTCCTGGTCATCTTAATAGAAACTATAAACGACATCAAGTAGCTAAGATTATGGATCTTAGTCTTTCTAAGGGTTGTTTACCTCTACCTATCTTGCCTATTTCATCTTGATCTTCTACTCCTGCACCTTTCTTATCATCTAGATCCATCTCTTTAGGTCTTGCATCTCAATTTGTTGATGTTCCTTCTGTAGAACCTATGGTTGTTGATCCTAATCCTTCTACTATTCCTCATGAAATTTTTCATAATCAGCATGCTCGTCAATGTAACAAGAAATGTCAAGCTAAAGCTTAGGCTCAAGCTAAATCTCTTACTTCTCAGCCAACATCTTTATCTCAACTTTTACCTTTCTTTGATCACACCCTTCATGTGTCTTTGGAGGAAGTTAGACAAGGTAACACTATGCACTTGGATAAACATGATGATTTTGTTCATATTCTAGATTCTGTTGATCTAGACATGGAATATATTTTATATGATAGTCATGATGATGATTTAATTATTGTAGATAGTGATTTACCTAACATGTTCTCTACACAGCTTACAATCACTCCTAGTAATGAGCACAGTGACTCTCAAAGTTCTTGCTTATAACTCACTATAATTCCTACTATTATGGATGTGGTTCCTCTCGCGATTCATCATCCTTCCCCTAGCATTTTAGACTGAGATGGTGGTGGGGGGACATGCATAATGCTTGATGTGAACTCCATCCATAATGGTAGTTTTTAGGGTTCTTGTGTTATTTTTCTTTGTGCTTTTGTTTTTTTGTGTTAAATTGCTTTAGATGATCCTTGTTGTTTTGTCAAAGTGCAAGGGGATAAATTGATCACTCTGTCATCTACATTCTTATATTCGTATCTCTCTTCTTCTATGTTATTTGTGCATGCTTTATTGTTTACACTTGTGGTCTTGTTTAGTCTTCTTGGTTGCTTATGATATGGTATCACTGATTCTTTTTGGTCTCCATGTAATTGATCCAAAAAGAGTCTTCATCATATCTCTTTTATGTCTTTTCCTACATTGTGTCATAATTCTACTTCCTTTGGGGAATGATGATATTTTCATACTTGACATAACATTACATGTTATCATATGATCTTATTGATCCCTTAGTTAGTAGATCCCTTTTGCACTCTATATTTTTGCTGTGCTCATTTCCTTGATATGTTTATTCTCTTGGGGCATCTCTCAGTGGAAACATTCTTTTGTGGATGCATGCATGCTTCTGTTAAAGCTATTGCTCTCATTAAGGCATTTGCAATCTTTTTAATGTAGGGGCATACACTCTACTCATCCTTTTTCCATGGAATACAAATATGAATTCTATGTATAGCTTGGAGTACTTTAGCCTTGCTTGGTATGATTTCTACTTGGTATGCCCAAATCTATGTATTGTTATTTCATGCCTTTTATCCTCTCTCCTTCTTGCAATTTCATTTTTTTAAGCTTCCAGGAAATCTGGCAGTCCCTGGGGGTTTGGTCTCTTTTTGGACCTCTTTCTAAACTCTAACAGTTTGGGAGGCCTGATCCTTATTTTTGACCTTTCTTTTGACTACTAATAGTCTAGGAAGCCCAATCTTGATGCCACAAGGAGACACTCATTATGCCTAGATCACCTTTCGATTCATCTTTTTGGTACATAGAGTTGCCTTGAAGTTAAATCCCTTGATGGACTGACTAGTACGCCGCACACACTTACTAGACCATTTGGTTCATCTCCGATGGGTTGACTTGCATGCCACACATACTTGCTAGACTATTCAACGTCATCCCCTTTTGTAGATATCTTTTCCCCTACTTCTTTCCTTGTGTGGCTCACAATAAGGCACACAAACCTTATTGGGCAAACAAATACACCCCTTTGTTTTCTAGCTCTCATCTCTCTTATTTTGACTCTAGATGTGATAAGACCCAAGTCTGTTGGGGGATTGATGATTTTTTTTCCTCTTTGGTCATAATAAGATCTACTCTTTTGATCTTGATCTACTTTACCATGAGTTTGAGGAATCTTGTACTCCTGCCAAAATGGGGGCTTCATTTCATATCTAATTCATATCTAAAGCATCTCATTCTCAAGCTCTGCTCTCTAGTAAATATTTTCAACCTTTTGCATTCTAGCAAAGATATTTTATCTAGCATTGGAGAATCCTTTGTCAGCATTTCCTCTTCAAGATCTAGTGTATTGTTGGCCATCAAGGGAGGAGATCCACATTGAAGCATTCATCCTCTTCATTGATGCATATCCATATCCATGACACCATGACAGAGTTATGATAAATCCATTGCAAAGTGTGGAGGTATCCTACATCCCTAATTCAAGATCTACATTACATACACATTACATACATGCAGGAAAGGTGAATTATAACATTTATCTTGTTCTTTGTAGTCCTTTACATTTACATTTATCATTTACGGTTAATTCCTTAACCCAAGGCTTGACCAAGGCAAGCCCTCATCCAACCCCAATCCTTAAACCTTTCTTTTTGTGGTGATTTGTAGGCTGCGAGCGAAAAGAATTACAAATCTAGAACCTACAATTCGCAAGCTTTCTGGAGACGTCAGTTTCAGAGCCACAAATTATGTCAACCTAGTTGTAGGACGTCCTTCTATGTCGACCTAGTCCTTCAGTCTTGGATAATGAGGAGATTATTGGCCTTTGTTCCTTTCATCATTTCATTCCAAGATACATGAACAAAAGTTCAAAAAAAAAATTAGATCCAAAAGTTATTGAGCATAAACACATCTTCCTCTACGCATTTCAAGGTGAGTCTTTCACATTTCATTTCATTTCATATATCTGCCCTAGATTTACATCTTAAATGGGCTAATTGTATTCACATAGCATCTATATTTACATTTCCTAAGCAATTAGTTCAATTTCAAATTCACATTATCCTATCAAGGGCCTAAGAGTGTATTTCTTGGTATTGCATTCCTCTTTACACTCCAGATTTAGTATTAACACCCTTCTTCCTTTGGATCCTAGCTAATCTAATTTGGATCATAAGTGGAATCATACTTGAAAATCCCCTTCTTTCCCTCACACACACATATTTGAATGGTTCGGTGCCTTGTAAAGTAGAAGCCTACACCCTATTAAAGTGCTTCCATCTTACCACTGAATAATAACAACATCATTTCACAATATTCTAATCAAGTTTGTATACATCTATACTTGGCACAACCAAAGAACCAACATGTCCATTACTAATTCTTCATCCCTCCAACAAGTTTGACATCAATGACAACCAACATGCCATTTAAACATTTTTTTTTCCAAAAAGCTACAAAGGAGGCCACATCAAAGACAATCACTTGGGAAAAATGTACGAGTAATATTTTTTGTTGATTATTTAAATATTAATGTACTTTTTGGTACCTTGAGTTTCATGTAAAAGTCATCTTGAGTCCTTTCCTTCTGCCATCCTAATTAGTGATGAAAGGCCAACATAGTCATCAAAATTACTGACCACCCAACCCATATTTTCTAATTGGTTTAGCGTCACCTCAACTAACTAGCCTCTTTGATGCGAGCTTGGCCAAATCACTAGTCAACTGCCTCCCTTCCCTTTATGAGTGTGGTTTTGAAGTCTACAAACTTGATTATGGTTGTAGACATAGATCTTAACCATTGATCTAGCTTCTAGTTTGGCATCTAATTTTGTCTTATGGTGTTAACTGTGATTAGGGAGTCTCCTTCTAGATGGAGACACTTAACATTTAATTACAATCACCAAATTACTGGTGACATCCCCAATAATTCTCATTTATTTGCTAAAATTATGCCATTATGATCTCTTGCAACACAATATGATCTACACCACTAGATCCTGGATTACTCTTCAAAACATCATTGGAGTTGATGTCAAAGCACCATTGAAGTTGATCTTAATCCATCCATCCTTAAGTGCGCTATCCAAGACACCCTAGCCTAAGAGTTAAGGGGAAGATTTTCATTCCTCGCTCATTAACAAGTGTTATTTACTTTATTTTAATTTGAAAAAATAAATTAATTGACCTGAGAGTTAATTTTATAGCCATGCTATTTACTTAAGGAGTTAATTTTACAACCATGCTATTTACCTAAGGGTTAAGTTATTTTATTTATATCCATTTAAGAATTATTTTATTTTATTTTATTGTTGGAAATATAATTAATGAAATCAAATAGCTATTTTATAGGATTTACACTTAAACTTTGAAAAAATAAATTTTTATTATATTTTATACAATTTAAATCAAAAAATCACTTTTTAACAAGAATGATCCTTAATGTTTTATTGTAATTTAATCAAACTTAGACATTTAATTTTATATATATTACACACATATTTATATATACACATATATTTTATTTTTGTAAACAAATGTTAAACTAACATTAATATACATAAGTATTTAAATTACTACTAATGTAAATTTGAGTGTTTGATATTAAATTACATATTATAGATCAATTTAACATATCAAAATAATATAACATATATTATCTTTAAAAAATAATATAATAAAATACTATACTTATATTATTTTGTATTTAAACAAATATATAAATTATTATATCTTCTCTATACACTATAACAAAAGCTATTATTACAATACTATAATGATAAGTAAAGGTAATTATGTGATATTACTATTATATAATGTCTTTAATAATGGTAAATTAGTCTTAATAATAGGGACATACACTTAGGGACATACACTTATAGAATTGTGACTATGAATAATTATCATGTTGGGTGAATGCCTGTTTTCTCTGCCGCAAAGAAGGCCACCTCTGTACTGATTGTCCTATCATTAGGAGAAAACCTAATCCCTCCAATGATTCAACTAAAAATGTGGTTAATCCTCTTGTCACCAGTAATCCTCCCCTTGAGAATGCTCTTTGTCGATCAACCCCTGCTTCTTCTTCATCCCCATCGCCTCACACCGAAACCCCTAACCCCACTATTGTTTCGACTAATGTTGGTCCTAAGATTGTTCAGTCTGAGATTGTTTCATCTAAAATTGTTCCTAACCCTCTCTCTGCTATTATTGTTCGGCCTGAGAATGTTTTGTGTGATACCACTCCTACATCTGGAGGTCTTCAAATGCTCCCCAGTCTTGATTTAGCTATTGATCTTAATACAGATGATGGATTTACTGTTGTTCAAGATAAGAAAAAAAGAAGAAGAGGAAATAGTTCCTCCATGCTTAAAACTTTTTGCCCCAACAACAGTAATAATCATCATGTTAAATTGTTAACTGGTCCTGCTTTGACTAATGCGAATACTGTCAGTCAGATTGTTGATATCAATCGTAAGCCCCAAGCTAGTGAGTCCTCTCAAAAATTCCCCCAAAAAATCTTCCAAGAGATTGGGGAGGATTATGAATTTGAAATTATTCCAGCTGCCCTGTTCCCCTGAAATCATGGGTAGTGCATGGATGTGGATTCTCTAGCAAATATTGAAGACGATGTTAGTACCTACTCTCCTACTACCAGGCGAAGAGGAAGACCACTTGGCTCAAAAAATAAGCCATCTGTGACTAAACCAGGGGATTCCTCAAATAATTTTTTGGTCCTAGCTGATCAAGAGGGTATTGCGTGCTCCACTTCTAACATATTGTCTCAATGAATTGCCTATCTTGGAATGTGATGTGTTTAGATGCCCCTAATAGAAAGTTTGTTATCAAGCAATTGTTAAACTCTCTGCATTCTATAGACTTCTTTATGATGCAGGAAGTTAAATCTGTGGGATTCACTTTGGATTCCAATCTCAATTTTATTTGGAAAGATGCTATTAGGTTTTGCACTAACCATGAGAGAGGTAGAGGGGGAATCGCCCTGCTTATTAGTAATAAATGGGAAAAGCATATTACTAATAATGGATGTTCTCCTTGTCAGAGAGCGGTGTGGGTTACTTTGCAATATGATGACAAAACCTTCGGGGTTTGTGCTATTTATGCTTCAAATGACCCTAAGGAAAGAATTGAGCTCTGGAAATGGCTTATAGACCTCCCAGATATGCCTTGGCTTTTAGGTGGAGATTTCAACATGATTGAATCTCAGGATGACAAGTCAGGGGGCATTCCCTTTCATTGGGAGGATAATGAAAAATTCTATTGGAATAGATTTTTAAATTCTAACTATCTTTTTGATCCTATTGCTGGTAACTTGAAAACCAACCCTGGATTATGGCACACTTGGTGCAACTTTCAACAGGGAAATGCTAGGATTTATTCCAGGCTTGACAGGTTTTATGCCAATAAGTATATTTTCTCTTTTCCTCCAGACATCTTTGGAAATATTGTTCGGGTTATTGCCACCACTTTGTCTGATCATCACCCTATTTTGTCTAAGGTTAATTTTAATAGTAGTCCGCTTCAACACAAGTCTAGAAGTAGTAAATTCATCTTAAACACTAGTCTCCTCATGGATGCGGATGTTCTTGCTGCTGTACAGATTATTAGAGGTATCAATAAAATTAACCTTCAGCACCTTTCCCATCTTGATAGATGGAAAACTAACCTTTCTTCATGGAGGATTTTTCTTCAAACCATTGGTCAAAAAAAGGCTAAGGATTACAGGTTTGTTGAAAAACAATTATCTTCTGAATTGCAAATAGCTGAGAACAACATCCAAAGGGATTCCTTCAATTTGGATCTTCTCTCTCGAGTTATGGCTGCCAAAGATGCTCTTAGGAAGCATCAACAAGTTAGGATTCGTGGAGCCAGGATCAGATCTAGAGCCCACTGGCTCCAACATGGGGACAGGGGTTCGAAATTTTTCTTCAATCTTCTTAAACATAAACATATTAAAGAGTCCATTGATAGACTCTCAATTGATAATCAAGACATTTCAGACCCTGAGATTATTATTCAGGCTTTTGCTAATCATTGCAAGACTCTTTTTACTTCAGAGGACTCCTCTAAGGCTAAGTCTTCAGGAAATAAATGCAAAATACTTATTCCTAAAAAGTTGGACTCGGAGGATATTGCTGTGCTTGCTAAAGATATCTCTATTGAGGAGATTGAGGGAGCTATCAAGGTTCTCAATGATGATAAGGCCCCGGGCCCTGATGGTTTTCCTGTTGAGTTCTATAAATCCAATATCAGTTGGATCTGTAAGGATCTCCATGACTTATACTCTGAAGCTTTGTCTATTGGCTCCTTGGGACAAGATGTTAATAGAGGGATCATTAAGCTCCTCCCCAAGGATGGAGATAAGACCCTCATTAGGAATTGGAGGCTGATTACCCTTCTTAATGTGTCATATAAGATTTTAGCTAAAATCATGGCTCTTAGGTTAGTCAATATTCTTCCTAAATTTGTTAACTCTACCCAAATTGGTTTCATCAAGGGTAGATATATTCTCGAGAATCTCATAACTAGTTGGGAAGCCATGGAGTGGTCTAAATGCTCACACCAAAACTCGGCCATGCTTCTTTTGGATTTTGAAAAGGCTTATGATAGGGTTGAATGGAGGTTTATTCTTATGATGTTAGAGGCCTTCGGTTTCCCTCCCTCCTTTTGTAATACTGTGCAGGTGCTTCTCAGTGATGCTTGTGCTCAAGTTGAAGTTAACGGTGTTCTTTTTGCTCCTTTTTCTCTAGGAAGATCCATTAGACAAGGGTGCCCTCTGGCACCATCTCTTTTTGTGATTGCTTCGGAGGCTCTCTTCTATATTCTCAGAGATAATTCTTTATCTCCTGATGTCATAGGTATCTATTTGCCTAATGATGAAGAGCTCATCAATTGCCAGTTTGCAGATGATACCGCGTTGTTCTTTGAGCTTTCAGAAAGCAATTTTAAGGCTTTGCAATATAAACTTAGTTTCTTTTGTTCTATATATGGGGCTAAAATATCTCAAGCCAAATCAGTTTGTTTGGGGTGGGATGTGCAGCCCCCGGATTGGTTTCCTCAATACAATTTTCTTTGAGGAGGCCCCAATAAGATCACTAGATATCTTGGTATCCCTTTCTCAATGGATCCTGCCCTCAAGGACATGTGGTCATGGGTTAAAGAGAAGATTGATAAGAAACTTAACAAATGGCATAATAGGGCATTATCTCTGGCAGGCAAAATTCAAGTTTGCCAGAAGATGTTGTCCTCCTACACCATTTACTATTCCTCTGCATGGTTTTTTAACAATTATCAGATTGCTGAAATTCAGAAGTCCATCAGACAATTTCTTTGGTCTGATGGAAAGGGTAATAATAAAATTCATTCTGTTAGGTGGGCTTGGTGCCACACTGACAAGGCCCTTGGGGGACTTGGGCTGAAGGACCTAAGAATTCAAGGTATTGCCCTATCTGCCAAATGGATTTTTCAATCCATGGAGGGTGACTGTCCTTGGAAAATGTTAGTTAGAAATAACATTGAAAGGGGTGTGCCTAAGAAAGCCAAATCTTGGACTAATCTCCCCTTTTGCGACCTCATTATTGGTAACTTTCCTGTCATGGTCCAAGGTTCCATAGTTTTTAGATCTATTTGGAAGGCTTGGGACCATGTTAGGAAATTCATCACTAACAAGGATTTTCATTGTAATGATCAACTCCATGGTGAAAGATCAATTTGGTGGAATCTTCACCTAAATGTTAAACCTTTGGCCCTTACCCAAGGGTGTTCTGCCAAATTGTGGGCTAAGAAAGGTATTAAACAGTTCATAGATCTCTTTGAGCAGAACCAAATCACTCCTTGGGATGAGCTTAAAAATAAATATGATATCCCTGATTCCCATAAAAGAACTTATAACATGATTGTGCAAGCTGTTAATGGTCTTCCCACTATATGCCATGTTGATTCTCAAAGGCACCTAAAGTGTAAATGGCCTGGTGGAGTTGTCACGGATCTGCTTAAGGCCAAGAATATATACAGAATCCTAGATTGTAATACTAATATTATTGATCATGTCAATGTTGTTTGGTACTCTTCTTATGATGCTGATGTTTGGAAAAAGTACTTTGATATCTTGTGGAAGAATTCTGTTGAGCCTAAAATTAGATGCTTCAGATGGTTAGTCATGTTGGACAAGCTACCTATTAAGATAGATTTATCTAATTCTGATTTTTGTAATTTATGCAGAGTTCCTGAAACTGGTAGACATATTCTTTTAGATTGTACTTTTGCTAAAGAAATATGGAGAATGTTTGGCATTGTTTATCCTATTGATGTTAATATTCTTGATATTATCACTGGTCATATTAATGGTCTTTCTAAAGATAACAATTTATTTTGGAATATATTGTCATCTAACATTCTCTGGAAGATCTGGAAATGCAGGAACGAGGAAAGATACCAAGGTAAGCCAAGGGACCTTACTGAATTTTTTCGAAAGCTCACTTATTTTAAAATTTCTTTGTAGGTGCAAGCTACTATGCTGATCGAGCGAGACAAGATGAGGGGGTTCCTTCATGATGGGCATGCTACTTTTAAGCATGGATACCAATGGCGTAGAACCTTGGATGATCTACAAGCTTTTGAGCAAGCTTGCATTGGGCTAGATAGAGAAATCCGTAAGAAAGTGAATGCTAGAAAGGATGATTTATTCAGGCTGATGCAGAATGAAGAATGTAAAAGCGTCGTTTGGATGGAGGGTCCCTTAGGTTGGACTGCCTGGGTGGTCAATTACTATGATGTTCTTAGTTAGCTAGTCTTTCTCCTCTTTTTGTTATGTTGTACAACTGAATCTGTTCTTCCTTAGTGAGGCTTGGCCTCCTTGTTGATTTTTGTGGTGGTACTTTGGTTGCTCTTTTTGTTCTGGAACTCTTATATCTAATAGAAAAAAAAAATTATCATGTTGGGTTGAAACAAAGAGAAGAATATTCTTCTACCAATATCAATGGAGGATAATCTCAACTTCATCACCAAATCTCAATTTCATGAAATATTCAACATTTTCAAAATAAATGCAAACTTACTATGATCGTGTGATTTAGTTAGTTTTGAGGTTCTTCTCATATAAGTCCCGAAGTCGATTCTTAAGTTGATGATTAGTTAGTTGAGAATTTGAGGTGCTTCCCATATCAGTTCGTGGATTCTTGATGTAGTAAGTTAAGAAATTTGGATTCTTCCTATCTAAGTCCCGAGGTTGATTCTCTCAAAGTCCCGAGGTTGATTCTCTCATTTACAATGATAATGAATTACAGACAACCAAAATAATCTTGAAAAAACAAATTTAATATTCTTAAAATTAATATAAAATTTGAAAACTTAAAACAGATACTATCCACCAATTTTAAAATTAATATAAAACTTAATATGATTAGATAACAAAATTAATTAAAGAGTCTTCGCATATACCTGTCTAAATTGATTAAATAATATAATAATAATACTAATTTATTTATTACAATTAGAGAATTAGAGTATTCTAAAATTATTTTAAGACAGGAAATAAATTCTTAACCTGAATCAGTTGTAATAAACGAGGCGGTTAAGGTTTTTTTAAAAAAGATTTGCTAGCTCTCAAACACTTGAGTTTCTCTATTCTTCTTATCTTTCGCTTTGCATTTTTTTGTGGCGGAGGAAGAAAAAGTGTGGGGAAGTGTGGAGTGCAATATATAATGGGGATGCCCTATTTTCTGTTCTTTCAGTTGCTTGATTCAAATTAAGATTAGAGCTTTACCGCTGTCAAGGGATTCATTTTGCTTTACGCAAACAGAGTTCCAAACCAGTTCACAGGTGAGTTATTACATTGTACATGCGAAAAATCTGTTCCAACGCTACAATCTGTTTTGATGGAGGTGCCACCCATATTCAAACTAAAGCTGACGATCAATAAACGCTGACATGGGGAGTACGAAGAATCGATTTTAGGTTAGGGTTTGAGTTTACAACTCAGGGCGGCTGTCTTAGGCTGTGTATGTTAGCAATAAGAGGAGTGGAATGATCTGAGTGGAGATGGATATGGAAATAGAAAGCTCAGGGAGGTCGGTAGATCGATCGAGGGAGCTTTCAATAAAGAAGCCCCGCATGACAGTAGCCGTTGGGGATGATGGGGATAAGGAGAGGGATAGAGGGTTTCAGCGGTATGCGGAGCGGGAACGTTCACTGGAGAGGCCGCTTGGCCAGAGGGGCAGCCCAATGATGGAGAGGATGCGGGCCATTGAAAGAGAAAGGGAAAGAGAAAGGGACAGGGAGAGCGACAAGGGAAGCAGGATTATTGAGGATGATAAGAACGTGGAGAGAGAAAGAGAGGATACCACCACCACCACTACCACTACCACTGGTTCCAGAGGAGGCGGAAGTCAGCACGAACTGGTCAGCCAGTATAAGACAGCCCTGGCCGAGCTCACATTCAACTCCAAGCCCATCATTACCAACTTGACAATAATTGCTGGAGAAAATAGTCATGCTGCAAAAGGCATTGCTGCCACTGTTTGCTCTCACATCCTCGAGGTGATCATCTTTATTTGTTTTGCCCCACTTCTATTGTTTTTTATTCACTTTTCCTTTCAAATACTGTATCTTCTACGAGCTCCTTTTCGTGCCAATTTTTGTCAGTTTGTTCTAGAGTGTTCCGGAGCAACTGTGTAAATTCGTAACGGTTGTATGAGAAAAACATCAGTACTTAGCAACCATCAATCGACAGAATTTAGAAAGTGAAAACTATTGCAACATGATAAATAAGTATGTTAAGAAATGTACGATGTAGAATTTATTTTGGAAAAATTAAAAACTTTGGGAAATAATATATTAATTGGTTATTATAGCTCTTTTGTTGAACTTTTGGATTGATGCAGTTTGTTGGGTTAGTTTCAAGAATAACTCCTCACATGTTGATCTGTATAATTTGAAAATTGTGAATTGAAAATTTTAACATAAAGTTAATACACATGTAATTTGAAGTCACATATTGCACACGACATTTGCATATAAAATCAATACAGATGTAATGTGAAGTCAGATATTGCATACACATTTTGATTATGTTTGCAATGTTTATTGATTGTTAGATTTCTCAGAGTCGAAATACTCTACAGAAAGAAACTGTAATGATAAGTATTATGAGAATATCCGTTTTTACAAAAGAATTGATGCTGTAGATGGTTGTGTGGGGCCGTACGAAGGTTCTCACAATCATGAAAGATCTACATCAATAATTATAGTTGGCATTGAGCTCTTGATTTGGTTGAATTAGAGCCACAAACACATCCTTCAATGTTGAGCAAGGAGCTGCCACTAAGTGCCAAGTTGAGAACCTGTTGCCTAGTTTTCATCAGACTCGCATAGAGGAAGATACCAGATGTTGTAATATGGAATTCATGATTTATGATGATTATTTTTAAAGGCAATCATCATAATTTCATAACAGTTGACAGCTAACTATTGTATCAAGATTTCACACGATTATGTTATTTTGTACTCAATTTGTATTCAAATGAATCTAAGTTAATAAAAAATGTGTTTGAACTTATCTACGGACTCATTATTTTGTCTTTGAACTGTTTGGAAATTGAGAATTTAAAGAAATTTTAGCAATTTATTAAGTTGCGGAGTTGCAAATTTTGGGCCAAGTTCTTGGGGAGTCTGAGTTTGCCATCTATGCTATATCATAGTAGTATTTTTACTTTTTTAAACTATAAGTATATATCAATACCATACTATTCATGCCATATTAATAGGGAAAATAATATTGATGGTATTACTATCTTTTTCTAGATGTGAACCAAAGGAATTACAGTAACTAATATTTATGTTAAAAAACATAGATAAAATGCTAAGCCCAACCTTTAATCACCATTTAGTGGCATATTATAACCGATAGGCTAAACGATGAGTGGAAGATTGAAGAATATATCTTGCTAGTTCGAGCTGGAATTATCTGTCAATGCATAGCATTACAAGCTTTGTTTAAACCTGTATTTTGCTTCTTTGGGTGTGAAATAACATGACTCTAGTCGCAATACTAAGTCAATTAAATGGACAAAATCCTGCTTGAGCAGAAGCTGTGTGGTGTTTGAAGGTGATCATGACTTTTTCAAATCCTGTCCATTATCACTGGTTTTTCTTCGGACTTCCCTCGCTCAGAAAATAAAACTACTAATGTTAAGGTCCTTTACAGTCCTATTCATGACCAAAAAACTTCAGAAATTTATGTTTGTTTCTGCAGTCACCCATGTTTTGCTGTCAAATTGCCATGTTAGTGCTGGAATTGGTTGTGTTTGACTGATGAGTAGTGGAATCATTACCAGTGGGAAAAATCAAACCTTGGTTGAATTTAAAGGCTGTTTGAAGTAGGATCAGAGTCCAGGACGTTTCACATGTGGAATTTGCTTGCATAACTTTTGATTTGACACTACAGCTCCTGATGTTTTAGTTTCAAAAATTGATATTGAATTAGCACACTGTTCCAAATTTGCAATGTCTTGTTTTATGTGGTATTTTGAAAATATTTTTTGCTTTCAGAATGGAAATATTTATATATTTTTGTATGAATGTACCCAAAATATATCTAAATGCCCAAAGTATTTTGCTGTACTGGCATACCATATCCACATACATGTACAATTCTGATTTTGATACAGCAACTTAGATGAGATACATTTTTTGCTGTTGATCTTTTTCAATTTTGATTGAAAAGTTGTTTTGAATGTTTGTTTAATATTTATTTAGATAAATCTTTTGAAGATTTCATATGTAATTAAGGAGAGTGTAATTTAATCCAGAGCTCATTATATTGTCAATATTGCCACTATTTTTTTCACCAAAGGATATCATGATATTTGTTTTGCATTTGTTTTCAGTTTATATTCTCATTTTGATTGCAAAAGCGAAGATTGCTTCTGTTTGCATGATAAAATAACCTCTAAATTTTAGGTGCTTTTTAATGATTTAGCTGAGGATTGTTAATGGGCTCCCCTCCCATTACATCATGTAGGGTTATTGCTGGACTTACAATTCTTTCTATCTGCATTCCTATGACATGAATGCCTTATCTGCCATCTTCTTTTTCTAATGTTCCTCTAGCTTGAATGCCATGCTCCTTATATCCACCTGCATGATATTTTCTCTTTTTGTGCTCCGCATGTGCTTCTTTCTATTTCTTCTGCACTACTCTGACCGAAACACTGCTGCTCCTATCTCCTACAGGACAGCCTTCTCCATTTCTCTTCATCCTCTCTTTCTCCAGTGCTGCCAGCAGGTCTACTGCATACTCTTCAACTGAAGTGGGACTCCCATTTTAACAAGCTGTTCTTGCATTATGATGTCTTTGAAGAGAAACGAGCCCTAGTCTTCAATATGACCAAAAGTCTGTTGATGATCACTGGGTGTTAGGTGTTATGATTAGTTCTTTGTACATAGTTCCTGTCTAACCATATCAAGCTACAATATGTTTGAATCCTTGGAATAAAATAGATATAGCCCTATCTTCTTTTAGTATGTATATTTTATTTTAGGTTAAAGAAAATAATTATAAGACAGGGGCTAGATGATACAAGGTTTTCATTGGTAGCATAATAATCTGTTAAGGCTAGGGTCAAGGAGTAACTTCTAATTATGTATATTACTATATTTTGTTGCTGACAATAAACTCGAGTAGAGGGATTTTGTTTGTTATAGTGATGTATTTATTCCTATATTAGTTTCTTCATGCAACTTTGATAACCATAGTTCGAAAACTCGCCAAAGCCAAAAACTCGCCAAGGTTTGGAAAATAAATTCGAGGATAACTTGGCCAGTTTTCAGCAAAAACTTGGTACCTTAAAAAATTGCTTAAATTTAATTAGAAATGCATTTTTTTTGCAAAATTCAATGAGAAGATACATCCAATGAGTCAATAAATGAGAACACAAAACAAACAAGTGTAGTCTGGATATATTTAAATACAAATTGGGTACAAAATCAGTCTCCTAAGGAAGGCTCATGGCTGGAAGCAAAATAGTAAATAATTTAGGTAAAGCTAAAAGTAAATACATTAGTCCGATTACATCTTCCTCTTCTCAGTTCTAATAAAAACTAAGGGAGAGGTAGAACTAGAGTGTCTAATCTTAGAAGTCTGCATTGGCTAGGATTGCCTTCTTGCTTGTTATGTGTAAGGCTTGTTGTCAATCCTAGATATAGCTCTGCCTCTAGCTTCTCATGGCACTAGCAGCGACTATTCATTCAACTCAATGTCATCCAGCATTAAACCAAATCCACGCCTTCCTCCATAGCCTGCCTCTTCAAATCATTGATGTCATCCTCTTCAAAAACTCTGCGCCAAACCCCCGCCAATGTGCTTCAAACCTGCCTCAAGTCCGCTTCAAATCGATCGAAATCAGTTTGCAAGTGTTTCAAAGACCTTCCCCATCAGCAAAATACAAGTGAAGAAATGAGAAATGAAACTGATTTGGGCCGGTTTTTGCCTTTAACTGCTGTTATTAAACTACGACCAAGTTTTTAACAAAAACTCAGCAAGTTCTTGCCAAAAATTCTGCAAGTTTTTGGTGCCAGTAAAAGTCATAAAAACTCGCCAGGCCAGAAAACCTAGCCAGTTTTTGCAACTCGGACAGTACTCTGCCAGTAGTCCATCTATGTTGATAACTATTACATATGAAAAATTACTTGGGTAGAAATCACAAATGGGGAGTTTAATGGTCATGCTTGTTTACTAGTTAATAAAGTTGCTTTGCATGTTATGCAATGCATTTGATAATTTTTGTGTTTAAAGAGCCCATAATGCCTATTAGTTTAATGATATATTATCTAAGTTTTTTTGTGTTCTTCTCTTTGCCTGCAGCATGAATTTTGTCAATGTTTCAAACACTATGGTACAAGAAATATGGCAATCAACTGAATGAATGACATGTTGGTTGATGTTCTATTCCTGTGTCCTGTTTAAGCGTAGGAATACCATAATTCATATGAGTTGATCTCAATAATCTCAGTTGCTTGCTTTCTAGTGTGCCAAGTATACATTTTTTTAAAAGCCAGGGACTTGTAGTGTTATGGAACTTCTTCAATTTGTTGATATGGTGGATGAGCATCATGCATGGAATTCCATAATCATACTCTGCTAATCTCCAGACAAAATACACTAAAGACAAAATCAAGGGACAGGCTAATCTCTAGACAAAATGCACAAAAGACAAAACAAAGTCCAACTTTTTTTTTCCAGATTCATGAAAATGTAGTGATTTTTTCCATTTTTTTGTTGTTTTCGACTACAAACTATGCAGATCATGAAGATCAAATGCTGAAATTTTCGGGAAAATCCATGATGTTTTTGATTTTTTGAAAATTGGTCAAATGTATAGTTTGTAGGGAGGATAGCCGCATCCCTCGTGCAATACAACTATTAGTTTATTCTTAATATTAAATAGGCTTTATTATTTGTCTAATCTCAATTTTTGTTCAGACTTTTCAACTTGAGGAAAATAACATCTAATGTATTTTTTTCATGATAATGGGGGTTGGTGTCTCTAACATTCATTGCATTGGTATCCTCTTGCTTTTTTTGGATGCCTAGTACTTTCTCTTAAGTTTATTGATTGAGGCATGCCTGCCTCTGAATGTGGGATTGGATAAGCATACTCGGGCAACAGAAGTATATGTTTATTGATATTCTGTAAAATTAAATAGACTTTACCATTGGTCCAATCTCAATTTTCGTTCAGACTTTTCAGCTTGAGGGAATTAACATCTGATGTATTTTTTAATGATAATGGGGTCAGCGTCTCTAACATTGATTCCATTGGTATCCTCTTGCTCTTTTTGGGTGCCTAATGTTTTTCTTTTGAATTTCTGGATTGAGGCATGCGTGTCTCTGAATGTGGAAGATAAAGGCAAACTATATAAAGCTTATCTGTTATATTTCTATTACTTTTTGATTACAATTTGATTTTTGTCATTGGTGTAGGTTGGACTTTATATCTAAGTTACCAGTTCGAGTTTGGTTCTAAGTTCGGGTTCAAAGAACTGGTTTGCCGTATGGCAAAAATTTGGAAAGGGGTTTGTGTTTGTGAAGCATGCGTTAAAATTAGAATGTCACTAGTATCATAAATCATATGATTTAAAAGACTCAAAACATTAAAATTAAAATATAACAGCAAGTTCAAATATCATTGTTTCAAGTTCAACTAAGGATGTCAAAGCTCTATTAAATTTGTCAATAAAAAACTGTCAATTTATTGACATCCATGGGCCCCAGTTCCTCGAAGTTCGAACAAAATTCACCTGGGTTCGATCTGTTTAAGCCTGGTTTGCTTGGGTTCCATTTTCCAGCCTGCCTGCCTGTTTGAACTGGGGCCCTGGAATTTGAACCCTGCCTGGACCATCAGGTGAACTGGACCAGGACCAGGTACCCGTTTGTACCCAGGCTGGTCTGGTGTGGTCTAGGGGTGAACCAGGGTAACTTAGCTTTATATATAACAGCTATTAACATAAAAGGATCTTGGATACATCTTGATAGGGTTAACAAAGCAGGTGCAAGTTAAAGTTATTGAGCTTTGAGGGAGCCCAACTCGAGATATATATCTATATATTAGACAATGTTTGTAAAATTTAGTTTTGATAGTTTGATACATCATTACAAGATCGTTCAAGTTTTTTTCTTTCTCACTGCTTGTAGTTGTCTTTTTATGTAAAGTGAAGAGTATTTACTCATTAAGAGCAACCTGCCACTTGTTTCTCCTCTGTCTATAAGCATTACCGGAGACCTTGTGAGTGTTTAGGCAGGGAAAGGTATTGATGCATTTAAATATTTCTGATTCTTCATAATAATTGCAAAGAAAATAGGCTGTCAGCTATCACAGTTCTTTTGTATATGAATTTTATGGTGCTATTTTGGGGAAAATAACGAGTCCTATTGGGATGTGGGCCATAAATTTGACAATGGTGAATGCTAATAAGCAAGCATTTGGGGGAAAAACCTTGTATTGTTTTTTTGTCTTTTAAAAGACAACTTCCCTAGTAACTTTAAGTGTAGAAATACACATAATTTGACCAGCAGATTTGTTTTAAAATAATGCACCGTCCTTGATATTTTTTCATTAATCTTAATCAATTTTTGAAGGATGCTCTAGTCCATACAGTGCTAGACATGAGGGGAAATTCAAATCACTATAGTCCTCAATCCGCATTTGGATGCCCCGTACTCTCAATTATGAATTTTTTGATTTGCTTAAACTTTCACCTGAATTTTATGATTGTCAGAATATAAAAGCTTTGACCACTTTAGCCTACCAATTTCCCAAAAAAAGATTGGTTTAGTTCACTAAAATAATTGAAAGATAAAATCTAAAAGAGAATCGAAGTATAATATATAACTGCATATTGTACGAAATAAGTAAAAATATGCAAAATATCCAGGCATCTTGGAAATCATCTATGGATGTAGATCATTCCATTGTCACTGCTAGGATGTTCTATTTATCATAGCTTGGTCAATCATTTTTGGTTGTAAACATGTAATAGAACTCTCAGTTGCTTGCTTTTAAATAGTTATCTACTGTAGGACATGTGGGACAAGCTAAGCATGCACCAAAATGAGAACTCAAGGGTCCCTCATTGAAATGAGCCCTTCTTATTGCCATTTTAGGGCAAGAAGCATGCCTACATCAGGAATGGAAGATACTTAAATTGACAAATAAAATATTTTTATTTAAAAAATTTGTCCAGCTTTTCAAATTGCAGAATATCTAGCAAAGTGATTGGAAAGTAGAAGACCATTGGAGTAACTTGTGACATATGAAGCTGGGTGGAGATATTTTGTATTAAAATGACCACCATACTTGAGCAATCCTCTATTTAAGTTTGTGCTCATGTAGTTTTCGTGATGAACCAGGATCACAAGTGAGGTTTTGCTTGAGCATCTGCTGGGACAGTAATTTGTCTTCAATTTTACTGCTTCAGGTTGAGATATCCTGTCACCAAGAGAAGTAAATTGACTTTGAGCATTCAAAATTAGCAGGCATTTAGTTGACATAGATAAATTTGCAGGCCAAATTTATTTGCACCCTTACAAAATTTGGGTCTTGAGGAAGAGTGGATGTAAACATGGCTGCATGTATTCTTACCGCGACATGGAAAGTTGGGATGTTTAGAACCTTCTTGATGAAGGTTTATGAATATATGATCACCCTCAGTTGGAGCATGGTGGACATTTAAAAAATATGACATGAATGTCAAAATTTGCAAAAATTATGCATAAAATTTTCATATTCAGGTATAAATGAGACAGCAGAGTCAAGTTCCCTCAAAAAAGTGATTATGCTTTGCTTCTTGTTTAATAGTCTTTTCCAATACGTACAGTTATTAGAAGTGGATTTGTTTACTCTGAACTTTTGATGCATGTTTTGATGCAGCTTGTCTAATCACTTTTAGATGTTTGAAAATAAGTTGCAGTACTTGTTACAGAAGCTAGGTTTTACTTTATTTGCTAATTGTCATATTTTTTGTTTCCATGATTTATCAAGGAAAATCAACTTGCTTCTCCTTTTCCTTGGCTCTGATATCATGGGTTTTTTTTTATAGGTTCCAAACGAGCAGAAACTGCCATCACTCTATCTTTTAGATAGTATTGTAAAAAACATTGGGGGAGACTATGTCAAGTATTTTGCAGCAAGATTACCTGAGGTGAGATTGTAGGACCTTATATGGTTTTGCATATTGATTTTATTCTTACCATATATCTTTTTAATGCATCTGAGTGCTACTAAACATTATTTTTGAGTCTTGACTTGTAAGCTTTGCTGCTTTCATTATTACTGTACTCTGTCACTTATTGTTTTCCAGTGTTGCTCCAGTTATTGCTACACTAAATTTTTTTCCTTCATTTTTTCATCTTTAGTTTAATTGGCATATTGTCTAAAGTTTGTGTAGCTGTATCTTATACTGCAAACTTTTACTTTAATTGAAATTCTGTTTTTGCATTTTGTTCAAGGTATTTTGCAAGGCATACAAACAGGTTGATCCAGTGACACATCCAGGCATGCAACATCTATTTCGAACATGGAAAGGAGTGTTTCCACCGGCACCACTCCATTTTATTGAGGAAGAGCTTCGGTTCCCTTCCATGAATGGTTCATCTTCTGGCACTACAACCCCTAGATCCTCTGATACTCAATCTCAACGTCCAGGGCACAGCATCCATGTAAATCCAAAATATTTAGAGGCACGGGAAAGGCTTCAACAATCAAACAAAGTAAGGACACAAACTATTGATGATGAAATTGTTGATATCTATACTTCACTTAAATTGTGCTCTTCTATGAGTTGGAAGCGCATGTTTTTTTTCCAATTTTACTGATGATTTTTTTTGTAGTGTTTCTGATAATTGTTTTGTGATATTTTACTTGTATGCTCATAAATTACTTATGCTTTGTGCTCATTGCTGAAATCTACTTGTTTTTTAGGCAGAGCGGTTAAATTCTGAGAACTCTGGAGATGAACCCCTTCATGAGTCAGATAGATCAGAAAGACTGGACAGAAACATGCACACAAGTCCAAAAGGATGGCCTGAAGCTCCTATCAAAAGACCTGTATGTCTTGGTTTTCTTTGTTCTTATTAGATGCTCATTTTAAAGCTAATATTGTTTTTTTAGATTAGTAAGAGGCTGAAGCCAAGATTAAGTATTATTGTATTTTGTAATTTATTATTTTTATTATCATTATTATTTATTAATCTCGAGTAGATTTGAACCCAAGACCTCCCAGATAAGAGGCTCACAAATTTTCATTGTGTTGTAGGCTCTCTTGCCTTTAAAGCTAATATTTTTATTGTATATGTTAGTGGTTAAGTTTTTCATGCTAGCCATTTATAAGACTACGATTAGCTTGTTACTTGTATACAATACAAGTGAACAGTTCCTGTAGGCTTTACTTTTCCAAAGTTGTACCTAACTTATTTTTCTTGATTTGCGAGACACAATAGTTGTTAGTTGTGTCTCATTGTTTCTTGCTTTTTTGAAACTCAAGCATGCTTACTTGGATTTGTAATTGCTTCATTTCTTTTGAGTATCCATTAAAATTATAATGCATAATTATTCAAACTCATGTTTCTAGAAATGCTTTCAGGGATTCACTGCAAGCTATCCAAAGTGATAGCTGAATGCTATTGCTAGTGAATTGCGATTTCGTACTCAACTTTGCTTAGGTTGTACACTTGGGAAATAAAATACGGATCTGCATCTTGACTAAATTAAACTAATCATAATGAATTGTTTGTGCACGAATCTTCTTGTATAGCTCCCAACAGAGTTAACGCAAATGCATCTTATCCTAAAGTTGTCATTGCTTGTTATACAAATGCCATGATTATTCATTTTGCTAGATATTTTCTATAAGCAATTGTTTTAAAATTGTCAAATGCAGAATATACAACGTCCACCTAGAGGAGATACTTTTGGTGAACCTGTCTATGCTCAGAAACCATCCACCGGCTATGCGGATTATGATTATGGTGTGGATCCTGTTCGTTCATCTGAATTGTTAATGGGAAGGCCGAATGAAAGGATTACAGAGAGGAATGATGGACTGGAGAGGCCTTGGTATGGGGAACGACTTGGGGAAACCCAAAGTAGTAATTCTGGTGGAACATATAGTCAAAGAAATGGATATGATTGGCAGAAGATGCCTGCACGTGGTCCTTTAATTGATGCTTATGGGAATATTAGGGGTCCTAAATTAGCAACTGGGCCCCAATCACATTCAACTGCTCCACATGACATTGCAAACAGAAGCAGTAGAGGGATGCCTAGGAACTGGCAAAATTCAGAGGAGGAAGAATACATGTGGGAGGACACAAGCACAAGATTAGCGGATGCTGGCAGGGGAAGTGACAAATTGAGGAAAGGTGATTGGTTTCCAGGAGACATTAACAAGCCACTTGGCTTAGGTAGAGGCAAAAGAATGGAACCAGAACCTGATCTTCCAGATGGTCATTGGCGCACAGTTGGGCCCTTGTCTCAAATGGATCAGCCAATGAGTGATGAAGGGCGAATTCCTCGAAGAGTATGTTTTATTTTAACTGCATAAGTTAATGAATTTTGTTATTTTTTATGTGTATGGTTGATGGTGGTTGGATAGTATGCTAATTTAATATGAGAATAGCTGGTTCATTCAAATATGCAAAGAAAAATGTCAGGAGAGTAAATGACTACTTATAGGGGGTCATCTTGAGATGACTTGAAAATTCACGGGTCAGTGCAACAAGAATTAAATTTTCAATTGATAACTGCTAAAAAAAGTTTAGCATTATTTATCATTTTATTTGAGTAAATCTCACATAGGTCAGAATTTTGAGATGACAATAACTTCTCATGATTTACATCGTCCATAGGCTTTGCCAATAGGGTAAGGAGGCTAGAGGTTGAAGAACCTGAAGCAGTGGATTATATTCATTCACTTTTCCATCCCTAATAAGAAATGTTTAGAGGTGCTTGTATGCTAAGTGGTTCTCTTGCCTTATATTATAAATAAACTAGTTTAGGAAAAATATAATCAGAGTAAATGAAGTTAAAGAAAAAGCAAATAGATCAAACCCCTGATGAATTAAACTTCCAATTAATTCAAATTGACATGGATCATTTGATGCTTGATAGCTAGTGACACGAAGAATTGTATAATGTCCCCACTGTATTATCTTTGCGGTTATTAACTCTGTATAGGCCATGGATGGCAGAACTTTGAGTATGGGTGCTAACTAGGAAACTTATAGGCACCATTGGTTACTCTAGATCCAATGTCAATTGCTTGTCACCTGAAAATTTACTTGCATTATTTTTTGGTTTGGTAAACTGTGTCTGAATTGAATTGTTCATCATGCCATGATGGGATGAAATGTATTGATATTTGTTAGGGTTCATTTTGTTTGATTCAGGAATTAGATGATCGTCTTGCATCTCCTCTTTTGCATCATGATGTTGGTGCTCGTAGTAGTAGAGAGGCATCTGTGGAAGGCTCATTTCTAGCCAGGACAGCTCAGAATTCATTAGTTCATCGATCCCTACCAGGATGGACCAAGCAAAATATTACTCCCTCTGCACATTCAAGGCCTAGAGTGCTTCCGATGGATATTCAGAGCAGCTTGCCTTCTATAAATGCAGTGCAATCTGAGGGACATGCCATCTCCTCATTCAGTGGCAGCATGCTAACAGGTATTGAACCATCTCCAGAGACTAGACTGGGTCTTCGAACAAGTAATGGAATTGGGACCGGACCTCCAAGCTTTGGACCTCTTCCTCCTGTGACACCACTATCAACTGGCCTGTCTTCTCGACAGCGTCAATCTCCCAGACCTCCTTCTCCATCCGCGCTGCTACCTGTGCAACAGCTACCTGGATCACCTACATCTTTGTCCCGCCAACAGTCTGCACAACCTGTGCCACACCAGCAGCAGATTAATTTAACTAGAGCAGGGCATCTACAAGTTAAAACTCAAACCTCACAGCCATTACCATTTCTTCAGCAATCTCACGTGCCACTGTCCCAAATGCAGCAAGTACTTCAGCCACAAAATATATCAGATTCTTCAAACCAGTTGCCACATGGTTATGTTCAGTCTGGCTCTTCGTTGCAGCAGCTACAAATGGGCCAGGAAATTCAGATACCACCGCAATTCCAGAACCGGCCTTCTGGAATGCTGCCTCAGCAAGGCCAGTCATTGCAATTTCTACAGCAGGCTCCAGGAGAGCCACCATTGCTGCCTGTCCGATCAGTTTCCTTACCACAACCATTGGTTCCATCTCATCCACTGCAACAACCAGACTTGAAAAGTACCCCACAGCCACCACCTCCAAGTTATGGACCACCTCAAACTCCAGGATATGCTGCAAATGGATATCCCACAAATGCAAATTCATCTTTGCAAGGACAGACAGAAAAGCTGCTTGAAGTCATTCTTAATAGTGGTCTTTTGCCTCCTAGTGCAATCCAGGCTGGTTCTACTCCTAAAATTAATTCATCGAGTGGATACACTGGGTTTTCAGAATTTGGAAAAACTCAGCCTCCATTGCATATTCAGCCACCTCTACCCAGTGGTCCTCCTCCAGCACAGTTCTCAGCAGCAACTACAGTCTCATCATCATTGCCTCCTGTTGTATCTTTGCCCACTCCAACGCCTGCCTCCTCTCTTCCAGGCCCATCTGCAGTACTAATTCCACTTTCTTTAAACAATTTACAATTGCTGCATTCACAGCCTGCAAGGCCGGTGCAACCACCTCTTCCTCCTGGTCCACCACCTGCCTCATCATTGGTAGGATCAAGTTCACAAGCAACCAGTTCAGTTGCTCCTCCACGACCATCAATGCTACCAGTTTCAAATTTGCTAAACTCGCTTATGGCCAAGGGCATAATTTCTGCCCCTACTGAATCAACCTCCCTTCCAACTTCATTACCTGCTACAACTTTGATGCCAGATCAACTCAATAATTGTAGTACAGTAGTTGCCTCGACCAGCAATTTGCAAGCTTCTGTTAGTGTGCCTGTTGCTGAGGACAGTCATGTCTTAACTACAGTAGCAACACCTCCTTTAGAAACTTCTGTTGAAACATTAACTAGCATCGACCCAGTTGGAGTCGAGTTTAAGCGTGACAGAATTCTTGAGCGCCATGCATCTGTAATTAATGCATTATATGGTGACTTCCCTCAGCAGTGCACATCGTGTGGATTGCGATTTATGTCTCATGAAGAGCACAGCAAGCACATGGATTGGCATGCATCTAGAAATTGTGAGCCAAAAATGAAGATGTCTCATGGGTGGTTATCATGTCTGAACGATTGGGTCAGTGGAACTTGTCCATCAGTGACTGAGGTTGTTTCTTCTGTTTTTCCTTCAGAATTAAACAAAAAGTCGGAAGATAATGAAGAACCAGCAGTTCCATCTGATGAAAACCAGCTTATTTGCCCACTTTGTGAAGAGTTGTTTGAAGAATTCTATAGTCACGAAACTGATGAATGGATGTGCAAGGGAACTGTTTACTTGAATGTTCCGCCTGGTGGAAAAATTGAAGGCATGGACAGGTCTTTATTGGGTCCTATTGTTCATGAAAAGTGCAGGTCAGGATCTGCGGCAGTTGCATTAGGAGGTTTTGAAGAAAATGATGTGGTGAGATCCTAAGTTACTTTAATGCTTCTTGTGTAGAATCGATTAAATTTAAGGGCACAAGAAATGCTTAAAAGCTTTCTTTATTGTGTTAGTTTTGATAACCATGGATATTTTACATTTTTGATTGCTTGCTTTCAGATTAATTTTGATAGAAAACATCTTTTTTTTTAATGTTCCAAGCAGAAAACATCTCTTTAAAGCATCATACACACAGACTCTTCATGTTCTTTGAAAAAGATAAATTAGAGTATATATACAAGGTGCTACCTTGGAAAGTGTCTGGAGGGTTACCTTGGTTGGTATGGTTATATATGTTTGTAATGGGCTCTGCTTAGGTTCAAATTTACTCTGAACATAATCTGCTTGGATCTGTTATAAGCTAAGTTGCTGGTTTGGGTTCGGTTTCAAGTTCGAAGTTTGAGAACTGGTTCGCAAGTTCCTCAAAATTTTGGAAAGGGGTTTGGGTTTGTTAGTACAAAAAATGTGATATATATATATGAAGCATGAGTTAAAATTAGAATGTACCATAGTAGCATAAACACATTTAAACAACAAAAACACCATAAACAGTTAAACTTGTAATCATAGTGATCATACCATCATATAGTTCAATCAACTTCAACATCAAAGATTCAAAACATTTGACAAAATAACCTGTTTGGAAACATAAAATGACAATGAGAGGCCACCAAAAGCAATTCATAACAACTTTTAGGGTTGTGGACACCAAAAAACATTTAATTTTTGCCCAAAAAGCACTTTCCATCCGTCCGTGGGGCCCAGTTCACTGTGTGTTCAAACACCATGGTAACTTAGGTTATAAGTAGCCTAGATTTGTATCAAGGGCTCATAAGTGCAGTAATAATATGAGATCTGAGATCCCATGCAGAATCCTGTTCAAAAATATGACAGTTAATAGAAAGCTAGCAGTTGGACTAGAGCTTGAAATAATGAATATGAGAGTAACTGAAATTTGAGTGAATTGATAACTTTGCAGAAATCTGAAAATATTATATTATCAGGACAAATTTAAACCTAATATATTATTTCCTTGAAACTCCACAGCGAACTGTCTAAATGATGAAATTTCAAATAATGCCTTATTTTTTCAGAACTTAGAATCATATCGATACTCTGTAGTGCTTCAGGTGAGCACACAAGATATGAGTATTTTATATATTTTTCTTATGAGTCGAAATGCATCAGTGCTAGCCAGGGCTTTGCTCTTGTGGCAAGTTAATATGAAGTGGTGGTTTCTGATCAAGGAAATGATATGTCATGTCCCTTATCAAGTGGTGGCAATGAGTTAGTCCTAATATACATCTGCAAATATATCAATCAGCTGACAAGTGGGAGGTATTTTCTGCAGTGTGTCAAACCATGATATTTTGTATCTGGATTCAACTGTGTAGTTTTTGAGTCAAACTCATTGACCCATATATAATGAGCTGTGTCACACACAAATTCAACTCATGAATGGAGCACCACGGCCCTCATTGCATCCACCTGTTGCTCAAAATGGTGAATCATCTAACTTATCAGGCCATTGCAGTACTACTCCAACTCAAGCACACTAAATGCGGAGTTTATCTCAAAATGAAAGCCCAGTTAGCTTGCTACTCAAATAAATGGGCTATTGTAGTTTGTATGGTTATACTGATTTTTGTGCCTTAATCTCAGAGTAGAAGTAATTTTTCTACACTACTATGGAAAGGAAACTTGACTAAATCCTCACAAAGCTGCTGAGTCATATTGTGATGAAACTCTCATTATTTGCATCAAATTTTGAGGGAGGAATCTTTTAAAAGGGTTTAAGTTTGGGCTGGCTAATGACACTAGCTTCCAGTTTAATGATTGCTGCCATAATAAATAAGGAAGTAACTACCTTTTTTTTTGGTGTTCTTGTCTCTCAATATCTAATGGTATCATCTTCTGTAAGCAAGCTAGGGTAACTGTTGGGTTCTTCTGCAGTTCTATACCACCAATAACTGCGAATTCATGTACCACTTCCTTCTAGTCACTTCCAGCTGATATTGGTTGCATTTTCTCAAAAATCTCAACCGTGTGGATTATCCAGTAGCCTTCACATTTCTTTCACTCGGCAGTGGCCTAGTGATCATAAATAAAAAATAAGATGGTCTTTTTTTGCATTGTTCTACTTTAGAAATAAGGGAGGGTTAAGGGTTGGAAATCACAATACCCCGTGGGCTTATCTTTTGTTGTCACAAAGGATAATAAGGACATTGCCATCAAATTCCTGAGCATCTTTTAATTTGCAATGCCCAATAACAGTTCCACCTGCACATATGCTTTTTGTAAAATTGATTTTATGCTAAATAATTTCCACAGATGAGCTAATCTCGTCTCAGTTGAATTCTTTCAAAGTTTCTCAGAAGTTTAGTCACAATATACTGGTCTTTTGTAAACCAAGGAGACACAACTCTTAGCAAAGTCGATGACACATGCCAAGTCTACTACTACTTCTTTGGCTTGTTGAGTTGTGTGATTCATTGCGCGAGCTTACTTCATAAGCACCAAAACAAATATAGTAGTATGCATCAAATAGGCACATACCTTTCTATTGTCTCACTGCGTTATATTACAATGTTCTGATATTTATTAATTTTTGTCATGTCAATTTGAATGGTCATCCAGTGTGTTTTTTGGAAAACTAAAATATTGTTTGATATTGTTTGTCTAGTTTTACCTAGCAATTGTGAGAAATGGATTTGTTCTCACTGATGAATATGCCTATAAGATCTTACTAATGAGGAGACAAATTGATTTCATTTAGTGATTAACTTGGTCATAATTCTCAACTTTTTCTCTCCTCATACTTAGTCATTAGTTGTATGCTGGCTTGTAAAATTGTAGGGTAGTAGAGTGAATTTTCTTTTAACTATTTCTATAGGAGGGACTGGTAGAGCTTGTTCATCGAAGCCCTTGGTTGACTCTTTTCATGACCCCATCAAACTTGAGGATAGGAATCGTCTCAAGTAGATTCTGGTTGATACTGTTGCTTTGATTCTCTTGTTTTCCATGATTCCCATGTTTAGAGCTCCTCATGCTTAGGTTCTTTTACCTTACAAAAGAAATCCAAATGTTGTCCTGTCAATCAACCTCCCTCCACTGAACTTGGGTCCCTAACCTGATTTCATCTCTGCTGTCAGGTAAGGCATTTCATCCACTGACCACTTAAGTCTATACTTCAAATTATCTTTGGTGTGAGGACTGGGGAAAAATGCGTATCTGAATACAAGGCCAGGAGTTCAAGAAAATACAAGGCCAGGAGTTTATGAAAATATAAGGCCAGGAAAGTGATCTGAACTGAGGAGTGACAAATGCAACAATAATCTGAGCTATTATTCCCCATGCTAAGAACGTCTTAAAAATATAATACCAAGCAGAAATCACCAGCTAATCTGGTTTTCAGGAAAATTCAAGACCAGGAAAGTGAGCTCAACTGAGGAGTGACATATCCAAACAGTAATCTGAGCTATTATTCTCCATGCTAAGAACCTCTTAAAAATATAATACCAAGCAGAAATCACCAGCTAATCTGGTTTTCAGGAAACTGGATATGCTTTTGCAGAATACTGAACTGGGGAAGATTCGAATCAACTGATGATATCATAGTACAAATCTTCAAAAATTAAGCTTTTCCTCTGATATTGTCTAGCCAATAAAACAGCAAACTCCTCAAACACTGTCCCTTAAAGTTAAGGGGTCTTCTGAAAGTTACTCTCCCATTTTACCAGTTTTATCTTTTACATGTTGGGTCTTTCCTTCCCCTTTATTATTTGTGTATAATTCAGCAGAATTCTAAATTGAAGTTTATCTTATTTTGCTTAGAAGATATTCATTTTAGCACTAAAACAACAAACTCATGTTCTAGATCTCCTAAATTTCTAATACAATATACAGATTGAGCTTGAGCTCCTCTAGTTTATGTTATTGATTTTCCCTTGCAAGATTGATGCTGTTTCTTCCTTGCTGTAAATGTACTTGGTTCTTATGTATCATAGCATAAAATCTGCCAAATGAATGATTTAACATAATTACTTTAAACATTAATATATTTTCCTTTCATACCGGTGAATCTAGAGTTCCATTGGGACACATTGTCCCCAAAAAGCCTCATGGCTCTCGGATGGATATTTCTGGGATGTGGAGATTTGGGAAAATGTCTCCTTACCAATTTGGGATATTTCAAAGATGCCAAAGTTGGGGACTTTGAGGACTCCAATCATCTCTGAGGTGTCTGGGGGACTCCAAGGACTCTCCCAAAAGTCTTGGGGATGTTCCGGGGATTTCTTGTGGCTAGATTGCCAAAAAGGCATTTAAAAAAAATCAAATTTTTTGATCTCTCTGCTCACGGCTGAACCCTAAGGGCCTATGGGCCCTAACTAACCCACAAATGGCCTAAACACTCTCAAATTATCTATCCAACTTACAGAAATAAATCAATGAGAAGCTAATTGTGTGAATGTGAGTGAAGTGTAAGGTGAAAGAGTGAGTGAAGTGCAGGTGGGTTGAGGAGCAAGAACCATGTGGAGTCCAGGAGTTCTAGCGAGGAGTTTGGGGATAATTAGAGGCCTCAATTCTGATCATTTTTCTATTTTGAACAATTGTAATCATCATTGCCTTACAATTAATTGTAATAATGAAATCTTGAATATACTGTAAATTATGAATTTTGACATATTCATCATTCATTGTTAAATTGTAATGTTAACTCTAAAGTTTAGCAGTTTCTGAGTTCAATGAATTTGCGAAAGTTCTATTTGCAATTTTTATGCATCCTTTTATAACCATGTCCAAGCCAAGTGCCATGCTGCTGCCATCCTCCCACTTTACTTCAACCTAGGCCCTTGGTCCCGTCCCCATGCCCTGTGTGCTCTTTTCCGGAAACTCTGTGGAACTAATGCTTCTTAATATTGTTTGACTTTTGAAAGCTTTATCATGTCTTCATGACTGAAATCTTTCTATTATGTTTAGAATTGTTTTGTTTTTTAACATGCATACGTAAATAGGTTTTGCACAATGACCTTTTCGGCCTTTGATCTTTTGACTTGAAGGTTCACATAAGGATGGAGATGCCTACTTAATGGGTGAAGAGTTTTCTATTAAGTTACTTTTGGATGGAATGGGCTCTCTGACGAAATTTTAAAGAATTTCTATTCATGTTAATGCATGTCTTGCGTGACGGCACTTTCAACTCTCCTACCATGTAATTTACATGATTGCCAAGAAGTTTCAAGTGGTTTTTATGTATACCATTTTCTTTTTAGTGCTTGTTCATCTGCAGGTCCCACCAAGACTCAAGTTGCAACCTACCATAGATTTTTAAGGGAGAAAGCATGAACTGATGGCTATATGCTTTATTTCCTATGCAGGATGATGAGGATGATTTAGGATGTACAAGAAAAACGGTACAATATTAAATATAATGCAGGTGTAACGTCAATTTGTAGAAGTATTGGAATTGATTCACGAGGTTCCTGTCAAGAGGTTAAAAATGTACATGCTAACATTTCCTGCTTTTGTACATTTATGGGGAGAATGCTTCTCCCTGCCAAATTTTCCACAAGAAAGAAATGGATCAAGATTCAAGAGATTTCTATATGAGCCTTCTAATGTGTTTGTGCATCTCGTGGTGTATGCTTTTGTATTTTGTCTCCACAGTACATTTTAGAAATTGGTTTAATATATGGTTGGTTGGCTCTGGTGTTAACAAGATTTGGTTTTGCATAATTTAGATTGAATAAGGATGGATGGCTAGTTACATCTGGGGATTGACCCTAATTGCTACAGGGTACTTAACGCAATTCAAGATTTAATGTAAGTTTACATGAAACCTTGAACATTGTATAATTGTGAGGAACTTCCGGTGATTTCATCCAAATATATTGGAATATGAAGATGCGCCATATTAAAATAACTCAAGTATTCTGATGTGTTATTTTCAGCATGTTGAATTCTGACTACGCTGTTAGATGGTGGATTAAGATAAATGTTTTTAATCTTTATTATTCTGACCTTCGGTTATTATTAATCGTGCCTTGGAACTTGTACATTAATTGTGAACGGATTTTGTATCATCATCATTACTGAAGTATTTATTCAAGTTTTGAGCCCGTCAGAATTTGAATAATCTCATGTTGTAAATGTATGTTTTCAAGCTTTTATCAAAGTGCTGTTGGGGGATTTAACATATATTGGTTAACGTAAAAAATATCATCTCCATATTTGATAATTGGATGCCCCATTGAAGTCATATTGCATTTGTATCATTTAATGTCCCATTTATGCTGTATTAAATTATAAACAACTTGGCGGTGTTAGAGGTGGATTTTAAAGCGTAGCTTCTTAAACATGGCATGTTTGCTCAATTGTAGTCTCTATAGATTGTCCTTGTTCTCAAGTTACGCTGGAAAATGCACATTTGATTCTATGGCATTCACAATGGTGAAAGTTGGATGTAGTTATTTGTTTTCTGTATTAAGGTATCTAGCAGCAGGGGCGTAGTATTATTTTTCTGCGTAGTATTATTTTTCTTATGGTTAAATGATGCACGCTTCACAGAAATTTGTTAAATTCTTAAGGTTAAAGATATTGGTTGTTATTAACTTGTAAAAGCTTAAGGATATAAACCTAGTAAAAATGGAATTGAAGCTTTATTGTTTTTGTTTACAGCGTTAAGGATAAAAAATGTTTAAACTTATAGAAAAGCCGCAAATAAGGTTACTTTCAATTATATGGGATAACTGGCATAGCGTTGAACAAATAATGCCCGTTTATTATACGGGATAACTATCTGCGCGCATATATATTTTTTTCGATGAGCAGATAATTGAAGTTGGTCTATTGTAAGAGAGCTGTCATGTTTTTGTTTATTATTCTATTTTTGACAGTAAATTTGGCTACTTGAGGCAACTCTTTTTTAATTATTCAATTTTCAGAAGGAAATACCAATGAGGTTTTTGTAGGTAGAGTCGGTTGACACGCAAGTTAAAATATGTTAAATTGACAAATTATTAAATAAGATGGTTGAATGTTAGCGTCACCAAGCGAATATTATGAATTAGATTGTTATGATTATATTTTCTAGCCATTGCTTGGGCAGGGATGCATCTGTACTCGTTTGATTTTCCTGAGAAAACTAGCATTCTTAATGTTTTGTATTTTTCATGCTTTTACAAGAGATTTTTTTTTTAATGTTTGGGCGATGTGTGACAAATTTTTTAAATAGATGCATGAAATTTCTGCAACGATACTACGGCTATAACTACTGAATTTGATTGAGCTAAGATGATTAATAAACCTGAAAAGAGCGTAAACATATACATTTAATTAGTTTTTGATTTTCGTTGTGTTTCCTGAATTATTTGTTATTATTTCTTCAACCTTTTCACCTGCTTTCTACAAGTCTGCTTTCAACTTTTGTTCCTTTTCCTTCTTTTTAGTCACCTTGATTTATTACATTTTCTAATCTTTTAATTCTTTTTTGTTCTCCTTTTTGTCATCTTGGCTTCCCTTGGATAGTGTGCTCCTTTTCCTTCTCTCTAGTCACCTTGATTTATTACATTTTCTAATCTTTTAATTCTTATTTTTTTTCCTTTTTTGTCATCTTGATTTGCTACATTTTATAATCTTTCTATGTTACTCATTTTGATGATGGATCTATGAGAATGTAATTGTTCATGTAGTCACATCTAGAAGTTGTTTAAGACAAGATTTTTTAACTTACCAATTTATAAAAGGCAAATACAATCTTAGTTTAATTTTCTATTAGAACTAATGCAAAATGTGATTTGTGATGAGACCAAGCGATGCACAAAGGACAATCTACAGGCTTATTTAAACAACATGCATTTCTTAAATTAAATCTTAAATATGACTTAATGCAAATGTATTACATGGAATAGTCGTTTACAAGTAAATTGCAAACTTATGCTGAAAGTTATGACCAAAATGTGGCAACACATCATATTGGTTTGTACACAATTATTATTATAGAATATTATATCCTTTTAGTTTGAGCAATTTGCATGAATAATGAATCCATTACATTGGAGGTACAAAATAAGAACCAGTTGTAAATGACTTGTCTTGAATTGTCAACATTGTAACAATTACTCACGTGTGTTTTTAATGACCATAACTATACACAATTATGAGTTTGTTAAAATTGCTAATTATAGATGAAAGAATGCGAAGTCATGCATTGAACAATGCATACTCATGTATGATGACAAATTGTAAATGTCAATTTAATGTTGCATGATAATACCATTTGCAGTATCATGTGCAATGCTATATAGAGCAAGGTGCTTGCACAAGAGCAACACAGGAGGTTTTTTTAAGTTTTGCATTGCAGTGTGCAAGGTGCTATAGGCTTTTGAAGCTTGTTGATGGTACAACATGTTGCAAATCCTATAATATTCATCTAAGTGTTGTGTTAGTCAATGAAGGGATTAACTTGACATTGTGCCAAGATGCGAGTTTACAAAGGATGGCAATATAATCTTGAAATTCTTTGTTATCTGCCACCATGTGTAGACTAAGTCAAACGAAATAGATTGTCAAGCTCCTCTCTAAGTTTTTTTTCCTCATTGCTTTCATGTAGATATGCATGCAATGTTCTAGCTTCTTGTTTAGACTTGAAGAGTTCATATATCTTATCCTTTAGGGCCCGTTTGGTTGCAAGCGTAGGAATTGAGAATTAGAATAGAAAATTTGAATGAGAATGGAGAATGAAGAATAGGAATGGAAAACTGCAATCCAATCTTGTTTATCCCTTGTTTGGTTATGCAAGCTTAAATTGGAATAGGGTTAACTTGCAATTGGCGCCATTGGAAAATCGCTGAAATATTTGAAAATATTTCTGAAGATGCAATCCGCGCCATTGGAAAATCGTTGAAATATTTGAAAATATTGAAAACAGAGTTCCAGCGCTCACCCCAGGTCAAAGCAGATTTGAAAATTTAATCAAATTTGAGAAAGTTAAAATGAATGCAAGAATAGCAATTCTAATTACAGGTATTTTTTGGAATGGACAAAAGCTCATTTTGGGGCTAAAATGAGAATACGTTTTCCTATTCCCTATTCCTATTCCACTTACCAAACAAAGAATACAAATCATATTCTAATTTCCTATTCCTATTCCGGTTGTATTCCAGCAACCAAACGGGCCCTTAGGGCATTCTCTGCAACCTTCCTCCTTCCTTTGCTACTTTTCTTGCTTTTGTCTCTTGACCCATCCTGATGGACAAAGATTCGAATTCACTTTTAATATCCATCATATCCTTTATCAGCTACTCATTCTCTTGTGACAAAGCCCCCAAGATTTAAGATTCCTCATTTTCACTATTACTATATGTCGAAAAGGGTAGGTACTGGGTGGGGGAGGGGGTGAATAAGTACTAACAAACTTTTGCCAATTCAAGCCTTTAACCGTAAACATGAAATTGCAATTCATATTAATTGATAATGTTCATTCCTTCAGTATACGGATATGATATTGTAAATGATCTAAGGATCACTAATAGAGGGACACAAATATATGGTTTCAATTGTTCTGATTACTACTGTAGAAATATCGATATGATATTTATCCAATTCGATATGTATGCTTACGAATTTGGAGCCGATATTAATTTAAGGTAGAGATATACTGTTTCAGACTTATGTTATCGATTTGGAATGACTTGACAATATTTATTGTTTAGACCATAGATTGTATCGATGAAGGAAGGAGATCATTACCTTTGTGATTGATGATTCTCTTCACCGACGATAACATATTAAATATAATAGTAAAGAGTCACGTTCTCGTATGGACATGACTCTGTCTGGCCAAAGGCCACGTAGGGTCATGGCCACACGTGTTCATGATTCTTAGAATAACAATTGGTTAGTTAACCAATATTAAATCATATCAATCAAAACCCTCAAGGTAAGTATAGATTAGTAAATATAAAAACAATGATTAGCGTGCACACACACACAAACACTTGCATATGTCTGTATGTATTTATGTGTATAAGCCACATAATCATATACTCAGAACATATACAATATTCTTCACTTCTGCTGAAGTTATACTTTAATAGATATAACTATAAATTGCAAAGTAAATAATAGTAAACCATAACACAATTCACCCATGCATAACACAACTTTTTGATCTTGTAGAAACTCTTGGCTAGAGGGAAAAACTATGGTGGGGATGGTACCCAAAACTCTTCACTACTGCAGAAAGAGATGCCCAGTTAGAGGCTACAAAATGTTAGTTTGTAGGTGACTCGCCCGATTAAGAATAACTTGTACATTGTTAGATGTATATGTTGGCAAGTTGATAGATGTCATTAATGAAAACATTATGATAAGGTAAGGCCGCTAAAGGTAAATGATAAGTTTGATATTTGATCATGGAGAAAATTACCTTAGTAAGAAAAACATGGTATTAGAAGATAATTTGTTTCAGCGAGGATGATTGGAAGGGTGATATTATGGGCTGTCTATATGCTATGTCTAAGGCCGCTTAACTTAATTTGATGATTGACACCAGTTTTGAAAAGAAATTCTAAGGACACATTGACATCGCAGGAACAAAGTATATAGTACTTTATGGTTAAATTGGTCAAGAAATCGATTTGACTTGTCAAACCAAGTCCTTGACAAGGTAGGGACGACATCCTAGATGTTAATCGTCAACTAGCAGAATGTAATAGACTCCTAATAAGGTCAACACCTTTCATAAGGTTCTTTTGATTAGTGGATCATTTTGTGGGTACCATCCCCACTGAGGTTTTCCCTTGGCCAAGGTTTCCCTAGTTAACAAACTACAATGTTACTAGTTTATTTGTGGTTTGCTTACTTTTGCTTTTTAGTTTAATCATTTATGCAATTTTAAGGTTAATATTTGATATCCATATTTGGACAAAAGTTATGGAATACTGATTTACTCCCCTTCAATATTCCTTATTTCTAACAATTGGTATCAGAGCACAGTTACTCACAAGGAGCCTAACAACTAGAGGAAGATCATTGTGGATACAATTCACTTGTAGAAGAACCTTGAAGTAACTCTTGAGAAATTAGATCAGGCTAATGATGAGAGGAAGATGTTAAAGATCAAGCTTAAGGATGCACAAGATTTCATTCAGAAATTGAAAGATCAGATTGAGAATTCAAGATTAAAGAGGAAGGAACTGATTGAACATATCAAAGATTGTGAATCAACTACTAAGCTTAAAAAGGAAAATGAGATACTAAGGCATGAACTTGAGATCACAACCCTAAAGATGAGTTTGATGTCAGATGAACAAAAAGTAGAGAAAGATCTAAGGACCGAGAATGCATATATGAGATCACAACTTACCAAGGTAAACATATGAACTTGAGAGTACTAAATTAAAGTTTTACATTGTATAGTAAAAGGTGAACTTGTACAAACCAAACAACATCTTGAGAAGTTGTATTCAACCACATAAAAACTTTATGAGAAAATGATGGCACAAAATCCTGAAGGAGATATGACAAGGATTGGATACATTGAAGGAGAATCATCAAAAGAATTAGAGCTCACATTTGAGGAAATAGAACAAGAACCTAATCAACCATTAGATCAAATCAATTAGACATCAAAGTAGTTTGAGCAACCTAAAGGTCAAAGAAGACCATTCAATGACATTTTTTGCATGCAACAAGTTTAGACACATGAAGAGAGATTGCAGACGTAACTTACATATTAAACCTTTTACAAATGATTGTTACAATTTCTTTCTTTATGGACATAAATCACATGAATGCAATAAGCCCAATCAAAGATCAAATATGAGGATGAATGAAAGGAATAACATGCTAACTAATATTACCAAGGTGAGGTGATTGTTGGTATTACCCAGGAAAGAGATACTATCGAGGACATGCATCCAAGTGGTGTTATGAATAAGCATGTTCAGAGCAATCCTAATCTTATGGACTATGAGGATTCTACTTCCCCTTAGAAGGAGAACTCTGTCCCATACCTTGGTGGTCCTATTCCCATTATTGGAGTAAAGAACCTAAAGGAGCATTTCATTAAGATGGGTTCAAACAATCTTAAAGATGACATGGACAACATATTACATGTTCTTCAGACAACTAAGGCCATGTATATTCAATGAGGTCACCGATCTTCATGACAAGATAAAAAAGATTAAGGAAAAATTGGTGAAAACAATCAACATTGTTGAAGAGAAGCTGTCTAAAACTAGGGATATTAATAGAGATGATGTTAAAGATGAGAAAATTAAGGCTATAATAGAGAAGAAAGATAAATAAATTATGGATGAAAATATATAGAATATGATTGATATAATGGAGCGAAATGAGACTCTTCTTAGGTCTATTCTCATCCATAATCATGAGGGCCTTAAAGTTTCTGCAAGTAACCTAACATGCCTTTATGCCGTGCTGGAGAAAAGAAGCAACAAGATTATTAAAGTGGATCTTGTGGAGGATTCGACTTTTGGTCAAAGTGAGGGACCCAAGAAAAGAACTAGAGGCAGTTTGAGGAAGAAAGCCTCAAAAGAAATTGAGCAAGAGTCTACTGAGATCAATGAAATCAAGTTGGCTTTTCAGAGGATGAAGGAACTTGAGATGGAAACTGTAGAGGTCCTAAAAAAGATGGCTTAATATCCCGCTCTTTGTTTTGGTTTGTTATGCTTATCCTGTTTTGATAGTTGTTTCTACTGGTTGTGATTGCTGGTACAAATGGTTATGCAATCTTTTGTTTCTTTTGTTATGTTTGCTTTGGGTCTATAGAAACTAAGAGCTTATTGATTATATAATTATAATGCTGTTGTAAAGGGTTTCGGGGCCTCTTCAAAACCTTTTTTGAATTAATCAAAAACATGACATGTAATAAACCTTTGGGATTGAACAATGTTATCAACAATGGAGTTATGTGTTATAAATGCAATAACTTTGGACATATTGCAAGTGATTGCAAACTAAAGAGACATCATTTTGGACCAAGGTACAAAAATAGAGTTATTTTATGTCGCATTTGTAACAAGTGAGGTCATAAAAAAATATTTTGCAGATTTAATGGATTCAATAACAATATGAGGACACTTAATGTAAGAAGGAGAATGAATAATAGAAGAAGAAATGAGAATATAAATAGAACACAAGTAGACAATATTGATATGACATTTGTGAAGGAAGGATCTTAAACAAAGATGCAAGTATGAAAGGAAAAGTCAAAAGGCAACACAAAGAACAAGGTGGAAGTGTTAGCATGAATGCTGATGATATTGCTATGGGAGAGTATTCTAGCATTGCTAGAACAATGGAGAGACAATTAACTGTAACGCCCCGCCAAGGGATCCAAAAGAATTAACCTAGAGTTTCACTAAGTTTGCTAAACATTTTTTATTTATTTTAAAGTAAGAATGTATATCATACACATCAAACACATAGTAGCGGAAGCAATAACATGTAATCATCAACAAACATACATCACAAGTTACATTCCTTAAGGATCTCAAGACGTTGAGTCACATTTAAATTTAATTAATTCTAAGTCTAACAACTACCACATCCACATGAAAGAATAATAAGAAAGTGCAATGTCCATAATATACATTTGTTCTGAATGCCTCTTGGCAATTTAATTCGGAATGCTCAATCATCCACTGTACATGTCACAGGTTATGAAAGGCTTAAAAGAATATACATATGTAAAGATAAAGATACATCATCCTCAAATCCATGATACAAAGTACAGTAAAATAAATGAAACTAATAACATACCTGATACATCCATACATCCATAATGATAAAACATCTATCATAAAATCTAACCATCCATCATAATAATCCAAGAACATAGTGAAGGTAAATGCCAACCAAGAAAGCTCCAGCCACGGTGACCACAGACGGATCTCAATGGTAAGAGTAAAAAGCACTACCACCCGACTGCGTGGAACTTAAATGGTCCACTCCCACCGCGCTGAGGAGATAGTCTCAAGTCCCAAACAAGGTATCAAAACACAAAACACAAGTACTCTCTAAGTCTAGGAAATCCTAAAAGTACACTAACGCAAAGGTTCCAACATAGATAGACATCTAGACCCAGAGGCACCACAAAGACACGTAGGAAACCTGCTATGCAAGCGGGAAAGTGTCATCGCAAAAGTCACGTAGAAGTTACCCGAGCAATCCCTTAGGAATCCCGGGTCCCTAGTGATCCCTGCGGCCACTAGTATCCTCTCGTACTGACGAGGCATACTGCGGAATGCAAGGTCGTAACCAAGCGTTCTCTCTACCCCATCCTAGCCTGTACTAGCACTCAAGGCATGGGAGAGAACATACAATTATCTTATTAGTTTCATTTAAGTCAGTATTTAGGTGAGATGTTTTCACTTGTTAAAACAACTTACAATGGGTTACTCCAAGCAGCCTCTTAGGGCCCCGATCCCCATTGCAAGCCACTTCCCGACACTACACATAGATAACCTACCCTAGGCTCATGAAATCATGAATTAAAGAATCATAATAAAATCACCTCAGTCCTATACAAGCAACTGAAAAAAATCATAAAAGATAAGCCACAAAAATTACATCACTTCTTCGTGAGCAACAGATAAGCATCAAATAATAATCATATGGTCACAACAGTTCTCTATCAGCAACTGAAGGCATCAATGATAAATCACAAAATCCAATGGTTCTCCAATGAGCAACCAGAAAGTATCCCAATAATAAATCACAATACTGATCAAAGACTCCAAAATGGTCAAGTCAACACATGACATCATCAAGAACATAACAAACACTTCAATCCTCTCAAGCGAACGAAAAGCAATCCAAGTATAACTGATCGATGACTCAAAAATGGTTATCAAATATAACTGATCGAGACTCGAAAATGGTTAAGTCAGGTATCTCATAAACATACACCTCAACTTCACCCAAGAAGACTGAAAGCAATAACAACTAGTAAATACAATCATGTCATAGAGCACTCCATCACATTACCATGGTCGGGTTAAGAAAGATCGAGACCAAATCATCATGACATCACATTCACAACCCCGAGCCTCTGGTAACAACCTAAACTGGTCAATACTAGAACAAACCCCAAAACCTCAAAACATAGACAACAAAATAATCTCATAGAAAACAAGTCATCACACAGTTGGATCTGAACGATAATATACTGTTGAGTTAAGGTAAGATTTAAGTTCCAGTTTAACATCTATTTCAAGTAACTAAGTTTTCGCAGCTACCCCTTACAATTAACCCATTTCTATAATAACCTCCATTAAATCAATAATCTAAATCTACAATTTAATCAAATAATATCTATTAATAACTTTAATTCAATTGATTCTAATTAAGTTAATAATTAAATTTTAAACGATATCAATAATATTTAATTAATTATTAATATATATTAATAAAATTTATTAACAATATTAATAATTAATAATTTTAATTCATTATAAACTAGCTTTAATAGCATTACTAATTTATTTCTAGAAATTAAATACAATTTATTAATAATACTATTTTTAATAAATTGTATTAATTATAATATATTTTTAATAAATTAAAAAAAAATTAAAAATCATATTACAAAAAAAACTAACCCCTAAATGTCTTTTTTAAAAAAAAACGTATTATATAAAAAAAAAACGTTTTAGGCCCGCCAACCGGCAGACTTCGGTCTGCCGCAGCAAGGTACTGCTGCGTCAGCAGTACCTGCTGCCACAACAGTACTGCTGGCGCGACAGTACTTGCTGCGACGCAGCATCATAGGAAGGGGCGGTGGGGGTGATGGCCCCGCCTCCACAAACAATTAATTAAATTTTTTTTTTTTATAATTTTTTTAAAATTTAGACTTAAAAAAAAAATATATATATATATTTGCTTAAACGATTTTGTTTTTATATATAAATTTTTTTGCTTAAAGATTAATATTAAATAAATAAAATAAAATTATATATATATATATAAAATTATAATTATTATTTATTTTATTTATTATTATTTTTAAACATTAACAATTGCAATCTAATAGAGAAAATAATTCCAACCCTACGAATTTTCTTTTTAATCTCAAAACTCTCCCCAAATCAATTCTCTCTTTTCTCTATTTTAATACAATCTTAAATCTCGATTTAATTTTGTTGAAGGATGTTCCTAAACAATTTTTTAATCTAGATTTACAAATGAAAACGAATAGCAAAAGATCCAGAACGAAAAAATGATACACTCAAGAAGACAAGATTCTTACAATCACGAAGTAGACAGAACATATTAAATTTCTTAAATCATTTAGGGGTCAAAATACCAGACCCTACCTGAACCTGATGCTAATACACAATCCCCAAAATCTATAAGAGAACTCGCTCCTCCTCAATAACTTTCTTCTGAAAATCTTTCCTATAATTCTCCTTCTGAAATTTGCCTCCAAAAACTCTCTCCAAAATTCCTGTCTCCAAAATTCACGGTCCCCCCTTCGTGTCCAATATCTGCCCTCTTTTTTTAAAATGAACCCCCAAGTTGTGATAAAGAGTTTTCTCCTCAAATCAGGGCACTAATTGTGCATTCTCCCGAGAAGACTCTTTGCTCAACTGAGTTAACTCAAAATTAACTCTTATTAATCTTTGCTTTATCTTTTTAATGCATATTGAATAAATCATTAAATAACTTTATTTAATTTTTCCACTTGACTTCTATTTTTAATCTTTATTACTTTTAAACCCATGCGCACTTTATGAAATTAAAATAACATTATAATTTCCTCTTATTTTATCTTTTTAATTAATTTCTTTATTTTCAACACATGCTCGCATCATGCAATCTTACAACTTTTAATAATTAATATATTTTCACTTTTTACTTTATTTTAGAAACGTTAATTGATAAAATATTTAATTAACTTAAATAACAATAATATTTAGCATTTATGAACTCTAAATATATTATTATTAAATTAAATAAATATTATAATGTTCTAAATTATCCTTAAACTTTTATCTCCAAATTTAATTCTTTTTATTTAATTAATTTCTCAATTTAAATATAATCAAATATTAAAATATCATAATAATCTTCTATTAAATTAAATCATTAATTAATCCTTTTAATTAAACTTAATTAATAGAAAATACATCAAGGACTCATAAAGCAACATACGAAAACCCATCATAGAAAAATACATACTAAATCAAACAAAAGGGTTATAATCACGAAATAACATCATTTGATGCATTCGGAGGGTACTTAACTCAGATACTTGCCCTAATTATCAATTAGGACAATTGGCTAAAGGGTTTAGGAATTGGACTTAAGAGTTTATCTCCCCTCTCTTACCATTGAGATAATGCGATAGGGTACGCTCATCCTGGCAATTCAGGGAAGTCGATACCCGGTACCTGCAACCTGCATAAAATCCACGCATGTACAGACACAATATTCTAAGCTAAACAGACAATGGCAGGAAGTGGTGCATCGTGTAGATCCTGACTAGCAGGTGACTACGACTCCCTTCCTTAACCACATCAGAAACACCATACATAAAGAAAACAAACACGCACACCATACACATGCAGTATGGGGTAAGTATCCATAAGAAAGCACATGTGATAATAAACCATATAACTAATCATCATTGATAATTGAAAACATTGAATAATCATCATACATGCATGAAATATAGAGTACCAAGTCATCTCATCATATAATAAATTGAGTGTAAAACAACATCTGATAATCTGAAAGTAATGCTACTAAACATCAAGTATAAAACTGGCCTAAAAGAGTTTGGCAATTAAAACAAAATGTGAACTAGGGGTAGGCACTACATTAACATGAATATGTGTTGCATTCATGACTATGTTTGTCATCGATGTTAACATACTTAGAAGATTGGCAAAGTATCATACAAAGATTGAGGTTGTATGGATCAAGAATAAAAGATGAGGTCAAGTGTAGTTGGGGACATGTTCTATAGTATGTCCTAATTCAGTGGGCAAGTGCACATGCAAGAAGTCAAAGACTGGTAGCAGTTATGTGTGATTTATAGAAGAAAGTCTGTAGACAGAGTACCTGAGAAGTGGTTTTTGGTAATTGGATTATATCTCCTAATAGGGATAGAATTTGGATGAGAAAAGTTAGATAGAGAAAAAAGATCGCTTGATGATGATGTCAGCAAGTGCACAAAGTTTGAGGTCACACGTGTGAGGAGTTGTGAAGACTATTTGAGTTGACAATATTTGTAATTATGAAAAAGATGTATTGTAGCATGTTATATTAATGAGGTTCTATTGTAATTAATTGGAAAAGCATCAAGGTTGACTCAATGAATTATTTTGAGGACTTGGTATAAAGGAAAATTATTTTCCTTGTGATGGAATGTGTGAAGAGCGCAAGAAGTGATATGAAAATTTAGTAAATGCGAGTAAGCGATCAAAGGGATCATTGTGATGCAATTTTGGAGATCTGGTATTGAGATTTGAGAAGTCTTTTGGTGCGATATTGGCACAATAAGAGGACATGGTAAGAGTTCGAGTTGCTAAGATCAGTTGCATTTCTATTTTTTTTGAAAGGAATAATATAGAGGCTAGTTGGACAATGAGTTTGGTGGTCTTTCTCCTAAAGATGTTTGTACAGTGGGTCTATTTGCCTTCTACAACTCCTAACAGGGTTGACACAACTCCTAATAGGGTTAGAATCTCCTCACAAGGATTCAAAGTCTCCTAACAGGGACTAATATATACTAAATGTATTTCATTGGCTCCTAACATAGTCCATCCTCTTACAAGGAACATTTATATTAGTACATATTTTTGTTTGTACCATCCCCACCAGGGTTTTCCCAATGATCAAGGGTTTCCCTAGTTAAAAAATTTGGTGTATTGTCTATGTGTATCTTCTTATGGTTGTTGTTTATATTGATCACATGTTTGAAGTTTAATAATGTTGGTAAAAGTTGTATTGCTTGGGTAAATGATTCACCCCCCCTCTCAGTTATCTTGGTGGACTTTACTTTCTAACAATTGGTATCACAATACTAGGTCCTTGAAGAAAAAGCTTAACGGCTTAAGGAGATCAATGATAGATCATTTCTGAAAAGAAAGTCCTAAGTTTGATGGAGTTAACTATGACAACTGGAAAGAGAAGATGAAGACACATCTTTTATGCATGGGTCCATGATATTGGCTAATTACAAAGAATGGGAAGACCATTGTGGAAGAAAGAAAACTTGAAGAATGTACAAAAGCTGAAAGAGATTTTTCCATGTGTAATATGCTTGCTAGAGAAGCACTTTTGTCAACTCTTTCTGAAAATGAGTATAGTCAGGTAAAATCTTTGGTATCATCTCATGAAATTTGGAAAGCTTTGGAATCCACTTTTGAAGGCGATAAGAATTCTAAGAGAATCATATTGAAAATATTGTTATAGGAATCAAGTCTTGTAATGAAACTACAGATAAGGATGAAATCATATGGAAGATCTTGATGAATTTGATACCACCATTCAAGTAGACAAAATAGATGATTGAGCAATTGATAACTTCAATTGAGAAATTTTCTAGAGAGACACCTCTTGGAAGATTGGAAGCAACAGAAGTAAGTTTGAAATAATCTCAAGATTTTCCTAGAGTTGAGACCATCTTTAGCTCATAAAGTGTTCGCCCTTCCTTATCAAGGAGTGCAAGCACCGGTGGAGATTATCCTAGCAACAATAGGTCAAGATTGGAAGAAGACAACAAGATTGAAGAAGGAATTTCCTTGCTTGTGAAGGAGAATCAGATGGTAAGAAAATATTTAAATGTTGGACTTGTAATGAGTTTGGTCATTAAGATTCTAAATGTCCCAAGAGAGTAAATAAGTATAAGAATAATTTCAAGTTTACAAGGCCTAGAGAATGTTTGTATGTAAGTGATGATGATAAATCTGAAGAAAAGAGTGAAAGCGATGATGAGTTAGGCTTTGTTGCTATAAAGGAAGAAAATCATGAAAAAGAAGTTAGAGAAGAGAAAGCCCTAGTGTCACATGTTGAGAAGAAAGCTAATTGGATCATAGATAGTGGTTGTTCACATCATACGACTGGTGATATGAATACATTTGTTGAGTTCAATAGTTGTGATGGAGGAATTGTTAGAGTTGGTACCAATGCAACATGTCATATAAAGGGAATATGATCTATTACTATTGATGGGAAAACTAACACAAATGATGTTTATTTTGTTGATGGACTAAAGAATAATCTTCTAAGTGTTGGATAGTTGGTTGATAAGGTATATCAATTACAGTTCACAGAGAAGACATGCATCATCAAGGATAATAATGGTAATATGATTGGCACTGGTACAAGATCCAGATGTAATGTTTTTTAGCCGAATCCTACAGAGATGACATATTTGGTTGCTAAAGTTGATAACAGTTGGTTGTGGCATAGAAGGATTTGTCATATAAATTTTGATAACATTGTGAGAGAAAGTAGTACATTTTTTGTAAGAGATTTTCAAAAAATTGTGAATCCTACAAATGTTCTGTACAAGGAATGTGTTATGGCTAAGCAGAAGAAAAATTCTTTTCCTAGCAAGAAGCTTTCTACAACACCAAAGTTGGAGATTGTTCGCACAGATTGAGTGGTCCCACAAATACAAGAGGATCCTATGATGAAAGGCACTTCATGATTATTGTTGATGACTTTACTAGGATGATGTGGGTAGTGTTCCTTAGAGAAAAGTATGAAGCATTTGAGTAGTTTGAGCTGTTTAAGAATATAGTTGAGAAGGAGTTTGGATTGAAGATTAAATATTTAAGATTAGATAGAGGTGAAGAATTTTCTTTGAATGAGTTTTATACTTTTTGTGAAATGAATGGTATCCAGAGGCAACTATCAACCCCTAAAACTCCTAAGTAGAATGGTATGGCTGAGAGAAGAAATAGGTTTGTAACATAAGCTCAATAATGTCTATGATGTTTGAGAATGATGTATTAAAGACATTTTGGAGAAAAACAATTAATAAAAAAGTGTATACAATGAATAGAGTGCATATCATAAAAGGTACAAATAAAACACCTTATGCATTATGGTTTGGTCATGCACCATTAGTGAAGTATTTCAAAATTTTTGGAAGCAAGTGTTATATCAAGAGAGATGATGATATTGGTAAGTTTGATGCAATAAGTGATGAAGGTATGTTCCATGGTTATTCATTGAAAATAAAAGATTATAGATATTTTAATCAAAGGACTAAACCTATTGTTGGGAGCGCAAATGTAAAAGTGGATGAGAAGTTTGTAGTTCAAGAGAAAAATGCTTGATTATAATTCCAATGATGAAGAAGCTAATCCTAAGCCTATCCAAGAAAATGTTGTAACTTTCTACGAGACTAGAAATTATTTGTAGAATGATATTCAAGTTGTAGAACAGAGAGAGGAACCAAGATTTGAGCCTAGACTAGAAGTAAGAGTTAAGACAGTGACACCCACACCAAAAAAGGATTTGACAAAGAATCACCCTTCAAAACATATTATTGGAAGAAAAGACATAGGAGTTATGACAAGAAACATAATACATGAAGAATTATTTATGATTTCTCAAGCTGAACCAAAGAGTGCAGATGAAGCATGTAAAGATGATCGTTGGATTCAAGCAATGAAGGAAGAACTAGATCATATTGTGAAGAATGACACATGGGAATTGGTCCCTAGACCAAAGGACAAAACAATTATAGGAACAAAGTGGATTCTCAGGAATAAAATGAATTAACAAGGTGAGGTTGTGAGAACCAAAGCTAGACTGGTATGCAAATGATATTTACAGTAAGAAGGTATAGACCATGAAGACAAAATTGTACATGTTGCCTGAAATGAAGCAGTAAGAATGTTCTTGGATTATGCAACATATAAATAGTTCAAAGTGTATTAGATGGAAATGAAGTCAACATTTCTAAATGGAGAACTTGAAGAAGAAGTCTAAATTGAGAAGCCTAGAGGATTTCCTTTGACAAAAGGAGACATGGTATGCAAGTTGAAGAAAGAATTGTATGAATTAAAAAAGCACCTAGAACTTGGTATACGAGATTGGACAAGTATTTGGAAAAATTGAGATTTACAAAAGGTACTACAAACAACAACTTATATTTGAAATAAATTGAGAATGGTTTGTTGATTATTGTGATATTTGTGGATGCTTTAATCTTTGGAGGTGATGATGATGCAAGTGACAATTTTTCTAATGAAATGAAGAATGAATTTGAGATTAGTATGATTGGTGAGATGAAATATTTCTTGGGTTTACAAATTGTGTATAACAGTGATGGTATTTTCGTATCACAGACTAAGTATTTGAAATACCTATTGAAGAGATTTAGCTTGGAAATTTGTAAGCCTATTGGTACACCTATGATAATTGGTCACAAGTTCTCTAGCAAAGATGAGACACCTACAGTTGATCAGATGAAGTATAGATCCATGATTGGAGGTTTGCAATATCTAACTCATACAAGGCAAGATATAGTAAATAAAATTAGTATAGTAGCAAGATTTCAAGAGGATCCTAAGAAATTACACTATGGAACTATAAAGAGGATATTAGATATTTGAAGGGTACACTTGATTTTGGGTTATGGTATGATAGACCAAATGTCTTTACTCTATGCGAAAATACTCGTGTGAACTGGGAAGACAATATGGATGATAGAAATAATACAAGTGGTGGAGCATTTTTCCTTGGAGGAAGACTGGTTTCTTGGTTAAGCATGCAACAAGATTGTATCTCATAGAGTACAACAAAACTACAGTATGTAGCAACAACAAACAATTACAATAAGATAATGTGGATAAAACAAATGTTGAAGGATATTAGAATAGAGTTTTCAGAAACTATTAAAATACATTGTGATAACACAAGTACAATGAGTATGTCTAAGAATCATGTATTGCATTCTAAGACAAAGCACATATCGATTTAGTATCATGTTTTGAGAGAGAAAGTTGTAGAGAAAGAAAATAGATTGGAGTATGTTAATACAAAGGAGTAGATTGTAGATATATTTACAAAGCCTTTGCCTAAGGGAACATTTATGTATCTGTGAGGTATGTGCCTACTTACTTCAAAATAGAAGATGCAAAAAGGCAACAATCTAGTGGTACAAAGCACTGTTATTTATCTGGATTGGATGCTAATGCTTCCTCTATGGGGGAGTATCTGTGATTGTAGAGTCATGAAGGACTCTTGGTAGCTAGTATTTAACAGTTTCTTTGGACATTTGAGTTCGTTGAAGATATTTAAGTAGCTTATTGACATAATGATGCTTTTTTCATTGATGTCAATGGGGGAGATAGAGTGCATGAAAAACATCTCCTATGAATGGAGGAAAGTAAGTGGGGAGAAGTAAGCTCATAATAAATGAGAAAGATGAGTATATATAATGAGGGATAAGTTTATCAATGGGGGAGAAATAGTTATTCCTAAGAGTTTCATATTTGATTGATGAAGAGGATTTGGAAAGATTAGAGAAACAACAACATAGCAGTTTGTTTGGTATTCTTGGAGCTTAGATGTTTTTCATCTGCATTTCCATCACTCTCGAAGGGGGAGATTATTAGCATGAATGCTGATGATATTCCTATGAGGGAGTATTCTAGCATTATTGGAGTAGTGGAGAGATATTTAGCATGATTGTGTGTTGCATTCATGATTATGTTTGTCATTGATGTCAACATATTGAAAATATTGATAGAGTAACATACATAGATTAAGGTTGTATGGATCAAGTAAAAAAGATGAGGTCAAGCATAGTTGGGGACAAGTTCTTCACTGTGTCCTAATTCAGTGGTCAAGTGCACATGCTGAAAGTCAAAGGCTAGTAGCAGTTATTTGTGATTCATAGAAGTCTGTCTATAAATAGAGTACCTAAGAAGTGGTTTCTGGTAATTTTATTATATGTCCTAATAGGGATAGAATCCAGATGGGAAAAGTTAGAGAGAGACAAAAGATAGCCTAATGATGATGCCAATGAGTGGACAAAGTCTAAGATCACATGTGTGAGAAGTTGTGAAGACTGTGAGCTAACAATATTTTGTAATTATGAAAAAAATGGATTGTAGTGTGTTATATTAATGAGGTCATATTGTAATTAATTGGGAAAGCACCAAGGCCAACTCAATGAATTATTTTGAGGACTTGGTATAAAGGAGAGTTAATTTCCTTGTGATGGAATATGTGAAGAGCGCAAGAAGTGATATGTAAATTTAGTAAATGTGAGTAAGCAATCAAAGTGACCATTGTGATGCGATTTTGGAGATCTGGTATTGAGATTTGAGAAGTGTTTTGATGCAATATTGGCACAATAAGAAAACATAGTAAGAGTTCAAGTTTCTGAGATCAATTTTATTTCTACTTTTCTAAAAGGAATAATATAAAGGCTAGTTGGACAATGAGTTTGGTGGTCTGTCTCCTAAAGTTGTTTGGATAGTGGGTCCATTTTCCTTCTGCAACTCCTAACATGGTTGACATAATTCCTAACATGGTTAGAATCTCCTCATAGGGATTCAAAGTATCATAACAAGGACTAATATGTATTGAATGTATTTCATTGGCTCCTAACAGAGTCCATCCTCTTACAAGGAACATTTATATTAGTACATAACTTTGTGGATATCATTCCAACCAGGGTTTTCCCTATGATCAAGGGTTTCCCTAGTTAACAAATTTTGTGTTATTGTCTATGTGTATCTTCTTATGATTATTGTATTGATCACAAGTTTGAAGTTTAATAAGGTTGATAAAAGTTGTATTGATTGGATAACCGATTCACCCCCTCTCAGTTATCTTGGTGGACTTTACTTTCTAACAACAAGTAGTACCTAACACTAAATCTTATACATCATCATGAACTAGCACATTTATCCTAAATAGGGGAACTCTTACCAGTAAATCACCAGACCCTTGAATGATCAAATTAAGTTTTGCAAGGTTAGATGCAACATTATCAGGTACAATGGAAGCTAAGTCCAAATAATCTATTATGGAGATATGGATGACCACTAAATATTCATGAGTTCTCTAAGTAGTTTCAAACACCTAGGAGACTTTAACATTCTAAAGAAAATGAGTGGATTAACATAGTTTTGAGTAGATTACATGATGACATGTTCTGGATGGGAGATCAACTAATCGTGATCACTAATGAGTTAATTCATAAAGTAAATGGACTAAATAATACTGGAATTATCCCTTATAGTTGGAAAGCTTGTGAATAAAGAAGAAGAAAAGAACACATGAGCTAAATGGGATAGGAATGAATGATTTTATTAGACATTAGAAAAACAAATGTAAGAATAATCAGTTAAATTCTTGATATGAGATGAACTACAACTCAAGACCTAATTCATTGTCTATAGGATTCATTCACACAACCTACAAGATGCTCATTGAAAGAGAGAAAATCAATGTCTATGAGATCTTAAGACAAAAAATTCTAGAGAACATTAAGGGGATCAAGCATGATAAGTGCCCATCCTTTAGATTTGGATAATTGGTTACATATCTATTCTTCTACATTTTACACAAATTTCCAAACATGCCACATTCAACATGAATTATTGACAAGTGTACTATGGAATTGATAACTAAATAACTACTACAACATGCAAAGAAAGAAAATGATAACATCAGACATATTTTGAATGATTAAGGGATTTCAATTGAGATTAAATAGAGGGTTAAAATACCTAGATCAACTGTTAAGAAGTCTAAGGAAACAATTTTCTTCATGGTAGAAACTACCTACACTTGTATGGAGGCAGTAGAACTTAGAAATATACTTATCCATCCTATGGGATATAAAGTGGAAGAAGACATGATTTAAGGATATGCAAAGACTATATTAGAATCAAAGAGACACTTCTTGTCCTAGCTGGGGTACATGAGTTGAAAAGTTAAGTGCGGTTAGAGAACAATTGTATAATGGAACTAGAAAGAGGAAAGTAGCGAAGATGGTAGAAGAGATATAAAAAGAACAATGAATGCATAAGGAAGAGTGGAAATAGGAAAGGAAGAAGGCTAGTAAAATTCACATAAAAGATAAAATTTAAGCCTTTAGTAGAAAGAAAATGAATGAACCAATCAAAAAAGGAACTAGTGTAGAAGCAACAACAAAATAAATAAATAAGAGATGATGATGATATAGAGATCACTAAAGTGCAAGTTATTCCAGAGATCCATACACCAAGAATATCTACTAGATATTCTCCTATGGCTAATAAGGAAAAAAACCTAAGAAATCAACAAGTCAATCAGTATAATCAGAGATAAAGACACAAGAGGAGCCTAAAAGAAATACCAGGCAGAAAGCTAAGGCACATGGCCAAATTTTTAAGAAGCCCAAGCTTACAATTAAGAGGAAAGACACCAAAGATCATAAAAAAGAAGGATAGGAACAAGAAGAATAGGGTGCAAAACTGAAAGTTGAAGAACAAATTATAGAGAAATCAAATGTGCTAGAGAAGGGCTTATCAAGAACGAAAAAGAAATGGAAGGCATACCTAAAGAAGACCACAGAGAGGATTGAGCATGATCGAAATATTGATCAAGTATATAAATTTTATTTAAGGTACAATGAATATCAAATAAGTTTACTGAGAATTCTATTATTACTTAATGATTGGAGTTTGAAATAAATGTAGTAAAATTACAAGGTAACATTCCTAATCATCTATTTGATAAGTTGAAAGAAAGGAGACTAAGAGAAATTGAAGAAGATACGAAAAATGAGAGAGGAATAAATTGGTAAAATGAGTTCATTAATAAGTTATGAAGCTATGATCAATGTTTAAAAAAATGTGAGACCACTATTAAGAACCAAGATGATGACAATCAAACTAATGGTAGGGCATTATGATGAAGTATAAGAAGATACATAAAAAATCATTGGACAAAGTATTGAAGGACCCTAATGCATTGAAGTCAAATAAGAAATCAGTGGAAATTATGATTAATGAACCTAAGGTACTAGGGAGAAACAATAAAGAAGTTGAACAATTTGGGACCACTATTAAGAAACCTAATATCTGTGTTGATGGTGTACTGATAACCTTAGATACAACTTCTGAAGATGAACATAACTTTGCAAAAGATAACATGGATGATGTTCAAAATTTAGGAGAAATTAGAAACATTATGTCAGAAGTAGTAAGCATGGAAGAACCCATTGGTGATAGTGAACAAGATGAGGACAAAACATATGAAGCAGTTGTTGGAATTCTTTTAGAATAACTAAGAGGGTGGGGGGGGGGGGGGGGGGGGGTGGGGGGGTGGGCAGTGAATTAGTTATTCAAGGTCTAGATGTATAAATAAAACTTTTCACAATTCAGTGAACCCACAAAACATTCTTATCCATGCATGCATTCATTGTGTATCAACTAAAAGTTATATGTTATTGTCAAATCAACTTGTAGAAATGTAAAGTATGAAACAAAATACATCCATCAACACATTTGACACAATAATTTAACATGGAAATCCAATTTGGGAAAAACCACCAGTAACATGCTACTCTTCTTTCACTCTTCTGAAGTGATGCCTTGTTAAAGACCAACCTTGTTAAAGGTTACAATACACACTGTTAAATGTAACCCGGTTAAGAGATTTTAGTCACCTTGCTAAAAGTGAGCCTTGTTAGAGGACTTTAGGCCATTCACTTGGAATGCCACCCTGTTAAAGGATTTTCCAATGACTGTTAAGTCAACCTTACTCCAAAGCATTTACCCTAGACTATACAATTGTTAGAAAGTAACATTAGAGCTTTGATTTGATAAAACTTACAACCTTACTTGTAGATTATAGATCTCTGTTCAGTCCTCAACTCTGCTTGGCTTCCATTCTTTGCAGCTCTGATAGCTTTTTCACCCTTCAAGCATTCATCCTCTTAAGCCTTCTTCCTTAGTACGCCATTACATACTTCTTCACTTGGGTCACTTGATGAAGCAAAACCCCTTTCCTTCTCGTTACCAAATTTTTGCATCAAAACTCTCTAACTCTTTTGCTTCATGACCAAAGATTCCTATATACAAGAAATTAGAACATTTCCCCACTCATTTTCCATCATCAAAATTAGGGTTTTTGATGGATAAGGTAGGATAAAATTTTTATCTACCCCATATCTTATCTTCTCTAGAAACTTCTCTTAGAATCCATTTGAATTCACCTCCAAAATGGTTTACATAAGATTTTGTGCCACCAACTCATCAATCTTATCTTCCTCCTAATTCACAAGTTCTAAGAAAATAAACTTGTCAGTTTTTATTTGGCGAATCTTCGATCTTTGTCATAATGCAATAGCTTGGCATTATCAATCTTCTGATGCTTGACACATATTACATCACTTGACATCAACTGGATTTTACTGGTGCTTGACATCAACTAAAAAGTTACTTGACATCTACTAACTTGCTCGACATCCACTAGAATTCACTTTCACTCAGCTCCAACTGACTTTTTTCTCGGCTTGAACTAACTTTGCTTGGCATCTACTATCCACTTGGTCAAGCTTGGCATATGATCTTTGTTTAACTTTATTCTTCTAAACTTTCTAAGTGTAGCCAACCATTTTGTAACCTCAAATAGATCATCAATACATTATGTTATCACTATCTTAACTGATTCTTGTACTTCGTTAAATAATCATAACTCAACCTTTTCTTTAGGTACTTTTGTTACATCTTGCTGATCAAATCCTCCTCATCAATCAATTAAGTGATAGAACTTGAAACATATAAGAAATTGTCTTACCAGCAAATAACATGTTTGACATCAGTGACAAAACAATGATTGAAACACACAATCTTCTTCAACAATCTTTCTAATCAAATGATATTTTCAATCAGATATCGACAATAGTTAATCAAACAATAGGGTAAGGGGACAAAGATAAAGATGATCAAGTGGCCCATCAAGCATAGAAATGGAAGGACACTGGGTAAGATGATCATACGATGGAATCAAATCAGAATGTGTAGTTGGAAAAAAAATCAATCAGAGAAGGATGTAGGTATGGACATAATAGCATATATAGAAGATAAAGACAAATCTTCATTTCCCACGGTAGTTGACTCTAGTATGAGATTAGATAAGGATACCTTGATTGATGAAATGATAGAGGTAGCAACTCAAGAAATAATTAGATTCCTATAGTTGTAAAGACCCAGTATAATGGAACAAAGGATAGTTGATAAAGGGAAGGATATTCCAGTACACCTACACCTACAAAACAATCATTGTTGAAAATTTTTAGTCTATCAGAGGATATCACCAAGATAATAAAAGAAGACATGGACGAGGATAAATTTATGCAACTTCCACTATTTTCTCATGTTAAAGAAAATGATAAACCAAGAATGAAGACCAAGAAGCACAAGTTATTACTTCAGAAGGATTTGGATAGGTTACATAATTTTTTACCTACACCTATTCAATTACAAGGAACAAACATGGCAAAGAACTTTGAGAGTACATTTGAAGAAGCAAAAAAGTTGAAAGCTCAAACATATTTTGAGGCCAAGTTATTTCATTAGGTATGCGACAATATCAAGAACTATTTGTTAGTCATAGATATTTGCATTAAAGATATTAGATGATCCATAGAAGAAGAAAATAATATGTATATTGCTTGCACGAGAGCGCATTAGTTCACTAAAGATGTCACAGATTATATAAAATATGATGAGGTTAAGCTAGAGTAGATGGAAGGAGAGTTTGAGAAAATTGATCTAAGTATCATTAAAATGGATAAGAAATTTAGCAAAACTTTCAACACTTAGAAATTTGGAGAGAGACAAGAGTAGGGTATTGGTAACATTCAACTTGTTTAGAAACAACTTAACACCCAAGATTGCCATGCTACAAAAACAATTGATCACTCTATTGGATGATAAGAAATCAAGTATGAAAATTTTATGAATGAATTTGAATGAAGCAGAAGTAGACGTATATGGAATATGTGCAATAATTCATGTAGGAGAATCAATAAAGAAGACATGTGATGTGGAGTTTGAGACTTTAAAGAGAAATTTTGCAAATTGCATCAAACTTCTACCTTGAAGAGTAGTTTTAGGAACAATATTTGACATTTATATACAATTTTTGGCTCACCTTTGTCATTGATGTCAAAGGGGGAGATAAGACAATGAATTTTTTTTTTTTTGGGATTGAAGGAAAAAAATACAAGACAGATACATAGGGTAGTAGTCATGTACTAAGGGGGAGCATAAGTAAATTATTCAAGTAAAGTCAAAAGATGAATATATAACTTTATAGATGATATAATCATGCACATATTTGGATTGGCCAAAATTTTGAAGAGAAACTCTTATACTTAGCCAAAATTTCACAATGTTGCTGTCAATGTCAAAGGGTGAGATTGTTGGCAAGTTGGATGAGGTAAGTTGTTAGATGTTTTCAATATGAAAATATTATGACAAGGTAAGGCCGCTGAAGGTAAATTTTCATGCCCAAAATACAAGGGCAAAAACACAAGTAATTTTTTTTAATTTAAAAAATCAATAATAATTAAATCCACTAAGTTGATAAGTTTAATTCAGTTAAGACATAGGTACATTGCAAGACAACAACACGGTTCCCTTAACAGTGTCTTGACATTTCTATTTCAGTTTAAAAATCAATGAGTACGAATAGATCGTTAAATCTGAGCATTCGTTATCATATTGATTTCGACATTTGTTTTATTATTACATTAATTTTAAAACAATATATTTAAAATTATTCAAATAACAAATAAAAATAAAGATAAATTGAACTTTTTTGAAACATTGAAAAAAACCAAAGACTATCTAAATAATATAATCATCTAACATTTAAAAAAAAAACCTAAACTTTATTAAATCTAATATAAACAATCATCTTTTAAATCAAGGCTAATATTTAAATATTCAATATAGTTAATTAAAACATAAACAAAAATTCAACTTTAATTTAAATCAATTCATTCTCTTTATACTTACCCCATAAATAATAATACAAAACAATAATCATATAAATCTTAAGTTAAACTAAATAATAATTAATACAACTAATTAATATCCTAAAACTAATTACTATCCTACACTTTCAATTTTCAAAACTTTAAACATAAAAATAAACTAAACTATTCTTTACTAATACTAATTAAATACTAACATGTGTTATACAAACTAAAATCTAATTGTGAATAAACATTACAAAGAGCACACTTAAACTATAACCAAATTATCCTAAATTCTAAATTAATAAACTAACTATAATCTAAAATTACAAATAAATTCTAATATTAAATTATGCTAATATTAATGACATACAAACTAAATTACTCAAAACTAATTTAATAAAAACTAACTATAATTAAAACCTATTAAGTAAAAATATTATTAACCTTTTAAAAACTAAATCTAAAACTAAACTACTATTAAAATAAAGCTAAAAGGAAACTAACAAATATCTAAAAATAAACTAACCTATCTAATCTTAACCCCTAACTACCCCACTCACCCTCTACACTCACGCCAAGACTCTTTCACCACCTTTCCGCATGGGCACAAGGCCCAATGACTGGATTCCCATGCTGATAAGAGGTTGCCATACGCAACAAAAAGGACTGGGTGGCTAGGAATAAAGTGGGACAAAATGTGTTTAAGTGAGTCTTAGGATATTTAGGATATTGCTAAATGTATTAATAATATATATATATTTTTTCTTTTCATTTAAATATTTAATGTTAATAAGTTCAAACAAAGAACCATTGAAGAATCTTTTAGATTCTTTGTTGTAGGAAAGACAATAATTTTGTTCCCATACAAATTCTAGTGAGCTTTTTTCTCTTGGAAGTGTAAATTTAAGCCATATTTTTTCTAAGTGTCAAATTTTTTGAATGCAATCTATTTTTATAACAAGAGGTGTATATTTTTCTAAGTATAGATTTCGATTGCCAACTATATTTCATGTTAAGGGGAGATTATATATATATATATATATTCTCTCCATGTTAATTTTAATCATTGAGTTTACTAATTTGTTTAAACCTTAATGTAAGGATATTTTATCTCCTAATAATCATGAAATTTAAATCGAAGTTCCAACCATAACATAAATTATATTCTTAACATATATGAACTTGAAATTTGCATAATTGAACATCACCATTTTATCTATTTTTCAATACACATATGCATATAACTGAAAATACGAGAATCTCATAAGCACGGATATTACTCAATCATTTTTTTTAATTGACCACCTGATTCAAAGGGTCCACTGGGAAAGAACCAGTAAGAGAACCCGACATAGTTGCCACTTCAACAATAAGTTTAAATGTAACATTTTTACACAAGATATTATCTTGAGGGAAAAACTCCCAACATATTTGAAATCCAATACAATTTTGAATTTCCTTCCTAGCCCTTAACATGGGATCCATTACGAATTCTGCAATACATCATGGTGATCGTGGAGAGAATGAAAATTGACCAAGAGACAACCAATCATAACATGAAGACAAAATCAACCATTCACTCCCATCCCAGTTTGCACAATAGGTTTGACATTGAACCAAACTAGGGAGAAGGTGGATTTTCAAACAGGAGATGTCAGACACAACACCAAAACAAGTGCCCTTTCTGGGCTAAAACTCAAGAACTTTCATTCTTCCATTTCTTAATTTCCAAAACTCATACACATGGTTTGAGTTGACGAGTAGGGGCCCATAACACCCTACCCTCTCTCCCTCTTCTCGTTCTGAGAAGAGACTCTACACTATCAGAGTCCAACTAAAGACCTCCTCCCGTACATGACCACTTCTGCCCTATTCGAGGGTGAGTAATTCAAATACGACCCATACAATCCCTTCAAAATTCAAAGCAAAAAAATACAAAGGAACACATTTAAGAAAACCTGTTTCAATCCCTCCCAACATACTCAACACACACACACGAACATACATATGCAATAAAATTGAAACATGAAACACAACATGAACAACATGAGGTGAAGTATTCCTACATTCAAAATTGGGTTATGGAAAATGAAAAAATTTAAGATGAGCATTCCCTTCCTTCTCCTTCTCTTTCAATATTGGATTCCACTTTAAAACTAGAGGTTAGGTGAACACTCAAACCCTCTCAAATTTACCTTTAAATAAGATCCTAAACTCAACCACCCCTAAAAGCAATAACTCCCCCACTTGCGTAAAAGTTCTAGAGACTTCTAACTCAACTAGACATAAGGCTAACCTCAAGGTGGAGTTAAAATTATCCAACTCATGTTGAAACACACAATTTTCGAAATAAAGCAAAAATGTGGTTTTTGAGTGACCATAAAAGTCAACAAAAGGGGCTAGGGGGGTGGAAAATGCCTCCAACCCATACCCATACTCCTTGGATATTTATATTTCATGATTTTAGGCCTTTAGGATTAATTAGGGACCTATCAAAAGATAAAATTTTTTAGGACTTCCTAACAACCTTCAAAAATGTAGATTACTCATTAATCCTGATTAGGGTAACTAACCTCAATTACTAAGTGATTAGCAAAAAGGTCACTAACCCAGTCTGACTTAGATCTTTAGGTTACTCGGTTAACCCTAACTATCATGTTGGAATGCATATACAATTTACGAATGTCAAGTGATACTAAAAATTCACTATTACAAAACATTAGCACTTATTGATTACATAATAAAACATTCATACATCTCATGATACAAATAAAATATGAACAACAGGGTTTGCATCTTTTGTCAGATTCAACCCTAATTTCCATAATCAATACATAGGGTTCAGTTTCATTTCTCTATTAGATTTCTTAGCTAAAATATCTTGCACACTCATTGCACAAGAAAATCACACACACACACACACACACACACACACAGACACACAGACACACAGACACACAGACACACAGACACACACACAGACACACACATACACATATAACGTATAAGGGAAATCACATAAATTAAAACATCTATTTTTCAAATAACTAGTGGTTTATCTCATTCTACTCATATTCTTAATCATTAAAATTGCATACTCAAGTGTTAATTCTACATTCACTTTCTACACTAGTTCACCAATTTACATGTTCATAAAACATTAAATAATGAAATCAAACATCTGAAAGTAAAACATCACACAAAATATAATAGCTTAATAATTTTCATTGTATCTGGCAGTGTCTTGACATATCATGAAGTTGTGAGTATCAAAGTAATAATGTATCAACCATGCTATGATGGGTCGGGGTGAGGACTCACATCCTCCCCCACTAGGCATGAACTTCCTCCTAGAGTTCATCAAAAAGATAAGGGTACTGCGATTGCATCCATGTTGCATCCTCCCATGAAGCGGTGACCTCATCATAACAATCCCACTGGACCCTAATCTAGTCTAGCTCTTGACCTTAAAGAGCTAGGAACTGTCGAACAATAATACAAATAGGCTTTCATGCTAGTTGCCCATCTAACTCCACCTGCAAAGCATCCCAATATTTAATATGAGACTCGTCATAAATGTATCCTCTAAGTATTGAAATGTGAAACACATTATGGATGTGTGACAGGCTAGGTGGCAAAGCTAAATGGTACGCAACTAGTCCTTTCCTCTCTAGGATCTCAAACAGTCTAATGAATGGGGTGCCAACTTAGAGCCCTTTTCGAATTAAATCAGACTCTTGTGCGGTTGCACCCTCAAGAAAACTCTATCTCCAACCTGATACTCTCAATCTATCCTCTTCGCATCTGCATACTTCTTCTGCCTATCCGGTGCCTCTCTTAGGCGCTGTCTAATTAGGGTCACTTGCTGCTCCATATCCTTTACTAAGGGCCAATAGATACTCGATCCTTGATCCTATCCCAACTCAAGGGCATTTTACAAGGTCTTCCATACAAGGCTTCATAAGGCGACATACCTATGGAGGAATGGTGCCTATTGTTATAGGCAAACTCGACAAGATATAAGTATTCTTCCCATTTGACCTGATGGCCCATCACATACATACATAACATGTCTTCCAAAACTTGATTCACTTGCTTGGTCTGAGGATGGTATGCTATACTGAAATTGAGCCTGGTGCCCAATGCTGCCTGCAACTCTCTCCAAAAGGATGAAGTGAATAATGAGTCTCTATCAAAGATGATCTTACAGGGAATTTCATGAAGTCTGACAATGCCTCGCAAAAACACCTGGGCTATGTCTCGTACTATGTATGTAGTACGCATGGGTGAGAAATGGGCAACCTTGGTCAATGTGTCAACTGTCACCAAAATCACATCATGGTGGAAAGATGACATGGGGAGACCAACAATAAAATCCATAGATATAACATCCCACTTCCACTCTACAATCTCATGAGGCTAGAGAAGCCCACCAGGATGATGGTGCTCTGCCTTCACCCTTTGACACTCAAGGCATCTCACAACTATGTTAGCAATCTACACTCTCATGCCTAGCCAGTGATATAACAATCTCAGATCTGCATGTAACTTCTTTACATCGGGGTACACTACATAAGGTGCTCTGTGAGCCTCAAGTATAATGAGCTTGCACAAACCCCCAATGGAAGGTACATACATATGTCCTCTATGATGCAAAAGTCCATCAAACTCCAAGGAATACTCTAAATACTTTCCTTCTAAGGGTCTCTGAGAATGCACCATCTGGCTAACTTCTGCATAAAGCTCATCTACAAGCAAGTGTTGTAGGATCCGCTCTCTCAAGTCAGTGCAAGTAGTCACAGATGAAATCTCATGGCACCTTCTACTTAAGGCGTCTAAAACCACATTCTCCTTCCACTTGATGTAATGAACATCAAAATCATACTCATAAAGGAACTCCATCCACCTTTTTTACCTAGCATTAAGGTTCGGCTGAGTAAATATGTATTGCAAGCTCTAGTGATCAAAATGAAGTTTGAATCTATGACCTAGAAGGAAGTTTCACCACCTCACTAAAGCATGAACCACTACCGCAAGCTCTAGGTCATGAGTAGGGTAATTGAGTTCATGAGTCTTCAACTTCTTAGACTCAAAGGAAATAAGTCATCCATCCTGCATAAGGACTGCCCCTATACCATCTAAAGATGCATCGGTGCACACGAAAAAATTTGTAGAAGGATCTGGTACTGCAAGAATTGGTGCACTCGTGAGGGCTCTCTTGAGCTCTTGAAAAGCTCTATCACACTTCTTTGTCCACTCATATTTCTTCCACTTTTTTTGAAGAGATGTGATTGGGTGTGCCAATCTAGATAATCCTGCAATGAAGCATTAGTAATATCCTGCTAGTCCCATAAAGCTCCTCACTTCAGTGACACTAGTGGGTGCTGGCCAATCCATGATGGCCCTAATCTTTGATGGGTCTACTGAGACACCATCACCTAATATGACATGACCTAAATAATGTATCTTAGGTCTATAGAATGCACACTTTGACAAGCTGCCAAACAACTATTTCTCTCTCAACTTCTACATGCTCCTTCTCATCACAAGAATATATCAAAATGTCATCAAGAAAAATGAATACAAAATTATCCAAAAAAATACAGAATACTCCATTCATGAGGCTCATGAATACAAGTGGAGCATTCATGAGGCAAAATAGTACCATGGTGAACTCATAGTGACCATACCTCATACGAAATGTAGTCTTGGGGATATCACTATCCACAATCCTCAACTAATGATAACCCAACTTCAGATCAATCTTTGGAAATACTTAGGCACCCTGTAACTGATCGAAGAGATCATCAATCTTAGGAAGTGGGTATTAGTTCTTGATGGTTACTTTGTTCAACTGCCAATAATCAATACACAACCTTAGTGATCTATCTTTCTTCTTTGCAAAGATCATTAGTGCACCCCAAGGTGACAAACTAGGTTGAATATGCCCCTTCTCTAAGAGTTCCTCCAACTAAGTCTTTAGTTTAGTAAGCTCATGAGTAGTCATCTTGTACGGTGCTCTCGATATTGGCTAGGCTCCTGGCACACGATCAATATAAAAATCCACTCCTCTAGGTGGAGGCATACCAGGGAGCTCCGAAGGAAACACATCTACAAACTCTTGTAGGATTGGAAAGTCATCAAGGGATGATTCTCCCTTTGAATCTTCCTCTCTGTCACTAATGGTGATAGTGAACAACTAACATCCCTTTCACATGCACCATCTAAGCTACATAGTAGAAATCATATGAAGGGATACTGGTCTCTTTACCTTGAAGATCACTCTAGAGATCCCAAACTAGTCCACACATTCTACCCTCTTCTATTGACAATCCATCTTGGCACTATGGGCATAAAGCCAATCCATACCAAGGACAACATCATAAGAACCTAGAGGGGTAATGCGTAGATCAGACATCATGGTCATGTCTCCAATTTGCATCTAGCAATTATGCACCATGGAACTAACTGACACTCTGGCTCCTGAGGCTAACTCTACTTCCCAACTGACATCCTGTCTAACTGCCACTAGCCCACACCACTCCACTACATATGGAGATATAAAAGAGCCATTATCTCTAGAGACAAATAAAACAACAACCATATGACCCTATATTAGACCTGTATCCTCAATAACTGTGGGCTAATGCTCAACCTGGTAGTTGTCAACCATTGCAAAAACTTAGTGGGATCTACCCATATCACCAACTGTCAGCTCTGAAAAAGCCCCTCTTTGACTACCAGATGATTGTCCCTGCAGACACTCTCTAGCTATATGACCCATACCACCACAAATGTAGTATGGTCCTCAGGTATAAGACCATACACTCTATGATCCAGACTGCTGTGGGCCTCCTGACTTGTTAGATCCACTGTATCCACCCCTGGAAGACTGCTGAGTCTTCACTGACTGTGACTATGGGGCCTATATCTTTTGATCTTATTTGGGGCCCTGTGATTGCCACTGCTTGGGCTTGGAGTCCTAATAACCCTGTTAAAGTTTCTACTGCTGAGACTATTGGCCCTTAGAGGACCCTGTTGTATAGTTCTGATTCCCTTTCCAAGGGGGTTTTTTCTGGATATATTTTTAGTTCTAAGACCAATCTCATGACTTCTATCTACCCTTAGTATCCTCAACAACAAGTGCTATCTCAACTACCTTTCTAAAGGTGGTAGGGAAGGCCAAATGGTTGGAACCTTGGAGTGATAAATTTAGTCCCATAATGAAACGATGTACTCACAATTTCTCATCTTTCATGTATTCAACATATGGAAGGAGCTTGAGAAACTTGCTCTCATACTGAGCTACTATGAGACCCCTCTTCTATACAGAATGAAATTCCTCTATCTGCTTCTGTCTGAAGTGCTTGGATAGGTACCTCTAGCAGAATTTCTCCAAGAATGACTCCCATGTGAGGGTATCCATCCTCACTCCTATAGTCTCCTCCTGATGCCACCAATTGGAGGCATCTCCCCTCAGCTGATAGACTACTAGACGTGCCTTCAAATTACTCCCATAAGGAAATAATCCAAAGCACCATTGAAGACTTTGTAACTAGGCCTCTAGTATTGTTCCCTCAGTGGAACCAAAATAGAATGGTGGCTAGAGTCGTATCAACTCCCTAATATCATCTCCTACATGCCTAGGAGGTCTATCGAGTGGTGGTCCTCTCTGATGTATCGACTCATTCTCATGCTTGCCCTATCCCTCTACTTGCCTCAGTGGGGGACTCTTACTCCTCTCTTTGCCTTCGACCTTGCCTCCTCTGGGTCCCTTGCTTCCACTTCAGGAATTTGCTGCCCTGGCTATACTACAGGTGGTAGCTTCTGATGGACTACACCAATCAATGTCTGAAGGGCATCCAAAATCTCCTAATTCGAGTTCTGTGGTGGTGGTGGTGGTGGAGGTGGTGGTCCATCCTCCTATTCCGCTCTACCACCTCTCACCCTACGACCTCTGCCCTGTCAGTTGCTTCGTGTCACAGGAGGCATCCTACACAATTTAAAGTTTAGATTAAGTTTCATAAGCATAATGTTTTTAGGTTCCTAGTGTTGAACATGGGCTTTGATACTAAAATGTCATGCCCAAAATACAAGGGCAAAAATAAACGTAATATTTTTTTTAAAAAAAATCAATAATAATTAAATCCACTAAGTTGATAAGTTTAATTCAATTAAGATATAGGTACATTGCAAGACAACAATACGGTTCCCTTAACAGTGTCCTGGCATTTCCATTTCAGTTTAAAAATCAATGAGTATGAATAGATCATTAAATCTGAGCATTCATTATCATATTGATTTTGACATTTGTTTCATTATTACATTAATTTTAAAACAATATATTTAAAATTATTCAAATAACGAATAAAAATAAAGATAAATCAAACTTTTTTGAAACATTAAGAAAAACCAAGGACTAACTAAATAATATAATCATCTAACATTTAAAAAAAAAACTAAACTTTATTAAATCTAATATAAACAATCACATTTTAAATCAAGGCTAATATTTAAATATTCAATATAGTTAATTATAACATAAACAAAAATTCAACATTAATTTAAATCAATTCATTCTCTTTATACGTACCCTATAAATAATAACACAAAACAATAATCATATAAATCTTAGGTTAAAATAAATAATAATTAATACAACTAATTAAAAAAATAATTAATATCCTAAAACTAATTACTATCCTACACTTTCAATTTTCAAAACTTTAAACATAAAAATAAACTAAACTATTCTTTACTACTACTAATTAAATACTAACACGTGTTATACAAACTAAAATCTAATTGTAAATAAACATTACAAAGAGCACACTTAAACTATAACCAAATTATCCTAAATTCTAAATTAATAAACTAACTAAAATCTAAAACTACAAATAAATTCTAATATTAAATTATGCTACTATTAATTACATACAAATGAAATTAATCAAAACTAATTTAATAAAAACTAACTATAATTAAAACTTGTTAACTAAAAATATTATTAACCTTTTAAAAACTAAATCTAAAACTAAACTACTATTAAAATAAAGCTAAAAAGAAACTAACAAATATCTAAAAATAAACTAACCTATCTAATCTTAACTCCTAACTACCACACTCACCCTCTACACTCACACCAAGACTATTTCCCCACCTTCCCACATGGGCACAAGGCCCAATGACTGGATTCCCACGCTGACAAGAGGCTGCCATACACAACAAAAAGGACTGGGCGGCTAGGAATAAAGTGGGACAAAATGTGTTTAAATTTAAAACTCCAACAAACCACGTGGTCCCAAAGTCATGGCAAATAAAAAATCACATGGAGAGGGGAGGGAAAATTTAATAAGAGACATCTTGTCAAATCAAGGGTACACTCCCATTTTAGGATATAATTTAATGACTGCCCCATGTTTCCAACTGTCACCTAGGTACACATAAGGTAGTAAAAGACTTAGGATAAGGGAGGGGGGTAATAAGTTTAAAAAGTTTATTAGGCGAGTCTTAGGATATTTAGGATATTGTTAAATGTATTAATAATATTTTTTTTTTTCCTTTTCATTTAAATACTTAATGTTAATAAGTTCAAACAAAGAATCATTGAGGAATCTTTTAGATTCTCTGTTGTAGGAAAGGCAATAATTTTGTTCCCATACAAAATCTAGTGAGCTTTGTGCTCTTGGAAGTGTAATTTTTTTAAAAAGCCATAATTTTTCTAAGTGTCAAATTTTTTGAATGCAATCTATTTTTATAACAAGAGGTGTATATTTTTCTAAGTATAGATTTAGATTGCCAACTATATTTCACGTTAAGGGGAGATATTATATATATATATATATATTTCTCTCTCTACGTTAATTTTAATCATCGAGTTTACTAATTTTTTTAAACCTTAATGTAAGGTTATTTTATCTCTTAATAATCAAGGAATTTAAATTGAAGTTCCAACCATAACATAAATTTATTCTTAACATATATGAACTTGAAATTTGCATAATTGAACATCACCATTTTATCTATTTTTCAATACACATATGCATATAATTGAAAATACGAGAATCTCATGAGCAAGGATATTACTCGATCATTTTTTTTATTGACCACTTGATTCAAAAGCTCCATCAGGAAAGAACTAGTAAGAAAACCTGACATTGTTGCCACTTCAACAATAAGTTTAAATGTAACATTTTTAAATAGGATATTATCTTGAGGGAAGAACTCCCAACATATTTGAAATCCAATACAATTTTGAATTTCCTTCCTGGCCCTTAACAAGGGATCCATTATGAATTTTGCAATACATCATGATGATCGTGGAGAGAAGAAAAATTGACCAAGAGACAACCAATCATAACATGAAGACAAAATCAACCATTCACTCCCATCTCAGTTTGCACAATAGGTTTGAAATTTAACCAAACTAGGGAGAAGGTGGATTTTCTAATAGGAGACGTCAGACACAACACCAAAATAGGTGCCCTTTAGGGGCTAAAACTCAAGAACTTTCGTTCTTCTATTTCTTAATTTCCAAAACTCATACACATGGTTTGAGCTGAAGAGTAGGGGCCCATAACACCCTACCCTCTCTCCCTCTTCTCATCCTAAGAAGAGAATCTACACTATTGGAGTCCAACTAAAGACCTCCTCTTGTACATGGCCACTTCTGCCCTATCCGAGGGTGAGTAATGCCAATACAACCCATACAATCCCTTCAAAATTCAAAGCAAAAAAATACAAAGGAACACATTTAAGAAAACCTATTTCAATCCCTCCCAACATACTCAACACACACACGAATATACATATGCAATAAAATCGAAACATGAAAAACAACATGAACAACATGAGGTAAAGTGTTCCTACCTTCAAAATCAGGTTATGGAAAATGATCAAATTTGAGATGAGCATTTCCTTCCTTCTCCTTTTCCTTCAATCCCGAATTCCACCCTAAAATTAGAGGTTGGGTGAGCACTCAAACACTCTAAAATTTGCCTCTAAATAAGATCCTAAACTGAACCACCTCTAAAAGTAATAACTCCCCCACTTTCCTAAAAGTTCTAGAGGCTTCTAACTCAACTAGACATAAGGCTAAACTCAAGGTGGAGTTAAAGTTATGCAACTCATGATGAAACACTCAATTTTCGCAATAAAGAAAAAATGGGGTTTTTGAGTTACCATAAAAGTTAACAAAAGGGGCTAGGGGGGTGGAAAATGCCCCCAACCCATACCCATACCCCTTGGGTACTTAGATTTCATGATTTTAGGCCTTTAGAATTGATTAGGGACCTATTAAAAGCTAAGAAGTTTTAGGACTTCCTAACAACTTTCAAAAATGCATATTACTCACTAATCTTAATTAGGGTAACTAACCTCGATTACTAACTGATTAGTAAAAAGGTTACTAACCTAGTCTAGCTTAGATCTTTAGGTTACTCGGTTAACCCTAACTATCATGTTGGAATGCATATACAATTTACGAGTGTCAAGCAACACTGAAAATTCACTATTACAAAACATTAACACTTATTGATTACAAAATGATACATTCATACATCTCACAATACAAATAAAATACGAACAACAGAGTTTGCATCTTTTGTTAGATTCAACTTTGACTTTTGCAATCGGTACATAGGGTTCAATTTCATTTCTCTGTTGGATTTCTTGGCTAAAATATCCTGCACACTCATTGCACACATTGGTAGCACAAAAAATCACATGCATATATATATATATATATATATATATATATATATATATATATATATATATATATATATATATATATATATATATATATATATATATATATATATATATATATATATATATATATATATATATATATATATATATATATATATAAAACGTATTAGGGAAATCACATAAGTTAAAACATCTATTTTTCAAATAACTAGTGGTTTATCTCATTCTACTTATATTCTTAATCATTAAAATTGCATACTCAAGTGTTAATTCTGCATTCACTTTCTACACTACTTCAACGGTTTACATGTTCATACAACATTAAATAATGAAATCAAACATCTGAAAGTAAAACATAACACAACATATAATAACATTACAATTTTCAGTGTATCTAGTAGTGTCTTGACATATCGAGTCGTGAGTATCAAAATAATAATGTATCAACTATGCTACGATGGGTTGGGGTGAGGCCTTACATAAATGATAAGTTTGATATTTGATCATGGAGAAAATTATCTATGTATTAGTAAGGAAAACGGGGTATAGGAAGACAATTTATTTCAGCGAGCTTCACTAGAAGCAAGTACAAGATTATAATTTGGAAAGATGATACTATGAAAAGTATATATGCTATGTCTAAGGATTCTTAATTTAATTTGATGATTGGCATCAATTTTGGAAATAAATTCAAACGGTAATTTGACATTGTAGAAATAGAGTATATGGTACAGAATGGTCAAATTGGTCAAGGAATTGATTTAAGTTGTAAAATCAAGAAATTGATAAGGTAGGGATGAAATTCTAGATGTAAACCCTCAACTAGTATAATTTAATATTTAATTTTAGAAACATGTGATAAAGCACAAGGCTGTTTGGAAAAGGAAATAATATAAAGGAAGAGTTCTTGGTTTAGCGAAGTTGC